>CM062233.1:10116635-10716635 GCA_031216185.1 Syzygium aqueum
AATTCTCTCTGTCTTTGCCGTTGCTCCAAAACTTTCTACCTGCACTTCAAACGCATCATAGGAATGTTGGACAAGGAAAAACCAATCACAAGATCAGTAACAACAGAAGTCAACTTCTAGTTACCCCAACGTCTTGCATCAAATTAGTAGCTTCTTCGGTAAGACCCTGTTCTTCCTTTATTTTGCAAGTTTCTTGATAAACCGTGCTCTCAAGATTTCGACATATATCTGCATTACGAAACTAGCTACAGAAACCACGAAACTAAAACAGATTGCTGATGAACATAAGCTGCAATAGAGTTTGAAAATACATATTCACCTTCCTGCGGCAACAGAGTTAAGTGTCTTAATAAGCTCTATCTTGGTCTTGAGATCAGGTGTCTGGTCAACATGTTGCATAGCCTGCTGCACCATTGCTGTCATAGCCTTTTGATAAGAAAACAGTGACATGTAGGTCACTATCCAATCAAATCAATGACTTGATTATGTCTAGATCACAATTATTTGAACTATTTGATTAACAGCACGGAATAAGTCACTCTCGAATGAAAATATGGTAAAAAAAAGGAACCAAAAGGGACAATAGCAAGGTACAATACAGATACAGGTATCTCTATGAAGAGGATCCCAGCCAATTGAAAACTTGCAAACAGCACGAGCACTATAAAATCCCCATAAAGGATATATCATGAAATGTATCCCGAACTAGACATGAAAAAAAAAAAAGCAATGCGATTCGTACATGAGTAGGAGAACAAAAAGTAAAAATTTGGGACAATCATGGGATAAAATCCAGAAACACAAGGTGAGAAACTGAAGAGGATTCCACAATGCTAGATTCTAGAGGATTCCACCATACTAGATTCTAGAGCACAAGCACCCGGCCTGAGGTCCTGCATCCCGACAGATTTCCTAGAGCCAATTCCCACGTAGATATGCCAAGCACATTCGTTTTTTAGATAGTTATACATAGATGGCATGTCACAGCTACACAAAACGACAGTTCATGATCTAATCAGTACACATATGGGAGGTAATCCCTGCAGTATAAAATATAACCCTTAAGGTAAAAGTTGTCAAGATGGATCCTAAATGATTGAAATTGGACCATACTTTAGATCAATGATCATAAGGCTCTACAAAATATTAAGGTCTAAAGCGATAGATTATTAATCTTTTTTCTGTACTAACACCTGTATGTTATCTTTGAAAAGAGGGAATGAAGCTCAAAAGTAGAAGACAAAAGCAAGAGCATCACCACAGCAGAAGCACATCAGTGAAAGATGCTCTCATACCTCTTAAAGGAAGTCAACTAGAGAGGCCTCTGGGGCAAAAGTAAAGAAGAGAATAAAACAAACGCAAAACCAGATGATTCCAGAGGAACTTATCAGCATTCGGCATAGCATAACAATGACACACCATCAAAGAAGAGCGAAAATTCCACCAGCTTATCACCCAAAAGCAGAGATGAAAAGGCAAATACCCGGGCAATGGTTAACCTAAACGAACCCACTCACTCCTAACAATGTGTGTTATTTCTTTTATTACACGAAAGTTTCGGAGCAACTAAATACAGGAAAAACAATTTAACATCTATGAATATACAAGCATCAGTTTCATCATATATAACTTTGACTCCTTCACATCATTTGAAGAGGAAGGCGAAGAGTGCTTTGAGCTGGGAAGACAAAATTTCATGCCCCAAGAACTAGGCAGACGACCGAACACAACAATCTTGGCTCCTGCTTTTTTAATATTCCTTTCGCCACCAGCAAACCTAACACATGCTTCTGTGTTCATGCAAGGGAGAAACTCCCCTTATTGCAATGGAGAGGTGCAAACCCATACTAATAGTTCATCTTTAATCGATTGTATATTAGTTTGTCTGTGGGTGGACAAACACCAATCCCTGAATTAGTATTATTATGAATTACTCCTCTGGCACCCAATCTCAATTTCTTTTCTCCCCGGTTTCTTTGTTACATAAAAGGTATATTAAGCAAGGCACCAAGGAAATACCTATCCATCTAAAACAAAGAGAATCTATCCCTATACTACTGACTTCACTAAACCCTGAAAAAGACGATGAAACAAAAGATAAAACTACTTAACCTAAAAATTGTGCCTTTTCTCTTTGTTCATCATACACGTTTTACTTCAATTCCAAAGGTATATTCTTCACCAGGTAACCTCTCGACAACTTCTACCTATTGAGTTTGCTGTCTCCTCCAACGCCAAATGGTTATGGCGGGAACTCAAGTTGTTTACTACTGAGGTGATGAAGACTCGCCCGATATCAATCAATTTTCACTTCATAAGTAAGTGCAAATTCAAGAGGCCTGCCAGAAAAGATATCACCAGGGCTAATCCCTTCGCTTTTTTGACATATTTTACTTTTGTATACATACATTATACGTACAAAGGCGCAACCATTAGACTTCCGCCCGCAGGAACATCATCGACTCCAACCTTTCCTTCATTAGAGGAAAAAGCAGAAGAAGAAGAAGAAGTAACCAGGCAGGCGAATCAAGCATCGAAATTGGACAATTGCCAGTAAAAGGACGATTCGATCAGAAGAAGAAGAACTAACCAATCTCGATCCGCTCCTAGAAATCGGAAATCGGACAATTGTGCGAGCACCCATCGCATTTTTACGTAAGAGAGAGGACTCGGTGAAGCCCCTCCCTCAGTCGCGAAAACTTCTGCTCTTTCTTCGGTCTTCTCCCTCCCTCTCCTTCTCTGAACGCAACTGAGGGAATAAAAAAAAAAGAGAAAAGAAACGAATGAATAAATGAGGGAATGGGAAGAGAAAATGGGGAGGAGATCCGAAGCACCTTCTGTCTGTGATCATCCACCCCTACTCCACCACCGCATTTAAACGCAACAGGTCCGGTGATTGTCTAAGAGACGGGCATCGACGAATATGGAATGACGACAATGGTCCCAATCCCTCGAGCCCTCGAATTTCAACTAAATTTTTGCAATCGAAAAGATAAAAAGGCCGCAGATTCTTTATGTTCGAAAGGTCCACTGATCTAAGGGAAGAGCACCCGCCAATATCCAATCCTGTCAGGGATTCTGATCCATCGAGGCCTTGAATTTCAGTTACACTATTGCATTCCAAAACAATAAGGCCTCTCAGGTATTTAAAACTGGAAAAGTCTAGCAATCGTCCGTCGGACGTGCACTTAAGGATATCCGATACTCGAGAGGATTTTGATCCACCAGGATCTTGGATTTCAACCGAATTCGCACAACTTGCTGCGGCGTCCATTCTCTGCAGAATCTTTGAATTGGAAAGATCTAGCGATCCATCAAGCTGAGACGTGTCTGGGCTCGTCAACTTCGAAGAATCTTCAATCCCATCGACCCTAGATATCTTAGGGCATTGCCCTGAAGCTAAGTTGGATAGGCAATGTGAACCTTCCACACCAGTGACTTCCGTGAGATCAAAGCACCCGCTGAGCCACAAAAACGATAAGTGCTTCAAGTTTGACAAATTCGTGAACTCCTTCAATTTTCCGCAACCAACAATAGCAAGACTCGATAGTCCAATGGGAAGATCGGGGACACGTTCAAGCCAGGGGCAATTACGAAGAGAGAGTCTCTTGAGACGGGATAGCTGGGAAAGATTGGGCAACGGCGGCCTCTGACGGGTGATAGATAGATCTGTTAAGCCAGAGGGCAGTTCTGGTATTTCTCGGAGCTTTTCATAGAATCCAACATCGAGCTTTTGGAGAGAAGAGAGCTTAGAAATGCTTTCTAGCAAGCTCGAAATGACTGAATAGCATAAAGAAAGCTCCTCCAGCGAAACCAATTCGCATATATTACTAGGTAGTCGTTCTAGCTTTTCGCATCGTTCAGCTTTCAACCTTTGGAGTTTTGTCAACTTCCCGATGGCATCAGGCAATTCCTTTATGTTAGCTCCACTTATGTCCAAGATCCTCAAATTTGGCATATTCCCAATGCTTTCAGGTAATTTCGTAATCGATGTGTATGCTAAGTTCAGCTCGGTCAATGATGCCAATTTTCCAATCGAGTCGGGGATCTCTGTCAATGAGGAGCAATAAGATAAGGACAAGCTTTGCAAAGATGCTAGATCACCTATGGAGCTGGGTATGCGAGTTAACAGTCCACATTGAGAGGCATTTAGAGTCTCGAGCTTCTTCATAGAACCAATTGATTCAGGTAATTCTTCAATTTCTGAACAAGATAAGTCCAATAGAGTTAACGAGACAAGGGACCCCATAGATTTAGGAAGTTGAGAAAGTCGTCCACAACTTCTGGCACATAGAGTCTCCAGTTTCATCAAACAACCTCTCGAAATAGAAATCTTTTGTATATGAGTGCCATTAATGCGAAGATCCCTCAATTTTGCCATTCTACCTAATCCTGCCGGTAGCTTCTGAAGTCTTCTACAATTAGAGACATCCAAGGAAACGAGGGTCTTGATGTCCCCAATAGAAGGATGAATCGTTTTCAGATTCACACAATCTGCAATAATCAAAATCTCCAAGCTTTCGAAAACGGACAAGTCGGGAGTTCTTTTCAAAGATTGACAATTCTTGAGGTTGAGAACTTTGAGCTTGGTTGCCATCTGAAAAAAAAAAAGAAAAAGAAATGGTACCTCAATGTCATTGGACTCTGGCAGCCTGTGATTTTTCACTACTCCTTATGTTTTTGACTTTTTAGAATTTCTCAAAAAATACCCATGCTCCCCGACTCTTTCACGGTTGTCTTATTTAATTTTAAATGTCTTTTTTTGTAGTGTTTGGCTATGCCAACATATAAATATTTTTTAAGCATATCAATTGCAAAAGAATGTTGGGGATATACAAGTGCCGGCTGCATATATCTCTGAATAACATTTCAAAGGAAATGTTTACTAATTAAATAGAAGCAACTTTTATTATCAAGTAGCAGATGACTAATTCACATGGAAGAGAGATGCATTCATGTATTCCTTCAATAGTATGAGATTAAAGAGAAACGACTAGTTTAATTATGAAAATCAATTTTCAAATGTTATGTGTACAAGGAAAAAAAATTACATTGAAAATACTTCAATGCCTTCTTTACATCTTACCTTGAGTGGAGCCCATCCTCCCCAATCCTCCGAAATTGCACTGTTTGACAAATCGAGTATAACTAATTTCTTCGGATGAAAGTTGGTCGCCACGAAATCCGAGGGACTACTTGCCCATTGAAGCCATCTTAATTTAGGAAATAAGTTTTGGAAATCTCCGGTGAAATTCACACCATCCACTAGAAGGAACCTCAAGTTGGTCATTTCTTTAAATTGTTCGGCTGTGTATATTCTTCCCTCACCACATTTGCCAAGAGAAAGTGCCTCAATCTTTCTAGTGCCCTGCAGCTTGGAAACATTGTGGACCATAAGTTTTAAATGATGAGATGTGATCAACTGATATAAAACAAATTGCACTGATTTCAATTTGCTGTCATACTATCATGGCGTAGGCTTCTCCTTTAAATTTTGTGAAATGACACGTTGTGATTGCATATTATTTATCTAATCTATGTAAAGATGAGAAGCTCAAGCGGTTGTTCCAGAAGTTTTCCTCTTCCAATTATGCCTTGTGCAATTTGCACCTTCTGAATTCCCAAAATTTGCATCCATTCGCAATTACAACGGAAGGCCTCTTTTCATACATACACTAATTCAAATATATCTATGAAAATTCATGCCATTTATATGTGAAATAACACTACATTTACTCCTATCATGTATATGTGAACCAATACGACTCTAACAGTCCAAATGCATCCATCAAACTTGCCATCAAAACATGTATCAAAATTAAAGAATCCCAATTGTAGAATTCCCCCACTCTTTCTAGTATACTTTGTTTGCAATTCTAAATATCAAAATGAAAATGAGAATGTCATCGCAAAAGGTACGCATGTGTTTTACGTTCCTTTCTTATCGTGTGTTTCTTCGCTGAGGGTTTTCTATTGTACGTGGAAGGAAAATTGAAAATATAGAATGTTCTATACATGATTCTCACTTTCTTTTTATTACTATAGATGTTTGACGCTATCTTTTTGTTGCCATGTTGATTTTGTCACAATGTAGTGGCAGTCATCTAAATTTTGATCAATTTTCCCATAGATTAATGAGATCTTTCGTATTAACAGAGTGGACATGAAGATTGATACAATTGTATTCTCAAGAAACTCTAGTCTTTCACATTTTTCTTTTGTTGTAACCTAATACTTTAGGAACTCAAATTCATTTTTTGTTTTAGGTGACAAATTTCACATTGAGCGCAAATCATGAGAGTCAATATTATGGATCTATTTGGTGGTTTGAACTTTTCCTTCAAACTTTTATTCTTTCACATGAGACGCCACTTGTTTTTATATTAAAAGTTTCTTGTATATTTATTGTATTTTTGTCAACAACTTTATAGATACTTTTTTTTTTCAATTCTAAGCAATGTTCTATTCAGTTGATTACAATTTCCTTCGTGCGATAATATGCTCGCCGAAAAGCATCGGTAGCATTTTTTTTCAATAGTCTTGTTTTTTCAATATGTTTTGCATCCCAATGTTAATAGTTAGTTTTTCTTGATTAACGATACTGATGACATTTGCACATGCTTGTTTGATGCTTGTACAAATCTTCCATTAGTTATAATTGCTTTTAATGGATCACCTTTTAACTTCCATGCTAATAATGAAAATTTATCATCACACAAAATTCAAGACCATATTTACTTCGGTTAACAATATCAAAAATCCCAAACTAGTAGACTTTTTCTACATTTACACCACACTAATTTTCATGTCACAAAATATTACAAATTGATAGACCCGTGTTACATTTACCCTAAACTAGTTTTCGTTTCACAAAAATAAAATGATGATACAAATGTTAACTAAATCTTTGCAAAATAAGATGCTCACTAAGAGTTGAACAATAGACAAATAATTATTATAACATGATAGCCTATGTTTAACAAATACATATTATCGGAAATTAATAGAAAAATCATACATCGTCACAAAAAGAAAATGTATTAGCAGATTCATAGAAAGAGACTATCCCCTATTATGAAAAGTCTAGACAACGAAATTAATATATGTTTAAAGGGTTATATTACATGGTTGCTCATATATCATAAATAAATACAAATGCCACATCAACAAATTGACGGTGTCAACTAATGATTGGCCACAAAGGCCTCGATTGCACAAAAAAGTGAAAGTTAGAAGACTATATTGAGCAAGAGCAAAAATAGATGGGCGACTAAATTGCACAACCAATAATACTTAGGGGTTATTAACCCAACTTAAAGAATACAGGAACCAAGATAGCTAAATTGTCACAAATGATTGGAGGTCTCATTTATCACACCAAACAATTCATAAGTAGTAAAAATAAAAATAAAAAAAGGCAAGATGAATCCAAACATCAAACACTTGCATCAAGCAAATATGTGGGGAAGGCATGGCTGCAACAATTTGTAAATGTCAGGTTTTCTCTAAAAGTAATCTGTCAAACATTCTGCTTTTGTAGTTTTGTTGTAGCATTGAAATTACCAAAATGAGAGTATCCTTATCACCATATAACTAGGTAAAGATATAGATCAATTGCCCATAACCAAGAAATTGATCCTCAATTATGTTCTAGAATAAGGTAAGAACAAAATATTAATCAAAAGAGCTCTTTTGCTAGTAGCAGCAGCTATTTTTGGGGAGTCAAGACTCACAACTATTTTTATTTCAAACAAGAATGGGAAGATGGAACCATATTCACTTACCAAGACAAGTAGAGAAAAGTCTTACCTTGTTTCCGTTAATCACATCTACGGCTTCCTCATTGATCCACAATCTGCTATGCTCTTGAGGCTCCTTTGGATTTTCTAGACGAACAATTTCCCTTCCAAGATCTCTCAATTGATCATGTATCATTAGCATGCCGTATTTGTCAATTTTAATTAGGGACATAAGACTCAATACTTCAATCCCCCTCCCCGGGAGAAAATTGCTGGCGTCCCACATGTAAGTTGGATTTTGTTTATGTGATCCATTGAAAAAGCATGCAATATCCAAAAATATTTGTTGCTCCTCGTCATCTAATGCTTCATAACTTATTTTCAACTTCTCTTGCACTTTCTTATCGGGCACTTTCTTTAATTTCTTTAATGTATCTCTCCATACTTCTTCTCTCTTTCCACGTAAGAACGAACCTATAACTTCAAGAGCTAATGGAAGCCCCCCAGTAGTAGATACGACATCACGAGAGATAACCTCATAATCACTCGGAGGAGAATCCTTTCGAAATGCATGTCTAGTAAATAAAATCAATGATTGAACTAAAGACAACTCGTTGAGTTTGTACATGTAGCCTACCCTAACTTCATCGAGAATGCTTTTGTTTCTAGTTGTAATGATGACTATACTTCCCGCCTCAAACCAACTTCCGTCCCCAACTAAAGCATTTGAATGAGTACTATCATCCATATCATCCAGAAGAACTAGGATTTTCTTACTCATAAATCGAGATTTGATGGCACTGACTCCTTCGTCGACATTAGACACATCACACGAACTTCCTATTATGGCAGAAATGAGTTGGTTTTGTATGCATTCAATACCCTTACATTGAGATGTTTCTCGGATATTTGCCACGAAGCTACGATAGTCAAAATGACTAGAGAGCTTGTTGTATAACACCTTTGCAAGAGTTGTCTTACCGATGCCGCCCATTCCATAAATTCCAATAATCCTTGTACCATTGAATTCAGCATCTATCTTGCTCATAATTTGTTGCACATGATCATCGATTCCGACCAGCTGTTCGGGAACATTTAGCTGAAAAAGTCTTTTTAACTCGCCCATAACTTTTCTGACAACAATTTTAACCAATGTTCCTTCATGCCTATCAAATAATAATGAAGATTAGTATAGGATAGCAGTATGTATATTCTTTTTCAAGAAAGATCTATTTATGAAAAATTAAACAATGTTTTGTTTGAGAATAAGGTACCCGCTATCAATTTTCTCCGATTCCCATCCTTTCAAGGAGCCGACTTCTTTGAGTGCTACTTCCCATTTCTTCACAATCATTTCGTCCACATTCTTTTTATGTGCATTTAGAGCATCTCCCAATCTCCCTGTAAGATGACGCACCTGTGAGGGTTCCACTTTGTAAAATATGGGCAACACTATCTGCCCTTTACTTTTCTTGCAATTCAACATCTCAGCCAGTTCACGAAGGCACCATTTGCTGGAAATGTAGTTCTCAGAGATAATCGCGATTGAGATCATGGAATGTTTAATGCTGCAGAGAAGCTCTGGACCAATCTCCTCACCAACACGGAGCTCATTGTCGTCTCTAAACACGTGAGTTCCTGCATCGACAAGTCTAGTGTAGAGATGGTCGGTAAAGCCTTTACGAGTGTCTTTTCCTCTAAAGCTCAAGAACACTTCATAGTTATTTCCCTTCTGCTGTTCCTCTCCACCTTCATAATCACCTCCTCCATGCGGAGGGGTCGATGAGGAAGACGCTCTAGAATTCGGATCTTCTGGACGAGTGGGTTCTTTTCTTTTACAATTCGATTGGCAATTTAAGTTGAGAGGGAAATGAAGGGAAAAGAGAAGAAAGGAATTGGAGAGAAAGAATGAGAAGGGAGAGATCAATTTCTTTCTTCTTGATTGGATATACATCATGTAGTGATTTGACCAAAGAGATCCTTATTCTGTATTAAAATAGGAGATTGATCGAGCTCAGCGTTAAAAGAAAGCCAGATTTCACGGTCCGGATCTGCGAATTGAACAAATGTCTCTCAGAACTCAGTTAATTCAAACGAAAATAAAAGAACTCTCATTACCCTTACTGAAATCAGAAGAAAATGGAGCAATCAAAGCAGGAAACAGATAAGAGCAAGGCTTCGTGGACTACCTGAGTAGGGATCAAACGGCACAACTAGGGGCTGTTAAAACGGATCATAAACCCATATTTTAACTCATATTGATAAAAATGGGTCATAAATGGATCAGCTTAAACTTATAATACGGGTCAAAATGGGTTCAAAAGAAAGAGAAAGGCCGAAATATATGGGTTTCGGTGGGTTAAGTAATAAACCCACTTTCAATCCAAGCTACTCTCTTCTCTTTCCCCCTCTGCAGACGAAGCAGCAGCACCACCGCTCCTCACCTCTCTCTCGCCCTTGAATCTCGCCGCCCCCTCTCCGCTTCTTCCGTCCCTCCGCCTCCGGTCGTCTCCTGGTTGCACTCGCCGCCGCCGCGAGACTCTGTCCCCAATCGAACGATGTCGCTATTCGAGGATGACGACAACGACTGAGTCAACTCGGACTGAGCCGACGACCGCTCGACCCGGTGGAAACCTCCTCGAGGACGCGGTGGGGCTCCAACACTTCCGCGAGCAGAAGTGGCCGCCGAAGATCCCAACCCGGGTGAGGACGTGATTCGGGATCGGGGGTGACCAGAGCAAAGCGAAAGATCCGAACTCGAGTGAGGAAGAGAGGAGCTTCAGGATCTAGAAATGGAATGACGTCGCCGAGAGAGCCACTGACTGTTGCCTTGAACAAGGAGAGAGAGAGAGAGTGAGTGAGTAGCTGAAGAAGATTGAAGATGGAGATTTACATGGAACGAGAGAGAGCAAGAGGCATACAGAGGAGAGAGAGATGAGAGAGAGAGGGAGGCGTACCGACAACATTTTGTGTTTATTCGGTTTTTCCTTTTTTTTTTTAAGGAAAAGAAACGGAATGTCATTGTAACTTTTCATTTTTGACTTTGATTCTCTTTATCGATTTTTACGCATAATTATAATTTTCACGTCGAATTTATTAAAAAATAAAACATATGTTTCATTGGATGCATGATTGCTCGCATTATCCAAAAATTAAAACATGTTTCAATTTATAGGTTTTTTACATTTTTTATTTTATTTACTAATTTTTTATTGCTTAATATGATGTGAAGTTTTTATCCATAAAACGTGTACATGTGAAAAGCTTAAAATAAGTTAAATTGGTGGGTATGAGTTTTCTAAGAATATTAATGTATTTTGGTAATACAGGTCAGGTCGAGTATGGGTCGAGTACAGGTCGGATTGGGTATTGGTCATAAAAATTGCATTGCGTGAAAATGAGTCAAAACGGATTATATGGATCAAATATGGGTCGAATCATATTCGACCCGATCCAAATCCGATCCGACTCACTCATTTGATGGCCTAGACACAACACTATCTACTGTGCGTGCTTGAACAATGCTGATTGCTTCAAGAATGCTGGTTATTGCACGCGTAATATTCTCGGCATTATGCGGAAGTTGCGGGGAAAGTATGCAGGTACTTCTTGACTTGACTTGCCTTTTCTTTTAACAAAAAAGTAGAAAAAAAAAACCAACTTGCAATGAACATGCTCCTACTCCTTGCTTTTCCTGCTGTGCGTACTTGAACCATGCTGAGTTATTGCACGCATAATTTCGCCAGCATTATGCGGAAGGTGCGCGCAGGTGCTATGGTTGAAATTTGAGATCCAGCACGACTTGACTTGACTTGCTTTATTATTGATAAATGGAATCGTCGGGGAAATGTAATGGGAAGGTGAAGGGAGTAAAACACTAGGTGACGTTGCTGCATGCCAAAACGGAAGGGCAAAGAAATGAGAAGCAAAAGCTGTGCGAGGAGTTGGGAAATTGGTGTGACTGGGTAGAGAATCTCTGGAATTTAGTAGTGGGTTTCGTTAGAGACCGGAGGATTAACATGAACAGTTCCAAAGCTAACTTAAAGACTTGGACAAATGCATTTTCAACATTTGCTCTTGACCGGTACCTATAATTGAAACCCGTTCCGCTCCTATGAAAAATCCGTGTCAACATAATTTATGCTAGACTGTTCATAGCTTGCGCTCATAGTGGGCCGACCTTTATCTATTCCCTTGATAAATGTCGGGCTAAACTTTATTCATTTGTTGGTCGATCCTTCTAGGAAATTGTTCGCAACTTGTCCCACTCAATCATTAAGGATGGACTTTTGATTTTCAAAAGAGGATTTCACATAAAAATATCGCAATTATATCTAGAAAACTGTTTACCAGAACAAATAGAATATCATTTCATTTATGGAATGGAAATGCTCGCTAAAAGTAAAAATCGAATATGGGTCATTGCCTAAACATCGGTTGTTAAATTGCATGTATGTCGTTGTGTGTAAATCACGCTAATGAAATTATTATCTTGCGTTGCCTGTTTAAATAATGAAATGAATGTTTGGTTTTAGTTTGGATGACAGCAGTTCTATTCAAGTGCAATGTTTTCTCAAATGGTACACATTCAGCTGGTCGCAGTTTCAATTTTATGAAATTTTCTACGAAAATCACTTGCAAATCACACCAGAGAGGGTCGTGAAGTGACTGTGAATTTTTTTTTTTTTTATAACCCAAGGAACCCCCACACGGTCGATAGCCGGGAGATAAACCCTGGGGGCGACGCGTGCTGGCCACCACACACATGCCACCAGGTAAGTCACCCGGCGGCGCCCGGGATTCAAACGCTCAATCTTTTGCGAGAGGAAGAGCGCCCGCACCGTCGACGCCACCCAGGCGGGTGGTAGTGACTGTGAATTTGCTTCCACAAAATGCAAGAAACTTCCCACGGGTTTTCGATTGAGCTTCCTTGAAACCCTCGTCACCTCATCCACCAATAGGTGATGTGCTCACCTTATTCTGTCATGTGAATGTGGGGACCTGAATGTGATTATGATTCTCCGACGTTCAAGAGAATACAAAAGCTGTAGGCTCGGACCCGCAAAAGAGAATCCACGACAAAATAGAAAACTCCAGGCCCAAAATGCCAAGCACTTTAGATATGTACTAATTGGAAACCTGAAGCTAACATGACTTTTGGTACCCCTCTCCCTTATTATTCATTTCGATCTCGAACAAGCTGTGTGGTAGAATCCATTTCTTTCTTAAACAAGTTCATTAGTTAGTCTTGTAATCTCCTTCGTGCCGTCAGATCCTCCTACTCTAAAAACAAATAGACAGCACAAGCTGGAGGAGGAGAGAAACAGACAGTATCCGGATAACTTGAGCTGCTAGGTTGCACGACACCTCAAACTTCTAGGGGTCAACTTCACATGTTTGTCTACACAGCATGTTTTGCCACATAAACGGACACATCGATTGTTCACCGGAGCATCTTGGAGCATCTTGTGGATAATGATTCTGTGCGCATCAATTGGAAGTCAAGTGAAGTTCCATGCATTTGATGAATGAAATTAAAGTTTGGCTGATTTCAATTGATGATAACCCCTATGTTAGCAACGACATATAAATTGCCCTATGCTTGTGGTCTAAATAGCAAGCATGCACCATTGTGATAGAGGAAAAGCTAAAGTTAGGCTTTGCTTGGATACATGGAGGAAAGGAAGAGAGAGAATTTTGAATTTCCCTAGAAAATTCTGAATTTCCCTCAAACACTTCTCTCAAAATTTACTTCATTTTCCTCCTCTTCCCCTCCTTCCCAAGTAAAGCATTAATGTAGTATCGGCCTGGCTTTCTTCGCATCGGACAGTTTACCCCAAATAAGGCCTTGAGTTGATTAAACTCTAAATATATGCCGACTAACTCAGATTATAATGTATTCCTCGTACCTGTAGGAATATTGAATAATAATTCCAATTGGTGTGTGCAATGGCAAAAGTGTTACTTACGTGTCCTTCTCCAAGGGGCAAATTCAAATAAGAGCAAGCAGGCAACATCATTTTTTAGAATCTGGCTTTATTAATTGACCAAGAGAAGAAATTACAACATCCTTTATTTTATTTTATTTTTGGTCGAAAATAGCCTTTCTCATTCATTTAGAGAAGAAAGAAGGATACATAGCTAAAGCCTAATAGCAAAGCAAGTCCCAAAGGGCTTGAGGTGGGTAAGAGCGTGAATGATAACCATTCTGTTTCTGTCAAGGACTAGTTTTCTGTTCCCGAAAACAGGTTTGGAGCAGAAATCCGTTTGATAACGCAATTTCATTTTTCTATTTCTGGAACAACTTTTTGTTCCATAACTGATTTTGGACCAAAAATCAAAACAAAAAAAAAGTAGGTTTTCTGTTTCTGGACAAGAAATGAAAATCATTTCTAAAAGAACATGTTTTCTCTCTTCAAAACACGTCTCTTCATAAATTTGTTCGTGATCTGATCTGGTCAAACCGATTCGAACCGGTTCGGTCCAGTTCATTCCCGGCTTGAAAATAAGAAAAATTATAAGAAAAATTAGAAAATTCAGAAAAAATAAAAATTCATAAAATTCATAAAAAAATAGAAAATCCAGAAAATTTCTAAAAATCTCAATTTTTTTTTTCAGAAAATCCATAAAAATTGGAAAATTCAAGAAAAATTCGTAAAAATGTCCAGAAAATTTAAAAAAAAAAGTTGGATTTCAGGAAAATAGGAAATTTGGTGAGTATTTTCAAAAAAAATCAAAAAATAAAAAACTTCAAAACTTCATAGAATGGTTTAGAATATCTGTGGCCACCCACTTTGAGTGAAATTTAAATTTTTTGAGGTGTCCAAAAGAATCAAAAAATAAAATATTTCAAAACTTCACAGAATGGCTTAGAATATATGTGACCACTCACTTTGAGTGAAATTTAAATTTTTTTAGATGCCCAAAAAATAAAAAAATTTTAAAACTTCATAGAATGGCTTAGAATACCTGTGGCCACCCACTTTAAGTGAAATTTAAATTTTTTGAGGTGCCAAAAAAAATCAAAAAATAAAAAATTTCAAAACTTCACAAAATAGCTTAGAATACATGTGGCTATTCACTTTGAGTGAAATTTAAATTTTTTGAGTTGCCCAAAAGAATCAAAAAATTAAAAATTTTAAAACTTCACATAATGGCTTAGAATATCTGTGGCCACCCACTGTGCCCAAAAATTTAAATTTTTGGACACCATTTCGTGAAGTTTTGAAATTTTTTATTTTTTGATTTTTTTGGGCACCTCAAAAAAATTAAATTTCATTCAAAGTGGGTGGCCACAGGTATTCTAAGTCATTATGTAAAGTTTTGAAATTTTTAAAATTTTTTATTTTTTCATTTTAAAAAAAATTCAAAAAAATTTCTATTTTCTCAAAATCTGACTGTTTTTTATTTTCTGGAAATTTTCATGAATTTTTCTGGAAATTTTTTAATTTTTATGGATTTTTTAATTTTTTTTAGTTTTTTAGGAATTTTCCGGATTTTCTAATTTTTTCTTCCATTTCTAAAAAAATGGATTTCTGTTCCAAGAAATAGAAATTTGTGTTGTTATCAAACGGGTTTCTGTTTCAAGAAATAGAAATTTTATATTATTATCAAACGTGTTTTTGCTCTAGAAACAGAAATTTTTTGTCGTTATCAAATGGGTTTTTTTTCTTAGAAACTCATCCTCGAAATAAAAATAGAAAAATCTATTTCTATTTCAGGAATTCTTTCTAGAACAGAATAGTTGTCATTCGCACCCTAAGTAATCCAATTTCTCGACAGGCTTTTCTTCTTTTGGCTTTTGCAATCCAATCCGCAAATTCATTGGACTCTCTAAAGCAATGGCCAGTTGGAGATCTGAAAAGCACATCGGCAGATCACTTCCTTCGTTGATAAGAGCTCTAACCTCTCACTTTGGTTGAGTTGTGCATAAGAGAGCACAAATCAGTTCACGACCGTCAGATTCCAAGATAAGGCTTTCTCCACTTCGTGCAAGAAGAAATTTTAGTGTTTCAACCAACGCCAGTGACTCCACCTGCACAGCCGAGGCAACATGCACAGATCTGGCGATTCCATCAATGAGGCGGCTGGTGTAGTCTCTACAAACACACACAATTGCTCCTTCGGATGTTTCTTCAACAAAAGACCCATTGATGTTCACTTTGAGCCTACCTTTGTGCGGGGGTTTCCATCTTTGAGATGATTCTTTGTTTCGCTCATCACTCTTCCTCGAGTTCCCTGCCCAACGAGATATGTTCTGATGCAAAGTAATTGCCGATTTTATGAGATGCTCTGGACGTGGGGTCTGATTCCGGACAACAAGGTGGTTCCATTTGTGGCTTTTATGGAAAGCAACAGCCTTTATTCATTTGATAAATTTAGCAACAGCACATTATGTTGATTGGTGTGAGATTGAGATCCATCATATTTGACGGTCCAAATACATTTTAACTCATACACCACTCTCACTAGATAATCGCTCAAAAACTTTAGATGGGAACAATCAATCAATCAAGCGTCGCCTTTGTCAAGTTGCAGACGACCACCCCATACAAATCCCCAAGCCACCAGGAAAAATAACTAACACGACCAAAATGGAGAACGCAGGTTTTTGTCATGAACTTATGACACGCTACATACATATACATGAAAGCAAACTTGCCTGAATCATGAAATCCTTGATGTCATGCTCTAAGCTATAGGACCACCAAAATAATTTTCATGACAATAGTAGACCCCCATGAAATAATTGTCATGTCCTGCTTAAAGCCTTGATTTTAGGATTTCTCCTGATCTTTTTACTCTTTTTTTCAAATGCCCAATTATATGCGAAAAGTTACTATTTAAATGCCCTTTCCAATGAACTAAATCCCAACTTACATTTTTTTCATCACTATAATCCCCATGCTATGCCCAATTAGACGCGAAAGGTTACTATTTACATGCCCTTTCCATTGAACTACTTCCCAACTTACATTTTTCTCATCACTGTAATCCCCATGATAGCATAAAAGTGCAGTTTAACTCTAGTTTTGCAACATAAAACCTAAAGCAAGGGAAGTTCCAAGCCTTATTAAAACTTAAATGAAGGTCACCCCGAGCCACTTTTATCTCTCTCCTTAAATTAATAATTAGCAACATTTAACATATACCTTTTACATATATATTTATATTAGTGTCACATTTGGAAATTCTCAACCAACGGGTTCTCCACGATCGAATACTTGTTCAATGATACTATTTTCCTTTTTATCTCATTTTTTGTCGAACTTTTTATATCAAGTTGACATTCTTATTTTTCTTAGCTTTTTAGTGAAGATTGTCACTTATCTAGTTAAGGGTGTTTGTCATGAGTGGTTGGATTTTATGACCAACTGCATTACAAGAACATGACTTTGACCAATTTTATTGTTACATAATATTCCATCACAACCAATTGCTTTTCTTTTCCTTTTTTTGTCCCAAAGTATAATCTATTTTGTTAACATGTTGGAATGTTCTGCCTCGTATTACAAATGGAAAAAAAAAATCATACATGATAATAGGGTGGACATTGTAGTTCACGAGGATGACAACTTACTGTTTACAAGTTTCAATATGGAAGAAATAAACAAACATATGCATATAATAAGATTAGCTCGGATACTGAGAAAGTGAACAACAAGGCACAATTAGATACGGAGACCTATGTTTTTGGTAAATAGTC
The DNA here is from genome assembly GCA_031216185.1 of Syzygium aqueum. Classification (NCBI taxonomy): domain Eukaryota; kingdom Viridiplantae; phylum Streptophyta; class Magnoliopsida; order Myrtales; family Myrtaceae; genus Syzygium; species Syzygium aqueum. Next base: position 10,134,081 of record CM062233.1, read on the forward strand.
ACTTGGGCCTGACCACTAGGACTTGAAGTTAGCAGAAATGATCAAACAGTACTCCCCATGATTCCGATTTAAAGGATGCTACTATCCAAATCCCTCAGGTAAGAACATCCATTTTACCATAAGTTGCCCTTTCTTTGAGATAATCCCCTGACAAGGGGAGGCCTACCCGCCCCCTGCGGGGTGGAGCGACAGAAGTTCTAAGAATGCAAAATATATTTTAGGAAAGAATATGAAATGTAATTATTTCACATTGTAAAGTGTATTTCTTTTTCCTTAATGGTGCTTTTCATAATTGGGCATGCTTGATGGATGAATCCCTCCCTGAAAAAAAAAAATTGAAATCTAGGATGAAATCAAGGCAAAAAAGTTTTTGTCAACAATATTTTTCTATTAACACCATATATTTTTAATGGGGGCTGTTGGTAGTGTATTGTTGTGCGAGTTTTCTCGAGGTAGCCAGTTAATTACGATTGTGCTCTTAGGTCATAAAAAAAAGCACCGCTATGTCTTAGGAAAAGCTTTATTTTAAATGAATTTGTATCTATTGAGTGGATTAAGTGTAACTTTTCTTTGTTGATAGTTTGATTGATTTCTTAGTTTGCTTTAATATCAAATTAAATGAATTTTATTTAACTTCTATAAGCTAAAATAATTTCAATTTTCTTAGAGATTCTTTCATTCCATGCCACAATCTTTATTTTGAAGTGGGAAAAAAGCTACAAAAACTATAGATAAGTTTCGCAATAAAAATAGGACATATATTTCTCCCGTTGTTCAAGTTTTAACATTATTATAGTCCATCTATTAAGTATGATTGATATTTTAAGAGAAATTCTTGCGATAAAATGAATGTATTTAAAATGACTGTCACTAAGAATTTATTAGCCATTTATCGATGTAAAATTAATGATTCCACATTCGAAAACTGTATTTCAAAATATTGCCATCCAAATTCTGAATTAGAGCTCAATAACATATTGAGTTTGTGGAGGAAAAACTCAATAAATTGAAAACTCGGTTGAATGTGTGCAACTCTTTCTTGAGAATTAATTATATGTGGTAAATTAATAAAAAAGAAAGGTTGTGCAATATGTTAAACTCGGTTGAACGTGTGCAACTCTTTCTTGCTTAATCAGAAGAAAATGGAGCAATTAAAAGCAGGGAACAGATAAGAGCAGCAAGGAGTCAGTGAGTGCTCAAACAACACAACCCTGAGATCTCCACCGATTCTCAGCCTTCGACGTTGGATTACCAGCACACAACATTCTCTGATATGCGTGCTTTGAACAATGCTTTGTCCTTGCCATCCAACGGTCCAAGACTCTTCGTGTTGGTCGTGTCACGCCCCGAACCCTAACGAGCTCGCGACACCCCTCGATGGTCGATCATTGAATGCGACGTCCCAGGTACGTCACCGACCCAACCCAAACATCAGAGATTAAGCACACGCGGAAACAAATAGAACAACCCGGACATTTAGTAATGACAAGGGGCAGCAATTGCAATAAACAAATAACCGAAATTTTCTACACTTGACGAGTACATACGACGTCCACAAAGGACAAACTCCAAGCTAGGCCACAACAACAGAACCATATGCTTCAAAAGGGACAATAGTTCACAAACTTAACTTCTCTACAAAAAAAATGGGGGGGACTCAAAATACCGGGTACTTGACCCGTCTTCGATCTCTGAGATACCCTTGAAGTGTCTCCAATCACTCATGTTCGCGGATCTGAAATGGTTATATAATAACCGTGAGAACGAGTCTCAATAAGCAACACCCTAAACCCCACGTAGGCCAATGCGTACCCAGACAAGTCGTACATGCAATCTACCCCATAAAATATATAATTCGCATTATTGATCTTACCTCATCATCAAGCCCATGCCAACACTGCACGTTAGTCATAACATGGTAATGCAATAATAGTAACTAAATAGTACCACGCAATTGCTCAAACGCCAACCACACTTGCATGCAATTCACCTTACTAATTAGACTACACATTCAACCAGCCAATCCAATCACACGCTCAACCAGCCAATCCAATCGCACGCTCAACCAGCCAATCCAATCACACTCAACAGCTATTTCAATCACACTCAAGTCGCATGCACGCGTCCAACCAACTTTCCTCTCACGGGCTCACAAGCCGCCCAATCACTCAAACCAATGGCCGCCGTCAACACGTCCCAAGCCATACCAATCATTCCGTACTAGTGGCCGCCGTCAACACGTCCCAAGCCACACAATCAATCGTTCCAATGACCGACGTAAACACGTCCCGGTCTATCACACCTCTAACGGGCCACCGTCAACACGTCTCAAGCCCGCATCCATTTGGCACCTCGGCCAGTCATGTCTTCACACGGACCGCCGTCAACACGTCCCAAGTCCGTAGCCCTCCGATCGATCCGGGCTTCAAATCGACAGGCAAGCACACGCCATTCAAATTCAGTCAATTTCACGCCAGTCACACCAAGCAATCCATGATCACAATTCAATCCAATTCACGACAAGCCATACCAACCCACGACTCGACAATTAATCCGCCACATACGAACATCAAATTCACCCACGAATGCCACAACAAGCCAATTACTGATCCACCAATATTAGCCACTACTATGCACTCAAAACCATCTAAGTCGGCCACACACCATCATCCAATTCAAACATGTTATCTAACCCAATTCAAATAACGTAATTATAACGTAATATAATTAAATTAAAACCCGCCCCAGCCGTTCTAACCCACAACAATACGGTCATTTAGCCCCCTTAATTAGCTACTAAATTAAGCCCCACAAATATTGCAATTTAATATAACAATCACACACATACGAACATTATCCCGAATCCACGCTTAATCCCTAAACCGATACTAATCGAACTCTAGACAAGTCAAATAATACCCAATGTACTAGGTAGGGTTTAGGAAGTCACTTACCTAAATTTGGCCCGGAGAAAATCGGCTCGGGCCTAAAATGGCCCGAGTGAACAATGTCGACTAGGCGCGGGCGTGGGCCACACGGGCGCGGGGCTCGGCCACAGCGATGGGCCACGGGCACAGCCCTCGGCCACGGGCACGGGCGCAGGCGCGGGCACGGGCGCGGGCACGGGCGCGGGCGCGGGCATGGGCGCGGACGGGCAATGCGCCTGGTTGGACGGGCTACACGCCGGGCGACGGGCCGGTTGGACGGGTGACGCGCCCGGGCAACGGGCACGGCGATGGGCCACGACCGAGCGAGCGGGCGCGCGGCCGGTGCACGAGGGCCACAGGCCGGCCACGCCACGGGCAAGCCCGGGGCGACGGGCTCGGCACAGCCCGAGCGACTTGGCCGCGGCTGAGCGGGCCGCCGGTGGCTGGCTGGCCGGCTGGTTGGCCGGCTGGTTGGCCGGCTGGTTGGCCGGCCGGCTGGGCTGGGCTGGGTTGGCCCCCGGCGAGCTGGTGGCGGCGGCGACGCGGCGGCTGGGCGGCTCCCCGGTGACTAGCTTGGAGGGAGAAAGGAGGGAGTTGGCCGGTGGTGGCAAGGGGGAGAAGGGCTGAGCTGAAGGGGCGGCGACGGGCAGCTCAGCGACCTCGCGACGGAGACGGACAGGCTGGCCGGAGCGGCGGGCGGCGAGTTGGCGAGCTGGGCTGGCCTCCGGCGAGGCGAGAGGGAGATGGAGATGGAGGCTGAGGGGGCTCGAACCGGCGGCGGTCGGGGCGGCATGGCAGCGACGGCCAGACGCGGCTGGACAGCGCCGGGCAGCGGCGGCGACTGGCTGGGCACGAGCTGGCCGGCGGCTCGGCGGGGCTCAGCCATGGCGGGCGCGGCGACGAGCTACTGATTGCATGCAAGGGGAAGAGGACGGTCGGCCGAGGAGGGGGAGGTCATGCGGCGGCCGGAGGCGGCACGGTGGCGCCGCGGGTGGCCGGGCGACGGAGGACGGGCCGGCATACGGCTGGTGGGGGGGTGGCGTCGGACGAGCTTGGGGCTACGGAGGAGAAGAGGGGAGGGGGAGAGGCTACTGAGGCGGCGGCTGCAGAGTGGAGGCGGCGGCCGGACGGCGCGCGGTGGCGATGAGTAGCGACGATGCGGTTGGGGGCGAGGCGCGGGACGGATGGCGCTCGGGCGAGAGAAGCAGAAGCCAACGGGGAAGAAGGACCAGAGGAGGAGAGAGGTTGGGGCTGAGGAAAGGGGGGCGCGAGCCGGCTGCGACGGGGCGGCACGGCGGCTGCCCAGGTGGCCGAGGTGAGCTGGGCGGCTGGCGGGACGAGCGGCGACCGCTGGTCCGGTCAGTGGGTCAGCAAGCAGAAGCAGGAGCGGAAGCCAGAAGCAGCCGCGGGCGAGGAGGAAGCAGAAAGAGGAAGGAAGAAGAAGAAAGAAAAGGGAAGAGAAAGGGAGAGAGAAGGGAGGAGAGAGAGAGTGTCAGGGGGGAGCGTGCCTGCATGGGCGCGACATGCACGCCGGGCAGGGGGGAAAGAGGGAAAAGAGAGAGAGAGAGAGAGGGGGGAAACGGTCGGTCTGCATGGGAAAAAGGAGCAGTCAGACGCGAGGAGGGGGCTCTCGGCCGTGAGACGTGCACGGGGAAAAGAGAGAGAGAGAGAGAGAGAGAGAGAGAGAGAGACGGGACAGGGGGGTCGCGAGCGGGAAAAGGAGGAGAGAGAGAAAGGAGACCCCACAAGTCAAATTTCTCACTCGAGTGCGATCCAACGGACACGGTTCAAACCCAAAAACGATCTAACGGTCCACAAAAATCCTAATTAATATTATAAGAAAAAGGGCCAAGATACAATAACTCAAAACACACTACGAGGGAGGTCTACTAGTCCAAATCCGCACCCGGTCCAAAATTTCACTTTCTCATTATTCCTGATAATCTCGACGCTGGCCATAATAATATTGACACCGTCCGATTTAATTTGTCTCGAAACTCCCGAAAATCGACTGCCAAGTTTGGGGTCTAAATAACGGCCAAATTCGATCGAGTGCGATTCTAGCAAAATCTCTATTTTAAAAACAAGAACCCGAGAGTGATCAGTTCCCGGGCGAGATTCCATTATAAGCGCACTGACGAATTACACGTTTTATAAATCCCAAAAATTGATCGAAATTCGGAATGTCACAGGTCGAACCGCTGTGAGGCTTGCTACGGAAAGAACAATTAATGGACGCGTAATTGACTTGACTTGCGTTTTGTATTATATGCGGAAGGGGGCATGCAGGTGCTTTCATTGAAATTTGAGGTACAGTATGGCCTTGACTTTACTTGCTCTTTCTATTAATAAAATAATAGAAAAGAAAACTAATGTACATGAATCCATGACAAAAGCATCAATCGTGGGATTATATAGGAATTTGTTATTAAAAGTCCGCAGGACGCATTACTTTTTTCTACCCACCGTGGAACTTTTTCTTTTTCAAAAGAGATTTGTTCGGAAAAATAACTTTTAAAATAAATCTTTTCCAAAATAATTTTTTCAAACTAGATTTTCCTATGCTACATCATGCTTAAAATTTATCTAGTCATTGCCCCCCACTTGAGTCACTTTTATCTCTCGCTCTTTAAATTAATATTTTTTAACATTTTATCTATATATTTTATCTTTCAGTGACGCATTAATAAATTATCAGCCACCAGTTCTCCGCAATCGAATAATTATTCGTTGATGCTTTTTTCCTTTTTATGCCTTCTTTTGTTAAACTTTTTTATTTCATGTTAGACATTCTCGGCCAATGAGTTCATCACCAAAATACAATTTTTTGCAGCACAATTAGGAGGATTAAAATATTAGCTTATTTGACATTAGGAGAGAGAGAGAGAGAGAGAGAGAGAGAGAGAGAGAGAGAGAGAGAGAGAGAGAGAGAGAGAGACGGCTTACCTTGATACCTATTGTATTATAGCTATATAGTTTGCTTATTTTTTGGGATAAATGTACTAAAAGTCCTAAAACTTATCACAAAAGTGCAGCTGAGTCATAAAATTTTTTAAAAAAAGTAATCAAATCCAAAACTTATCAAGTTGATGTAATCAAGTCTTTCCATTAACTCCGTACAACTTGACAAACGAAAAATGCTAACAAGTTTTAGAATTTGATTGTACCAATTTGACGAGTTTTAGAACTTTATTGTTCTTTTTGAAAATTTAATGACTTAATTATACTTTTGTGATAAATTTTAAGACTTCTAGCGTGTTTATGCCTTCGTTTTACTATTCTGAATACCAGCTTAGGCTATAACATCTCCTAAGGTAAGAGCAGATGCTCAATTCTTTACTCATAGCTACAAACTCTTCTCTTGGCTTGATAAGAGGATACAAAAAAGGCTCAATGGCTTAGTCGGCAAGTGACTAACCACACCTCGTTATTCTGGGATCAAAAGCTTATACAATAATAGATCAAGATGGAACATTGTATCACATAATCAAGTAATTTGAAAATTTCAACACACGAGAAAACCCTTGACACTCGAAGTCTCAATTGTACGATCAGAATCACATGTCCCATGACAAGGTCCAAACAGATTCCTTTAATTAGAGATGTACGGAATGCATCAAATGTATAGCCCCAATTTAGGGTTATGATTGGATGGATAATTAGTAGTATCAACTATAAAGAAGAATTATACCAAATAGCCAACACCGATCATACGCCCAACATCCCAATATAGGTTTTTACATTGTTGTGTTAGATAACTCAACACAAGCCTTGTTGTCACTAGATAAAACATTGTCAGCTTTGGAAATGGTTTGCTTACATCTTCACAGTTTTTAACTCGTATCCTGTCGATTTGAGTTTGTGCAATACTTAGCTACTAGTATACCATCTTAACACAGGCAGTGTCACATCGGATAAATATTTTACACCTAATACCAACACAAACATTTTGAATTCCTAATTACCCCTATTTTTCATTCATTTTCCAAAATATTTTTAAAAGGTGTGGAAAGGGCAACCCTAGAAAATGTGTCAGGTGATCACTTACGTCCATCTATAGGTCTCGAGCTATAAGTGAACACAATTGAAGCTTCTCCTCAAGATCCCAATAACTGATTAACGAATTAGATTAATATGACGAAACTTATGCTACAAAAATCTAAAATATTAAGGTGCGTTCAACCTAGATTTTTTCATCAATGCCCCTTAAACGTCTCCACCTAGATCATTCTTACAAGTGTACTTTTCAAATTCCTTCACGTGCATTTTACAGTCCACTTTTACTCTAACTGATGACTTTAAATCAATCTACAATGTCGTTGAACCCACAAGTTCTCTGGCATGGCAATGATCTACGAGTCCTAACAACAAAACATAGCTAGTCACTTATTGCTAATAAGTCAGATTATGATTTCTCATATTCGACTTAATTAGAAATTATTTCTTGAGACAACTTTTCAATCAACTCAAGTGTAAAATTGAAAAACACATACCACATGACGTTCATAATCAACGAATACATATTTGTGCATATTCCCTTTTATATTATTTGCGTTGATGTAAATTTCGGACCGTTGTATTCAACATGACCCTTTTTGTACACTTACAAAACATGGAAGGATATGAAGTATCCGAATCTCTGCACACTGGCATCAATGAAGTAATCAGCTTTCAAAGTGAGGAAGAGATGAGGACTTTTCACTTGAGTTGCTTCTCATCCTTCCATGAGAGTTTGCCATACATCTGATACTTGCCAGACTTGAAGGTCTGCATAAAAGTGTGATGGCAAACTTAAGGAGTGAATCATTTGTTTTTGTGCCATTCAAACCTGTTCTCAAGAGCTACTCGGTGGTTTCCATAGGAGTTACTCTTTTACCATTTAACTCTATGGCGTGATATTCAAACCCATCACTTCTTTTTCTATAAAGAAAAAGGATTTCATGCAACAACGGAGTGATGAAATCGAGCAAATGTCGAGATCACTAGGAAATATGTGATGGTTTCTAGACTTCACCGTCCATAAGATAAAAGCAAAATCAAATTAAACAAAGAAACAAAAGTTGCCACTTGGAAGCACCAATAGTAAATTGAAAATGGAAAGCAACTATGTAAAGAAAACTTCCATCAAATCGGATTTGTGATAGTCATCGAAGAAATGCATTATCCTCAATAATTCAAGCTTCTCATTGTATTACCTATGTGCATGCCAAGATTTGAGAGAAATGTCAAAACTAGTCGACATCGAACACATTACAATGACAAAAGGTTTAGAGAGAAATGACATCACAACACTCTCTCCTGTGCATGTTTGAACAATGCTGAGTTCTTGCCATCCATCGATCCAAGACTCTTCAACTAATCGAATCGCTGCGGTGCATGCTGCACAAAAAGGGCAACTATTACATGCGTAATTTCCACAGCATTGGGCGGAAGGTGCGTAGAGTCGATGCTGGCATTTTGTTTAAATGCGAGCACGACTTGACTTGCTTTTTCTATAATAAAACAATTAGAAAATAGAAATCAAAGGGCAATTATTGCAGGTGTAATTCCGCAGCATTACGTGGAAGGTGCGTTGAACTTACCTATGCATGTGCTCCTTGACTTGACTTGCTTTTAAATAGGAAATTGAAAAGAAAACCGACCACCAATACCGATGCTCGGAGTAAGGCAAACCGAAGATTAATGCACATATTTTACGAAAGACTGGACTTGGGTGAGACTCTGCATCCCAATGTGAATGGAGCTAATAAGCATATTTGGACATTTGATATATCAACAATGACCGGAGAATCTACAGAATATGAATATTGCATTTTTTAGCCAACTAGCAATCGATTGATAGAATATACGGAAGGTTTTGTTTGTCCTTGCTTGGGCAAGTAAAACGATTACGATGATCTTGTTTGTAAAATCATCAACTAATTGAGCTACGGCATTATGTTAAATCCGTCTCATTATGTATACCGGGTGGTTCCATCAACCCTTCTTTTTCCTTTTCACGGACTCTCACAAAGACATTATAGCTGGCTCCTCCTGAGTGGGTGGAATCGCGGGTTTATATATTCAGTGTTACATTGAGATATTCTTGGCTAATGGGTTCTCCACCGTCGAATAATTATTTAGTGATATCAATTTCCTTTTTATTTCATTTGGTGTTTAGCTTTTTATTTCATATTAACAATTTCGGCCACCACCAAAGTGCATTTTTTTCTTAGCACAGTATTAAGCTTCTTCAGAGCTTGAAATGATTAGATAAGATTACAAAAAAAAAAAACTCAACGGCTTACTGTGGGAGTGACTAACCACACCTCACCATTCTATGATCAAAAGCTTACAAGTAAGAAGATTAAAATTGAACGTTATATAACATGATCAACAAGTGATTTGAAATGGAATCCTGTATGATTGCTATCCAAAAACAGAAGGAAAGGAAAATCTAATAAGTTGTGTAATACACAAATTCAGAAGTAGTTTGGAGTCGAAAGTTTCAATACACAGGCAAAACCTTGTTGCTCGAAGTCTCAATTATAGGATCACAATCACATGTCCTATGAAGTTGCCACTTGGAAGCACTAATAGTAAATTGAAAATGGAAAGCAACTATGTAAAGAGAACTTCCATCAAGTCCGAATCTTAACAGAGTTGTTGAAGAAACTTTAGAGATAAATGACATCATAACAAAGTGTCTTATGGAAAGGACATCACAACATCAGCTTGGAGAGAAATTACATCTCTTGAGGAGATAAAAAGTGCAGTTATATTATTGAAATGAAGATCCCTAAAAACAGGTTTTTATAACTGCCAATAGTCAAGATTGGATCCAAAAGAAATAGGCTCTCTCTGCTGAAGACGAAATTCAAATGTGAAATTAAATAAAAAATAGGATTCATCCGCCTTTACTACGGAGAGCTAATGTTGGCCCCGATGTTAGAAAAACACAAGCACCGGCAAAATTTGTAATGTGAAACAAAATTTAGTAACAAGGAGCTCATTTCGGTCCTCGTGAGTGCACATCTTGTGCTGATACCTGTTCCATTGGTACAAGTTGTGGACTCTGAAAGCCCAATAATCTTCAATTAAAAGTTGGGGCCAAAGATGAAAAGATGAAAAGACCCAATAAGCTTCTGGGTAAAAGAGACAAAAATGACAAGTGACTGCAACGTTTATATATAGGATCAGAACATCTGCCCATATTACAGCCGCTATGATTGCAAGTTTGGTCCTGCTTGAAATATGACTATCTTGTGCACTTGGCTTTGTCAACCATGTCCGGAAAAAAATCAGCTATCATCAGTTGGCGACTGTGCCACGATTGATGGGCGTCTGATTGATGAAATAACAAGGAAGTAAACCTCTCGGTGGCCAAGAAAGGGCCATTTCTAGTCCTGCGCTTTTACGGACAACAATTTTATCATGTCTCTTGTCAACCATTCGATGCAAGTGTTTTATCTTAGCTGTCCATTTAATTTATGTTGGCAATTGTTCGATCAAAACTTTGTCACTATCAACCTTGAGCATGAAAAGATTGGCGTGTTGAAGGCCACTAGATTGTAGCAAAGGCTCGATGATGAGGAAAACTTCTATGGTACATCTGTTGTAATGTACAATATTACGACGCGTCATACTAATTAAATATAACAACATCATAGCCTAAAGTAAAATTGTTCTATGACATCACAATATATCACTGCAATCAAGTGCAAAAATAGTGTAACAGAAGTGTGCATCTAAAGAATTTCGGAAGATGAATGCAGCAACCCTCGATTTACCACTGTATCATGTTTGATTGCATAGGTTACATTTGTTGACCTAGATATTACATGAATTGCATATATCATATCATATTCAGTGGCTTGTATATACACATCATATTCGACCTCTTGATGACCAATTTTGGATCACACAAACTTGCATGAGTTCGAATAAAAGCAAGGACACAATATCAAAGAAACTGCAAAGGTAGAATAAAGTAATTAATGGACAGACAAACTGGCACTTACTCAAAATAGTTCGTAGCATGCAATTAACATAATATTTCCTGAAAATTTATAGAGTTTCATCCATAAGAAGTCTGTGCCATCTAAATTTAATGGCTCATGGATTTCATAAATTTTGTTCAAAGCCACACGTCAGGATATGAAGCTTCTTAGTGACTTTACTTGGTCTTTTTTACATCAATGTTTTATTTTATCTAAACCGTTTTTGAGTGTTTAAATCTATTTTTCATTCTTTGAGTATGTTTGGGCTAGTGTGGGCTTTCCAGGTTTTTTAGGCCCCAACCGAACATGGCTCAAGCCCCGCACGAACAATCGAAGAGCAAATAGAGAGAGGGAAACTAAGAGACCGAGAGGCGAGAGTAATGTCACGACATTCATTTATTAGTTGGAGCTTTTCAACCAAAACTTCTAATATCTAACTGTATCACCCATATACATGCCCAAAGACTGGGGAGAAATGTCAAAACTAATGGATATGGAAACACGTTCCACTGACTGAAAAACCACATTTCCCGAGGAGATAAAAAAGCACAGTTATCTTGTTGGAAACAAAGCTCCCTTGAAATTGGTATTCAACAACCAAGATTGGGTCCAAAAGAAATAGGCTCTCTCTCTGCTGAAGAAGAAATTCAAATGTGAAATGAGATAGAAAATAACATTCGTTAGCCTTTACTTTGGAGAGATGCTGTTATCTCCGATGTTATAAAAACACAAGAACCAGCAAAATTTGTAATGCAAAACAGAAGTTAGAAACAAAGGCGCTCATTTCAGTCCTAGTGAGTGCACATCTTGTGCAGCTGTGCTGACGCCTGTTCCGTTGGTACAAGTTCTGCACCTTGCAAGCGCGCAAATCCTCAATTAAAATGAGGGGGGAAAGGGGAAATATGAAAAGACCAAAATACATTCCTATGCAGAAATTTTATCCAGTATATCATTTCAGTCCGAAACAACTGCCCAGATATGGTCCCCCTGCAAATTATGAAATCAAATACAAGCCAGCTACACGAGAGTTCTATGATGAATATCTTTAGTCCCCACGTCAGAGCACAATCTGAAACAGCATTCTTCAGCTTCTCTCTTTTCGGAAGCGCGCGCGAACCATGGTTTCCTTGTGGATTTGGCGGCAACTTTTGTCAACAAGATCGAGCAGCTTTCCAGATTTGTTGCCCACGAGTTCAAGATGTCATTGCTGTCCTTTGTCGTCTGGAAACAGACAACTCCCATCGACCGGTCTATCTTTGCCACTAGGGATTTGGAAAACCCATTTCGGGAAGATGCTTCTCAGCTTCCTAAATGTTAATATAGAACTAACGGGTCATGCTGATAGAATATCATACAAGCTTGTATAATTATATTGCACGGTCTCTTTATCAGATGATAGGTGTTGATTAACAAACTGAGGCATTTGAATAATTAAAGCACTCTAAAACAGCAGTAACAGAACCCCATAATGAGAGCTCTTTTCCTTGAGTGATTAAGCTCCATAGATTTCTGAACACATTAAGAAAGCTCTAATAGCGAGATATACTTTTGCAACACAGGAAATGGTGAGTGTTAATACTGGAAAAGAAAGCTTGCAAAGTTACTTTAGTAAAATATAGCAGAGCTCCTCCCACCCTTCTAGAGAGCGTTAGAATTTCAAGCTCCATGGGACAAGAAATGGTTTCACAATGCCAGACAATGACACTTACAGCTACAACAAATTTATGAGCAGAAGTTGGCTAAGCCAAGTGTCCACATATATGCCGGTCAGAAATGTTCACGAAACAAAACTATGAAGAAAGCGTTCTCAAATCCATGACAAGCCTTTGGCTATTCAAGGCACCAAAACCTCTTTTACACATATTTTGGAACTTGTATCCAAGTCCAGCAACCATGCCCCAATCAGGGATCACAGGAAGAGAGGCTGCTCAGGGTTAAATGAGGGGTCTAGGCAATCATTCAAGAAGAGTGACATTGATAAAGAACATAAACAAATGCTCCACATAATCAGACCTGGATACTGACACATAACAGCTCTGCAAAGCCCTCTAAGGTAATCCTCGAGTAATACTTCGAAACGACAATAATATTCTGCAGAAAATAGACTGAGTCACATCTGAATGATGATCCAATGAAAAGAAGAAAAACAGCAAAGTTCTGTAATTACACGTTCAATGATTCTCTGTCTAAGATTTTCTGCTGCCTTCTCAACAAGTGCACCTCCGAGCATGTTATCTCACTCTCAAATTCATCGTTGAAAGTGCTTTAAAGAGGAGTCCGTTGGATAACCTCCACTGTGACCAATTGTTTGAGCAGCAACCTGCATTAAACTATCAGAGGCATGGTTGACCAAATTCTACGGCCCATTATCGAGATATTGCAAAATGTACAACCAATTACCCAGAACAATTCAAAGATGGTACCTGAATTGGGGAATTTCTGAGAGATGTTTATCCTCTAAATTGGCATTAAGAAGGCTTGACTGCATCAAAAACTCAGGGGATGATCTTCCTGGAAAGGATATGTGCACGGACATGATCTTGGCGATCTAGGCACTAACGAACCTGCGAAATCCATCGATCAGAAAACCGATCATAGCAATAGTGCATACACGGCTAAAGGCAATACAAAAAACCCATACTTGTTCGAGGATAAAAGGCGATTTTCTCCGCCTTTGCCTTTCACTCCAAAATTTTCTACCAGCTAAGCGGGTTATGGCGGAAACTCAATTTGCCCTTCGCTGTGGAGAGCCCCAAAGGGGAAGGAAAAGAAGGGGAGACGAAGAGCACTGGGCGAACCCCTCGCTCGCGAGGTACTCTCCCCTCCTGTCCTCTCTCCTCTCTGAACGCACACCGACGGAAGAGCAAATCGGAGGAGATCCGAAACACCTTCAGGTGAAACTCCCCCGCTGGCCCGACCCGACCTCCCCAGCTCAGCGGATCCGCCGCCGTCGCCGCCGCATCTCCGCCGCCGCCCGGAAGTGACGATGCTTCAGTCTCTCTCGGGCGTGTTAGCAACTGCTGGCGATGACTAATAACGTTAAGCCTCGACAGAAGCCGACGAATCCACGAGGGGATCGTGACCGCCATCCACAAATCCGACAGCACGATCTCTCTCTCTCTCTCTCTCTACTTTGCCTGACGTGTTCTTGTGCTCCCGCCTCCAGAAGTTCCCTGAATCATCCACAAAAGAGAGAATTTGCGGTTGATGAGATATCGAGGAACAATCGAAAGAAAAGAAACCAATTCGAGCAATCGAGGAAAAGCGAGCGAATTCGCGCAATTCCCAGAGTGCAGGATTTCGATCGTCCCACCTTTAAGAAAACCGAGATGGCTACGGGTCGAAGGCGAAGGGATGTTTCTTGAAGAGCTGCTTCTTCTCTCAAACGTCTTGTGATTTCCACAGCGTAGATATGGACCAGGATGCCCGGCATTAGAGGAAGCGAACAGAAGATAGATAAAAAGTTCAACTCAGCCGTGCGAACAAAACAAACACGTTATGAGATGGCTCGCGAGCGAGCAGAAAATACCTTCAAATGCGGAACTTGCTTAAAAGTCTGGTGCTCGCATCGTGTCGAGGATGGAATGACAAATGACAAGTTATTTCCCCAAACGGCACCCTTTTCAACACACGATAGCCTCCGGATGTTTTGATCTGGAAAGATCAGGCGACCGAGCAATATCTCGCATCCTGAGTCGATCAATTTTTTGATCGAGCCGGGAATCTCCCTCAACGAGGGACATCCTAGTAATGACAACCACCGCAAAGACACGAATGAGCCTATGGAGCTGGGTACGCGGGCTAACGATTTACAATAAGAGGCATTAAGAGTTTCGAGCATTTTCAGAGAACCAATGGATTTAGGTAATTCTTCAATCCCTGTTTCAGATAGGTTTAGGTCAGTCAATGATGCCAACTTTCCGATCGAGTCGGGAATCTCCCTCAACGAGGGGCATCTCTCTAATGACAAGTACCGCAAAGACACGAGGGAGCCTATGGAGTTGGGTATGCGGGCTAACGATACACAATAAGAAGCATTAAGGGTCTCGAGCATTCTCAGAGAACCAATGGATTCAGGTAATTCTTCAATCCCTGTTGTAAATAGGTTCAGTTCAGTCAATGATGCCAACTTTCCGATCGAGTTGGGAATCTCCCTCAACGAGCAGCATCCCTCGAATGACAAGCACTGCAGAGACACGAGGGAGCCTATGGAGCTGGGTATGCAGGCTAACGATTCACAATAAGAAGCATCAAGAGTCTTGAGCATTCTCAGAGAATCAATGGATTCAGGTAATTCTTCAATCCTTGTTCCAGATAGGTTCAGTTTAGTCAATGATGCCAACTTTCCGATCGAGTCGGGAATCTCCCTCAACGAGCGGCATCCCTCTAATGACAAGCACTCCAGAGACACGAGGGAGCCTATGGAGCTAGGTATGCAGGCTAACGATTCACAATAAGAGGCATCAAGAGTTTCGAGCATTCTCAGAGAACCAATGAATTCAGGTAATTCTTCAATTCCTGTTTCAGATAGGTTCAGTTCAGTCAATGATGCCAACTTTCCGATCGAGTCCATAGATTCTGGAAGTTGAGCAAGATCTTCATAGGAGGCATTCTCCAACTTCATCAAACAATCTCTCAGAATAGGAATGTCTTGTATAGCAGTATCATTTAAGAAGAGCTCCCTCAATTCTTCCATCCTCCCTACTCGTGCCGATAGCTTCTTTAGTTTTTTACACCAACTAACATCCAATGAGACGAGGGTCTTGATATCCTCGATAGAATGATGAATCTCTTCTAGATTGTTACATCCTTCAAGGATCAAAATCTCCAAGCTTTTGAAATCGGACAAATCGGGAGTTTTTCTCAAAGATTGACAATATGAGAGCTTGAGAACTTTGAGCTCAGTTGACATCTGAAAGAAAGAAAAAGTAACCAAGTGATATTGGACCACTACAACGTGTGAATTTCCACCACTCATTTCTTTGGACTTTTTAAAATTTCCTCTAAATTACTCATGCTCCATTACTCCTTCGCAATTGTCTTATTTAATTTTATATATTTCTTGTAGTAGTGTTTGGCTACACCAACATATAAACATTTTTTATACGTATCCATTGTGAAAACAATGTTAAGGATATACAAGTGCTGACTGCATTTATTTTTTGATAACATTTCAAAGAAAATATATGTTTATTGAATAGACATGAGCAAAATTTATAATCAAAGAAGTAGATGACGAATTCAAATGGAAGAGACATAAATTCATTGGGCGCCATATTTTCCTTCAATAGTATGAAAATAAGAGAAACGACTAGTTTAATTATGAAAAGAAATTACATTTTGTATGTACAAAATATAAAAAATGTTATATCAAAAAATATGAAAAGCCATTGGAATGATAGTTTTATCGCTCTTTCAACATTAGTAAGTTATAATTATGTTATACAGTGACTTCAATAATCAACAAATATAATGAACAAAATTTTCTGTGCAACAAGTCAGAGCAATTCATAAATTATTCCATTACTCTATGATAAAAATGAATTTATAATCTCAGTATGTATATGCAACAGAAGTCACTGTCATGGAGTTTTTGTTTCTCCATAAAAGAAGATCGATATAGACATATAGCAAGAATCTCTAAAAGGACCTACTTTTGCATGGGGAGAAATTAACTTAGGAGCCTTAAACCGATTAGATTAAAAAAAATCAAGATAGGCACATTATTGTAATTACAATTTTAATAGATGTTAATTAATATAGTTAAAAAGAAGTTTTTTCTAGTATATCTAATGCTAAGCATGACAGGGTGTAAAGATGTTATCAATTTGAGATATTAAGTGGCAGAAGCTTAAATTTAGGTACCTATAAATTCCTCTTACATTAAGAAAATACTTAATCTGAGGAAGGATATTAAATCTTTCAGAAAGAAAGGAAAGAGAACTTGGGATGATTGTACCCGTGGACAATACGTGATAATGCACGAGATGTGCCTTTTCTACTTCTTACCTTGAGTGGATCCCATCCTCTCCACTCCTCTGAAATCTGAGTATACGACATATCGAGCACGACTAATTTCTTCATATGAAAGCTGGCCACTTCTAAATCCAAGGGACAATTGTGGCACGCAAGCCATCTTAATTGAGGAAGCACGATCTGGAAATCTCCAGTGAACTCCGCATTGGTCATTTTAAGGAACCTCAAGTTGGTCAGTTGTTTAAATTGTTCCGCTGTGTAACTTCCTCTGTTGTATAGATGAATGGCCTCAATCTTACTAGGGCCCTGCAATAAGAAAATAGTGTGGACCGTAAGTTTTGAATGGTGAAATGAGAGCAACTATATATAAGAAAATAGGAATTCATTTCAATTTGTTCATACTATTACGGTGTAGTCTTCTCACTTTCAATTTCATGAGATGACAAGTTACAATTGCGTATTATTTATCTAATTAATGTAAAAATCCGAAGCTCAAGAGGGTGCTTTCAAACTTTTCCTCTTCTAATTATGCCCCTTCGCAATTTGCACTTCTTGAACTCCCGAAGCTTCGACCAAAAAAAGAAAAAAAACTCCCGAAGCTGCATCCTTTTCACAATTACAATAGATGGCCTATCTTTTGCACATGCTACTTTGAATATATTTATCGAAATTCATGCCCTTCATAAGGGAAACAACACAACCCATACTCATATCATTATATGTAAAACAACAAGACTCTTACAATCCAAATACATATATCAAACTTGCCACGGGAACATGTATCAAAGTTAAAGAATCCCAATTGTACAATACAAACCCACGCCCCCCCCCACCCCCTCTTTTTTTTTTGTGGTGTATCTTGTTTGCAATTCTCAATAGCAAAATGAAAATGAGAATGTCATTGCAAAAAGTACGTACGTGTTCTACATTCCTTTCTTACTTCATTATGTTTTGCATCTCAATGTTTATATTTAGCCTTTTTTAATTAAAGATACTCATCACATTTGCACATGCTTGTACAAATCATCCATATGTTATAATTGCTTTTAGTTGCGTACCTTTTAATTTTCATGCCAATAATAAATATTAATCATCACACAACATTCAAAATCATATTATTTAGACGACAACAAAAATGAAACTTAAAAGTATTGGAATGAGCCATTGCTTTGAATTCACTCACTTTTTTTTATACTACGCATATTAATCTAATTAATAAAAATTGATTTTCCGCTTTTTCGCCAATAAATATACCTTCTTAAAATTTACATGACAATGGACAACCTTCACATTTAGATCTAATGATAAAAAAAAATTATTGACTTAAATCTAACTATTACAAAGTGATCAGAACTATCTCTAATTGTGAAAACAATTTATTTTGAATTAAATTTAACAATTACAAAATGACTACATTGAACATTTAGGAATAGTTCAAGTGCTATATTAAATGAATTAAAAGTCCGACGATGACATTGCACATTGAGCCAAAGCTGAGAGACTATTGGTATTCTGTTGAATATGTTACCATCTAAGTATTAACTAAATCTTTGCTAAATAAGATGCTAACTAAAAGTTGAACGATGTCGAAATCATTATTATAACATGTGAGCTATATGTGACAAATAAATATTATCAAGAGATTAATAGGAATGTCCATCGTCACAAAAAAAATAAAAAGAGTGAGCAAATTCATAGAAAAAAATTATCCATTATAATGAAAAGCCTATAGAACGAAAATAGTATTTATTTAGAGAGTTATATTACACGATCGAGCATATGTCATGAATAATTATAAAATCCACATCTGCAAATTTATTGTGTTAACTAACAGTTGATGACAAAGGACTCAATTGCATGATTTTGAAAAATAAAGGATATTGAGCGGAAAAAATAGATAGGGGACTAAATGGCACAAACATTTATACTTGGGGGACTAAATATGTGCTTAACCCAGTTTGAAAATAAAGAAATCAAGATAGCTAATTGTCACAAATGAATGGAGGTCCCATTTATCATAGCAAACGACTCATAATAAGTCAATACCTTTCTAAAAGAAAAAGGAAAAGACTCGCAAGAAATCAAAAGAAGAATCCAAAGATCAAATATGTGCATCAGACACGTGTGGGAAAAGCATGGCTACCAACAATTCGTAGATGCTAGGTTTTCTCTGAATTTGCTCTATCAAACGTTATGTTTCTATAGTTTGGTTGTTGCATTGAAATTATCAAAAGAGTGCCCTCATCAATTTATATGACCAAGAAGTTGCTCCTCAATTATGTCTAGAATCAGGCAAGAACAACGATTAACTGAAGGAGCTCCTTTGCCTGTAGAAGCGGCAAGTTTTGGGGACTCATGATTGACAATAATTTTTATCTCAAACAAGAGAGAGAAGATGGACTCACATTCACCAACTAAAATAAGTACAGAAAACTCTTACCTTGTTGCTGTTAAGCACATCTTCGACTTCCTCATCAATCCATAATCTGCTACGCTCTTGAGGCTCCTTTGGATTTTCTAAACGAACAATTTCCCTCCCAAGATCTCTCAGTTGATCATGCATTATTAGATTGCCATCTTCGTCAATTTTAATTAGGGACATAAGACTCAATACTTCAATCCCTTTTCCAGGGAAGAAACCACAGCTATCCCACATATAAGTCGGATAATGTTTAGAAGATCCAATAAAAAAACATGCAATATCCAAAAATATTTGTTGGTCCTCATAATCTAATGCGTCGTAACTTATCCTCAATGTCTCTTGCACTTTCTTATGAGGTACTTTCTTCAATTTCTTTAATGTATCTTTCCATGCTTCTTTTGTCTTTCCACATAAGAATGAGCCTATAACTTCAAGAGCTAAAGGAAGCCCCCCAGTAGTACGTACGACATCACAAGAGATATTTTCATAATCACTCAGAGGAGAATCCTTTCGAAATGCATGTCTACTGAATAAAATCAATGATTGACTTGAAGGCAACTCCTTGAGTTCATACTTGTGGGCTGCCCTAGCCGTGTCAAGAATACTCTTACTTCTAGTTGTGATGATGACTATACTTCCTGTTTCAAACCAACTGCCATCTCCGACCAAAGCTTTCAAGTGAGCACAATCATCAACGTCATCGAGAAGAATAAGGACTTTCTTACCTGTAAATCGAGATTTGATAACTCCAATTCCCACATCAACGTTAGACACATCACAAGAACTTCTTATTATGTCAGAAATGAGCTGCTTTTGTATGCATTCAATACCATTACGCTGAGATGTTTCTCGAATATTCGCCATGAAGCTAAGATACTCAAAATGACTAGAGAGTTTGTTGTATAACACCTTTGCAAGAGTTGTCTTACCAATGCCGCCCATTCCGTGGATTCCGATAATCCTTATACCATTGAATTTATCATCTATCCAGCTCATAATTTCTTCCACGGGATCATCAATTCCCACCAATTGTTCAGGAACATGTAGCATAAAAAGTCCTTTTAACTCGCTCATAACTTTTCTGACAACAATTTTAACCAATGTTCCTTCATGCCTGTCAAATAACAATGAATTTTATTATAAAATGGGAATATTTATATTCATTTTCAAGAATGATCTATTTATGAGAAATTAAAAAATGTTCTAGTGGAGAATAATCTACCCGTTATCAATTTTCTCCGATTCCCATCCTTTCAAGGAACTAATTTCTTCAAGCGCTTCTTCCCATTCCTTCACAACCATCTCGCCCAAATTCCCTTTATGTGCATTGATTGCAGCTGCCCATCTCCCCGTGAGATGTCGCAACTGTGAGGGTTCCACTTTATAAAATATGGGCAACACTATTTGCCCTTTGCTTCTCTTGCACTTCAACATATGAGCCAACTCGCGAAGGCACCATTTGCTTGAACTGTAGTTCTCCGAGATAATTGGGATTGAGATTATAGACTTCGTAATACAACAAAGAAGCTCTGGACCAATCTCCTCCCCAACATGGAGCTCATTGTCATCTCTGAAGACATGAATTCCTGCATCGACAAGGCTAGTATAGAGATAATCAGTGAAGCCTTTGCGAGTGTCTTCCCCTCTGAAGCTCAAGAACACTTCGTAATCATTTCCCTTCGGCCTTTTGGTTCCGCCTTCATAATCACTTACAAGTGGAGAGGTCGATGAGGAAGAGGGCTTGTGGATCGGATATTCTGAATGAGTGGGTTCTTTTCCTTTCATCTCGAGAGGATTGTAAAAGATCGAGAGGATTGTAAAAGAGATTGATGGAGAAGGAAACTGAGGGGAGATATATGGATTCCCAGATCTGGGAATAGCAGAAATGTCTCGCAGGACTCAAACTTGGATCTACATTCAAACAACAATAGAAATTCTCAGACAACTCATCAGAAAAAAGGAGCAATCAAAGCAGGAAACGGAGAAGGGCAAGGAGTCGTCAACTACCTGAGGAGTGTTCAAACAACACAACCCACCCACTGCTGTGATCTCCCCCGATCTTGAGCCTTGGACGTTGGATTACCAACACACAACACTCTCTACCGTGCGTGCTTGAACAATGATGATTGCTGACTGCTTAAAGAATGCTGAGTTATTGCACGCGTAATATTCGCAGCATTATGCGGAAGTTGCGGGGAAGCTATGGAAGTGCTTCTTGACTTGACTTGCTTTTCCTTTTAACAAAAAAGTAGAAAAGAAAACAACTTGCAATAAAGATGCTCCTAGTCCTTGCTTTTTCTACCGTGCGCACTTGAACACTGCTGACTGCTTGAAAAATGCTGAGTTATTGCACGCGTAATTTCGTCAGCATTATGAGGAAGGTGCGTGGAACCTACGCAGGTGCTTTGATTGAAATTTGAGATCCAGCACGACTTGACTTGCTTTTCCATTATTAGATGGAATCGTCGGGCAATTGTAATGGAAAGGTGAAGCGAGTAAGACACCACGGTTACATTGCTGCATGCCAAAATGGAAGGGCAAAGAAATGTGAAGCACAAGCTGTGCGAGGAGTTTGGGAAATTGGTGTGACTGAGCAGAGAATCTCTGGAATTTAGTAGTGAAATTCGGTAGAGGTTGTGAAGGATCAACATGAACAGTTCCAAAGCTAACTTAAAGACTTGGACAAATGCATTTTGAGCATTTGCTCTCACCTGTACCTGTAATTGAAACCCGTTATGCTCTTATGAAAAATCCGACTCGACATAATTTATGCTAGACTGTTTGTAGCTCTCGCTCCTTTTATCTATTCACTTTGATAAATGTCGGGCCAAACTTTATTCATTTGTCGGTCAATCCATTCTAGAAATTTGTTCGCAACTAGTCCCCTATCAGATGATAAGGATGGATTTTTGTGATTTTCATAAGAGGATTTTTACGTAAAGAAATCGCAACTATATCTAGATAGATGTTTACACGAACAAATAGAATATCAGTTTATATATGGAATGGAAATGCTTGCTAAAGTTAGAATCGAATATGGGTCATTGCCTAAACATCGGTTGTTAAATTGCATGTATGTCGTTGTGTGTAAACCCAGCCAGCGAAATTATTTTCTTGTATTGCCAATTTAAATGATGAAATGAATGTTTGGTTTCTTTTGGATTATGACAGATCTATTCAGGTGCTACATTTTTTCAAATGTTACCCATTCAGCTGGTTTTAGTTTCAATTTCATGACATTGTCCGCGAAAATTACTTGGCAAATCATACCAGAAAGGGTCATGAAGTGACCATGAATTTGCTCCAATAAGATGCAAGAAACTTCGTACGGGTTTTCGATTGAGCTTCCTTGAAACCCTCATCACCTCATCCACCAATAAGTGTTGTGCTCACTTTATTCTGTCATGTGAGTGTGGGGACCTGATTGTGATTATGATTCTCCGACATTCAAGAGAATACAAAAGATGTCGGCTCAGACCCACAAAAGAGAATCCACATCAAAACTGAGAATTCCTGGCCCAAAATGCCAAGCACTTTAAATATGTACTAATTGGAAACTTGAAGCTCACATGGCCGTTGGTACCCCTCTCCCCTTCCTATTCCTTTCGGTCTCGAAACGAGGTATGTGTGGTAAAATGCCTTTCTTCTTAAACTAGTCCATTAGTTGGTCTATAATCTCCTTCGTGGCGTAAGATCCTCCTCCTCTTGAAACAATTGAACACCACAAGCTGGACGAGGAGGGAAACAGGTAGTATCTGGATGACTGAGTTGCTAGGTCGCCCGACACCTCAGCCTTCCAAGGGTCAAGTTCACATGTTTGTCTCCATGGCATGTTTTGCCACATAAGCGGACACATCGATTGTTCACGGGAGCATCTTGTGGATAATGGTCGATGCGCGACAATTGGAAGTCAATTGAAGTTCCGTGCATTTGATGAATAAAATTAATGTTTAGTTTATTTCAATTGATGATGACTCCCATGGTAGCAACAACGCATAAATTACCCTAAGCTTGTGCTCTATTTAGCCAGCATGCACCGTCGTGATAAAGGAAAAGCTGCTTTGCTTGGATACATGGAGGAAAGGGAAAGAGAAGAATTTTGAATTTCCCTCCCACTTCTTCCCACCAAAGTTGCAAAAACTTACTTCATTTTTCTCCTGTCCCCTCCTTCCCAAATAAGCATTAAGGTTGTGACATTCCGAATTTCGACCCACTTTTGAGATTTATAAAACGTGTAATTCGTCAGTGCGCTTATAATGGAATCTCGCCCGGGAACTGATCACTCTCGGGTTCTTGTTTTTAAAAATAGAGATTTTACTAGAATCGCACTCGATCGAATTTGGCCGTTATTTAAACCCCAAACTTGGCAGTCAATTTCCGGGAGTTCCGGGTCGAAATTAATTGGACGGTGACGATATTATTGTGGCCAGCGTCGAGATTACTAGGAATAGTGAGAAAGTGAAATTTTGGACCGGGTACGGATTCGGACTAGTAGACCTCCCTCGGGGTAGTTTGTTTTAATTAATTTGGCCATTGTCCCTTAGTATATTCTAGGGTTAATTCGAACCATAGGATTATTTTCGGGTGTGAACTGGACCGTTAAATTATACTCAAAGGAGCATTTATTTTCCCCTCTCTCTCTCCCTTTTTCTCTTCCCCGCGTACGCCTCGGCCATGCACTCGCCCGCTCCTCTGCGCGTTTCTCTCTCTTCCCGTGCGCGCCTCCCCTTCCCCATGCATGTCCCCTCTCTCTCCTTTCTGTCCTTTCCCTCTCTCTCTCTCTTTCTCTCCCTCTCTCTCTCTCTCTCTCCTTTCTCTTTCCCCGGTACACGCCACAGCCATGCACGCCCGCGCGCGCCTCTGCATGTCTGCACGCACGTTCCCCATGCAGCCATCTTCTCTCTCCTCCTCCTTTTCTTTTCCTCTCTCTTCCTCCTTCTCTCCCTCTTCTCGTTTCCTCTCCTTCCCTGTCTCGCCCGAGCCGGTTGGACTTCTGCTTCTCCCTGCTGCGCGCCGACTGCAAGCGACCGCTGGCCTCCCCGGCGGCCGCCTCGCGCCGCCGCCGCTCGACCAGCCGCCACAGTCCCGCTGACCGCCCCCGTCGCTGGCCATCCTCCCCTCTCCTCCGCTCCCTCTCCCGCCCCCACACCCCGCAGCCCACCCCCTCACCTCCTCAGCCCCTCCGCCACCACAGCAGCCTCTCCGCCTCTGTCTCCGCCTCCGCCCGACGCCACTTCGCCAACCACCGTCGCCGTCGTCCTCCCTCACGCCGCTGCCGCGCCGCCTCGACGCCGGGAAGCTCTGGACGACGCTGCCCTTCCCTTCCTCCCGAGCGCGCGAGCTCAGCTCGCCGCCGCCCGCCGCCGCCCGCCGCCGCGTCCGGCGAGCCTCGGCCACCGTCCAGCCTCCTGGCCAGCTCCCCAGCTCCTCGCCGTCCGCCGTGCTGCTTGACTGCCGCCGGTTCGCGCCCATCAGCCCCCACCAGCTCTCTCTCTCTCTCTCCTTCCCTTCCTCTTCTTCGCGCCAGCTTGAAGCCCCTGTTCGCCGCCGTGCGCCGCTGCCGTCGCCGTCGCCACCTTCGCCGAGCCAGCCGGGGACCAGCCCAGCCCAGCTCAGCCGACCAGCCGGCCAACCGACCTGCCAGCCAGCCGCCCCAGGCCACGCCGGAGCCGTCCTAGCCGCTGTGCTGCCCTCCCCGGAGCTCCCCAGCCGCTGTGCCGCCACGCCGGAGTCCCCCAGCCGCTGTGCCGCCACGCCGGAGCCCCCCAGCCGCTGTGCCGCCGCCCCCGAGCCGTCCCAGCCGCTGTCCCGCCGTGCCGGAGTCATTCCGGCCTCTGTCCCGCCGTGGCCGAGCCCCGCGCCCGTCGCCGCGCCCGTGGCCGAGCCCCGCGCCCGTCGCCGCGCCCGTGGCCGAGCCCCGCGCCCGTCGCCGCGCCCGTGGCCGAGCCCCGCGCCCGTGGCCGAGCCCCGTGCCCGTGGCCGCGCCCGTGGCCGAGCCCCGCGCCCGTCGCCGTGCCCCTCGCCGTGCCGTGCACGTTGCACGTTCGCCGCGCCCGTGCACTAGGCACACTGACCGGCCACCGTGCCTGTGTTGTCCGGCCACCGTGCCCGTGTGGCCCACCCCCGCGCCCATCCAGTACTGTTCACCCGGGCCATTTCGGGCCCGAGTCGATTTTCCCCGGGCCAAAATTTGGTAAGTGACTTCCTAAACCTTACCTAGTACTTTGGGTATTATTTGACTTGTCTAGGGATTAATTAGTACCGGTTTAGGGGTTAAACGTGGATTAGGGTCAATATTTGCATGTGCGGGATTGTCATATTAAATTGTGATATTTGTGGGGCTTACTTAGAGGCTATTTATGGGGTGCTAAATGACCGTATCGTCGTGGCGTGCGTGGGGGAAATTGACGTTTGAATGTAGTCGATTTGGATAATTTTATGTGCATATTAGTGGCTAATATTGGTGAGTCAATAATTGGCTTGTTGTGGCATTCGTGGGTGGATTTGATGTTCGTATATTGCCAATTAAATGTCGAATTTGTGGGTTGGTGTGGCATGTCATGAATTGGATTGAATTGTGATTATGGATCGCTTGGTGTAATTGGCGTGAAATTGATTGAATTGAATGGCGTGTGCTTGCCTGTCGATTTGAGGCCCGGATCGATCGAAGGGCTACGGACTTGGGACGTGTTGACGGCGGTCCGTGTGAAGGCATGAACGGCCGTTGGGCCAAATGGATGCGGGCTTGAGACGTGTTGACGGTGGCCCGTTAAAGGTGTGATAGACCCGGACGTATTTACGTCGGTCATGGGAATGATTGATTATGTGGCTTGGGACGTGTTGACGGCGGCCACTGGATAGTATGATTGACATGGCTTGGGACGTGTTGACGGCGGCCATTGGTTTGAGTGATTGGGTGGCTTGTGAGCCCGTGAGAGGAAAGTTGGTTGGACGCGTGCATGCGACTTGAGTGTGATTGAAATAGCTGTTGAGTGTGATTGGAGTGGTTGGTTGAGCGTGCGATTAGATTGGCTGGTTGAGCGTGTGATTGGATTGGCTGGTTGACTGTGTGGCCTAATTAGTAAGGTGAATTGCATGCAAGTGTGGTTGGCGTTTGAGCAATTGCGTTGTACTATTTAGTTACTATTATTGCATTACCGTGTTATGACTAACGTGCAGTGTTGGCATGGACTTGATGATGAGGTAAGATCAATAATGCGAATTATATATTTTTATGGGGTAGATTGCATGTACGACTCGTCTGGGTACGCATTGGCCTACGTGGGGTATAGGGGGTTGCTTATTGAGACTCGTTCTCACGGTTATTATATAACCATTTCAGATCCGCGAACATGAGTGATTGGAGACACTTCAAGGGTATCTCGGAGATCGAAGACGGGTCAAGTACCCGGTATTTTGAGTTTCCCCTTTTTTGTAGAGAAGTTAAGTTTGTGAACTATTGTCCCTTTTGAAGCATATGGTTCTGTTGTTGTGGCCTAGCTTGGAGTTTGTCCTTTGTGGACGTCGAATGTATTCGTCAAGTGTAGAAATTACAGTTATTTGTTTATTGCTATGGCTGCCCCTTGTCATTATTAATTGTCCGGGTTTATTTCTAATTGCTTCCGCACGTGCTTAATCTCTGATGTTTGGGGTTGGGTCGACGACGTGCCTGGGACGTCGCATTCAATGATCGACCATCGAGGGGTGTCGCGAGCTCGTTAGGGTTCGGGGCGTGACAAAGGTGGTACCTCGGAAAATCGAAGCATAAATATGGAAGGATGAAATATAGGGCAGCCTTGCTTTCTTCGCATAAGACTGTTTACCCAAATAAGGCTTCGAGATGATTAAATTCTTTTTTTTTTGGTGTAAAATGTCAATATTATAGAACAAATGAAGTATAGCAGTTTAGGGGTATCCCCCAGCATTACAAATGATGTTAATAGTTCGAGAATATAGAGGTAAGAAGTCTCAATATAGTAGCCAATATAACATTTGTCTGAGAAGGTTTAATGTTTGCTCTACCTCTTATATTTTTATGCACGTTGGCCAAAATTAATATGGATATCAATTGACTTATTTTGAAACCGTCTTCGGTTGCGCTCCATCCATATGCCATAAATGGTTGCTAGAAAGAATACCTTAAGGAGTCTAGCCGCCAAATCTTTGCCCTTTGTTGCCCTAATTATTCATTGAAATTTCTCATTCCATCCTCCCAAAAGGCGCCTAATCCCCTGTTATGCAATGATACTGCGCCATATTATTCCTAAATTCTTAATATACATTAACTAACTCAGATTACAATATTATTCCTCGTACCTGCAGGAATATTGTATAAATGTAGATTGGCAATATGAATAGGGAAATTGCCTTCATTGAATAATGATTCGGGTTGGTTTGTGCAATTACAAAGGTGTTACATACGAGTCCTTCTCGAAGGGGCAAATTCAAATAGGAGCAAGCAGGCAAAAGCAATTTTTAAAATCTGGCTTTATTTAATTGACCAAGAGAAGAAATTACAACAGCCTTTATTCATTTAATAAAACACAACCAAACCAAAATGGTGAACACGGGTTTTTGTCATGGACTTATGACACACCACATACCTGAAACCAGACTTGCCTAGATCATGAAATCCTTGATACTCATGCTCTAAGATATAGAACTACCCAAATAAATTTTCGTGACAATGATAGACTCCCATGAAATAATTGTCAATTGTCATGTCATGCTCGAAGCCTCGATTTTAGATTTTTCCTGATCCTTGTACTTCGTTTTCAAATGGCCAATCAGATAATTTACGCCTGCCTGTAGAACTAAATTCCAACTTACATTTTTCTCATCACTATAATCCCCATGATAGCATAAATGTGCAGTATAACTCTTAAGTTTTGATCCGACTAAAAAAATAACTCTTAAGTTTTGCAACGTAAAACCTAAAGTGAGGGAAGTCTCAAGCCTTATTAAAACTTAAATCAAGGTCATCCTCTCACCCAAGTCACTTTTATCTCTCTCCTTAAATTTATAATTTGCAACATTTTGAATATATTTTATTCTTTTAGGGTCACAATTAGAAATTCTCAGCCAATGGATTCTCCATGATCGAATTATCTGTTCAGTGATACTTTTCCCCTCTTTATCTCATTTTTTGTCGAACTCTTTATCTCAAGTTGACATTCTTATTTTTCTTAGCTTTTCAGTGAAGATTATCACTTATTTAGTTAAGGTATTTGTCATTAGTAGTTGGATATATATTATGATCCAACTATATTACAAGCACATGACTTTGACAAATTTTATTGTTACATAATACTCCATCACAATCAATTCCTTTTCTCATTCCGAAGTAGAATCTATTCTGTTAACATGTTTAGGGTGTATTTGGTAATCATTCTGTTCCTAAAAACAATTTCTGCTCAGAAATGATTTTTTTAATTATGTTCCTAGAAACAATTTCTCAGTATTTGAAGGGGCTTGGTAACGGTCCAAAATTTCTATTCCTAGAATAGAAAAAGAACAAAAATGCGTTTGGCAACTACACAAAATTTCTTTTTATTAATAATATTTTAATATTTTTTCTCTCTTTTTTGTTTTGTTTTTTCCTTCCTTGGCCCATGGCCGGCAACTGGCCACAGGCCAAGGTCGGCAAGGGCATCTCGGCCCTCGCCGGCCACAAGTGAGGGCCACCCTCGCCGGCGAGGGTGAGGGCTAGACCCTCGCGGCCTGGGCGAGGGCCTCCCTTAAGGCTCGCCGCCTAGGCGAGGGCTAGAAAAGGCCTGCAAGGGCGACCCTCACCTAGGCCGTGAGGGTCCAGCCCTCGCTCTCATCAGTCCTGGCGTGCGGCCGATCGCTAGGAAAGAAGAAGAACCGGCCACAGTCAGGAAGGAAAGAAGAAAAAGAAAAAAAAATATATTCTCTTCTATTTCTAATTCTTGTTTCCAAAATCAAGAATCAACTTTTTTTTTATTCTTGATTCTATTACAAAACTGATTTCGGGAACAAAAAATTTACCAAACAGATTCATGTTCATTTTTTGTTCTCGGGAATAAAATAATAGAATCAGTCACTTTTTGGTAGGTTACCAAACACACCTTAATGTACTGCCTCAAATTAAAAATGGAAAAAAAAATACATGATAATATGGTGGACATTATAGTTCACGTGGATGACAACTTACTGGTTGCATGATGGAAGGAATAAACACACATATGCATAGATTAATTCAGATAGTGAGAAAGTGAACAAAAAGGCACAATTAAATACGGAGACATGTGTTTTTGGTAAACAGTCGCATGGGATTGATTCTTAGGGCTTTAAGTTAGTAGAAATGATTGAGCATTTGTCCCCACAATTCCGATTCAGAATATGCTCCTGTCCAAATCCCTAAGGTAAAATAAGAACAACCCCCCATATTCAAACCTCCCATTCTACCATTAGCAATAACTTGTCCTTTCTTCAAGATATTCCCCTGAAAAGGGGGTGGTCTCTGCCCATGCGGAGATGGAGCAACAGAAGTTTTAAAAATGTAATATATATTTTAGGAAAGAACATGAAATGCAATTTTTTCACATGGTAAAGTGTATTTCTTTTTCCCAATGGTGCTTTTAATAATTGGGCGTGCTTGATGGATGAATCCCTCCCTAAAAAAAATTGAAATCCAGGATGTAATCAGGGCAAAAAAATTTGTCAATAATATTTTTCTATTAACACCAGATATCTTAAATGGAGAGTCTTGGCAGCGTATTATTGTGCTAGCTTTCTTGAGGTAGCCGGCTAATTACGGTCATGCTCTTAGGTCATTAAAAAAACACCATTATGTCTTAGGAAAAGCTTTTATTTAATTAAATTTGCATATATTGAGTGGATTAAGTGTAGCTTTTCTTTGTTGATAGTTTGATTGATTCCTTAGTTTGCTTTAATATCAAATTAAATGGATTTTTTTTATTTAATAATTATAATTTTCTTAGAGATTCTTTCCTTCCATGTCCCCGTTTTTTTTTTAAGTGGGAAAAATGCTACAAAAACTATAGATAAGTCTCATAAAAAATTATATATATATATTTTCTCCTGTTTTTTGACTTTTAACTTATTATAGTCTTCCCATTAAGTAGGATTGATTTTTTAAGAGCAATTCTTGCGATAAAATGTATATGTTTAGACTGGATTTCAATATAAATGTTTTGGCCATTTATCGGTTTGACACTAACGGTTCCACATTCGTAAAGCGTATTTCAAACATTTTGTCATGCAAATTTTGAATTCGAGCTCAATAAGATATTAAATTTGTGTAGTAACAACTCAATAAATAAAAACTTGGTTAAATGTGTGAAACTCTTTCTTGGGAATTAATTATTTGTGATAGGTTGATTAAGAAAGAAAGGTTGCGGAGTATGTTAAAAACTAATTCGAGGAGAGATGTAGAAGTGATTGGCCGGGGCTGGAGAAGTCTAGTATGGGAATTAGCTTCCAGAGAGATTTATTTTGGAATTACTTTTGTAGAGAGATCCATCTTGGATAAGAAAAAGCCATCACATTCTCTCTCGTGTTATGTCTAACTAGTATACCCAAAAAAAAAAACGATTCTCTTATTGGACATGGTTTTTATTTTTTTTTGCCAGAACTTATTGGATATGGTTAACAAATGCTCTTCGAGTACGGATCTCATATTAACTCTACATTGTTCAATGACTAAGATTAACAAGAAGGTTTTTTTTTTGCCAAAATGTTAACAAGTCTATTGTGCACCAACAACCATGCTCTCGATTGCTTTTCCTTTTCACGCCGTGAGAATGGTGATGTACTAGAACAGAAATTCAGAAAATAGAAAGAAAGAAATACTGAATTTATGGGGCCATTTTTGATCCCGTGCTTTTGTGCACATCGGTTTCGCCCTATCCCTTTTGTCATCCATGCGATGCAAGGTGTTCTAATGTCAGTCGTCCATTTGATTTGTGTCATCATATCAATTGTTCGATCGAAACTTTGCCAGTGTCAACTAACGAATTCAGCATGATAAAATCGATGTGTTCAAAGTCATTGGATCGTAGCAAAGGGTATGTTTGTCATAATATACAACATTGCAACTCGTCATGGTAATTAAGTACTAGATCATAATGACGTAAAATAAAATTGTTCTATGACTTTACGATGCAGTATCATAATCAAGTGCTGAAAATGGTGTAAAACAGAGATGTGCACTAAAACATATTTCGGAATATGAATGGAATCAACACTGACGCAAGTTCCGCGGGAAATGGATGCGTGATTTCCGTGGAGTGCCGACTAAAAGTGAACTTCAATTCTGCCATCTTGTCGGTAGAAATTAATAATAAAAAAATGATAAAGTGAGAGCATCTCACACTTCTTGTGGACCTTCCACGGATTGTGCTCATGCGTGGGTCAGAAATTGGAATATGAAAGAAAACCCAAATACATCTGCACATCTCTCTAACAGAAATTGTTCATTTTGACCCCAGCGATGGAATGATATTCGGAAAATATCTGGTTTGCCAAATAATATAGAAGGTAACACAAAGGTTAAATATATTTTGGGTCTCATGCTAATTACGTCTACAAAAATTGTAAGTTCAATCCTTTAGGGTTTGCTTAGTTGGTTGAGGAGTCGGAGACTTTCATATTAGAAGCTGGAGATCACATATTCAAATCTCATCAAAATTACTGTAAGTCGTCGGAGCATGGTGTTCCATGGGCGTGATTCTTTTCAATCGGTAGCTACAAGAACCTTCGAATAGGTCTTCTCCTCAATTTTTTTTTTCATTGCCTTTTATAATGTCAGACGAGATAATTATGAAATTCTAATGCTATTAAATGTTAATAATGGGTATATGAGTTCCCTTCAATTAGCCAAGAAGAAAAAGATATTGTCAGATGATTTTAGTAATTTCCGACATTACTAAGATGATCATCCAGAAAGGATTATTTAAGAGATTCATTTTGGTTAGTGAGAGATTTTTCATTGCTCTTATTAGCAAACACAAATAGTGTATAAAGATATTAATGAAATGATTAACGCAACGATTAAGAGGGGGTGAATTGATCGTTTTTAAGAAAATTAAAACTCTTTCGTGGATAACGTGTACTGTGCTGCTGTAGGAGAGTAGATTGGTTTGTTCTAAGATAATTAATAAGACTTTTCCATGAAGAACGCGTCTAGTGTGTTGCTGGAGGAGGAAAGCAGTTATGCGGAAGCGGTAACTTCTATCCAACAGATAATAAAGGAGTTTGAGAGATCAAAGCGATGAAAGACAGATTTATAGGACCTTACCCAAAAAAAAAAAGACAGATTTATAGGGTTCGGCATTCCACTTGACCTGCTCCACTCACAACAAGGCCGAGTCCACTAAGCAATCCTCGAGATCTTATAATTTGTAGACGGTGCTGCTTCTGCACAAAGCTCAGTGGATGATCCTACAAAACATGAGTGCCTCTTACAACTCTATAACTCACTAACTTTCTAAATTGCAGAAGCGCAAATTTCTACAGAGAAATACAATCATAATTACACAGCTTCTATACACGAGCATAGACTAAGATTGTTTCAAGCTTGAATTGACCTAGATTATTCATTTAGTTTCAAACCCAATCATGTAGTTACAGAAATTTATAAAATTTCATTCATAAGAAGCCTATGCCATCTAACTTTAACGCCTCATAACTTTCATAACTTTCATCTAAAAATTAAAGACAGTTGACCTTATTTTTAGCCTCCCAAGGTGGCATGCGCTTGGGCACTTTTTTGAAATCCGGCCCCCTCGTGCTCGTTGCTTCCAGCAAGTTTTTTCTTTACTTGTTTGTTCAGCTTCTTAGCGACTTCGCTAGGTCTCTTGAACATGAATATATTTATTTTATCTAATTTTTCTTTTATTTTAACTGTTTTAAATATACTTTTAATTCTCTAAATTTGTTTGGGCCATTGTGGGCTTTCCAGGTCTTTTAGGCCCCGACCTATATATATACCTATATATATAATTAATACTACAAAAAACCTCAAACTAGTACATCAATGATAAATTTACCTAAAACTAATTTTTCGTGTTACACCCATGACAAATTTACTCACCATTAGTTTTCGTTAAATTTTACCGTCAAATTGCTGAGTTTGATAACATATGACAGTTGACGGATCTACCAATTTGGGATTTTACCCTTTCATTTGTCGCAAGTTTGCCAATTTGTGATTTTTCTTTGTATTAATCCAATTTAATAGAGGGTAAACTTGTTCTAAATTTACCAATTTAAGGTTTTTGGTGGTTAAAAAATTAATTTTGGGTAAATTTATTATAGGTATACCAGTTTAGAATTTTTTGTGGTATTAACCCATAGAGAGAGTACTATTCATTCCAAATTATTGAGAAAAATTAATTTAATTACATCAGAATACTAATGGGAATGCTTTCATATTTGACTTTATCATTTTAATCTTAAACTCCATCACCGACTACGCGGAAAATAAAATAATCGGTTAACACTAATCAATTCGCGTGCCTCACGACCTGTCCAGCATAATGCAGCCTGCCTGTTACCTGTATGAAACTCAGGAATCAAATCATACCTTTGACAAAACAAGGAGCGCAGAGACTTTTTGGGGAGCGACCTGGGCTTCAAATCGTAACACAAGCCGAGCCAACGATGGCCAATGCGAAAATCACAGCCTGCATGCTCGCGGTCGCGGTCGCGGTCGCGTTTTTATCGGGTGCCGAGGCGACGAATTACACGGTGGGAGGTTCTGGGGGATGGAAGGTCCCTTCTAGCACCGGCGCATATTCCGACTGGGCGAGCCAACACGCGTTCGAGGCCGGCGACGTTCTGGGTGAGTTAGAAGTCGGTTCTCGCCTGACATGAATTTTCAAATTCACGTACATTTATGAGTGCAAAGTATGTGTAACATCTCGATTTATGTTGAAGAAGATACAGAATTATGGCGATTTGGTTTTGTGCACCTTCTGAGCTTGTTTGGCGAGTAGATCTCTCATCAGAAAAGTCAGGCAAGGTTTGCGGACAGATCTAGTCAACATGAATATATGAAGATACCAAGGGAGATTTTGTCTTCTTTTGGTTAATAACATGAAGGAAATAATTATAAGATGTCTAGTGTTTTATCTTCACATGATCAAGAAACGGAAGGTTTGAATGTAATTAGACTGATCCATCTCTGCCCTTGATCTGGCGTACTTGCTTTGACCATGATCAATAAGCTTCGCTCTTTTTTTTTTTTGGTAAGTAATAAGCTTCGCTCTTTGATGCTCATGATCCTTCAAATTTTCCTTTTTTGGGGCCAGTGTTTGATTTCGACTCGAGCACGAATGACGTTGCGGATGTGACGAAGGAGGACTACGACGCCTGCAACACCGGCGCTCCATTCACTGTCTTATCCACTTCTCCGGCCTATTACTCCCTTGATACTGCCGGCGACTATTACTTCCTCTGCACCAGTACAGGCCATTGTTCCCAGGGTCAGAAGTTGGCCATCACCGTCGCCGAGTCTCCGAGTCGCCCGGCCTCCAGCCCGCCAGGATCCCTGCCGCCGCAGCCATCCCCCACCACAGGCGTAACCGCATCTTTGACAAGCGTTGGCTCGCCTCTTGGTGTTGCGCGGCTTGCATGTGAGAAGGGTATTGAAAATATCTCATGTCACTAGACAAAAAATCTAAAAGACTCGATGACAATTAACAATGTTTTTCCGGTGTCGGCCCCAAAAATAGATGACAATATTTTCTAATCTGTTCTTCACCTGAGTTTATTTTTGTTGCTGAA
Organism: Syzygium aqueum; assembly: GCA_031216185.1. Lineage (NCBI taxonomy): Eukaryota > Viridiplantae > Streptophyta > Magnoliopsida > Myrtales > Myrtaceae > Syzygium > Syzygium aqueum. The sequence continues at coordinate 10,169,156 of CM062233.1, forward strand.
AACATATCAACCAATTTTTTCTGTGAAAACCCCACATCCTGGTTCTCGGATTCGCTTCATCATGTGCATTAACGTGCTTCCACGCTCTCATTGCCTCTTTTTCCTGTTTCATCATTACGATTTCTTTTTTATTAGAGCTTTTTCCCCTATCATTTCAATGGGGTTAGACTTTTGTATTATTTAAATACAAATTTGAAAAATTGGAGATTCTTTTGCACGGTGATGGGCTTCACGTAGCAAAATCGATTCCCAAAAGTCAAAGGCTTTGCTAGACTGGTCGGTCCTCCGTGGATAGATTCAATTCCGCATGAGGATACTAAAATTATTAAAAGTTACATATGACGCTCATTTTAATACTAAAAATTTTCGCTCGCCAATTTTTAAAAAGAGTAATCATTTTAGTATCAACTCCGATTTGAATCGCTGAAAATTTGACACAGCCATAATTTATTAATAATTCCTACCTACGTGGCTCATCGACGTTCTTCGTCAGCATATTATTTTCTAAACAACGTCAGTTTCAAGTTTTACCCCAAATTTGAAACCCTAATTAAATTTTTCCCTCAAAAACTCTCTTTCCCTCCGCGAAGCCGCTTGCGCATCGTGGTCGCCATCATTCACCACGACAAACGAGTAAATGACAAGGACAACGAAACCGGCGGCAGAGGAAAGGAAAGAGAACGAGCTGAGTCAAACACGCGGTGAGCTTTCAACGAAAGAAAGGCAGAAGGACACCATTGATGTCATAACTTGCGTACGGCGATCACTTTGGTGCCATAATTTTTTTTCGGATCACTTTGGTACTAACTTCGGAAAAAATAGATCACTTTAGTGACTCCGGCCAAAATTCCTGCTAAAAAGCTGACGTGGCATTAATATATATTTTTTAAAAAAATCTAACTTGATCACGTGGAAATTATGTGACTTTTTTTTGAATTTTTGAATTTTTTTCCTTTTTTTAATTTTTTTTCTTCTCCGGCGAGGGCAACCCTCGCCGGCGTCGGGCGAGGGCGGCCCTCGCCTGGGCGGGCGAGGGAAGCCCTCGCCTGGGCGGGCGAGGGTCGCCCAGGCGAGGGCTTCCCTCGCTCGACGCCGGCGAGGGTCGCCCTCGCCAGATCCGGCGAGGGTCGCCCTCCCTCACCCAGGCGAGGGTCGCCCTCGCCGGCGTCGGGCGAGGGCGACCCTCGCCGGCCCAGGCGAGGGCCGCCCTCGCCCCGCCCAGGCGAGGGCCGCCCTCGCCCGACCAGGCGAGGGCGGCTCGCCGACCCAGGCGAGGGCTTCCCTCGCCTGGGCGGGCGAGGGCTTCCCTTGCTCGACGCGGGCGAGGGTCGCCCTCGCCGGCGTCGGGCGAGGGCCGCCCTCGTCGGCGTATGGTGAGGGCGAGGGCGAGGACCGCCCTCCCCGACGCGGGCGAGGGCAACCCTCGCCAGATCCGGCGAGGGCAACCCTCGCCCGACGCCGGCGAGGGCAGCCCTCGCCGAAGAAGAAGGAAAATTTTTTTAAAAAAATCTAAAAAAATACACGTCAGCATTAAATTTTATTTTTAATGCTGACTGGACCTCTCCGGCGAGCCATGGACCTCTCCGGCGAGCCACGTCAGCGCCACGTAAAATTTCCGACAAGCCACGTCAACATTGACACCAAAGTGATCGTTTTTCAAAAAAGTTAGCACCAAAGTGATTCGAAAAAAAGTTATGGCACCAAAGTGATCGCCGTACGCAAGTTATGGCACCAATGGTGTCCTTCTGCCACGAAAGAAATAACCGTGTGTCCTCGTCGGCCATAATGCACCCTGGCCCTCTGCAGCTCCTCCACAAGCCTGTCAGCGAGCTTCGAATCCACCAGCTCAATGCTCGCTTGAGCATCAATGGAGGCCTGAAGGCGACGAATGGACGAGTCGAGCACGGCATGCGCTGCTGTAACAACTGCTCCTCGCTCAACGTGGGGGCGATGTGCGCGGCGGCGTCCTGTGTTTCCTCATAGAGAGAGAGAGAGAGAGAGAGAGAGAGAGAGAGAGAGAGAGAGAGTAGCTTCAACAACAAAAAAAGAAAAAAGACAAGTATGCGACGTTATTTTTAAAAATGGGCGTCGTTTTTGGATGGCCAACCACATCAACTCGTGCGAGATCATTTTGTACGTCCACGTCATTTTGGCCGGAATTTCTCTCTAGATGCACTTAAGTAATCGTTTTTTCTAAAAAGTGGCACTTAAGTTATTCGGCGAAAACTTTTGGTATAAAAGTGAGCAGCATACACAACTTTAGCCACTTCTAGTGACATTATGCCATTCAATTCTTTTGCATCAATGCAAAACTAATGTGTTAATAAAAAAATATAAACCTTTTTCCCCCTCAAAGCACAATCGACAAAGTGATTGATGAAAGCCCCATGTGATCAACATCCTACGTGGAGCCAAGCTCATGCTGACCCGACCACGTTCCACCTGTCACATTTCCCACTTCGGTGGCTCCACCAAGGGGTCAACGCAATGCACGACAGTGATCATTCCATAAACTTCTTTAATTTTTCGTGTTTAGTCAAAATGATTCTATAAAAAAGTTGGAGCCCCAGGAGGTCTAAGAGCAGAGAGGGGTGTTCAAGTTCAAAACGGACGTTTTCTTGAAAACACAGAGGCCAATGGCAAGTCATTTGAACGGTTTTACTTTCGTGGCGGTTGCTTTGGTGCCGGCGATCGTGGCTTTATTGCCAGGATCTGCAGCGCAGACTACTGCGCCGCACCTGAACATCCGAAAGGGATGGTGACTTACACCGTGGGAGATGCCACGGGGTGGACCATACCCACAGGTGGGGGCGGCTGCGTATCAAGTTTGGGCTAGCATCAATATCTTCGAGGTTGGAGACATTTTAGGTAAGTTGAGAAATGATAGTTTAGTATAAAGTCGAATAACATTTACTACACTGAATAACATCCCACACGCAATAGACTCATAGATGTTCAACTTTATTGTGGGTGCAGATGGCACATGAAAAAGCCAATCGCACTTGCTAAGAACTTGAAGATAGAAAAATCAATTTCCAATGCACATTAGTGAACAATTGAATTTTGAAAGTTTTATCTCTTTTTATTTTTTTTTTTTGATGACCCGGGAACCTCCCTTTCGCCCGACAGGCTATTCGGTACTAAACCCGGGGTGACGCTAGCGCAGGACCCACCACCACGGCGCCACACTTAAGACTCCCTAACGACTACGCTGGGGTTCGAACTCTGATCCTTTCGTGGGGGGACCAGAACGCAAGCCAACGCAGCCGCTGCGGGCGGTGGTTTGTCATAAATAAAATACATAACTTTCAAAATATAATTAATATTACTTATACCAAGTGTTTCGGTGATATTCTTTAACGTTTTTCTTTAAACAAAATCCTTTAATAAAAAGTTACATGCATTTATACGTTTTTCAGTAAATATGTGGTTCACTGAATCCAATTTGACTCCATTATACCATCCTCCAAATGTTTAGGAGGTACAACGAGCTGATGTCTTTTCTCGCCGGGTAAGAACAGCCTCTTGGCAACTATATGGTTAACATTATAAACAAAGTTAATAGGAAGCAGAAAAGAAAAGAAAAAGCTTGTATTGTCACTGTAAATAAATATTTTACATAAACAGTCTTGTCTATAATTGGTTTTAGTATTATATCTATTCACCCTCTATAAAAATTAAATAGTGTGAAAGGTCATTTGTGTAGGATTTTCTTTGGATTTACGGCGTATGCTCTAATTTTTTTTTAATAAAATTGCTCTTTCGTTTTGTTTAATTTCACCACCAAAAAGTTATTCAATCTTAATCAACAACTTGTGCTATGATGTTCATGCAGTCTTTAACTTCAACAATGGAGCGCAGGACGTGGCTGAAGTCACGAAGACGGCTTTCGACTTGTGTAACGGGGCCAACACCCTCTCTATCTCCACCGTCCTACAGGCAAGGATCACCCTCACCACGGCCGGCCAGCATTTCTTCATATGCACCATCCCTGGCCACTGTTCGTCAGGCCAAAAGGTCGACATCAATGTCACCGCCTCCAGCCCCTCCGGCACTCCCCACCGAACCCCTCTGCCACCCCGCCATCGTCCTCCTCTGCTGCCCCACCCCCTAAGGCAGTCACTCCTTCTCCCTCCGCCTCTACTTCGACATCCTCTATCGCCACTCCAACTCCGTCGCCCTCCACTTCCACTCCGTCATCCTCGACTATTTCTCCGCCGACCGGCGCCGTGACTCCAGCACCTTCCACAGCGAGCCCTCCACCTAAAGTGGCCACTCCATTACCCTCCGCCACCATGCTGCCCTCCAGCTAGGCTGCTCCACCATCTTCAACCCTAGCTCCCTCAGCAGTGGCGACATCTCCGACTGGAGTTGCGGCTCCTCCCACACAAGGGAACTCGGCAGCATCAATTGGAGTCGTCGGAGTTTTTGTAGTCATTTTGACCGCAAGAGTGGCTCCATCTACTTTTCCATAATTGTTGTTGGTAAAAGAAAGAACGTACATATTGGAGGAAATATACGTAATACTATTTGATTTAACCAGAAAAATAATAACTCTGAGAAAGCAATAACAACTATAATAATGACTAAGTCAATGAGTAAATTTGTTGATTAAATCTTCTCAATGCGGGCAGAGTTCACCAATGTTACAAAAAATATAGACTAGAAAAAGTGCTATAAAAAATTGTAACAAAATTAAACATGATATGAGGTACGGCTAATCAAATCTCTTTAAAGTGATTAGTTTCTACCAACGGTGCTAAATAGCTTCACGAACTATGCCTCCCAAGATACTGTTGGAAATATGGGATAAATTGATGGGTGAATGAATGAGAAATTGATACTCAAAGAACACCCTTGAGTTGGAAGTGGGAAGTGGAAAAAACACTAATCCCACATTGGAAAAGAAGAAGGCAATGGAGTGCTTTATATACCGTTACACTTATTTGAAGTGGTAACTATCAAAGCACAGACTCTCTGCCTCGCGCGCAGGCGCAGGGGGGTGCAAATCCGACGCCCGACAAGCTGAAACTTGGGCGCGAGCGCACATCCTGCGTACACGATTGCAGGACCGAAAAGTGGGCCTCGCGACGAGCCCAATTTTGCCTTCTGATTTAATTTTTCCAACTCAAACGGTTACGAATTTCATAACGTGCGGCGGATTTAATCGGTCGTTATGAGTATTGATTTTGTAACGGTGGAACAGATTTAATCGACCGTTACGCGTCATTGATTCTGTAACGACAGACTTAATCGACCGTTGCGCGTCATTGATTCTGTAACGACAGACTTAATCGACCGTTGCGCGTCATTGATTCTGTAACGACAGATTTAATCGACCGTTGCGCGTTATTGATTCTGTAACGACAGATTTAATCGACCGTTATTCTCGACGCGTATTGATTTCGTAAGCCGTTATGATTCCCGAAAGACTCTCCCCTCTGCTCTATTTATAAAGATCACTCTTCCTCTGTTTAAAAAAAAAAAAAAAAATTCTCTGCATTTTGCATTGTTTTCGATTGTGTTCGTTCTCGAAATTTGTTCAAGTTCGCCGAAGCTTTGAAGTGCTGATTACTTCTTAGCCGTCTGCCGTTGTATCCTGGGAGACAGACGTTCACGAAATCCTCAGCCGTGTGCTAGAGGGAACGAATCTGTTTTAAGGAAACTGTGTCGAACACAGGCCTCGGTATTCTTTTTATTGTTAATATAATCTTGAAGTTCAGATCTGAAGATTTTCCAGACTCTGCAGATTTTCCAGACTCTGCAGATTTTTCAGACTCTTGAGATTTTCCAGACTCTTGAGATTTTCCAGACTCTTAAGATTTTCCAGACTCTGCAGATTTTCCAGACTCTGCAGATTTTCCAGACTCTGAAGATTTTCCAGACTCTGCAGATTTTCCAGACTCTGCAGATTTTCCAGACTCTGCAGTTTTTCCAGACTCTGCAGTTTTTCCAGACTCTGCAGATTTTCCAGACTCTACAGATTTTTCAGACTCTGCAGATTTTCCAGACGGAGAAATTTTCCCCTCGGGTCAACAGATACAACACATCGAACCTGTTTCAATAAGCACTATACAAACAGGTTTTTGTGAGACACTTCTCAAAACCGTTACACTTATAGAAAAAATTGAAGTGAACAGATGCGAGGTTTTTCTTCTTGTTGTTCTTCCTTAAATGAAGAATAGTTCAAATCAATTTACAGAGTTTGAGAAGTCTTGCACTAAAGAGATACATGAACTCCAGAGATACATAAATTTAAGAGATACATTGACTCAAGAGATGTATGATATGAAGGAAAGAGAAGTCTTGAAGTGCCGCCGTTGATGCGAGTCTTGAAGCTCTGTTTCATTGAGCGCTTAGCATGGGATTTTCTTGGTGAAATTACACCAAGAATTCAACTGTTAAAGTCAATTAAATTATTGTGGTAAGAATATGTGAGTTATTGGGTGTAATTAGGACTTGAGAAACACTTAGAGTGTTTGAGTGACTCAAGTAATATTGTAATTTCCGTTGTATTGCTTCATCTATGGTGAAATTTGTTGCTGCTTTTTCAGTGGACGTAAATCACTATAACCGAATCACCTAAATCCGGTATCCTATTTATTTTCTTATTCTGTCAATTTTATTATTTGATCGCTTGATTTCCGCAACACTTCTCGCGGTATTACCCCCATACATGCCAAGAGCTGAGAGAAATGTCAAAACTAGTCAACATCGAACACATTTTAGTGACAGAAAATTTAGAGAGAAATGACATCACAAAACTCTATGTTGTGCGTGCTTGAACTTGCCATCCAACTTTTTAAGACTCTTTAACTAATCGAATTGCTACGATGCATGCTGCACGGAAAGGGCGATTATTGGACGTGTAATTTCCATAGCATTTCTCGGAAGGTGCATAGAGCCTGCCCGTCCGTTTTGTTTGAAGGCGAGCACGACTTGACTTCGACATGAGTTGCTCTTTCTATTAATAATACAATTAGAAAATAAAAAGCAAAGGGCAATTATGCAGGTGTAATTTCCGCAGTATTACGTCGAAGGTGCGTTGAACCTACCAATGCATGTCGTCCTGGACTTGACTTGCTTGTCCAAGCAAATAGGAAATTGAAGAGAAAACCAACGAGTGATACTGATGATCGGAGTAAGGTCGATAGAAGATTAGATGCACACATTTTACGAAAGACTGGAAATGGGTGAGACTCTGTATCCCGATTTGACTGGAGCTAACAAGCATATTTGGACATTTGATATATGAAAAATGACCGGAGAGTCTACAATATATGGCTATTGCATTATTGAGCCAACTGACAATGTGGATTTGTTTGTCCTTGCTTGGGCAAGTTAGACGATTACCATCATCTTGTTTGCACAGTCAACAACTAATTGATTGCAGGGTTATGTTAAATTCATCTTATTACGTACGTACACGAAGTGATTCCGTCAACCTTCTTTTTTCTTTTCGCAGACTCACAAATACTTTATAGCTGGCTCCTCCTAAGTGGGTGGAATCGCGGGTTTATATTTTGAGTGTCACATTTAGATATTCTTGGCTAACGGGTTCTCCATTGTCGAATAATTATTTACTGAAATTATTTTCCTTTTTATTTTATGTTAACATTTTCGGCTACCACCAAAGTGCATTTTTCCTTAGCACAGTATTAAGCTTCTTTAGAACCTGAAATGATTAGATAATATAGAAAAAAAAAAAACCTCAACGGCTTAGTATGTGAGTGACTAATCACACCTCATCATTCCATGATGAAAAGCTTGCAAGTAAGAAGATTAAAATTGAATGTTATATCGCATGCTCAACTAGTAATTTGAAAAGGAAATCCTGTATGTTCGCTATCCAAAAATAGAAGTAAAGGAAAATCTAATAAGTTGTGTAATACACAAATTCAGAAGTAATTTGGAGTCAAAAGTTTCAATACACGGGTAAAACCTTATTGCTCAAAGTCTCAATTATAGGATCACAATCACATGTCCTACAAAGTTGCCACTTGGAAGCTCCAAAAGTAAATTGAAAATGGAAAGCGACCATGCAAAGAGAACTTCCATCAAGTCCGAATCTTAATAAAGTTGTTGAAGAAACTTTATAGATAAATGACATCGTAACAAAGTGTCTTATGGAAATGACATCACAACATCAGCTTGGAGAGAAATTACATCTCTTGAGGAGATAAAAAGTGCAGTTATATTATTGAAATGAAGATCCCTAAAAACAGGTTTTTAGAACTGCCAATAACCAAGATTGGGTCCAAAAGAAACAGGCTCTCTCTGCCGAAGACAAAATTCAAAGGTGAAATTAAATAAAAAATAGGATTCATCCGCCTTTACTACCACTACAAAAAAACACTTGATTAGCGACGGAATTTGCGACGGAAATTTGGGAAAAATCCGTCGGAAATCGAATTTGCGACGGAAAAAATTCCGTCGCTACTAGCGCGTCGCAAATTTTTGCGACGGAAAATTTAAAAATTCGTCGCAAATTTGCAACGGGAAAAATTCGTCGCAAAATCCGTCGCAAAATTCGTTGCAAATTTGCCACGAATACAATTCGTCGCAAAATCCGTCGCAAACATTTCGTCGCAAAATTCGTCGCAAAAATCGTCGCAAATTTCGTCGCAAAAATCCGTTGCAAATTCCGTCGCAAAACTCCATCGGAATTTCGTCGCAAATTTCGTCGCAAATTTGCGACGAACAATATCCGTCGCATAATTCGTCGCAAAAATCCGTTGGAATTTCTTCGCAAATTTCGTCGTAAATTTGCGACGAACAAAATCCGTCGCAAAATTCGTCGCAAAAAATCTGTCACAATTTCGTCGCAAATTTGCGACGAATAAATTCCGTCGCAAAAATCCGTCGCAAATTTCGTCAGCAATTTGCGACGACCTCTATCCGTCGGAAAATTCGTCACGAATTGCATCGGAAAGCACGTCGCGAATTTCATCGCAAATTAGCGACAAACTTTAATAATTGCAAAATTCGGCTTGAAATTTTCGTCGTTATTTTTAGATCATTTTGGCCGTAAATTATTGTCCATATCAATCAAAAGAGACAATGACATATAAGTGAAACATAAAAACGAACTAACCATACATTCTGACAAACCAGCCACAATGACATATAATTAAAACAAATAACAGAAGGAAAGTTTTATAGTCTGACATGATGCTATTTGATATCCAATCTTACAATATATTCAAAACATGAACTAAGAGACGGGACAACCATAGAAGACGCAACAAAAACCATACAGAAGAAGACGCAGCCTTGGTACGATGGTAGGACACCAAAAGTAGTCACATTTGTCGAGACCTGAGGAAATGTCGATACATAAATCAATCCATAATATAAAAAAAAAGCGTTTATACACAAATACGTTTCACAACGAACATAAATGATCATACATATGAATATGAGTGAAATTATAAAAAACCAAGATTGCTTACCTAAAAACGTCAACTACAAAGCCTCGAGATAATCATCATCACCATCATCATCATCATCATCAGCATCAGCATCAGCATTCCCGGTAGCAATGTCTTGGTCATCATTGTGCTCATCACCTATTGGATTGGCTGAAGGTACAGGAGGACCGTAATTGTGATCGATGTTAAGGTGTTGCATAACCATTCTCATTTGTTCTTCCAAGTTATATATTCGTTCATCCTTCTTAACAAGTAAATCATTCAGACGATTCACTTCTTGGGTCAATTGCTCGTCTGGTCGTGACCTCCTTCGACCAGTCCCAGCGGATGATGAACTTCCAGGAGTATTCGGCATGAATATCCTTGACAACGATCCCAGCCCAAATATTTTCCCTTTTTTCACCCCACCCGTTGCCTCCATCCATAATGCCACATTATCAACTAGTGGCCGGGACTCAGGACAATCATCACTACCACTAGCACTGCTCATTACAAGTTTATCATAGTTGTCCTACATGAATAATGTAGATGAAAATAAAATAACTATATATTTAATATATATATATATACCATCAATCAGCAAAGCATTCACGGTCAAACTTGTAGTTTACATATATGCCAAAGCATAACTTTACATACCTTAACAGTTTTTGCTCGATCACCAGTCCATGTCTTATCTTTCTTTTGAAATGTGCGTTTAAATGTAGCTGCAAATGTCGGTTCCGTCCCCAATTCATGTGCCTACAAAATGTACACTTGAGTAATTGAATTAAATTAAGTTATAACGCATGTAACAGACTTACCAGTCGTTTGCGATGCTCCGCAATGTTGATAGAGCCCCCAGCATATGTGGCTGACCCATCACTAGAACTAGAAGATCGATTCTTCTTATTCTGCTCACAGAGTTGCCGACTCTATTCAGATGCCCAATATCTGTTAATTGCCACCCAATTGTCAGCTGTAAAGAAAGACGGCTTCACTTGCTTGCTCTTCGCTCTATTCATGACATTTCGCATAAAATCACTTATTTTCTTATCAAAAATTCTTCTCACTTCATTGTCTTCCGCTTCCTCCCACTTAAACTTCCGCTGCAATGAATAAAAACACAAATTGAAAATTTGCGACGGACGATCACATATCCATAACTATGCACCAGACACATATAGACAGATTTTGTAAAGTTCATGTCGGGGAAAATATCCGGTCCTTTAGGTATCGAAAACTACTGAGTTGTTCTGGTCCCGTTACATCATTCTTGACCATCAATATACTACACCAAACTGAATTGACGAGAAAATAAAATATGTAAAACTTACCTTGAACTCATTCCATCACATTTCTTTCGCTTCTTGTGGAACACTTATGTAATTAAGATACTCTCCCATCCAAAAGTTTCTTACTATTTTGTTCAATTCTTTGACAACGGACGTAGCATCCGTGAATCTGTATTTATACGAATATTGTGCAACATGGACAATTCAGTGGACATCAATATCTAAAGCCTTAAATATGACATATACTAAAATAAAAATGAAGCACTTACGAATCTCCAAATGGGCATATGAAGAATCGGTTATCTTCTTGACCGATGTTTCCGTCAATATTCGATTGTTCAGCCGAATAATGGGGTGGAACGGAAGAAGAGGGAGCTAAAGGAGATTGAACTGGAGAACGTTCAGTTCGCATGTGGTCAAGTCCCGTAACATGTTGTTGAGTGTGCGAGGAAGTGCCAACGTGGCCATATTGTGACGGATCATATTGTGATTGAGGGTTAGATGCCGGGATAGGAGAAGATGAAAGGGACGGGGACGAGGACGAGGACGAGGAATAGCCTTGTCTTCTAGGCATGTGACCTCCACGTTTATACTGACAAGTAGAAAGGTTATGTGAATATGTAAAGAACTATTGACACGTATTACGAACAGATAATGATGTACATGACGAAGCTTACCATTTTGATGGAATGACTGAAAATTTCTTTCCTTGATATGAGCCAATGTCGAGTGTTTATAACGTGCAATTTCCTACAAATAAATATACTCAAAATCCCATTCATTTTTTATATAAAACATCAATGTATGAGCACGATATGGGTGGCCACCGGTATGAAACATCACTATATGAATCGCATTCATTTTGATTAAATTTTTTTACCACGTACAAAAATGTAAATTTCACTGAAAGTGGGTGGCCACAAATATTCTAAGTCATTCTGTAAAATTTTGTAAGAAATGAATTATTATTATTGTTAAATTTTTTTTTGGACCTAAAAAAAAATTTCACTAAAAGTTGGTAGCCATCAATATTCTAAGACATTCTGTAATTTTTTGAAATTTAAAAATTTTAAGAATGTTTAAATTATTAATTTTAATATAAAATTTTTTCCGTGGAAAAAAAAATTTCCATACTAAAATTAGGTGGCCACCCGTAGTGTAAGCTATTAGATAAAATTTCTCCAAAATTTTTTTTAAGTCATTCTTTATGTTAATAATTTGTACGGCACGTTAAAAAAATTAAATATAACTAAAAGTGGGTGGCCACAAGTATTATAAGCCATTCCGTGAAATTTTGAAAATTTTTAAATTCTTATTTTTTTTTTCATCTAAAGAAATTTAAATTTCACTACTAGTTGATGGCCACATGTTTTCTAGGTAATTCTGTGCATTTGTTTTAATTTTATATGTTTGTACGTTTTCTTCAAAAAAAATAATTTCCCTCACAATGGGTGACCACATTTATGTTAAGCCATTTTATCAGGTTATGGAAATTTTTTAATTTTTTAATAATTTTCCCCCCGGAACGTTAAAAAATCTAAATTTCACTGAAAATGGGTAGGCACTATTAATTTTTGCAATTTTGTGATATCATGAAATTTTATTTTGTTAAAAATTTTTAAAAACTTTTACGGTCAAATTTCATATTTGTTGTCAACATATACCTGTTTTTTAATTTTACATAAATTTGCATGAATTTTTATAGATTTGTTTAATTTTCAAGCATTTTCCGTGAAAACTCTTAATCAATCATCCTATCGTCATGTAACGCTTAATCATCCACATAATAAACAAATTAAACAGTCGACCATCGATCAAAGCCACATGCAATCCTGAAATCGACCCGTAATTTAACCAATGAAAAGTAATCCTAAATAATCGCAAACATGCCCCAAAATCATCCGATAGTCATCAGCCCATAATCAAACCAAAATCTAACTTAATTAACCCCAAAAATCATCTAAACCTATCTAAAGAGACAAAATTAATCATAATCCCTTTAGGAATTTATACTCACTTAATCTCCGAGCTCAACTAAATCGACGGGGATCGAGCGGCCAATTGCCGGCGAGCGGCGAAATCGGCGGCGGTGATCCGGTGGCTTCCGCGGCGATGCACGGCAGTTCGGCAAGCGGCGGCGTGAAGTCCTCACGCCGGCGGCCACGGCTTGGCGAGCGGCGGTCCGTCGGTCGGCGATCACACCCGGACGGAGGAGGGGGAGAATGAGGTCGGCGGGGGGCGGGCTGGCGGCGGGGGGCGAGCCGGGGGCCGGGCTGACGGCGGCGGGCCGACGCCGGGGGAGGGGGTGAGGGGCGGGGCAGGGCGGGGGCGAAGGGGCGGGGCGGGTGGGCCGGGGGCAAGGGGCGGCTGGCGGGGGTGGGCCGGGGGCGAGGGGCGGCTGACGGGGGCAGGCTGGCCGGGGCGGGGAGGGGCGGGGGCGACCGGCGACGGCGGGGGTCGGGCTCGCCGGGGGCGGGGGCGGGGCCGAGGGGGCGGCTGGCGGGGGCGGGCTGGCCCCGGACGGCTGGGCGGCGGAGGGCTGGTCGCGGGGCGGCGACGGGCGGGGGCGGGGCGAGGGCGACCGGCGACGGCGGGGGCGGCGAGCGGGCGAGTGCAGGCGGGGCGGTGGCAAGGGGACTGCTGGCGGGGGCGGGGCGGTGACGGGCGGCTGGGCGGACGGCTGGGCGGCGACGGCGACGGCGACGGCGGGGGGAGGTTATGCAGATCTGCAAAAATGGCGAGGGAGACGAATAATTGTAGTAAAATTTGCGACGGAAAAGAATGTCCGTCGCAAATTTGCGACGGACCTACCGAGTCCGTTGCAAATTTTCGACCGACAAAGCACCGTTGCAAATTTGCGACGGAAATTACAAGTCCGTCGCAAATTTCGGGGGGAAAAATTCCCTCGTAAAGTTTACGACGGATAATTTTTAGTCCGTCGCAAATTTGCGATGGACATATTGTGTCCGTCGCAAATTTGCGACGGAAATAGCAAGTCCGTCGCAAATTTCGGACAAAAAATTCCCCCTTAAATTCCGCTTCAAATTTGCAACCGAGAAGAGTATCCGTCGCAAATATTTCACGATAAATATTTTCGGACGACAAATTTGCGACGGACGAGTTATTCCGTCGTAAATTTGCGACGAACGAGTGTGTCCGTCGCAAATTTGCGACGGACCAATTGTGTCCGTCGCAAAAATTTGCGACGGAAATAGCAAGTCCGTCGCAAATTTCGGACAAAAAATTGCCGCTTAAATTCCGCTTCAAATTTGCGACGGAAGAAGTAGGTCCGTCGCAATTTTGCGACGGATACTCTTCTCCGTCACAAATATTTCACGATAAATATTTTCGGACGACAAATTTGCGACGGACGAGTTATTCCGTCGCAAATTTGCGACGGACACTCTTCTCCGTCGCAAATATTTCACCGACAAATATTTTCGGACGACAAATTTGCGACGGAATCACTCGTCCGTTGCAAATTTGCGACGGACACACTCGTCCGTCGCAAATTCATTAAAATAGAAAGACTAATCGACAATAACAATAATAAAAAAGCACAATAACAATAATAACAAGAAAAATAATGATAACAGCAAAAATAGCACTTGTAGCATTAATAATTACACATCTATAGTGTTTTGTGACAAACATGTTAATCTTCGTCTTCGGCCTCGTCTTCGTCGTCGTCCTCGTCTTCGTCTCGGTCGTCGTCCTCGTCTTCATCATCTGTCTGAAAATCAGATTCAGAACATTCTTGTACATTTACTTCGCAAATTTCAGTTGGATCAACATCTATCATTGCTCCACACGGATCTCGTAAAGTTGATATGTTATATTCCTCAATTTCAACCGTGTTACACACTTCATCTTGTTGGTAGGCTCTATCCTTCCAGTGCTCCTCGATTTTCTTCCGTGCTTTGATTTTACATACAGCCCACCAATCAGCTTTATCACGTTTCAAACTAGGATATGATGCATAACATACTTGAATTGCTTGTTGTGCCAAGACAAATGGTTCATACTTCATATACCTTTTCTTGTGATTTATTTTAACCAAATTGAACTTCGTATGAACCTTCATTCCTTTCACGGGGTCGAACCACGTGCACTTAAATAACACAACCCGCATCATTAATGGTCCAGGGTACTCTATCTCAATGATTTCATCCAACAAGCCATAAAAATCATCTTGCCAACTGTCACCATTGGATGACCGAACAGACACACCACTATTCATTGTGGATTTTCCCATTCCATATTCTTGAGTATGGAAATTATATCCATTTATGAAATATGCTGGCCAATTTCGAACTCTTAACTGTGGACCCCATGACAGATAATATAGCAATCCTTGCCCTCCAAATTCATCATACTTACTGTGAACCTAAGGTTACACATGCAAAGTTAATAATATATATTTTACTAAATGATGTATATAATTTTAATAACTTGGTTTTGATGCATAGGCAGCTTACATATGTCTTGAACCATGCTGCAAATTGTTCATCGCACAAACGGTCAAACTCATTTGGTTGTAGTCCAGACATTGAAGTTTGGAAAATCCTAATATTAAAAACCATATCATTATTAGCAAATATTTGACACGCAAAACATATATTTGCAAATTTACACTTACTTGAAGTATGGCTCGACTTCTGGGCAGTTCAGTAAAATATAAGTATGGGTTGCATGCAATTCTTCGCCTGATAAGTACCGAAACTGACATGCGCCGCTTGGTCGACCAAGATAATTGAAAATAGAG
This sequence comes from Syzygium aqueum, assembly GCA_031216185.1. NCBI lineage: Eukaryota > Viridiplantae > Streptophyta > Magnoliopsida > Myrtales > Myrtaceae > Syzygium > Syzygium aqueum. The sequence continues at coordinate 10,184,626 of CM062233.1, forward strand.
AATGCCGTGCAATTGGGATCAATGGGGCCCTCATCATTTCTGCCTGCTCTCCGCCTCTTACACTGAACGTGCGGCTCAAAATAGTATGATGCAAATGTTGTCACTTCTTCCACAATATATGCATTACAAATTGAAGCTTCAACACGTGCCTTATTCTTCACTTTTTTCTTCAAATGATATAAGAATCTAGTTGAAATAAAAAGAAGCTTATCGAAATATATTACATGATAAACTAATTTGAACTGTATTGTAAAAGAAAACATTACCTCTCAAATGGATACATCCATCGAAATTGGACGGGACCTGCAACTTTGGCCTCATAAGGCAAGTGAACTAAGAGATGCTCCATCGAATCAAAAAACGCCGGAGGAAATATCCTTTCTAAGTTGCAAAGAATAATTGGAATATCTCTCTCTAGTTTTTCCATGTGCGATGCTTTTAACACTGTCGAGCAAATATCATGGAGGAAATTGCTTAATTCTGTAATGGCGCCCCATACAAAGTTCGGTAGAACTTCCTTCAAAGCTATTGGAAGTAGTCTTTCCATCATGATGTGACAATCATGACTCTTCAAACCTGTCAACTTGCATTCATTCAAATCAACACATCTCCCGAGGTTTGAAGCATATCCATCAGGAAACCACACAGATTTCAACCATTGACAAACAACTCGCCTCTGCTCCTTAGCCAATGTATAAACTGCTTTCGGTTTTGGTCCCCTGCTACTTGCATCCACAGCTAGTATTGGCCGATCACAAATATCTTTCATATCTTTTCTTGCGTTCAAGTTGTCTTTTGTTTTTCCGGCGACATCCATCACAATATTTATGACATTGTCGAAAACATTCTTTTCTATGTGCATGACGTTAAGATTATGATGAATAAGATGGGCCTTCCAATATGGTAGATCCCAAAATATGCTGCGTTTTGTCCACTTATGTGTACTTCCGTACGCAAAAGTCGTGCCGTGCGGGTTCTCAACAACAGTTGGAAAGTCCTGCACACGTTCCCAAATTTGATCGCCGGTCAACCTCAATAGTGGACGCGTTCTTTCGGTCCTATTCTTGATGAACTCTTTCTTATTCCTTCTGAAAGGATGATTTGGCGGTAAAAATTGTCTGTGACAGTCAAAATAGCTAGGCTTCTTTCCATGTTTTAATCTAAATGACTTTGACCTCTCCAAACATATCGGACATCCTAAGATCCCAGCTGTACTCCATCCAGATAACATTCCGTAAGCTGGAAAGTCATTTATCGTCCAAAGAAGGGCATCCTTCATTACAAATGTTTGATCGGTAGAAACGTCATACGTAGGGACACCTTCAACCCAAAGCCGTTGTAACTCGTCAATCAATGGTTGCATATAAACATCTATCAACTTTTTCGGATTTTGCGGCCCTGTCACGATCAATGTCAAAAACATATAAGGTGTCTTCATGCACATACCAGGTGGAAGATTGTACGGTGTTAAGATAACTGGCCAGCATGAATAACTTCTTCCTGTTTTCCCAAATGGAGCAAATCCATCGGCACAGAGATCTAACCTGATGTTCCGAGGCTCCATTGCAAACTCAGGGTATGTTATATCAAAATGTTGCCATGCCTCTGCATCTGAAGGATGACACATTAGACCCTCTTCTGTTTCACGATTTGCATGCCAAGTCATGTGTTCAGCAGTGGCTTTAGACGCATAAAGCCTTTGCAATCTGGGGATTAATGGCAGATAAAACATTTGCTTGCATGCTCTACGCTTCTGATTACGACCCGGCCTCCTGTTAATCTTGTACCTAGGTTGGCTACAGAATTTGCAAGATTCTGCATTTTCATCATCTCTCCAATATAGCATACAACCCCTACTACATACATCAATTCTTACAACCGGAAGACCTAAGTTATCCACTAGCTTTTTCATATCATACAATCCACTTGGCATGTTGTTATCATGAGGCAATGATTCTCGCATTACTTCAACAAAAGAGTTGAAGCAATCCGCAGACACATTATGCTCTGCCTTGATATTTAATAGTCGGGCTGTTATCGATAACTTTGTGTGGTCCTCACAACCTGCCCATAGAGGTTCATCTGCTGCTTTCAACACATCCCAGAACTGATTAGATTGAAAAGTTTCATTATACACATTCTCCTCAAAACCCGTTACTCCTATATCTTCCAATTGTGAAGCATGACTAGTACCCAATTGTTCACGTGTAGGAGTAAAACTAGTACTTGCATGATTTGATTCTGTGACAAAATTATAACTAGCTGCATCAATCACCATCCTCTCGTATGGGTTCAATTGCTCATCATAGCCACATTCTTCCCTAACTGAAAATTTGTCACTTTTTCCATATCCTTCATCATATATAAATGGTTCACCATGGAAAGTCCAATTATAATAGTTTGGAGTAAACCCATATCTAATAAGGTGTTCTCTAACTTGATCACACACACGAAATTTACCATTACCGCACTTTTTACACGGACACCTTAACTTATTTCCATCCATAAACTCATATTTACTACTAGCAAAGCCTAAAAATAGTTCCAACCCATTACGAAACTCATTTGTCAATCCTTGACGTCCAGGTAAGTTCTTATTATACATCCAAGCCCTTTCTCTTTGCATTGTGTCTGTATTAAAATAAAAAATTCTGGTAAAATATTTAAAATATCATATCTATTGTTCGTAATTAAAACTATAAAATTTTGGAAATTATAATTTTTGTTATTCACACAACAATTAATATGAAATTGCAAAAATAGAAAAAATTACAATGTAAAGAAGACTTACCCAAATATTTGACTGAAATATTGATAGGACAAAGTGATCAATTTGATGAGAATTGCAAAGTCCACTTGGATTGCGAGACCTTCAATTAGGCACAAACCCAAAAAATAATAATCACTTAAGAATTATTTTTTAATAATTTTTAAAGTATGATGGAAACGTAATTTATCCCTCGCAAATTTGCGACGGAATATGTAGTATCCGTCGCAAATTTGCGACGGATTCTCATTTATTCGTCGCAAATTTCCGACGGATACCTCATTCCGTCGCAAAACGGCGTGGCCGTTCAGCTCATCCGAAGGCCGGCGAGGTGTCACTGGTCGCCGATCGTTAAACCGGTGATGCATATACGAAAAAAACACAAACATAAACATATATTTAAAAAAAAAAAATAGAATGCAACGACGAATAGTGACGAAGCTAGCAATTTTGCACTTACCGGAACAAAAGCTTCACCGAGATTAATATGTGCGTGCGTAGATTTTGCTGATTTCAGATATACGAAAGAGGGAGAAAAGTAACAGAAAGCGAGAGAAAGCGAGAGAGAGCGAGAGAGATTATAAGTCACGGGTTGATATACTATGAATTTGCGACGGATGTGCGTTTTCGTCGCAAATTTGCGACGGACGTACTTTGCCGTCGCAAATTTGCGACGGACTTTGCGGCTGTATTATCTTCCGTCGCAAATTTACGACGGAATTTTTTACGTCGCAAATTTGCGACGGAAAATACGATACGTCGCAAATTCCGTCGCAAATTTCATGTTTTTTTGTAGTGTACGGAGAGCTAATGTTGGCCCCGATGTTAGAAAAACACAAGCACCGGCAAAATTTGTAATGTGAAACAAAATTTAGTAACAAGGAGCTCATTTCGGTCCTCATGAGTGCACGTCTTGTGCTGATACTTGTTCCATTGGTACAAGTTGTGGACCCTGAAAGCCTAATAATCTTCAATTAAAAGTTGGGGGCAAAGAGGAAAGATGAGAAGACCCGATAACTAGTAAGTTTCTGGGTAAAAGAGACAAAAATGACAAGTGACTGCAACATTTATATATAGGATCAGAACATTTGCCCATATTACAGCCGCTATGATTGCAATTGCAAGCTTGGTCCTGCTTGAAATATGACTATCCTGTGCACTTGGCTTTGTCAACCATGTCCGGAAAAAATCAGCTATCATCAGTTGGCGACTCTGCCACAACTGATGGGCGTATGATAGATGAAATAAGAAGGAAGTAAACCTCTCGATGGCCGAGAAAGGGTCATTTCTAGTCCTGCGCTTTTATGCACAACAATTTTATCATGTCTCTTGTCAACCATTCGATGCAAGTGTTTTATCTTAGCTGTCCATTTAATTTATGTTGGCAATTGTTCGATCAAAACTTTGTCACTATCAACCTTGAGCATGAAAAGATTGCCGTGTTGAAGGCCACTAGATTGTAGCAAAGGCTAGATGATGAGGAAAACTTCTATGGTACATCTGTTGTAATGTACAATATTATGACGCGTCATACTAATTAAATATAACATCATAACCTAGAGTAACATTGTTCTATGACATCAAAATATATCATTGTAATCAAGTGCAAAAATAGTGTAACAAAAGCGCTCATCTAAAGAAGTTCGGAAGATGAATGGAGCAACCCTCGATTTACCCCTGTATCATGTTTGATTGCATAGGTTACGTTTGTTGATGTCACGCCCCACACCCTACGAGCGCACAATCATCCCTCGATGGTCGATCATTGAATGCAACATCCCAGGCACGTCGCCGACCCAACCCAAACATCAGAGATTAAGTACGCACGGAAACAAATAGAAACAACCCGAACAATTAATAATGACAAAGGGTAGCAATAGCACGAAACAATAACTGTAATTCCTACACTTGATAGATACATACGATGTCCACAAAAAAGACAATCCCCAAGCTAAGCCACAACAACAGAACCACATTCCTCGAAAGGGGCAATGGTTCGCAAACTTAACTCCTCTACAAAAAGGGGAACTCAAAATACCGGATACTTGACCCGTCCTTGATCTCCGAGATACCCTTGCAGCGTCTCTAGTCACTCGTGGTCGCGGATCTGAAATGGTTATATAATAACCGTGAGAACGAGTCTCAATAAGCCACCCCCTAAACCCCACGTAGGCCAATGCATACCTCGACAAGTATAACATGCGAATCACCAGACAACACAACCAATTTCACATAATAAGCTTATGTCGCCTCGAACCACGTGCCAACCCTGCATATTAGTCTAAACATGATAATGCAAGAATAGTTCATCGCCATATCACAATCACCCGGCACACACACTCCCACTCGCAATCAACCAATCCAACCAAGCACCCACACGTACATTTAGTTAATCCAATCAGTCACATCGCACACACGTATCCAATCAACTTTTCTCTTACGGACCACCGTCAACACGTCTCAAGTCCGGTCTCACAGGCACGCAAGTCACATAATTCGATCAATTCCAATGGCCGCCGTCAATACATCCCAAGCCATACCATTCAATCCATTCCAGTGGCCGTCGTCAACACGTCCCAAGCCACACTATTCAGGCAATTCCAATGACCGACGTAAACACGTCCCGGTCCAACACACCTTTAACGGTCCACCGTCAACACGTCTCAAGTCCGCATCCAATTGACACATCGGCCATTCATGCCTTCATATGGACCATCGTCAACACGTCCCAAGTCCGTAGCCCTCCGATCAATCCGGGCTCAATTTCCAATAACCGACGTAAACACGTCTCGGTCCAACACACCTTCAACGGGCCACCGTTAACACGTCTCAAGCCCGCATCCATTTGGCACACCTGCTGTCGCGACCCTAAAAAATTTTGTCAAATTTTCTCGGGCTAATGGATTATTAAGATTGAACTTAACTCGGGCCCTCCCGGGCCCTCCCAAGCCCTACCAATTCGCAACTTAGGGTTTAAGTTCTTAACATGCAAATGTTTTCATGCTTGGAGTCGCCACTAATCATTTTACGGTAGGCTGATTAGAAACCTAAATAAAACATAAGGAGATATGTTTTATTCCTACGAACCAGAGATTTTAAGCCCGAGGACTTGGTTACGCTAGATCTAGTCTAACGCCCTTTCGGTATCTTTTCTTTTCAAAAATGTTTTGGCAGGCAGTTTGGATCCATTTCAATCTAGTTACTAACATGTGAGGTGTTCATGCGGGTGCACAAACCACCAATTTAACATCCAGAAAAACATTAAATAAATTGCAAGTTTAGGAGAACGACTTACCTCGAACCAATGCAAGCATCTGCACTGTTAGCTAGAAAATCATATGAATCAACCCTAATATAATTTCTAATTAACAAGCATTCACTCAATTTCTTTTTTTTTATTTTCACTTATTTAAATGCAATCTAATCTACATGCAATGACGTGCAAAAATGACATGCGAATTAATGCAACTTAACATGCAAACTATATGTCGTGCGACGACGTGTCCTAATTCTAATGACATGCACATGGTTTATTTTTGGGTATTTTCTGATGAAATTCGGAATTAAAAGCATGCCTAAAATAACGTGCAACCTAATGACTTCCTCTTTTTGGTATTTCTAATGAAATTCGGAATAATAAAAATACCTAAAATAACATGCAACCTATAATGATTTAATCTATCCTAACGTGATTTCTTTTTGGGATTTTTAATTAAAAATTCGAAATTATAAATTACTTAAATTAAAAATGTAATCTATCCTAGTAAAACATGAAACAATTCATTTTTTTTGGGGTTGTTTTTTTTAATGAAAATTTGGAATAAAATAACCTAAATAATCTATTAAGATTAGAATATCACTTAATTTAAACTAGGAAATAGATCATCTCAGGTCCTAATTTAAATTAAGTAATCACTCTATCTTATAGATACATTTAGGATTCCTAGACATGCAAAACTCTAATTCAAATCTAGCTAATATTTTTGAATTTTTCTGTTTTATTTGAAAAGGAAAGACAATCAAACAAAAAAGGATAACAACCACATTCAAATCAACCACGCAATCCGCCAAATTTATTTCAAACTCGGATTAGGCACAAAAATCGAACTATCGGTCATATCTATGGGGGTATAGATATTAACGGATATTCGATTGTTCGAATTTGGAAAGCAAATGAAATTCATCATCGTATCTAAGTGATTATAAATAGGATGATAATTTCCCGTATCGCCATGTATCGTACCTTAGGGATAAGGTCGGATAGACGTCCAGATACGTTGCTAAATTAGGAAAGTTTTTCTAATTTGAATATTCTCAAATATCGCGGATATATCGAACATTATCTTAAGATATCTAAATATTCACGTGATATTCACGAAATATTCAAACGTGCACGAATCAGGAAATTAAATATTTGAAGAAAATATTCTGAATATATCCACTTACCTAATTTGAAAATATTTCCAAATTCGAATTGCTTCGGGATCGAGTCGGGCTTGAGCTCGGGCTTGCGGATCGGGAACGGCGACGTCGGTGACGGTGATGGCTCACGATGGGAACAACTTCGGAGGATGTTGGCGTTGTGGTGGGGCAAGCCTCGCAGCAAACGGTGGTGTGATCAGCGAGACTCGTGGCTTAGGATGCTTCACAACGGTACTCAGTTTGGTGGCTTCTCCAACGAAGGGCCGCGTTACGACTTCTAGTAAGACCCAAAGGTAGTTAATCCAAGGAAATTAGATGAACCGCTTGGTTACACTGTCTTTTTTGTCTGTTCCCAAAAGAAAACCAACGTGGGATTCTTCTTCCTCGTTCTTTGCTGAATGCTTATACTGAGGCTCGCTTGACCACCGCTTGGACTCTTGCAATCTCAAGCTTTTTCTTTCCTATCTCCCCTGGACGTAGTGGAGTGGCGGAGGCGTGTCCTCGTGACCTGCAAGAACAGAAAAACAAGCAAAGACTTTTCTTTCTCTCTGATCTCTATCTCTCTTGTTTTCTTTTGTGTATTGTCAAGGTGCCTTTTTGTTTTTTTAAAAAAAAATCATAGCCTCCCCTTTGACTTTTCTTCTTTGCCTTTCTTCTCTTCCTTGACTCCGTATGCTGATTCCCTCGTGAAAAACCCTCCTCTCAATTTGTGGGCGTGAGTTGATTGTGTTTGGCGTTGATCTTGGTGAGATTTGCTGGGAATTGCGTCGGGATGCTGCAGCTAAGCTTCACCGAGCCTGATGGTTTGCTAGACGGAAATTCGGTGCAAGCTCTCTTCAATGTCAGAGCACCCCAGAAACCTTTTCTTCCATGGTGGCCGCGTATGTCTCAATTTTTGCAGCCTCCGACTTCTCCGAAAAATCTATTCTCCGAAAATTCTTTGAGTCTCTCTCTAAAAATTTGATTTTCTGAAATTATGAGAACCCCCTTAGGTTATGAGGTATAACGATATATTTATAATGTTAACCTAGGTCAATTAGTCGGACTTTCTAGTCCTAATGGGCTTAGGTTTGGGCTTAATTTTAATTAACATCTAAATGGGCTGAATTAACTTAGGCTTTAATTAATTAAACTCAACGGACTAAATTAAGCCCAAATTAAAACAACCGAGCCCGTCTGACACGAGATTCCCGGCTTTTGGATTCCGAGCGAACCGAGTTTTGTTCGATGAATTTTAAGCTCATTCGCCATCGCCAATCCGATGCAAAATGCAATGAACCTAAACTATATGTTATGCAATTTAAATATTTTTGTTTAGGGGTTAAAATTTAATCCCTAATTTTCTATGCAATTAACACTAAATGATGCGCCGAAATTTAGGTGTCAACAACTGCCCCTCTTTGAGTGGAGACTCGCAGAGGTTTCGCTCAAAGACTGAGACCTAAATTTAAACTATGCAAAATGATGAATAATGATGATGATTTTTTTTTAAATGAAATGATGCATGATATGCAAGCAATAAAGAACGTATGCTAAGGCTTCTCACTTCATGCGGAGCGGTGAAAGAGTCTTGCATACGGATCGCATAAAAAGCGTCCGAGTGACGGAATGCTTTATAATACTTTCAATTCCCTCGATCTCCAAACTTCTGGTCAACTGGAAGTAAGGTTTTCGAAGTATTGGATTGCCTATCTATTACCTGTAGTTTCCTACATATGCGAAATAGCGCATGATATGAAGAAAGAATGGGATGTATTGACTGGTGTGCTTCGTACTCCACTTAGCGACACCAATTGAGAAACTATGCCGCCTATCCTGCTAGGCGAACATAAAATGAGATAGGGTGTGCCGCGTACTCCACTTGGCAACACCAAATGAGAAGTTGTGCCGTCTATCCTGCTAGACGAACATAAGATGGAATATTATACCGCCTATCCTGCTAGGCGAACAGAAAATGGGATGTTATATTGCCTATCCTGCTAGGCAAACATGAAATGAGATGTTACGCCGCCTATCCTGCTAGGCAAACAGAGAACTGGATGTTATGCCGCCTATCCTGCTAGGCGAATAGAGGACTAGACGTTATGTCACCTATCCTGCTAGGCGAACAAAGGATTGGATGTTATGTCACCTATCCTGCTAGGCGAACAGAGGACTGGATATTATGCCACCTATCCTGCTAGGTGAACAGAGAACTGGATGTTACGCCGTCTATCCTGCTAGACGAACATGAGATTGGGGTGTTACGCCGCCTATCCTGCTAGGCGAACAAAAGACTGGATGTTATGTCACCTATCCTGCTAGGCGAACAGAGGACTGGATATTATGCCACCTATCCTGCTAGGTGAACAGAGAACTGGATGTTACGTCGTCTATCCTGCTAGACGAACATGAGATTGGGGTGTTACGCCGCCTATCCTGCTAGGCGAATAAAAGACTGGATATTATGCCGCCGCGTACTCTACTTGGCGAACATGAAATGGGATGTGCTTCGTATTCCACTCAGCAACATCAATTGGGGTGTGCCGTGTACTCCACTTGGCAACACCATGCCGCCGCGTACTCCACTTGGCGAACATGAAAATAAGATGTGCTTCGTACTCCACTCAGCAACATCAATTGGGGTGTGCCGCGTACTCCACTTGGCAACACCATGCCACCGCGTACTCCACTTGGCGAACATGAAAATAAGATGTGCTTCGTACTCCACTCAGCAACATCAGTTGGGGTGTGCCGCGTACTCCACTTGGCGAACATGAAAATAAGATGTGCTTCGTACTCCACTCAGCAACATCAATTGGGGTGTGCCGCGTACTCCACTTGGCAACACCATGCCGCCGCGTACTCCACTTGGCGAACATGAAAATAAGATGTGCTTCGTACTCCACTCAGCAACATCAATTGGGGTGTGCCGCGTACTCCACTTGGCAACACCATGTGAGAAATTGTATTTCAAAAAGAGAAACGACGAAGAATAAGTAGCAAGCGTACCTGAATTCTTATGACGGAGCCAATGGCATCGCTCCTATTCTTTCCTGAGAAAATGTTAAAATACCACATGCGCAGAGGCAGAGAAAACATAATTTATGAATCTGCTCGCATTACCAAGCTTCACTGGGGAATTTATCAATAAGAACAATCATTTCGTCCTTTTAATAATTTGATCACATTAAATGAGAGACCTTTAATCAGAAAGGACTTTCTACTCACTCTCAATGAAAGGCTTTTGTCCCGACCTTTAATGCGGGTATAAGAATCACTCAAACTCTCTTCGTCGTGCTTGACAAGGGTTCGAATATTCTCAAAATCAGTATAATTTAGCCAATCTGAAAGGTCTTTATAAGGACTGAAACGTGGGCTTGGTCAATGGCTTAGCAAAAGGGACTCTTCGAGTCAAGGCTATTGAAAGAATGCTGCAAAAACGAGATAGAAAAATCTTGCTCGCACTTCTTCGAGCAATATTTATAAGCATTTAAAATTCTACGTTAACTCAAGTGCCTTATTCTGAAGAGACTTCGGTAAGGGTTGTAACGTAGGTTCGGGTAGGCTTGAAATGAATGGCCTATTTTCATCAAAAGGGGGTATTATGAACATGGAGATTGATAATCATCCAATTGATCTACATCTATCATGATCTATGGCAATTGCTCCACAAATGAACCTTTAAATGGTCTTTTCCTTTAAGAATGATCTTGCATATCGACTCAGTTCTTGCTGAAGCTTTTCTTTCTCTCATTCTCTCTCTCATTTTTCATCATTTTTTTAGAGAGATTTTCTTTTTGAGAGATTTTCTTTTTCTTTTTTTTTTGAAAGAACTTCGATTCATTGGAGTCCTTTTGCGTCCTTTCTTATGAATTTTCCTTCGAGCTCCCATTTGCCCCAAGTCACCTTGAACTTGTCTTGAGATGTTTCTTTTGTCTATCACAAGAATGATCACCAATTGGGTTGAAATGAATTCACCGCTCAAATTGGGTATGCAAAGGGTATAATGTGTAAGGGTATAGAAAGGAATGCTCTTCGTCATATCTAAGGCACTCGAGCTAACACAAAATTTGCATGCAATAAATATACTTGAAGATTGATGCAAGTGAAAGCAAGAAAATTCTAATCATTTTGAACTTTCTAAGAAATTGCCCCAGTATGGGGTTGTTCCCGATAGGGGTGAGAAATGAAACTCCGTTCAAAGGGGTTAAGCAAATGATAACCTGTAGTGTTTAGATAGAGGAAATGAATGCCTCTCGTCATTTTGGTCGTTATACTTTTCGTGAGATAATCCTTTACCTTGTCAGCACGGAATTTTCACTCAACTCGCACTAGGGATTCAGGACGTGTATGGAAATAGCTTGCCTTTTGTTATCTTGAAGTCTCTCATGCAACATGATTATTTCATTAGGACAGAAACAAATTGCCAGATTAAAGGCTTTCCTCAAACGAAGCTTAGTAACATCAATTGATTCATGAAATTCAATTTGAAACTTGATTGAAGCAAAGTCAAAATGAGTACAAAATCAAGTGTAATATTTCTTTACAGAATCAGAATTCACTGGATTGGAAAAGACACGACCATCCATCTCGGCCAAAATCAAAGCACCTCCTGGAAGGACTTTCTTCACAACGTACGGACCGCCATAATTTGGGGTGAATTTTCCTTTTGCAAGAGGAACTATTGGCAATAACCTCCGTAGGACAAGGTCGCCTACCTGGAAATGTCGAGGCTTGACTTTCTTATTGAAAGATTTAGCAACTCGCTGTTGGTAGCACTGGCCATGGCATAGAGCTCTAAGCCTTTTCTCATCAATCATATTCAACTGGTCCAACCTCTGCTGGATCCAATCTGCTTCTGACAATTGCACTTGTGAAAGAATACGCAATGAAGGGATTTCAACTTCAACAGGTAGAACTGCTTCCATACCGTACACAAGAGAATATGAAGTTGCCCCTGTAGATGTCCGGATAGAAGTCCGATATGCCATAAGCGCAAAAGGTAATCTCTCATGCCAATCACGATAGTTTTCGGCTGTTTTAGCTAAAATCTTCTTGATGTTCTTGTTGGCTGCTTCGACCGCTCCGTTCATCTGCGGACGATATGGAGAGGAATTCAAATGCTTGATCTTGAACTCCTTAAACAATTCATCCACCAACTTGTTATTCAGATTCGATCCATTGTCAGTGATTATAGCCTCAGGTGCACCATATCGAGCAATGATGTCTCGACGAATGAACTTCACCACCACCCGGGCCGTCACTGTCGTATAAGACATGGCTTCGATCCACTTCAAAAAGTAATCGATAGCGACCAAGATAAACCGATGCCCATTTGACGCTTTAGGATTAATTAGGCCAATCATATCAATGCCCCACATAGAAAATGGCCATGGTTCAGACAGTTGATGCAATTCATTCGGAGGAGTTTTAATCTTGTCACCATAGATCTGACATTTGTGACAACTTCGGACATGCTGAATGCAATCACTCTCTAAAGTGAGCCAGTAATAACCCATCCTCATTATTTTCCTTGCGAGCATATGACCATTCATGTGCGGGCCACATACTCCTTCATGTACTTCTAGCATCAAATGAACAGCCTCGGTTGAATCAACACACCTTAATAAAACCGAATCATAGGACCGCTTGTATAGGCATTCTCCGCTCAAGAAGAACTTCGACGCCATTTTTCTGATATACTTTTGGTCAGATGCAGTACTTTCCTCAGGAAACTCCCGTGTTTGAAGATATGCCTTGATATCATGATACCATGGCTTGCCGTCAGGCTCTTCTGTTGTGGCCATGCAATAAGCTGGTTTCTGCAAGACCTCTATCTTCAAAAGTTCAACTTCCAGACCACTTGTTACTCGTAGCATTGCCGATAACGTAGTCAGAGCGTCAGCAAAACTGTTTTGAGTCCTTGGCAAGTATTCGAATGAGATGTCTTCAAACTCTTCTACCAACTCCTCCAAATAGACGTGATAGGGCTGCAACTTAGCATCTCTAATTTGCCACTTACCAACGGTCTGAAGAATAATGAGGGCTGAATCCCCGAACACCTTGAGTCGAGCTACTCCCATTTCAATTGCAGCTTGCAACCCGAGGATGCACGCTTCATATTCGGCGATATTGTTCGTGCAAGGAAATATCAGCTTCGCTGCAACCGGATAATGTTGTCCACCTGGGGATATTAGAACTGCCCCAATACCCGATCCTGACAGGTTTACAGCCCCATCAAAATACATGGTCCATACATACTCATCAATTGGCATGACTCTATCCTCTAGCGGATCCAGATCGTCATTTTTCCCAGGATTTTCAGCCAAGACATCAGCAATTACTCGTCCTTTGACTGATTTCTGAGACAAGAATTGAACATTAAATTCTGAGATGAGAATCTGCCATTTCGCCAGTTTTCCGACCAAGGCGGGTTGATTGAGCAAGTATTTGATGGGATCACACTCTGTCACAAGCAATATCTGATAGTGCAAAGTATACTGCCTCAATCTGTGTAGCACCCAGACCAGTGCTGCACACGTTCTTTCTACTTCAGAATAGTTCATCTCTGAGGCGGTGAACTTCTTACTCAAATAATAAATCGCACGCTCCTTTCCATCCTCTTCACTTTTCTGAGCAAGCATGGCACCTAAGGACTCAGCGTGGATTGTAAGGTACAAGATCAGAGGTTGCCCCGGCGTTGGTGGAACAAGTACCGGCGGATTCATCAAGTAGTGCTTAATCTTGTTGAACGCCAATTCACACTCTTTATCCCATCTGACTAACGCATTCTTCTTGAGGAGTTTAAAAAAAGGCTTCGCTATCTCAGATAGCTGAGAAATAAATCTGGCTATATAGTTTAGCCTACCCATTAAGCTACGAACTTCCTTTACCGAAGAGGGAGATTTTACTTCGCAAATGGCCTTCACTTTTGATGGGTCAATCTCAATCCCTTTGTTGCTGACAATGAAGCCAAGTAATTTGCCCGAGGCTGCCCCGAACACGCATTTTGCCGGATTGAGGCGTAATTTGAACTTGCGAAGCCTGTCGAATAATTTCGTCAAGGTCTCTATGTGATCTTCTCCATGCCGAGTTTTTGCAATCATGTTGTCAACATAGACTTCGATCTCATTATGCATCATGTCATGGAACAACGTGACCATTGCCCGCTGGTAAGTTGCCCCAGCATTTTTGAGACCGAAGGGCATCACCTTATAATGAAATGTCCCCCAAGGAGTGGTAAATGCCGTTTTCAACTTATCATCCTCGTTCATCAAGATCTGATTATAACCTGAGAAACCATCCATGAAGGAGAATAGTTCGAACCCGGCTGTGCTGTCTACAAGCACATCAATGTGCGGGAGTGGAAAATCATCTTTAGGACTAGCTTTGTTCAGATCTCGGTAGTCAACACATACTCGAACCCGACCGTCTTTCTTCATCACTGGGACTATATTGGCGACCCATTCTAAGTATTGGGTAGTCTCAATAAATCCCACGTCAAGAAGCTTCATGACCTCTTCTTTGATCTTCTTTGCCAGTTCTGGTTTAGCTCTTCGCGGCCTTTGTTTCACAGGCTCAACCGAAGGATCAGTCGGTAGACAATGTTCGACGATCGATCGATCAAGACCCGGCATGTCGGCATAAGACCAGGCGAAGATGTCTTGATAATCCTTCAACAATTGGGTTAAGCGTTTGGCCACGTCGTCAGGGAGACATGCCCCAATCTTCACCTCTCTAGGATTCTCCGTGTCGCCAAGGTTGATCACCACGGTCTCTTCGGCAGTCAAAGGCTTGGATTTCTCATGGATTTTCAAGTTTCGTCGTATCTCTTCATCATTCGGATTAGAATCATCTGAGTCATCGGATTGACTTGCATCACATATATGAGGATCCACGATTCCTGTCCCTTCGCATGCCTCGAGATTAGTCCTGAAACATGAAAGAAGGGGATCAAAAAGACAAGAGAGGGCTTAACTACTGCAATTTTTGAAAATCATTCTTTGCTTTTTGGAAATTCATTTTGCTTTCGAAGGTCTTGAAACGAGAATTCTTGAGAAGCCCAACCCTCGGTTCTTACCGTAGATGACAAATTTTTTAATCGTTGGTTATCATCATCGGGTTGGTTTGGAATACTTCAACAAGATTCAAAATGACAAAAACTTCTGTAATTTTATTGATATTTGATCAATGAATTACATCTTATTGGATTGAAAAACCTAAGTGCAACATGAGTTGGAATGAAAATCGAAAAAGCAATAAAGATTCCCACGCAGGGGAGATACGAAAACTAGAAATGATTACTCTTGAGGGCCAGCGCCCATCCCTTCAAGTGGCCCCTCAGTGATTGCACCAATGGAAGTCTCAGCAAACCAACTGGTGAGGTAGGGTATACCATCATCAAAGTCAAAGTCCACCACCCTCGATTCCGGCTTCTTGAAAATAGAGGGTGGCTGGTCATCCTCAGAATCGTCAGACAAACTAACCAGAATAGCTTTACCGCGCTTCTTAGGTGAGTCGATTAAGGCTTGTGGCGACTCAGGAAAGATAAGCCCAAGATCATCCTCAATCGGGTTCTGCTTTAAATGCTCATATCCTCCCACTACTCCAGCCGAGTGAAAGGTGTCGTCGATGGAAGGTGGTAAGGGACTTTGACATGCCCCTATTCGGCTTTTGCAACCGTTGTTGCTTTGTTCGTAGCTTCCCTGCCCATGATATCCCAAACCAGCCTTGTGGGATTGTCCATTCGTCTCAATTGGGGCATGAATGCCTTAGCCTTCCTTCCCAAGACCCTGACCTGGCTTAAACCCATTACCAACCATGACCTTGGCTACCATGATAGCTGCATTAGAAACTTCAGGAACGGGCAACGGCATGTCAGAGGAAGCTTGAACAACTTGAACTATCTCGAATGAATGATAACTATCCTCCTCAACATGATCAGGCTCTATGTATGGGATCGATGTTGCATTGAAGATTCGGTGATCTTCCTCTCCATAAATTGTGACCAGTTTTGCTTCAGCCACAAACTTGATCTTCTGATGCAAACTGGAAGGCACAGCGCCCGCATTATGGATCCATGGCCGTCCCAGCAAGAAATTAAAAGCGGAAGGGATATCCAGCACCTGAAAAAGAATATCGAACACCGAGGGTCCGATTTGCAGCGCTAAGTTAATCTGGCCTATCACATCATTCTTCATTCCATCAAAGGCTCGAACAGAAGTCTTGGCTGCTTGCATGGCAGATGGGTGAATGCCCAGCCTTTTCAAAGTAGCCAACGGGCATAAATTCAGAGCTGACCCATTATCAACAAGCACCCTGGCCATGTGAGTCTCCTTGTACTTCACTGATATGTGAAGCGCCTTATTATGACCACGTCCCTCAACCGGGATTTCCTCATCAGAGAATGCTACTTGATCTTTGAGGAGAATTGCCCCAACAAATCCTTCCAGCTTATCTTCTTCAATAGTCTCGGGCACGTGAATCTCACTTAAAACCTTCATTAGAGCACTCCGATGCTTATCTGACGTTTGGAGAAGTTCCAACAACGAGACTTGTGCTGGTAACTTTCTCAGCTGATCAACCACACTATACTCACTAGCCTTAATCACAGCTAGGAACTCTTTCGCTTCTTTCTCAGCCACTGGCTTAGCCGGTTGATTATCAGGATAAGTTCGCCCTGACCTGGTTATCAGATCGACGTCATACGACCACGGGACCATCTTGTCGCTTTCATAAGCATAAGGTTGAGGCGATGCTAGGATCAATACCTCCGGAGCATCAGGTATAATAATCCCGAGGTCGTCGTCAGAGGCATCTTCGAGAGCGGGCATGTCAGGATCCAACTTCCCTTGTTCATCAGTTATCTTTGCGAGTTCTTCATTCCAGTCAATGGTGACCTGGGGTATAGCGGCCACTACCCCGAATTCATCCGCTGTCCCAATCATTCCTTTTCTCACCAACTCATCCACTTTCTCTCTTATGTCACCGAATGACACCACCTCGCCGGTCGAAATATAACCAGCTCGAACTAGAGCATCGAACATATCTTCGAGAGGGACGCTGAAGCTTTGAACCCGTTTGACTCCCGGGCCAAGGACAACATTTGCACTGTTCGAATGATCAGGGAGTGGATTGTTCTGCACATTGGGCTTACTGGGTGGCTGTAGTGCGAACGCTCCAGTGTCGAGTAGATCCTGCACTCGATGTTTGAGTACTTGGCAATCATCAGTCGAATGCCCAATCTCACCTCTATGATAATCACATTTCTTCGACGGATCATACTTGGCATAGCCAGCAGCGTTAGCTCTTTGTGGCTCTGAATTCAGCAAATTCTTCTTCCTTAGCACTGCCAGTACTTGAGATAACGTCCCAGGAAGTGGAGTAAACTGGCGAAGTTTGCGCTGCGGGCGCGGATCCTGCTAGCCTTGCCGTCCATAAGAAGTTGTCTGCTAGGTGCTGAATTGTAGCTTCGGGGCTTGAGCTGGCGGTTTCTGCAGATAGGTCATAATGACCTTGGTGACATGCTCTTTGTCCTTTTTATTAGTAAATCTCTTGGCCGATGAACCTGACTCACCGTACCATCCCTTCTTGAGCCCGGTCTCGATCTCCTCACCCATGGCTATCAGTTGGCCAAAAGATTGGGCGGCCGTCACTAACATTCGTGAACAAACCGGCTGGGGTAGGGTGGACACGAACAACTTCATTAAGTCACATTCTGCGGGTTCCGGCATGATCTGCCCAGCCATGTTCCTCCAGCGAGTGGTATACTCCTTTAGAGTCTCGCCCTTCCTTTGCTCAGCTCTCTCCAGATCTTCCCTTGTAATGGTGACATCGAGATTGAATTTGAAGTGCTTGACAAAAAGGTTCGCCACCTCTTCCCACGAGTCCTTCCGGTTGATCTGGTGGTTGGTATACCACCTCATTGCAGCATCCTTCAAGCTTGCTTGAAAGGTTTGGATCATCAGAGGTCCGTTGGAAACATATCTATTCATGAGCCCCTGGTACGTATCGATATGCTGAATTGGGTTTGAGGTGCCGTCGTACTTCTCAAAGGCTGGCATCTTGAACTTTTCGGGTACTTGGACCCGGGTAAAAATGGACAAATCAACAGGCGGAACACTTTGAGTCCCCTCCACTTCACGTAACCTTTGGTCAAGCTTAGCCAGCAACTTGGCGTTTTCATCATTGGGGGGTGACTGAAGAACAGGGGCCGCCGGAGACGTGCTAGTGTCAGTCAGAATGACATCTTCTAGTTGAAGGGTTGGATTAATAGTCACTGCAGGAGATTTGTCAAGGCGTAGGTCTTGACGGGTCGGAGGTGGAATCTCCGATTGAGAGGCAACATTAATCTGCTGCTGTTTGGTCATGAAATCACCCATCATTTTGGACATGGCAGCCGTGATCTGCTCATTGATTGTATTCACGTGTTCCTTCAGCTTTTCATCAATCATGGTTGTAATCTCAGCTTGATTGGCCATCCTTCTTTTGGTCACTGATCGAGTATTATGAGGATGCGGGGGATCCGTGGCAAATTACCTAATTTGAAAATATAGCATGATAAGTATGCATCCACAAAATGATCAGTCCATGACTCAGTGTAATCGTCCTTTTTATTCCCATTTTTCATGGCATTTTCATTATTCCATGTATTTGTGAAAATGGTGGCAAATTTCTTAGGAAATAATGACTTATGACAGACCTAGGAAAATAATGATAAGAATTGAAAGTAATTTTTTCAAAGCTTTATTTTTTCTTTTTCTTTCCTTTGAAAAGAAGTACAATGATTATTACTTTCAAAAATTACGATCGACTTAGACCTATCATGGATCGACCACATGTGCGAAAAAGTAAGTAAATTGCAAGATAAAGGTTCAGAACACTTACTTCACCGGGTAGAAAATGGCAATCACATAGACATGCGCATGAAATGTGAGGTTCGATTTCTACCTAGACTCTGGCTTACAAAATGGAGACGCGAGGATTACCGAGCTAAACCAGTCATGGTGGTGGTTAGGCTAGGATTCCCCTGACTCCGGCTTAGTCAAAGAGCCGACCCGGGTTGAGTGGGATACAATCGTGGTGGGTACTCAATGACACCATGAAAAAAAATTTCGGGACCGAGGAGGGCGACCCGTACCACATGGTTTTGGTCGGGGTATCCACTATCTCAGTACCATCTTAAACCTATGCCGTCCAGGTCCGACAGCGGGTAGTGTGTACAGTGTAGTGTAAATGTAAGGCATGCACAGCAGGTTATATCAAACAGCGCTTCGTGCATAAATTAAACCATACATTCAACAACCTCCCTGCAAAACAAGGGTTAACAATCACGCCTCCCCTTATACCTCCCATACTGCAAGAACATTTAATACCTTAAAATGTTAGGGACGTACCTGGGATCCTCGCTGCCAAACAAAAATTATTTTTGAAATGAAAAATTGGCCTAAGTCCACTAAGAGTTTTAACTCAAGTCCCCAGTGGAGTCGCCAAGCTGTCGCGACCCTAAAAAATTTTGTCAAATTTTCTCGGGCTAATGGATTATTAAGATTGAACTTAACTCGGGCCCTCCCAAGCCCTACCAATTCGCAACTTAGGGTTTAAGTTCTTAACATGCAAATGTTTTCATGTTTGGAGTCGCCACTAATCATTTTACGGTAGGCTGATTAGAAACCTAAATAAAACATAGGGAGATATGTTTTATTCCTACGAACCAGAGATTCTAAGCCCGGGGACTTGGTTACGCTAGATCTAGTCTAACGCCCTTTCGGTACCTTTTCTTTTCAAAAATATTTTGACAAGCAGTTTGGATCCATTTCAATCTAGTTACTAACATGTGAGGTGTTCATGCGGGTGCGCAAACCACCAATTTAACACCCATAAAAACATTAAATAAATTGCACGTTTAGGAGAACGACTTACCTCGAACCAATGCAAGCATCTGCACTGTTAGCTAGAAAGTCATATGAATCAACCCTAATATAATTTCTAATTAACAAGCATTCACTCAATTTCTTTTTTTTTATTTTCACTTATTTAAATGCAATCTAATCTACATGCAATGACGTGCAAAAATGACATGCGAATTAATGCAACTTAACATGCAAACTATATGTCGTGCGACGACGTGTCCTAATTCTAATGACATGCACATGGTTTATTTTTGGGTATTTTCTGATGAAATTCGGAATTAAAAGCATGCCTAAAATAACGTGCAACCTAATGACTTCCTCTTTTTGGTATTTCTAATGAAATTCGGAATAATAAAAATACCTAAAATAACATGCAACCTATAATGATTTAATCTATCCTAACGTGATTTCTTTTTGGGATTTTTAATTAAAAATTTGAAATTATAAATTACTTAAATTAAAAATGTAATCTATCCTAGTAAAACATGAAACAATTCATTTTTTTTGGGGTTGTTTTTTTTTATGAAAATTCGGAATAAAATAACCTAAATAATCTATTAAGATTAGAATATCACTTAATTTAAACTAGGAAATAGATCATCTCAGGTCCTAATTTAAATTAAGTAATCACTCTATCTTCTAGATATATTTAGGATTCCTAGACATGCAAAACTCTAATTCAAATCTAGCTAATATTTTTGAATTTTTCTATTTTATTTGAAAAGGAAAGACAATCAAACAAAAAAGGATAACAACCACATTCAAATCAACCACGCAATCCGCCAAATTTGTTTCAAACTCGGATTAGGCACAAAAATCGAACTATCGGTCATATCTATGGGGGTATAGATATTAACGGATATTCGATCGTTCGAATTTAGAAAGCTAATGAAATTCATCATCGTATCTAAGTGATTATAGATAGGATGATAATTTCCCGTATCGCCGCGTATCGTACCTTAGGGATAAGGTCGGATAGACGTCCAAATACGTTGCTAAATTAGGAAAGTTTTTCTAATTTGAATATTCTCAAATATCGCGGATATATCGAACATTATCTTAAGATATCTAAATATTCACGTGATATTCACGAAATATTCAAACGTGCACGAATCAAGAAATTAAATATTTGAAGAAAATATTCTGAATATATCCACTTACCTAATTTGAAAATATTTCCAAATTCGAATTGCTTCGGGATCGAGTCGGGCTTGAGCTCGGGCTTGCGGATCGGGAACGGCGACGTCGGTGACGGTGACGGCTCGCGATGGGAACAACTTCGGAGGATGTTGGCGTTGTGGTGGGGCAAGCCTCGCAGCAAACGGTGGTGTGATCAGCGAGACTCGTGGCTTAGGATGCTTCACAACGGTACTCAGTTTGGTGGCTTCTCCGGCGAAGGGCCGCGTTACGACTTCTAGTAAGACCCAAAGGTAGTTAATCCAAGGAAATTAGATGAACCGCTTGGTTACACTCTGTCTTTTTTGTCTGTTCCCAAAAGAAAACCAACGTGGGATTCTTCTTCCTCGTTCTTTGCTGAATGCTTATACTGAGGCTCGCTTGACCACCGCTTGGACTCTTGCAATCTCAAGCTTTTTCTTTCCTATCTCCCCTGGACGTAGTGGAGTGGCGGAGGCGTGTCCTCGTGACCTGCAAGAACAGAAAAACAAGCAAAGACTTTTCTTTCTCTCTGATCTCTATCTCTCTTGTTTTCTTTTGTGTATTGTCAAGGTGCCTTTTTGTTTTTTTTAAAAAAAAATCGTAGCCTCCTGTCGCGACCCTAAAAAATTAATTTCAATTTTCGGGCTAATGGATTATTAAGATTGAACTTAACTCGGGCCCTCCCAAGCCCTACCAATTCGCAACTTAGGGTTTAAGTTCTTAACATGCAAATGTTTTCATGCTTGGAGTCGCCACTAATCAATTTACAGTAGGCTGATTAGAAACCTAAATAAAACATAGGGAGATATGTTTTATTCCTACGAACCAGAGATTCTAAGCCCGGGGACTTGATTACGCTAGATCTAGTCTAACGCCCTTTCGGTACCTTTTCTTTTCAAAAATATTTTGGCAGGCAGTTTGGATCCATTTTAACTTAGCCACTAACATGTGAGGTGTTCATGCGGGTGCGCAAACCACCAATTTAACACCCAATAATCAAAGCATTAAATAAATTGCAAGCTTAGGAGAACAACTTACCTCGAATCCAGCAAGCATCTACATTGTTAGCTAGAAAATCACATCAATCAACCCTAATATGATTTCTAATTAACAAGCATTCACTCAATTTCCTTTTTTTTGATTTTCAATTATTTAAATGCAATCTAGCCTATATGCAATGACGTGCAAAAATATGACATGCAAATTAATGTAACCTAGCATGCAAACTATATGACACGCGACGACGTGACCTAATTCTAATGACGTGCAATGATATATTTTTGGTATTTTTCTTTATGAAATTCGGAATAAAAAACATGCCTAAATTATCATGCAAACTAATGACTTCTATTTTTGGTATTTTCTGTTTAAAATTCGAAATTCAAAAATACCTAAGTTAACATGCAATTTATGATGACTTAATCTACCCTAGAATGATTTCTTTTTGGGATTTTCTTAAAAAATTCGGAATTAAAAAATAACGTGAATAATCCGTTAGGATTAAAACAATACCTAATTTAAACTAGAAAACATGCCACCTTAAGTCCTAATTTAAATTAAATATTTATCTCATCCTTTGGGATATATTCAAAAATCCTAGACATGCAAAAATTTTAATTCAAATCTAGCTAATATTTTTGAATTTTCTGTTTATTTAAAAAAAGCAAGAAATTTAAACAAATAAGGATAGCAATCAATTCAAATCATCCACGCGATCCGCCAAATTCGTTTCAAACTCGGATTAGGCACAAAAATCAAATTATCGGTCATATCTATAGGGTTATATATATTAACGGATAATCGATCATTCGAATTTGGAAAGCTAATGAAATTTATCATCGTATCTAAGTGATTATAGATAGGATGATAATTTCCCGTATCGCCGCGTATCGAACCTTAGGGTTAAGGTCGGATAGACGTCCAAATACGTTGCTAAATTAGGAAATTTTCCTAATTTGAATATTTGAAAATATTGCGGATATATAGAACATTATCCTAAGATATCTAAATATCCACACGATAATTACGAAATATTCAAACATGCAAATCAGGAAATTAAATATTTGAAGAAAATATTCTGAATATATCCACTTACCTAATTTGAAAATATTTCCAAATTCGAATTGCTTCAGGATCGAGCTCGGGCTTGCGGATCGGGATCGGCGACGACGGCGACGAGCGCGGCGATGACACGAACTCGAACGGCGACCGGCGATGCGCGGAGATGGGGACTTGACAGCGATGACGCTCGCGGTGGTGACTCGGCGGCGATGACGCTTGCGGTGGTGCTCGGGTGGCTATGGGCGACGACGATTTTCATGGATGGACTGAGCTAGGTGAGTTGACATTAGATATCCTGCAAATAAGAAACACCAAAACAACAATGGTTTGAACCAATGCAATCTGGACGTCGAGGAGGCCGTAGAGCAGGAGGTCGTGGAGACGTGGTTGCTGAGGACTTGCAAACGTCAGACTGAGGAAGAACGTGCATGGGCAGCCTTCGTTGGATTTTCTGACTTTGCTGCATGGACTGGTGCACGTTCGGAGAAGCAACTGGAGTCGTCGTTGACAACTTCGCCGTGGCTAGAACAAGAAGCCTCAGCGTCGTGGCTCAGTACAGGAAGCCGCTCGAAGTGTAGTGCAAGGCAGGGAAGTCAACAAGTCATCGGGATGGAGGTATTACGAGAAAGCCTCGGTGGCTTTTTGCTTCAATCATCCTCCGTTGAAGAAGTGAAGGCCCCTCTTTTCTTTGACTTTTCTCTTCTCTTGTGAGCTCTCTGTCTTCTTCACGTTCTCCTCCCCTTCCGTAGCTTTTTTTTTCTCTTGATAGTGGCCTCCTTCAGCGCAAAACGTGAAGACCTTCTCTGTTTGTGGCCTTCTCCCTCTCTGTTCTTTTTTCTCACGTGAAGTTCCCCCTCAAGCTTTTCCTCTCAATTTTGTGGGCGTATGTGTTCTGAAGAA
This sequence comes from Syzygium aqueum, assembly GCA_031216185.1. Lineage (NCBI taxonomy): Eukaryota > Viridiplantae > Streptophyta > Magnoliopsida > Myrtales > Myrtaceae > Syzygium > Syzygium aqueum. The sequence goes on from CM062233.1 coordinate 10,208,827, forward strand.
AACCATCCCCCTTTGACTTTTTTTTCTTTCTTATTTTAGCCCCCCTCTCTCCGAAATTCCGTTCTCCGAAATTCTCCAAGTCTCTCTCTAAAAATTCTGATTTTTCAGATTATGAGAGCCCCCTAGGTTATGAGGTATAACGATATATTTATAATGCTAACCTAGGTCAATTAGTCGGGCTTTCTAGTCCTAATGGGCTTAGGCTTAGGCTTAGGTTTAATGGGCTGAATTAACTTGGGCTTTTGATTAATTAAACTCAACGTATCGAATTAAACCCAAATTAAAACGACCGAGCCCGTTTGACTTGAAATTCCTGGCCCTTGCATTCCGAACGTGCCGAGTCCGTTTGACCTGTAGTTTCCTACAGATGCGAAATAGCGCATGATATGAAGAAAGGGATATATTGATTGGTGTGCTTCGTACTTCACTTAGCGATACCAATTGAGAAACTATGTCGCCTATCCTGCTAGGCGAACATAAAATGAGATAGAGTGTGCCGCATACTCCACTTGGCAACACCAAATGAGAATTTGTGCCGTCTATCCTGCTAGACGAACATGAAACGGGATGTTATGCCACCTATCCTGCTAGGTGAATAGAGGACTAGATATTACACCGCCTATCCTGCTAGGCGATCAAAGGACTGAATATTATGCCACCTATCCTGCTAGGTGAACAAAGGACTGGATATTACGCCACCTATCCTGCTAGGCGAACAAAGGACTGGATGTTACGCCGTCTATCCTGCTAGACGAACATGAGACTGGATATTACGCCGCCTATCCTGCTAGGCGAACAAAGGACTGGATGTTACACCGTCTATCCTGCTAGACGAACATGAGACTGGATATTATGCCACCTATCCTGCTAGGTGAACATGAGACTGGATGTTACGCCGTCTATCCTGCTAGACGAACAAAGGACTGGATGTTACGCCGTCTATCCTGCTAGACGAACATGAGATTGGGGTGTTACGCCGCCTATCCTGCTAGGCGAACAAAAGACTGGGGTGTTACGTCGTCTATCCTGCTAGACGAACAAAAGACTGGGGTGTTACGTCGTCTATCCTGCTAGATGAACAGAGGACTGGGGTGTTACATCGTCTATCCTGCTAGACGAACAAAAGACTGGGGTGTTACGTCGTCTATCCTGCTAGACGAACAGAGGACTGGGATGTTATGCCGCCTATTCTGCTAGGCGAACATGAAATGAGAAATTATGCCGCCGCGTACTCCACTTGACGAACATGAAATGAGATGTGCTTCGTACTCCACTCAGCAACATCAATTGGGGTGTGCCGCGTACTCCACTTGGCAACACCATGCCGCCGCGTACTCCACTTGGCGAACATGAAAATAAGATGTGCTTCGTACTCCACTCAGCAACATCAATTGGGGTGTGCCGCGTACTCCACTTGGCAACACCATGCCGCCGCGTACTCCACTTGGTGAACATGAAAATAAGATGTGCTTCGTACTTCACTCAGCAACATCAGTTGGGGGTGTGCCGCGTACTCCACTTGGCAACACCATGTGAGAAATTGTATTTCGAAAAGAGAAAAGAATAAGTAGCAAGCGTACCTGAATTCTTCTTATGACAGAGCCAATGGCATCGCTCCTGTTCTTACCTGAGAAAATGTCAAAATACTACATGCGCAGAGGCGGAGAAAACATAATTTATGAATCTGCTCATATCACCAAGCTTCATTGGGGATTTTATCAATAAGAACAACAATTTCGTTCTTTTGACAGTTTAATCACATTAAACGAGAGACCTTTAATTAGAAAGGACTTTTCACTCACTCTCATTGAAAGGCTTTTGTCCCGACCTTTAATGCGGGTATAAGAATCACTCAAACTCTCTTCATCGTGCTTGACAAGGGTTCGGATATTCTCAAAATCAGTATAATTTAGCCAATCTAAAAGGTCTTTATAAGGACTGAAACATGGGTTTGTTCAATGGCTTGGCAAAAGGGACTCTTCAAGTCGAGGCTATTGAAAGAATTGAAATCATCAGCTGCTCCGGGTTTACAAGTCAGGAATGCTGCAAAAATGAGATAGAAAAATCTTGCTCGCACTTCTTCGAGCAACATTTATAAGCATTTGAAACTCTACGTTAACTCAAGTGCCCTATTCTAAAGAGACTTCGGTAAGGGTTGTAACGTAGGTTCGGGTAGGCTTGAAATGAATGGCCTATTTTCATCAAAAGGGGTATTATGAATATGGAGATTGGTGATCATCCAATTGATCTATCTCTAGCACTTGCTCCACAAATGAATCTTCAAATGATCTTGCATATTGACTCAGTTCTTACTGAAGCTTTCTTTCTCTCATTTTTCTCTCTCATTTTTCTCTCTCATTTTCCATCATCATTTTTTGTTTTGTTTTTGAGAGAGATTCTCTTTTCAAGGTTTTTTTTTTTTCGAGAGAGATTTTCTTCTTCGAGAGAGATTTTTCTTCCTTTTTTCGAGAGAACTTCGATTTCATTGGAGTCCTTTTGCGTCCTTTCTAATGAATTTTCCTTTGAACATCCATTTGCCCCAAGTCACCTTGAACTTGTTTTGAGATGATTTCATTTGTTCATCTCAAGAATAATCACCAGTCGGGTTGAAATGAATTCGCCGCTCAAATTGGGTATGCAAAGGGTATAATGCGTAAAGGTATAGAAAGAAATGCTCTTCGTCATATCTAAGGCACTCGAGCTAACACAAAATTTGCATGCAATAAATATACTTGAAGATTGATGCAAGTGAAAGCAAGAAAATTCTAGCCATTTTGAACTTTCTAAGAAATTGCCCCAGCATGGGATTGTTCCTGACAGGGGTAAGAAATGAAACTCCGTTCAAAGGGGTTAAGCAAATGATAACCTGTAGTGTTTAGATAGAGGAAATGAATGCCTCTCATCATTTTGGTCGTCATACTTTTCGTGAGATAATCCTTTACCTTGTCAGCACGGAATTTTCACTCAACTCGCACTAAGGATTATTATTCAGGATGTGTATGGAAATGGCTTGCCTTTCGTCATCTTGAAGTCTCTCATGCAATATGATCACTTCATTATAACAGAAACAAATTGCCAGATTAAAGGCTTTCCTCAAACAAAGCTTAGTAATATCAATCGATTCATGAAATTTAGCTTGAAACTTGATTGAAACAAAGTCAAAATGAGTACAAATCAAGTGTAATATTTTTTCACAGAATTAGAATTAACTGGACTAGAAAAAACACGACCATCCATCTCGGCCAAAATCAAAGCACCTCCTGGGAGGACTTTCTTCACAATGTACGGGCCGCCATAATTCGGGGCGAATTTTCCTTTTGCGAGAGGAACTATTGGCAATAACCTCCGTAGGACAAAGTCGCCTACCTGGAAATGTCGAGGCTTGACTTTCTTATTGAAAGATTTAGCAACTCGCTGTTGGTAGCACTGGCCATGGCATAGAGCTCTAAGCCTTTTCTCATCAATCATATTCAACTGGTCCAACCTCTGCTGGATCCAATCTGCTTCTGACAATTGCACCTGTGAAAGAATACATAATGAAGGGATTTCAACCTCAACAGGTAGAACTGCTTCCATACCGTATACAAGAGAATACGGAGTTGTCCCTGTAGATGTCCGGATAGAAGTCCGATATGCCATAAGCGCAAAAGGTAATCTCTCATGTCAATCACGATAGTTTTCAGCTATTTTAGCCAAATTTTCTTGATATTCTTGTTGGTTGCTTCGACTGCTCTGTTCATATCACATATATGAGGATCCACGATTTCTGTCCCTTCACATGCCTCGAGATTAGTACTGAAACATGAAAGAAGGGGATCAAAAAGACAAGAGAGGGCTTAACTACTGCAATTTTTGAAATTTTCTTTGTTATTTGAAATTCATTTTGCTTTCGAAGACCCTGAAACAAGAATTCTTGAGAAGCCCAACCCTCAGTTCTTACCGTAGATGACAAATTTTTCAATCGTTGGTTATTGTCATCGGGTTGGTTTGGGGTACTTCAACAAGATTCAAAATGATAAAAACTTCTATAATTTTATTGATATAGAATCAACGAATTACATTTTATTGGATTGAAAACTGGGAGAATAAAGTCATAGAAATGAAAAATCCCAAAAAGCAGCTCCCGAGACGGGGCAAGTCCTAGAAAGCAATAGAAATTTCCACGCAGGGGAGTGTACGAAAAAAGTAAAGGTTTTACTCTCGCGGGCCAGTGCCCATTCCCTCCAACGGTCCTTCCTCGATAGCTTCAATGAGCATGTTATTGAATAGAGCAGCGATTCCCTCCATCGCATCATCAGGATCTTTTGTCACTGGAGGTGTTAGATCATCCATACCTCCCCATCCATCGGGGACGATATCACGCGGGTCAATATAGAAGCTCGGGGGAGCTGAATATTTCGCGTAGTAGTCGAACTTGCCGCTCGGTTGCCCCAGGCTGTCGATCACCTCATTCTCTTCATGTATCATTCTTGCAGGACTCGTGGATGTATTCTGGATGTCTGGAACTATGAGAAGATCATCTCAGCCTTTGCAGAGCCACGAAGCACAAAATGTTGATGCCCCAGTATCTAAGAGGTCCTAAACCTCGTGCTTTAGATCAACGTCGTACGATCATGGAACCATCTTGTCACTTTCATAAGCGTAGGGCTGAGGTGATGCTAGGGTCAATATTTCCGGAGCGTCGAGTATAATAATCTCGAGGTCGTCGTCAGAGGCGTCTTCGAGAGCGGGCATGTCAGGATCCAACTTCCCTTGTTCATCAGTTATCCCTGCGAGTTCTTCATTCCAGTCAATGGTGACCTGGGGTATAGCGGCCACTACTCCGAATTCATCCGCTGTCCCAATCATTCCTTTTCTCACCAACTCATCCACTTTCTCCCTTATGTCACTGAGTGACAATACTTCACCAGCCGAAACATAACTAGCTTGGACTAAAGCATCGAAGATATCTTCGAGAGAGACCCTGAAGCCTCGAACCTGCTTGACTCCCGGGCCAAGGACAACATTTACACTGTTCGAATGATCAGGGAGTGGATTGTTCTGCACATTGGGCTTACCAGCTGGCTGTAGCGCAAACGCTCCAGTGTCGAGTAGATCCTGCACTCGATGTTTGAGTATTTGGCAATCATCGGTCGAATGCCCTACCTCACCTCTATGATAATCACATTTCTTCGACGGATCATACTTTGCATAGCCAGCAGCGTTAGCTCTTTATGGCTCTGAATTCAGCAAATTCTTCTTCCTTAGCACTGCCAGTACTTGAGATAACGTCCCAGGAAGTAGAGTAAACTGGCGAAGTTTACGCTGCGGGCGTGAGTCTTGCTGGCCTTGCTGTCCATAAGAGGTTGTTTGCTGAGTGCTGAATTGTAGCTTCGGGGCTTGAACTGGCGGTTTCTGCAGATAGGTCATGTTGACCTCGGAGACATACTCTTTGTCCTTCTTATTAGTAAATCTCTTGGCCGATGAACCTGACTCACCGTACCATCCCTTCTTGAGCCCAGTCTCGATCTCCTCACCCATGGCTATCAGTTGGCCAAAAGATTGGGCGGCCGTTACTAACATTCGTGAACGAACCGGCTGCGGTAGGGTGGACACGAACAACTTCATTAAGTCACGTTTTGCGGGTTCCGGCATGATCTGCCCAGCTATGTTCCTCCAGCGAGTGGCGTACTCCTTTAGAGTCTCGCCCTTTTTCTGTTCAGCTCTTTCCAGGTCTTCTCTCGTAATAGTGACGTCAAGATTGAACTTGAAGTGCTTGACGAAAAGGTTTGCCACCTCTTCCCATGAGTCTTTCCGGTTGATCTGGTGGTTGGTATACCACCTCATTGCAGCATCCTTCAAGCTTGCTTGGAAGGTTTGGATCATCAGAGGTCCGTTAGAAACATATCTATTCATGAGCCCCTGGTACATATCAATGTGCTGAATTGGATTTGAGGTGCCGTCATACTTCTCGAAGGCTGGCATCTTGAATTTATCGGGCACTTGGACCCGGGTAAAAATGGACAAATCAACAGCCGGAACACTTTGAGTTCCCTCCACTTCACGTAATCTCTGGTCGAGCTTAGCCAGCAACTTGGCATTCTCATCATTGGGGGGTGACTGAAGAACAGGGACTGACGGAGAAGCACTGGTGTCAATCAGAACGACATCATCCGGTTGAAGGGTTGGATTAGTGTTCACTGCAGGAGTTTTGTCGAGGCGGAGGCCTTGACGGGTTGGAAGCGGAATCTCCGATTGAGAGGCGGTATTGACCTGCTACTGCTTGGCCATGAAATCACCCATCATTTTGGACATGGCAGCTGTGATCTGCTCATTGATCGTATTCATGTGTTCCTTCAGCTTTTCATCAATCATGGCTGCAATCTCAGCTTGATTGGCCATCCTTCTTTTGGTCACCGATCGAGTATTATGAGGATGCGGGGGATCCGTGGCAAATTACCTAATTTGAAAATAGAGCATGGTAAGTATGAGTCCTCAAAACGATCAGTCCATGACTTAGTCTAATCGTCTCTTTTTATTCCCATTTTTCATGACATTTTTCATTATTCCATGTATTTGTGAAAATGATGGCAAATTTCTTAGGAAAAATGATAATAAGAATTGAAAGTAATCTCTTTTCAAAGCTTTATCTTTTTTTTTCTTTTTCTTTCCTTTGAAAAGAAATTCAATGATCATTACTTTCAAAAATTACGATTAACTTAGACCTATCATGGACCGACCAAATGTACGAAAAAGTAAGTAAATTGCAAGATAAAGATTCAGAAAACTTACTTCACCGGGTAGGAAAATGGCAATCACATAGACATGCGCATGAAATGTGAGGTTCGATTTCTATCTAGACTCTGGCTTGCAAAATGGAGACGCGAGGATTACCGAGCTAAACCAGTCATGGTGGTGGTTAGGCTAGGATTCCCCTGACTCCGGCTTAGTCAAAGAGCCGACCCGGGTTGAGTGGGATACAATCGTGGTGGGTACTCAATGACACCATGAAAAAAAATTTCGGGACCGAGGAGGGCGACCCGTACCACATGGTTTTGGTCGGGGTATCCACTATCTCAGTACCATCCTAAACCTATGCCGTCCAGGTCCGACAGCGGGTAGTGTGTGCGGTGTAGCGTAAATGAAAGGCATGCACAGCAGGTTATATCAAACAGCGCTTCGTGCATAAATTAAATCATACATTCAACCATCTCTCTGCAAAACAAGGGTTAACAATCATGCCTCCCCTTATACCTCCCATTCTGCAAGAATATTTAACACCTTAAAATGTTAGGGACGTACTTGGGATCCTCGCTGCCAAACAAAAATTACTTTTGAAAAGCAAAAATTGGCCTAAGTCCACTAAGAGTTTTACTCAAGTCCCCAGCGAAGTCGCCAAGCTGTCGCGACCCTAAAAAAATTAATTTCAATTTTCAGGCTAATGGATTATTAAGATTGAACTTAACTCGGGCCCTCCCAAGCCCTACCAATTCGCAACTTAGGGTTTAAGTTCTTAACATGCAAATGTTTTCATGCTTGGAGTCGCCACTAATCAATTTACGGTAGGCTGATTAGAAACCTAAATAAAACATAGGGAGATATGTTTTATTCTTACGAACCAGAGATTCTAAGCCCGGGGACTTGATTACGCTAGATCTAGTCTAACGCCCTTTCGGTACCTTTTCTTTTCAAAAATATTTTGGCAGGCAGTTTGGATCCATTTTAACTTAGCCACTAACATGTGAGGTGTTCATGCGGGTGCGCAAACCACCAATTTAACACCCAATAATCAAAGCATTAAATAAATTGCAAGTTTAGGAGAACAACTTACCTCGAATCCAGCAAGCATCTGCATTGTTAGCTAGAAAATCACATCAATCAACCCTAATATGATTTCTAATTAACAAGCATTTACTCAATTTCCTTTTTTTTTATTTTCAATTATTTAAATGCAATCTAGCCTATATGCAATGACGTGCAAAAATATGACATGCAAATTAATGTAACCTAGCATGCAAACTATATGACACGCGACGACGTGACCTAATTCTAATGACGTGCAATGATATATTTTTGGTATTTTTCTTTATGAAATTCGGAATAAAAAACATGCCTAAATTATCATGTAAACTAATGACTTCTATTTTTGGTATTTTCTGTTTAAAATTCGAAATTCAAAAATACCTAAGTTAACATGCAATTTATGATGACTTAATCTACCCTAGAATGATTTCTTTTTGGGATTTTCTTAAAAAATTCGGAATTAAAAAATAACGTGAATAATCCGTTAGGATTAAAACAATACCTAATTTAAACTAGAAAACATGCCACCTTAAGTCCTAATTTAAATTAAATATTTATCTCATCCTTTGGGATATATTCAAAAATCCTAGACATGCAAAAATTCTAATTCAAATCTAGCTAATATTTTTGAATTTTCTGTTTATTTAAAAAAAGCAAGAAATTTAAACAAATAAGGATAGCAATCAATTCAAATCATCCACGCGATCCGCCAAATTCGTTTCAAACTCGGATTAGGCACAAAAATCAAATTATCGGTCATATCTATAGGGTTATAGATATTAACGGATAATCGATCATTCGAATTTGGAAAGCTAATGAAATTTATCATCGTATCTAAGTGATTATAGATAGGATGATAATTTCCCGTATCGCCGCGTATCGAACCTTAGGGTTAAGGTCGGATAGACGTCCAAATACGTTGCTAAATTAGGAAATTTTCCTAATTTGAATATTTGAAAATATTGCGGATATATAGAACATTATCATAAGATATCTAATATCCACACGATAATTACGAAATATTCAAACATGCAAATCAGGAAATTAAATATTTGAAGAAAATATTCTGAATATATCCACTTACCTAATTTGAAAATATTTCCAAATTCGAATTGCTTCAGGATCGAGCTCGGGCTTGCGGATCGGGATCGGCGACGACGGCGACGAGCGCGGCGATGACACGAACTCGAACGGCGACCGGCGATGCGCGGAGATGGGGACTTGACAGCGATGACGCTCGCGGTGGTGACTCGGCGGCGATGACGCTTGCGGTGGTGCTTGGGTGGCTATGGGCGACGACGATTTTCATGGATGGACTGAGCTAGGTGAGTTGACATTAGATATCCTGCAAATAAGAAACACCAAAACAACAATGGTTTGAACCAATGCAATCTGGACGTCAAGGAGGCCGTAGAGCAGGAGGTCGTGGAGACGTGGTTGCTGAGGACTTGCAAACGTCAGACTGAGGAAGAACGTGCATGGGCAGCCTTCGTTGGATTTTCTGACTTTGCTGCATGGACTGGTGCACGTTCGGAGAAGCAACTGGAGTCGTCGTTGACAACTTCGCCGTGGCTAGAACAAGAAGCCTCAGCGTCGTGGCTCAGTACAGGAAGCCGCTCGAAGTGTAGTGCAAGGCAGGGAAGTCAACAAGTCGTCGGGATGGAGGTATTACGAGAAAGCCTCGGTGGCTTTTTGCTTCAATCATCCTCCGTTGAAGAAGTGAAGGCCCCTCTTTTCTTTGACTTTTCTCTTCTCTTGTGAGCTCTCTGTCTTCTTCACGTTCTCCTCCCCTTCCGTAGCTTTTTTTTTCTCCTGATAGTGGCCTCCTTCAGCACAAAACGTGAAGACCTTCTCTGTTTGTGGCCGTCTCCCTCTCTGTTCTTTTTTCTCACGTGAAGTTCCCCCTCAAGCTTTTCCTCTCAATTTTGTGGGCGTATGTGTTCTGAAGAAAACCATCCCCCTTTGACTTTTTTTTTTCTTTCTTATTTTAGCCCCCCCTCTCTCCAAAATTCCGTTCTCCAAAATTCTCCAAATCTCTCTCTAAAAATTCTGATTTTTCAGATTATGAGAACCCCCCAGGTTATGAGGTATAACTATATATTTATAATGCTAACCTAGGCCAATTAGTCGGGCTTTCTAGTCCTAATGGGCTTAGGCTTGGGCTTAGGTTTAATGGGCTGAATTAACTTGGGCTTTTGATTAATTAAACTCAACGTATCGAATTAAACCCAAATTAAAACGACCGAGCCCGTTTGACTTGAAATTCCCGGCCCTTGCATTCCGAACGTGCCGAGTCTCGTTGAATGAAATTTAAGCTCATTCGCCACAACCAATTTGATGCAAAAAATGCAATTAAACTAAATGAACCTAAACTATATGTTATGCAATTTAAATATTTTTGTTTTAGGGGTTAAAAATTTAATCCCTAATTTTCTATGTAAATTGCACTAAATGACTTGCCAAAATTTAGGTGTCAACACCTCCCCTTTGACTTTTCTTCTTTGCCTTTCTTCTCTTCCTTGACTCCGTATGCTGATTCCCTCGTGAAAAACCCTCCTCTCAATTTGTGGGCGTGAGTTGACTGTGTTTGGCGTTGATCTTGGTGATTGCTGGGAATCACCGAGCCTGATGGTTTGCTAGACGGAAATTCGGTGCAAGCTCTTCAATGTCAGAGCACCCCAGAAACCTTTTCTTCCATGGTGGCTGCGTATGTCTCAATTTTTGCAGCCTCCGACTTCTCCGAAAAATTTATTCTCCGAAAATTCTTTGAGTCTCTCTCTAAAAATTTGATTTTCTGAAATTATGAGAACCCCCTTAGGTTATGAGGTATAACGATATATTTATAATGTTAACCTAGGTCAATTAGTCGGACTTTCTAGTCCTAATGGGCTTAGGTTTGGGCTTAATTTTAATTAACATCTAAATGGGCTGAATTAACTTAGGCTTTAATTAATTAAACTCAACGGACTAAATTAAGCCCAAATTAAAACAACCGAGCCCGTCTGACACGAGATTCCCGGCTTTTGGATTCCGAGCGAACCGAGTTTTGTTCGATGAATTTTAAGCTCATTCGCCATCGCCAATCCGATGCAAAATGCAATGAACCTAAACTATATGTTATGCAATTTAAATATTTTTGTTTAGGGGTTAAAATTTAATCCCTAATTTTCTATGCAATTAACACTAAATGATGCGCCGAAATTTAGGTGTCAACACCTGCCATTCAAGCCTTCACACGGACCGCCGTCGACACGTCCCAAGTTCGTAGCCCTCTGATCAATTTGGGCTTGTAATCGACAGGCATACACACGCCATTCAATTAAATCAATTTCACGCCAATTACACCAAGCGAGCCATAATCACAATTCAATCCAATTCACGACACGCCACACCAACCCACAAACTCGACATTCAATCGGCCACATACGAACATCCAATCCACCCACGAATGCCACAACAAGCCAATCATTGACCCATTAGCATTAGCCACTAATAAGCACCCAAAACCATCCAAGTCGGCCACAATCAAACGTCAATTTTCCCCACACACGCCACGACAATACGGTCGTTTAGCCCACCATAATTAGCTACTAAGTAAGCCCCACAAATATCACAATTTAATATAACAATTACGCACATATAAATATTGACCCTACTCCACGTTTAACCCCTAAATCGGTACTAATTAACCTCTAGAAAAGTCTAATAATACCCAATGTACTAGGTAGGGTTTAGGAAGTCACTTATTAGATTTTGGCCCGGGAAAAGTCGGCTTGGGCCTAAAATGGCCCAGGTGAACAGTGCCGAACTAGGCGCGGACGTGGGCCAATGGGCGTGCTGGCCGGCCAACACAAGTACGATGGCCGATTGGCGTGCCTGGCGCGTGGGCGTAGTGGCTGTGCGGCGTGCCCAGGGGCGCACAGCGAGTTGGACGGGCGAGGCGCCTAAGTCGAATGGGCAAGGCGCCGAGCACGCGACTTGGGCGTGCGGGCAACGGCTCGGCCACGGTTCGAGGAGACTTGGTCGCGAGCTAGGCTGGCTGGGCGACTGGGCTGGTTGGCCAGCTGACTGGCCGAGGCTGGTTGGCCGACGAACTAGCTAGTCGGCGACGGCGACGCAGCGACGACGGCGACAGTGCGGAGGAGAGGGGAAAGGTAAGCTAGGGCGGAGAGGGCGAAAGGGAGAGGGAGATGGGGCTGAGGGGGGGCGGCGACGACGGCGGCGCAGCAGCTGGCGACGTAGGGCCGACCAGCGAGCGATGAGCTGGCGAGCCGCGGCGGTCGAGCGCGGCGAGCTCGAGCAGTGGGCTGGGCTCGCTCGCTACAGCGACGACGGCCGGTGCGGCAGGGTGGACTAGGGGGAACAGTAGCTGGCTGGCGACAGCACTGTGGCTGGCGAGGCGGCAGCGCGACGGCGGCTGGTGGAGGTGGCATTGAGCGGGCTGGAAGGAGCTGCGGAGGAGGAGAGGAGTGAGAGGGGGGAGCTTCTGTGGCGGCGGTGGCAGGGCGGAGGTGGCGGCCGGACGGCGCGATGGTCGGGCGCGGCAAGTGGCTGGGCTGAGGCGAGCTCGGGCAGTCTGCGTCGGGCAGCAAAGAGAAGAAGCAGAAGCAGCGGCGTCTGGTGAAGGGGGAAGGAAGAAGATGAAGAAAGGAAGAAGAAAAGAAAAAGAAAAGGAAGAGAGAGGAGAGAGACTTTGCATGGGGAAAGGGGGAAACGTGCGCATGGTAGGGGGGAAAAGGACAGACGCGGTAGAGGGAGGAGAGAGAGAGAGAGAGAGAGAGAGAGAGAGAGAGAGAGAGAGAGAGAGAATAAACGAGACAGGGGGACGCGAGCGGGAAAAAGGGGAGGAGAGAGAAAGAGAGAAAAAGTCAAAGGTAATTATCGCGATCCAACGGTCCACGTTCGAATCCAAAAACGATCCAATGGTCCACGAAAATCCTAATTAATAATTTAGGAAAAAGGGCCCAAAGAAAATAATTCAAAACACACTACGAGGGAGGTTTACTAGTCCAAATCCGCACCCGGTCGAAATTTCACTTTTCACATATTCCTGGCAATACCGACACTGGCCACAATAATCTCGGCATCGTCCAATTAATTTGCTCTGGAACTCCAAGAAATTGGACACCAAAGTTTGGGCTCTAAATAACGGCCAAATTCGATCGAGTGTGATTCTAGCGAAATCTCAATTTTAAAATAATAACCGGGAGTGATCAGTTCCCGGGTGAGATTTTTACTATAAGCGCATTGACGAAATACCCGTTTTATAAATCCAAAAAATGAGCCAAAATTTGGAATGTCATAGTTGACCTAGATATTATGTGAATAGTATATATCATATCATATTCAGTGGATTGTATATTCACATCATATTCGACCTCTTGATGACCAATTTCGGATCATGTAAACTTGGATGAGTTCGAATAAAAGCAACGATACAATATCAAAGAAACTGCAAAGGTAGCATAAAGTAATTAATGGACTGACAAACTGGCACTTACTCAAAATAGTTCGTAGCATGCAATTAACATAATATTACTTGAAAATTTATAGAGTTTCATCCATAAGAAGTCTGTGTCATCTAAATTTAACGGCTCATGAATTTCATAGATTTTGTTCAAAGCCACACGTTAGGATATGAAGCTTCTTTGTGACTTTACTCGGTCTTTTTTACATCAATGTTTTATTTTATCTAAACCTTTTTTGAGTGTTTTAAATCTATTTTTCATTCTTTGAGTATGTTTGGGCTAGTGTGGGCTTTCTAGGTCTTTTAGGCCCCAACCGAACATGGCTCAAGCCCCGCACGAACAATCGAAGAGCAAATAGAGAGAGGGCAACTAAGAGACCGAGAGGCGAGAGTTATGTCACGACATTCATTTATTAGTTGGAGCTTTTCAACCGTAACTTCTAGTATCTAACTGTATCACCCATATACATGCCCAAAGAGTTGGGAGAAATGTCAAAACTAATGGATATTGAAACACGTTCCATCGACTAAAAAACCACATTTCTCGAGGAGATAAAAAAGCACAGTTATCTTGTTGGAAACAAAGCTCCCTTGAAATTGGTTTTTAGAACTACCAACAACCGAGCTTGGGTCCAAAAGAAATAGGCTCTCTCTGCTGAAGAAGAAATTCAAATGTGAAATGAGATAGAAAATAACATTCGTTAGCCTTTTACTCTGGAGAGATACTGTTATCTCCGATGTTATAAAAACACAAGAGCCAGCAAAATTTGTAATGCAAAATAGAAGTTAGTAACAAAGGCGCTCATTTCAGTCCTAATGAGTGCACATTTTGTGCGGTTGTGCTGATACCTGTTCCGTTGGTAGAAGTTCTGCACCTTGCAAGTGCGCAATCTTCAATTAAAATGAGGGGGGAAAGGGGAAATATGAAAAGACCAAAATACATTCCCATGCAGAAATTTTATCCACTATATCATTTCAGTCCGAAACAAGTGCCCAGATATGGTCCCCCTGCAAATTATGAAATCAAATACAGGCCAGCTACACGAGAGTTCTATGATGAATAATATCTTCAGTCCCCACTTCAGAGCACAATCTGAAACAGCATTCTTCAGCTTCTCTCTTTTCGCACGGGTGAGAGAGAGAGAGAGAGAGAGAGAGAGAGAGAGAGAGACTCAAGGGAAGAGAGATCCATCATTCAACTAAGAACTTCTTCAAGCTGTCAAAGAATATTTATGAACCATGGTTTCCTTGTGGATTTGGTGGCAACTTTTGTCAACAAGACCGAGCAGCTTTCCAGATTTGTTGCCCACGAGTTCAAGATGTCCTTGCTGTCCTTTGTCATCGGGAAACGGACAACTCCAATCGGCCGGTCTATCTTTGCCGCTAAGGATTTGGAAAACCCAGTTCAGGAAGATGCTTCTCAGCTTCCTAAATGTTAATATAGAACTAACGGGTCATGCTGATAGAATATCATACAAGCTTGTATAATTATATTGCAGTCTCTTTATCAGATGATAGGTGTTGATTAACAAACTGAGGCATTTGAATAATTAAAGCACTCTAAAATAGCAGTAACAGAACCCAATAATGAGAGCTCTTTTCCTTGAGTGATTAAGCTTCATAGATTTCTTAACACATTAAGAAAGCTCTAATAGTGAGATATGCTTTTGCGACACAGGATATGGTGAGTGTTAATACTGGCAAAGAAAGCTTGCAAAGTTACTTTAGCAAAATATAGCAGAGCTCCTCCCACCCTTCTAGAGCGCGTTAGAATTTCAAGCTCCGTGTGACAAGAAATGGTTTCACAATGCCAGACAATGACACTAACAGCTACAACAAATTTATGAGCAGAAGTTGGCCAAGCCAAGTGTCCACATATATGTCGGTCAGAAATGTTTCACGAAACAAAACTATGAAGAAAACATTCTCAAATCCATGACAAGCCTTTGGCTATTCAAGGCACCAAAACCTCTTTTACATGTATTTTGGAACTTATATCCAAGTCCAGCAACCATGCCCCAATCAGGGATCACGGGCAGAGAGGCTGCTCAGGGTTAAATGAGGGGTCTAGGCAATCATTCAAGAAGAGTGACATTGATAAAGAACATAAACAAATGTTCCACATAATCAGACCTGGATACTGACACATAACAGCTCTACAAGTCTCTCTAAAAATAATCCTCGAGTAATACTTCGAAACGACGATAATATTCTACAGAAAATAGACTGAGTCACATCTTAATGATGATCCAATGAAAAGAAGAAAAATGGCAAAGTTCTGTAATTACACGGTCAATGATTCTCTGTCTAAGATTTTCTGCTGCCTTCTCAACAAGTGCACCTCTGAGCATGTTATCTCATTCTCAAATTCATCTTTGAAAGTGGTTTAAAGAGGAGTCTGTTGGATAACCTCCACCGTGACCAATTGTTTGAGCAGCATCCTGCATTAAACTATCAGAGGCATGGTTGACCAAATTCTATGGCACATTATCGAGATATTGCAAAATGTACAACCAATTACCCAGAACAATTCAAAGATGGTACCTGAATTGGGGAATTTCTGCGAGATGTTTATCCTCTAAAGTGGCATTAAGAAGGCTTGACTGCATAGGATCATGTGGTGATAGAACCAAGTGCCAGCAGATTTTCCTTAGAACCTGCATTTAATTAAATCACAGAATGAACAGCTGTGCCTTTTGAAAAACTCAGTGAAGACTTAACAAGGAAAGAGCTTCACCGGTATCTACTGCTCCGTGTTGCCCTTCACTGATGGAATCTCATATATCGCCTTCTCGAATTGACAAATCGCAAGGTAAACATTTTTAAGCAAGTAATACCTACACCTACATCATTAACCACATAAATGCGGGTATACTGAGATGCGAGTTCAAATCCATCAAGCACATCTGGAACGTCAAGAGTTTGTGATAAAGCTAGAAAGGAAGAAGAGTTTGTGCCAGATATATAAAGCCATACAAGTTCGTGGTTTGAACCACAACCTGAACACCAGGTGGCGCTTGATCGGCAAGAACAAATTAGTTAAAAAGACAGTGGACACAACATTAGAAAAAGCAGAACACCAATTTACCGTGTCGCGAGTCCTACTACATCCATTTCAACTCCAGAAGTGACGGAATATCAGCTGGCACTTCTTCCACAGTATCTTCACCTTCTTTAGGCTTTTTTCTTCTCTATGGAAGGATCTGCATCAAAAACTCGGGGGATGATCTTCCCGGAAAGGATATGTGCACGGACATGATCTTGGCGATCTAAGCACGAACGAACCTGCGAAATCCATCGATCAGAAAACCGATCATAGCAATAGTGCATAAACGGCTACAGACAATACAAAAAACCCGTACTTGTTCGAGGACAAAAGGCAATTTTCTCCGCCTTTGCCCTTCACTCCAAAATTATCTACCAGCTAAGCGGGTTACGGCGGAAACTCAATTTGTTGCGACTGAGGCGATGAAGACTCGCCCGACATCAATCAATTTTCACTTCATAAGTAAGTGTAGATTCAAGTACCCTGCCAGAAAGGACATCATCAGGCTAATCTATTTGCTTTTTGACATATTTTACTTTCCATCATTCAAGGAAGGAAGAAGAAGAAGAACTAACCAAGCGAATGAGCACGACAATTGCTAAAGGACGATCCAATCAGAAGAACCAACCCATCTCGATCCGCACGCAGAAATCGGAAGGCGAGCTGGAGAAAATCGGCAAAAAGGTCTGCGAGCGCAATCGCTGTGGAGCCCTAAAGGGGAAGGAAAAGAAGGGGAGAGGAAGAGCACTGGGCGAACCCCTCGCTAGCGAGGAACTCTCCACTCCTGTCCTCTTTCCTCCCTGAACGCGTACCGACGGAAGAGCAAATCAAACACGTTATGAGATGGCTCGCGAACGAGCAGAAAATACCTTCAAATGCGGAACTTGCGGAAAGATAAATAATTTAAAAGTCTGGTGCTTGTATCGTGTCGAGGATGAAATGACAAATGACAAGTTATTTCCCCGAACGGCACCCTTTTCAACACACAATGGCCTTCAGATGTTTTGATCTGGAAAGATCAGGCCATCGCGCAATATCCGGCATCCTGAGTCCTCCAATTTTTTGATCGAGTCGGGAATCTCCCTCAATGAGGGGCATCCCTCTAATGACAACCACCGCAAAGACACGAGGGAACATATGCAGCTGGGTATGCGGGCTAACGATTTACAATGAGAGGCATCGAGTCTCTTGAGCATTCTCAGAGAACCAAAGAATTCAGGTAATTCTTCAATCCCTATTTCAGATAGGCTCAGTTCAGTCAATGATGCCAACTTTCCGATCGAGTCGGGAATCTCCCTCAACGAGCAGCATCCCGGTAATGACAAGCACTCTAGAGACATGAGGGAACCTATGGAGCTGGGTATGCAGGCTAACGATTTACAATAAGAGACATCAAGAGTTTCGAGCATTCTCAAAGAACCAATGGATTCAGGTAATTCTTCAATCCATGTTTCAGATAGATTCAGTTCAATCAATGATGCCAACTTTCCGATCGAATCGGGAATCTCCCTCAACGAGCAGCATCCCGGTAATGACAAGCACTCCAGAGACACGAGAGAGCCTATGGAGCTGGGTATGCAGGCTAACGATTTACAATAAGAGGCATCAAGAGTCTCGAGCATTCTCAAAAAACCAATGGATTCAGGTAATTCTTCAATCCATGTTTCAGATAGGTTTAGTTCAGTCAAGGATGCCAACTTTCCGATCGAGTCGGGAATCTCCCTCAACGAGCGGCATCTCTCTAATGACAAGCACCGTAGAGAGACGAGGGAGCCTATGGAGCTGGGTATGCAGGCTAACGATACACACGAAGAGGCATCAAGAATCTCGAGCATTCTCAGAGAACCAATAGATTCAGGTAATTCTTCAATCCCTATTTCAGATAGGTTCAGTTTAGTCAATGATGCCAACTTTCCGATCGAGTCGGGAATCTCCTTCAACAAGCGGCATCCCTCTAATGACAAGTACTGCAGAGACACGAGGAAGCCTATGGAGCTGGGTATGCAGGCTAACCATACACAAGAAGAGGCATTAAGAGTCTTGAGCATTCTCAGAGAACTAGTGAATTCAGATAATTCTTTAATCCATGTTTTAGATAGGTTCAGTATAGTCAATGATGCCAACTTTCCGATCGAGTTGGGAATCTCCCTCAACGAGCAGCATCCCTGTAATGACAAGCGCTCCAGAGACACGAGGGAGCCTATGGAGCTGGGTATACAGGCTAACGATACACAACAAAAGGCATTAAGAGTCTCGAGCATTCTCAGAGAACCAATGGATTCAGGTAATTCTTCAATCCCTGTTTTAAGTAGGTTCAGTTCAGTCAATGATGTCAACTTTCCGATCGAGTCGGGAATCTCCCTCAACGAGCAGCATCCCTCTAATGACAAGCACCGTAGAGACACGAGGGAGCCTATGTAGCTGGACATGCGAGCTAATGATTCACAATGAGAGGCATCAAGAGTCTCGAGCATTCTCAGAGAATCAATGGATTCAGACAATTCTTCAATCCTTGTTCTAGATAGGTCTAGTTTAGTCAATGATGCCAACTTTCCGATCGAGTCGGGAATCTCCCTCAACGAGCAGCATCCCTTGAATGACAAGCACTTCAGAGACACGAGAGAGCCTATGGAGCTGGGTATGTAGGCTAACAATACACAATAAGAGGCATCAAGAGTCTCGAGCATTCTCAGAGAACCAATGAATTCAGGTAATTCTTTAATCCCTATTCCATATAGGTTCAGTTCAGTCAATGATGCCAACTTTCCGATCGAGTCCATAGATTTTGGAAGTTGAGCAAGATCTTCATAGGAGGCACTCTCCAACTTCATCAAACAATCTCTCGGAATAGGAATGTCTTGTATAGCGGTATCATTTAAGATGAGCTCCCTCAATTCTTCCATCCTACCTACTCGTGCTGATAGCTTCTTCAGTTTTCTACACCAACTAACGTCCAATGAGATGAGGGTCTTGATATCCTCGATAGAATGATGAATCTCTTCTAGATTGTTACATCCTTTAAGGATCAAAATCTCCAAGCTTTTGAAATCAGACAAGTCGGGAGTTTTTCTCAAAGATTGACAATATGAGAGCTTGAGAACTTTGAGCTCAGTTGACATCTGAAAGAAAGAAACAGTAACTAAGTGATATTGGACCTCTACAACGTGTGAATTTCCACTACTCCTTGTTTTCTTTAGACTTTTTAAAATTTCCTCAAATTACTCAATGCTCCATTACTCCTTCGCAATTGTCTTATTTAATTTCATATATTTCTTGTAGTAGTGTTTGGCTACACCAACATATAAACATTTTTTTTGGTAAGGTCATATATAAACATTTTTTATACGTATCTTTAACCAAAAAAAAAACATTTTTTATACGTATCCATTGCAAAAACAATGTTAAGGATATACAAGTGCTGACTGCATTTATTTTTGGATAACATTTCAAAGAAAATATATGTTTATTGAATAGACATGAGCAAAATTTATAATCAAAGAAGTAGATGACGAATTCAAATGGAAGAGACATAAATTCATTGGGCGCCATACTTTCCTTCGATAGTATGAAAATAAGAGAAACGACTAGTTTAATTATGAAAAAAAATTACATTTTGTATGTACAAAATATAAAAAATGTTATATCAAAAAATATGAAAAGCCATTGGAATGATAATTTTATCACTCTGTCAACATTACTAAGTTATAATTGTGTTATACAGTGACTTCAATAATCAACAAATATAATGAACAAAATTTTCTGTGCAACAAGTCAAAGCAATTCATAAATTATTCCATTACTCTATGATAAAAATGAATTTATAATCTCAGTATGTATGTGCAACAGAAGTCACTGTCATGGATTTTTTGTTTCTGCATGAAAGAAGATCGATATAGACATATAGCATGAATCTCTAAAAGGACCTACTTTTGCATGGGGAGAAATTAACTTAGGAGCCTTAAACCGATTAGATTAAAAAAATCAAGATAGGCACATTATTGTAATTACAATTTTAATAGATGTTAATTAATATAGTTAAAAAGAAGTTTTTTCTAGTATATCTAATGCTAAGCATGACAGGATGTATAGACGTTATCAATTTAAGATATTGAGGGGCAGACGCTTAAATTTAGGTGCCTATAAATTCCTCTTATATTAAAAAAATCCTTAATCTGAGGAAGGATATTAAAGCTTTCAGAAAGAAAGGAACGAGAACTTGGGCTCATTGCACCCACGGACAATACGTGATAATGCACGAGATGTGCCTTTTCTACATCTTACCTTGAGTGGACTCCATCCTCTCCAGTCCTCTGAAATCTGAGTATACGACATATCGAGCACGACTAATTTCTTCGTATGAAAGCTGGCCACTTCTAAATCCAAGTGATAATTGTTGCACTCAAGCCATCTTAATTCAGGAAGCACGATCTGGAAATTTGCGGTGAACTTCGCATTGGTCATTTTAAGGATCCTCAAGTTGGTCAGTTCTTTAAATTGTTCCGCTGTGTAACTTCCTCCCTTGTCAAGATGAATGACCTCAATCTTACTAGTGCCCTGCAATAAGGAAATAGTGTGGACCGTAAGTTTTGAATGATGAGATGAGACCAACTGTATATAAGAAAATATGAACTCATTTCAATTTGTTCATACTATTACGGTGTAGGCTTCTCACTTTCAACTTTGGGAGATGACAAGTTATGATTGCGTATTATTTATCTAGTTAATGTAAAAATCCGAAGCTTAAGAGGGTGCTTTTGAACTTTTCCTCTTCTAATTATGCCCCTTGGCAATTTTCACTTCTTGAACTCCCGAAGCCGCATCTTTTCACAATTACAATAGATGGCCTCTCTTTTGCACACGCTACTTTGAATATATATATATCGAAATTCATGCCCTTTATATGGGAAACATCACAACCCATACTCATCATTTATATGTAAAACAACTCGACTCTTACAATCCAAATACATATATCAAACTTGCCACGAGAACATGTATCAAAGTTAAAAATCCCAATTGTACAATCTCCCTTTTTTTTTCCTGATGTACCTTGCTTGCAATTCTCAATGGCAAAAGGAAGACTCACAAGAAATCAAAAGAAGAATCCAAAGATCAAATATGTGCATCAGACACCCGTGTGGGAAAAGCATAGCTACCAACAATTCACAGATGCTAGGTTTTCCCTGAAAGTGCTTTATCAAACATTATGTTTCTATAGTTTTGTTGTTGCGTTGAAGTTACCAAAGGAGAGTGTCCTCATCACAATACTACAAGGTAAAGCTATATACATATACATTTATATAACAAAGAAGATGCTCCTAGATTGTGTCCTAGAATCATGCAAGAAGAACAATTAACCGAAAGAGCTCTTTTGCTCATAGAAGCCACAAGTTTTGGGGACTCAAGATTGACAATAATTTTTATCTCAAACAAGAGAGAGAAGATGGACTCACATTCACTAACTAAAATAAGTACAAAAAATTCTTACCTTGTTGCTTTCAAGCACATCCATAGCTTCCTCATTAATCCATAATCTGCTACGCTCTTGAGGCTCCTTCGGATTTTCTAGACGAACAATTTCCCTTCCAAGATCTCTCAATTGATCATGCATCGCTAGATAGCCGTGCTTGTCAATTTTAATTAGGGACATAAGACTTAATACTTCAATCCCTTTCCTCGGGAAAAAATCGCAGCTTTCCCACATATAAGTCGGATATTGTTTAGATGATCCGATTAAAAAACATGCAATATCCAAAAATATCTGTTGGTCCTCATAATCTAATGCGTCGTAACTTATCCTCAATGTCTCTTGCACTTTCTTATGAGGTACTTTCTTCAATTTCTTTAACGTATCTTTCCATGCTTCTTTTGTCTTTCCACATAAGAATGAGCCTATGACTTCAAGAGCTAAAGGAAGCCCCCCGGTAGTACATACGACATCACGAGAGATATCTTCATAATCACTCAGAGGAGAATCCTTTCGAAATGCATGTCTACTGAACAAAATCAATGATTGATCTGAACGCAACTCCTTGAGTTCATACTTGTGGGTTGCCCTAGCCTTGTCAAGAATACTCTTATTTCTAGTTGTGATGATGAGTATACTTCCTGTTTCAAACCAACTGCCATCTCCGACCAAAGCTTTCAAGTGAGCACAATCATCAACATCATCGAGAAGAATAAGGACTTTCTTACCTGTAAATCGAGATTTGATAACTCCGATTCCCGCATCAACATTAGACACATCACAGGAACTTCTTATTATGTCAGAAATGAGCTGCTTTTGTATGCATTCAATACCATTACGCTGAGATGTTTCTCGAATATTCGCCATGAAGCTAAGATACTCAAAATGACTAGAGAGTTTGTTGTATAACACCTTTGCAAGAGTTGTCTTACCAATGCCGCCCATTCCGTGGATTCCGATAATCCTTGTACCATTGAATTTATCATCTATCGAGCTCACAATTTCTTCCACGGGATCATCAATTCCCACCAATTGTTCAGGAACATGTAGCATAAAAAGTCTTTTTAACTCGCTCATAACTTTTCTGACAACAATTTTAACCAATGTTCCTTCATGCCTGTCAAATGACAATGAATTTTATTGTAAAATGGGAATATTTATATTCATTTTCAAGAATGATCTACTTATGAGAAATTAAAAAATGTTCTAGTGAAGAATAATCTACCCGTTATCAATTTTCTCCGATTCCCATCCTTTCAGGGAACTAATTTCTTCGAGCGCTTCTTCCCATTCCTTCACAACCATCTCGCCCAAATTCCCTTTATGTGCATTGATTGCAACTGCCCATCTCCCCGTGAGATGTCGCAACTGCGAGGGTTCCACTTTGTAAAATATGGGCAACACCATTTGCCCTTTGCTTCTCTTGCACTTCAACATATGAGCCAACTCGCGAAGGCACCATTTGCTTGAACTGTAGTTCTCCGAGATAATTGGGATTGAGATTATAGACTTCGTAATACAGCAAAGAAGCTCTGGACCAATCTCCTCACCAACATGGAGCTCATTGTCATCTCTGAAGACATGAATTCCTGCATCGACAAGGCTATTATAGAGATAATCGGTGAAGCCTTTGCGAGTATCTTCCCCTCTGAAGCTCAAGAACACTTCGTAATCATTTCCCTTCGGCCTTTTGGTTCCGCCTTCATAATCACTTACATGTGGAGAGGTCGATGAGGAAGAGGGCTTGTGGATCGGATATTCTGAATGAGTGGGTTCTTTTCTTTTCATCTCGAGAGGATTGTAAAAGAGATTGATGGAGAAGGAAACAGAGGGGAGATATATGGATTCCCAGATCTGGAAATAGCAGAAATGTCTCGCAGGACTGAAACTCAGATCTACATTCAAACAACAATAAAAACTCTCAGACAAGTCATCAGAAAAAAAAAAAGGAGCAATCAAAGCAGGAAACGGAGAAGGACAAGGAGTCGTCGACTACCTGAGGAGTGTTCAAACAACACAACCCACCCACGGCTGGGATCTCTCCCGGTCCTCAGCCTTGGACGTTGGATTACCAACACACAACACTCTCTACTGTGCGTGCTTGAACAATGATGATTGCTGACTGCTTAAAGAATGCTGAGTTATTGCACGCGTAATATTCGCAGCATCGTGCGGAAGTTGCGGGGAAGCTATGCAAGTGCTTCTTGACTTGACTTGCTTTTCCTTTTAACAAAAAAGTAGAAAAGAAAACAACTTGCAATAAAGATGCTCCTAGTCCTTGCTTTTTCTACCGTGCGCGCTTGAACACTGCTGATTGCTTGAAGAATGATGAGTTATTGCACGCGTAATTTCGTCAGCATTATGAGGAAGGTGCGTGGAACCTACGCAGGTGCTAGCACGACTTGACTTGCTTTTCCATTAATAGATGGAATCGTCGGGGAATTGTAATGGGAAGGTGAAGCGAGTAAGACACCACGGTTACATTGCTGCATGCCAAAATGGAAGGGCAAAGAAATGTGAAGCACAAGCTGTGCGAGGAGTTTGGGAAATTGGTGTGACTGAGCAGAGAATCTCTGGAATTTAATAGTGAATTTCGGTAGAGGTTGTGGAGGATCAACATGAACAGTTCCAAAGCTAACTTAAAGACTTGGACAAATGCATTTTGAGCATTTGCTCTCACCCGTACCTGTAATTGAAACCCGTTCTGCTCTTATGAAAAATCCGTCTTGACATAATTTATGCTAGACTGTTTGTAGCTCTCGCTCCTTTTATCTATTCACTTTGATAAATGTCGGGCCAAACTTTATTCATTTGTCGGTCAATCCATTCTAGGAATTTGTTCGCAACTGGTCCCCTATCAGATGATAAGGATGGACTTTTGTGATTTTCATAGGAGGATTTTTACGTAAAGAAATCGCAACTATATCTAGATAGATGTTTACACGAACAAATAGAATATCACTTTATATATGGAATGGAAATGCATGCTAAAGTAAAAATCGAATATGGGTCATTGCCTAAACATCGGTTGTTAAATTGCATATATGTCGTTGTGAGTAAACCCAGCCAGCGAAATTATGTTCTTGCGTTGCCCATTTAAATGATGAAATTAATGTTTGGTTTCGTTTGGATGACGGCATATCTATTTAGGTGTCACATTTTTTTCAAATGTTATCCATTCAGCTGGTTTCAGTTTCAATTTCATGATATTGTCCACGAAAATCACTTGGCAAATCATCCCAGAAAGGGTCACGAAGTGGCCATGAATTTGCTCCCACTAGATGCAAGAAACTTCCCACGGGTTTTCGATTGAGCTTCCTTGAAACCCTCGTCACCTCATCCACCAATAAGTGTGTGCTCAACTTATTCTGTCATGTGAGTGTGGGGACCTGAATGTGATTATGATTCTCCGACGTTCAAGAGAATACAAAAGATGTCGGCTCAGACCCACAAAAGAGAATCCACGTCAAAACTGAGAATTCCAGGCCCAAAATGCCAAGCACTTTAAATATGTACTAATTGGAAACTTGAAGCTCACATGGCCGTTGGCACCCCTCTCCCCTTGCTATTCCTTTCGGTCTCGAAACGAGGTATGTGTGGTAAAATGCCTTTCTTCTTAAACTAGTCCATTAGTTGGTCTATAATCTCCTTCATGGCGTAAGATCCTCCTCCTCTTGAAACAATTGAACACCACAAGCTGGACGAGGAGGGAAACAGGTAGTATCTGGATGACTGAGTTGCTAGGTCGCCCGACACCTCAGCCTTAAAAGGGACAAGTTCACATGTTTGTCTCCATGGCATGTTTTGCCACATAAGTGGACACATCGATTGTTCATGGGAGCATATTGTGGATAATGGCCGATGCGCGACTGTTGACACCTAAATTTTGGCTCATCATTTAGTGTTAATTGCATAGAAAATTAGGGATTAAATTATAACCCCTAAACAAAAATATTAAAATTGCATAACATATAGTTTAGGTTCATTTAGACTAATTGCATTCCGCATCGAATCGGCGGTGGCAAGCGAGCTTAAAATTCATCATATAAATCGAGCTCGGGCATCGAACGAGACTCGACTCACTCGGAAGGCAAGGGCCTAAAATCACAAGTTAAACGGGGTTGGTTGTTTTAATTTGAGCTTAAATTAGCCCATTATGCTTAATTAAATAAAAGCTCACATTAATTCAGCCCACTTGAAATTAAATGATAATTAAAGCCTAATCCCAAGCCTAAACCCATTAGGACTAGAAAGCCCGACTAATTGACCTAGGTTAGAATTATAAATATATGTTTAAGTCTCATAATCAGGGGGCTCTCAGAATTTTCAGATCTGATTTTTGGAGAGACACGAGAAAATTTTTGGAGAAGAGAAATTCAGAGAAGTCGGAGGCTACGTAATTGAAACATAAGGCCACGAGAGAGAAGGAAAGAGGAGCTGCAGCTCTCCTTGGCAGCCACCACCGAGAGAAGAATAGTCAAAAGAGGGGGGCTCTCTTTTTTCTTGGTCTGGAGAGCACGCCACCGTGGAGACTTCACCTACACAACATCATACAGAGAAGAGCACATAGAGAGACACGCGATTGAAGAGGTCTTCAAGAGAATTGCCCGGCCACCATGCATACTCACGCTCACCAACATCTCTTCATCCAAGTCCTTCACATAATACTAAAAAAATCAAGGAAGGAAAAGGTGGAGGGAGAGGAAAAGGGCAGCACGCCACTTTGAAATTTCCAACACATCCGCTGAAGGAAGAAGACCAAGTCGTTGCCTGCCATTCTCCATCATGTCACTCGATCGCTCGACGTCACTCGCATCGCTATGACCAGCCACCATAGCCGGCTAATCATCCAAAGCATCATCCGCCGAGGGATACGGAGAGCACCACCTGTGCTGCCCGAAAACGCCCGCCGCGCCGCTGTCCCGACGCCGTCGCCCTCAACGCCCGCACCATCGCTGTCGCCGCTATCCCCACCGTGTCATCGCCGTTCCCGACGCACCGCCAGTCATCGTCGATCCGCAATCTCGATCGCTACAAATTCAAATTAGGAAAGAAATCTGCAAATTAGGTAATTATTCTTATCCCAATTCGATTTTAATATTTTGTTGCCTAATTTGTGCTTATTGATATCTAATCTTGCATATTTGAATAATAGGTATATTCAAATTAGGATTTATTTCCTTTTTGAAATCTTAGATATCTATTATTTATCAAATTTGGATAGAACTTAGAATTTTCAAAATCCTTTGAATATATCCGATATATTTAATATATCAAAAATTTTTCAAGATGTGATCAATTAGGAAAATTTCCTAATCCGCAACCGCACACTTGGAAATAAATCTATCTATCAGGCTTTAAATAGAATTATTTCCATAGCGGGTATTTTGAATTTTAGGATCGATCTGTCAGGCTTCATATCGAAACTTAATTCGAAAAATTTAGCGGTTATATTTTTTATTTGATTTTAATTTCGAATTTCATAAAAAAAAATACCAAAAAAAGATTGCTCTAGAAAAGGTTAATTTCTTTAGTCTAAAATTGCATGTTCAGATAATTGACATTTTTAATTCCGAATTTCATTAAAAAAATACAAAAAATAATATGCCCGTCATTAGAAATAGGTCACGTCGTCGCATGACATATAGTTTGCATGTTAAGTTCCATTAATCACATGTCAATTTTTGCACGTCATTATATATAGGTTAGCTTTCATTTAAATAAAAAAAATCAAAAAGAAATTTCTGCACTTTTGAACTTTAAATCAGAATTTTTTTTCAAATGATCAAATTGAGTATTTTTCTTAAAATTGGTACCGAAAGGATGTTAAGGAATTTAACGTAACCAAGTCCCCGAATTCATAATTTTTGGTTCGCAGGAATAAAATAGTACTCCCACTATTTTATTTAGGTTTCTAATCAACCTACCTTAAATGATTAGTGGCGACTCCTATTGAAAATATTTGCATGTTCACAATTAGACTTAAGTTGCGATTTGGTAGAGCTTGGGAGAACTCGTGCTAGATTAATTAATTTAATTAATCTAGTAATCCATTAGCCTAAGATCGAAAACACTCGATTTTTTTTTAGGTCGCGACAACGACAATTGGAAATCAATTGAAGTTCCGTGCATTTGATGAATAAAATTAATGTTTAGTTTATTTCAATTGATGATGACTCCCATGGTAGCAACAACGCATAAATTACCCTATGCTTGTGCTCTATTTAGCCAGCATGCACCGTCGTGATAAAGGAAAAGCTGCTTTGCTTGGATACATGGAGGAAAGGAAAAGAGAAGAATTTTGAATTTCCCTCCCACTTCTTCTCACCAAAGTTGCAAAAACTTACTTCATTTTTCTCCTGTTCCCTCGTTCCCAAATAAGCATTAAGGTGGTACCTCGGAAAATCGAAGCATAACTATGGAAGGATGAAATATAGGGCAGCCTTGCTTTCTTCGCATAAGATTGTTTACCCAAATAAGGCTTCGAGATGATTAAATTCTTTTTTTTTGTGTAAAATGTCAGTATTATAGAGCGAATGAAGTATAGCAGCTTAGGGGTATCCCCCAGCATTACAAATGATGCTATAGGAAGTCTCCATATGGTAGCCAATATATATAACATTAGTCTGAGAAGGTTTAATGTTGGCTCTAACTCTTATATTTTTATGCACGTTGGCCAAAATAATATGGATATCAATTGACTTGTTTTAAAACCGTCTTCGGTTGCGCTCTATCCATATGCCATAAATGGTTGCTAGAAAGAATACCTTAAGGAGTTTAGCCGCCAAATCATTGCCCTTTGTTGCCCTAATTATTCATTGAAGTTCCTCATTCTATCCTCCCAAAAGACGCCTAATCCCCTGTTATGCAAGGATATTGCGCCATATTATTCCTAAATTCTTAATATACATTAACTAACTTAGATTACAATATTATTCCTCGTACCTGCAGGAATATTGTATAAATGTAGATTGGCGATATGAATAGGAAATTGCCTTCATTGAATAATGATTCGGGTTGGTTTGTGCAATTACAAAGGTGTTACATACGAGTCCTTCTCGAAGGGGCAAATTCAAATAGGAGCAAGCAGGCAAAAGCAATTTTTAAAATCTGGCTTTATTTAATTGACCAAGAGAAGAAATTACAACAGCCTTTATTCAGTTAATAAAACACAACCAAAATGGTGAACACGGGTTTTTGTCATGGACTTATGACACACCACATACCTGAAACCAGACTTGCCTAAATCATGAAATCCTTGATGCTCATGCTCTAAGATATAGAACTACCCAAATAAATTTTCGTGACAATGATAGACTCCCATGAATAATTGTCAATTGTCATGTCATGCTCGAAGCCTCGATTTTCGATTTTTCCTGATCCTTGTACTTCGTTTTCAAATGGCCAATCAGATAATTTACGCCTGCCTGTAGAACTAAACCCCAACTTACATTTTTCTCATCACTATAATCCCCATGATAGCATAAATGTGCAGTATAACTCTTGAGTTTTGATCCGACCAAAAAAATAACTCTTAAGTTTTGCAACGTAAAACCTAAAGTGAGGGAAGTCTCAAGCCTTATTAAAACTTAAATCAAGGTCATCCTCTCACCCAAGTCACTTTTATCTCTCTCCTTAAATTTATAATTTGCAACATTTTGAATATATTTTATTCTTTTAGGGTCACAATTAGAAATTCTCAGCCAATGGATTCTCCATGATCGAATTATCTGTTCAGTGATACTTTTCCCCTCTTTATCTCATTTTTTGTCGAACTCTTTATCTCAAGTTGACATTCTTATTTTTCTTAGCTTTTCAGTGAAGATTATCACTTATTTAGTTAAGGTATTTGTCATTAGTAGTTGGATATTATGATCCAACTATATTACAAGAACATGACTTTGACAAATTTTATTGTTACATAATACTCCATCACAATCAATTCCTTTTCTCATTCCGAAGTAGAATCTATTCTGTTAACATGTTTAGGGTGTATTTGATAACCGTTCTGTTCCTAAAAATAATTTCTACTCAGAAATGATTTTTTTTAATTATGTTCCTAGAAACAATTTCTGAGTATTTGAAGGCGCTTGGTAATGGCCCAAAATTTCTATTCCTGGAATAGAAAAAGAATAAAAATGCATTTGGTAACTACACAAAATTTCTTTTTATTAATAATATTTTAATATTTTTTTTCTCTCTTTTTTGTTTTGTTTTTTCCTTCCTTGGCCCATGGCTGGCAACTAGCCACAGGCCAAGGTCGGCAAGGGCATCTCGGCCCTCGCCGGCCACAAGCGAGGGCCACCCTCGCCGGCGAGGGTGAGGGCTAGACCCTCGCGGCCTGGGCGAGGGCCTCCCTTAAGGCTTGCCGCCTAGGCGAGGGCTGGAAAAGGCCTGTGAGGGCGACCCTCACCCAGGCCGTGAGGGTCCAACCCTCGCTCTCATCAGTCCTGGCCTGTGGCTGATCGCTAGGAAAGAAGAAGAACCGGCCACAGTCAGGAAGGAAAGAAGAAAAAGAAAAAAAACTATATTTTCTTCTATTTCTAATTCTTGTTCCCAAAATCAAGAATCAACTTTTTTTTTTATTCTTGATTCTATTCCAAAACTGATTCCGGGAACAAAAAATTTACCAAACAGATTCATGTTCATTTTTTGTTCTCGGGAATAAAATAATAGAATCAGTCACTTTTTGGCAAGTTACCAAACATACCCTTAATGTACTGCCTCAAATTAAAAATGGAAAAAAAAAACATGATAATATGGTGGACATTATAGTTCACGTGGATGACAACTTACTGGTTGCATGATGGAAGGAATAAACACACATATGCATAGATTAATTCATATAGTGAGAAAGTGAACAAAAAGGCACAATTAAATACGGAGACCCGTGTTTTTGGTAAACAGTCGCGTGGGCTTGATTCTTAGGGCTTTAACTTAGTAGAAATGATTGAGTATTTGTCCCCACGATTCCGATTCAGAGTATGCTCCTGTCCAAATAACTTGTCCTTTCTTCAAACCTCCCATTCTACCATTAGCAATAACTTGTCCTTTCTTCAAGATATTCCCCTGAAAAAGGGGTGGTCTCTGCCCACGCGGAGATGGAGCAACAGAAGTTTTAAAAATGTAATATATATTTTAGGAAAGAACATGAAATGCAATTTTTTCACATGGTAAAGTGTATTTCTTTTTCCCAATGGTGCTTTTAATAATTGGGCGTGCTTGATGGATGAATCCCTCCCTAAAAAAAATTGAAATCCAGGATGTAATCAGGGCAAAAAAAATTTGTCAATAATACTTTTCTATTAACACCAGATATCTTAAATGGAGAGTCTTGGCAGCTTATTATTCTGCTAGCTTTCTTGAGGTAGCCGGCTAATTACGGTCATGCTGTAAGGTCATAAAAAAACACCATTATGTCTTAGGAAAAGCTTTTATTTAATTAAATTTGCATATATTGAGTGGATTAAGTGTAGCTTTTCTTTGTTGATAGTTTGATTGATTCCTTAGTTTGCTTTAATATCAAATTAAATGGATTTTTTCATTTAATAATTATAATTTTCTTAGAGATTCTTTCATTCCATGTCTCCGTTTTTTTTAAGTGGGAAAAATGCTACAAAAACTATAGATAAGTCTCATAAAAATTATATATATATTTCTCCTGTTTTTTGACTTTTAACTTATTATAGTCTTCCCATTAAGTAGGATTGATTTTTTAAGAGCAATTCTTGCGATAAAATGTATATGTTTAGACTGGCTTTCAATATAAATTTTTTGGCCATTTATCGGTTTGACACTAACGGTTCCACATTCGTAAAGTGTATTTCAAACATTTTGTCATGCAAATTTTGAATTCGAGCTCAATAAGATATTAAATTTGTGGAGTAACAACTCAATAAATAAAAACTCAGTTAAATGTGTGAAACTCTTTCTTGGGAATTAATTATTTGTGATAGGTTGATTAAGAAAGAAAGGTTGCGGACTATGATAAAAATGAATTCGAGGAGGGATGTAGAAGTGATTGGGACGACGGCGCGACCCTCGCAGGGGCCGGAGAAGTCTAGTATGGGAATTAGCTTCCAGAGAGATTTATTTTGGAATTACTTTTGTAGAGAGATCCATCTTGGATAAGAAAAAGCCATCACATTCTCTCTCGTGTTATGTCTAACTAGTATACCAAAAAAAAAATGATTCTCTTATTGGACATGGTTTTTATTTTTTTTTTACCAGAACTTATTGGATGCGGTTAACATATGCTCTTCGAGTACGGATCTCATATTAACTCTACATTGTTCAATGACTAAGATTTACAAGAAGTTTTTTTTTTGCCAAAATGTTAACAAGTCTATTGTGCACCAACAGCCATGCTCTCGATTGCTTTTCCTTTTCATGCCGTGAGAATGGTGATGTACTAGAACAGAAATTCAGAAAAAAGAAAGAAAGAAATACTGAATTTTTGGGGCCATTTT
The DNA here is from genome assembly GCA_031216185.1 of Syzygium aqueum. NCBI lineage: Eukaryota > Viridiplantae > Streptophyta > Magnoliopsida > Myrtales > Myrtaceae > Syzygium > Syzygium aqueum. Next base: position 10,241,058 of record CM062233.1, read on the forward strand.
TTATCCCGTGCTTTTGTGCACATCAGTTTCGCCCTAACCCTTTTGTCATCCATGCGATGCAAGGTGTTCTAATGTCAGTCGTCCATTTGATTTGTGTCATCATATCAATTGTTCAATCGAAACTTTGCCAGTGCCAACTGTCGAATTCAGCATGATAAAATCGATGTGTTCAAAGCCATTGGATCATAGCAAAGGGTATGTTTGTCGTAATATACAGCATTGCAACTCGTCATGGTAATTAAGTACTAGATCATAATGACGTAAAATAAAATTGTTCTATGACTTTCCGATGCAGTATCATAATCAAGTGTTGAAATGGTGTAAAACAGAGATGTGCACCAAAACATATTTCGGAATATGAATGGAATCAACACTGACGCAAGTTCCGCGGGAAATGGATGCGTGATTTCCGTGGATTGCCGACTAAAAGTGAACTTCAATTCTGCCTTCTTGTGTTGACACCTAAATTTCGGCGCATCATTTAGTGTTAAATTGCATAAAAAATTAGGGATTAAATTTTAACCCCTAAACAAAAATATTAAACTTGCATAACATATAGTTTAGGTTCATTTAGTTTAATTGCATTTTTTGGCATCAAATTGGTTGCGGCGAATGAGCTTAAATTTCATTCAATGAGACTCGGCACGTTCGGAATGCAAGGGCCGGGGATTTCAAGTCAAACGGGCTCGGTCGTTTTAATTTGGGTTTAATTTGATATGTTGAGTTTAATTAATCAAAAGTTTAAGTTAATTCAGCCCATTAAACCTAAGCCCAAGCCTAAGCCCATTAGGACATAAAGCCCATCTAAATTGACCTAGATTAGTACTATATAAACGTAACATTAGGTCAGAATTGGGGGGACGACATAATTTCAGTTCAGAATTTTTTAGAGAGTAAACGAGAGAGAGAGAGGAACGGCACCACTGCGTCTCCCATCGCGCACCACCACGTCTCCCATCGCGCACCACCACCTCGGGGGACGTTGTACGCCGCCACACCGTCGTCGTCTCACCTAAACCTTTCGCCAACGTCGCTGCCCTTGTCCGCGTTATTGCTGCACTCTACGCCAACCAGCCATCAAGTTTCCAACATTCGAAGGCCCTTGCAGAATTCAACGTCTTCCACAGCCTTGAAGAAGAGAAGACCATATTCTTCCTTCGTAGTCCACGTTCTTCTTCATCTTCTCCAGTCAACCGAGGAACTTGTTGACTCCTCTCCATCCGATTGGTCCTTGAAGCCCACAATGCCATGCAGAAGACGCCGAAAAGGAGAACACATGCAAGAAGACCCCTTCGTTCAACGCTGATCAGTCTTCGAAGCAGCAGTAGTCTAGGCGATTCTCATCTTCACAAAGCAATTGCTGCTCGTTTCATCTCCGTCCAGCGAAGCCTACCCCACGAAGACAACGCCACAAGCTGCTGTTTTTCCTGAACCGAGAAAACCACCTCAACGTGAGTCCCCACCGAACTGAAAGTCCACGACGCAGCTGCCGTTCGTGATTGACGAAGTCACCGAGTCCACCATCGTGCCATTCCCGACACCACCGCTGGAGCCACCCATCGGAACAACCGCTAACCGTACGTCGCCACTTCGTCCATGAGCTCGGAGCATCGCCGCGCCGCGCCGCCATTTTCGACGCGCCGGTCATTCCCGATCCGCAGTCCCGATACGCGCGATTCAAATTTGGAAAGTTATTTACACAAATCAGGTAAATATCACATCTTGATTTAATTTGAATATTTTGTTTCCTGATTTGTGCTATTGATATCTAATTTTGCATAGTTAGATAACAATAGGTATATTCTAATTAGGATTTTATTTCTTTTTTTTGAAACTTTGGATATCTACTTGCTTAATTTGGATAGATTTCAGAATTTTCAAAATATTTTGAATATATCCGATATATTTGAGATATCTAAATCTTTCAAGATGTGATCGATTAGGAAAATTTCCTAATCTGCAACCGCACACGTGGAAATAAATCTATCTATCAGGCTTTAGATAGAATTATTTCCATAGCGGGAATTTCGAATTTTAGCGTCGATCTGTCAGGCTTCAGATCGAAACTTAATTCGAAAGATTTAGCGGTTTTATTTTCTACGTGATTTTAATTTCGAATTTTCATTAAAAAAAATACCAAAAAGATTACTCTAGAATATGTTGATTTCTTAGTTTAGAATTGCATGTTTAGATAATTTGCATTTTTTTAATTCCGAATTTCTTTAAAAAAATACAAAAATATGCCCGTCATTAGAAATAGGTCACGTCGTCGCATGACATATAGTTTGCATGTTAGGTTGCATTAATCGCATGACAATTTTTGCACGTCATTGCATATAGGTTAGCTTGCATTTAAATAAAAGAAAACCCAAAAAGAAATTTCTGCACCATTGAACTTCAAATCAGAATTTTTTCAAAAATTGTCAAATTGAGTGTTTTTCTTGAAATTGGTACCAAAAGGGCGTTAAGGAGTTTAACGTGACCAAATCCCGAATTCATAATTTCTGGTTCGTAGAAATAAAATAGTACTCCCGCTATTTTATTTAGGTTTCTAATCAACCTACCATAAATGATTAGTGGCGACTCCTATTGAAAATATTTGCATGTTCACAATTGGACCTAAGTTGCGATTTGGTAGAGTTTGGGAGAACTCGAGCTAGGTTAGTTAATTTAGTTAATCTAGTAATCCATTAGCCTAAGATTGAAACGCCAGATTTTTATTTTAGGTCGCGACAGCTTGGCGACTCCGCTGGGGACAAACTTGAATTTTTTTGAAAATTTAAGGAGGACTTAGGCCAAAAGATTTTCATGGGAAAATCACTCGATTTGACAAAATTTGTTGAATTCTCATTCTTAGGTGTTAAATGGTTTTGCAGGTTGGGAGGTATAAGGGGAGTAGTGATTGGCTAACCCTTTGTTTTGCAGGTTTGGTGGAGTGGAATTGTGGTTTAATTTTTGCTCTATTGAAGCGTTGTTTGCATATAACTGTTGTGCATGATTTACAGTTTTTGCACTACACCACACACAACCTGTGACCGGACCAGGGTCACACTCATAGTTCTAAGATGGTATTTGGATGGTTCTTTAACCTTGGTGGTAAGACCTCGCTAAAGGTTATCCCATTTGGATCCCGAAAATTTTCCAAAAAATGGCTCAAGGATCGTCCTCGTGCACGTGAGGCTACTGCGTGTGGAGGTTCCCCTTGTCGACCGAACCAAGCCGAAGTGATTGGACCCGACTAGTCATAACTATTGTCTGCGAGGCTGCGACTAGTCATAATGATTGTACGCGAGGCTGCGACATGTCGTTCTGTCCATCATTTCATTTTGTAAAGCCTTTAGGGTAGATAGATTAAGGTTTAAACTCACGATTCATGTGCATGTCTCTGTGATTGACATTTTCTCCCCAAAGGTGGTAATTTCTCGAGCTTTTTCTTTAGTTTTCTTCGTCTTATTTTGAGTCGGTCCATGATTTAGGTTGAGTCATTTGGCACGTGTCTATATAAGAATGGGTCGCCACGATATCCGTTTCATGCCTACTCCGAAGCTAGAGCTCAATAAGTTATGGAGCCAGTTGAAGCCAGATGGTCAGCAGTACGTTCTCAAGCGCATTGGATTCATGCTGCCAATCCTGGACATAGAGGTTCAAAGCGGGATCATGCAAGCACTCGCCCATTTTTGGTGCCCCGAGACAACCACATTCGTGTTAGGAGGTAAGTTTGAGCTCACACCGACTCTGGAAGAATACAGTTTTGCCATCGAGAAATCGATTGAGTTGGATATAGTCGAACCACCCATTAAGGCAGACCGTGTGGTAGTGCTTGCTGAATTTTTGAATTTAATCAAAAAGGAAATTGAAAAAGTGTTAAAGAGCAATTGTCAAGCATGCCCTCTATCTTTTCTTATTGAGTGTTTTGAAAACAACTCCGTCCTCATGAGGTCTAAGATTTTTGTCTTAGCCTTCTTCGGACTCATCATTTTTCCATTTCGTCAAAATGCTATAGATCCGGTCATAGCTTGGACGGTAAAATTAATATGTGGCGGAGTTAGTTTTATAAACACAATTCTGGCAGAAACTTTCATATCTCTGACACGATTCAAAAAAGGAAAAGATAAAGTTTTTCGAGCCCCGATTGAGCTTTTGCAAATCTGGTTTTTCTCACACCTTTCTCAACTTGGGGAAAATATGACTGTATTTGAAATGAACTTGACTGATAACCCTATCTTAAGGTTTAAGCAAATACAAGATCAAACAAAGAGTTTGAACTATACACAATGGGTCCATCTGTTCAAGGATCCAAGTTCTAAGATTTTCCTTTGGCAAGCTGTATGGTTTCGGGAGGTGGAAGCTCGGCTATACCATGGCGATCAGAAGCCCGTACCTTTGATGGGCATTTATGGAGCAACCTCTTATCAGACCCTTCGGGTTGCGCGTCAATTCCGAGTTCTGCAAGACATCCCACCTCCACTCAGGTCCAATGAATTCCAAGTCCAATTCGAGAAGGGCGAGTCCTACAGAGTCGAGCTTAGGCGTCATTCTGACGCTTGGCAGAATTGCTCCCCTCAGAAGCTGATTTGGCCCGAGGAGGAGCCCACCGGAAGGATGAAGAGTCATTTTGCTACGGCCCGGTATATTCAGCATCATACCATCCCGGCTGAGATACTCCCGAAGATCCTGGTCGTGACAGTAAAGCATACTCTTCAGACCCAAATCAAAATCAGCGAAGAAAAGGCGATGAAGGCCCAGGATAAGGCAGAAGCTCTGGCTGAAGAGAATGCACGATTACGGCGCGCCTTGAAGGCCCATTCGTCTATAGATCACGGGGCCTCTAAAAAGAGGAAGACTGTCTAATTTCTAGTTTGGATTAGGGAGTTCTTCTTTCTCTTTAGGAGAAATGTTAGCTTGTTATTAATATTTTCTGTAGTAGAAGTTGTTTCTGAATCATTTTCATAAGAATTCTTTTCAGACATTTTCCATTTTAAGCAATTCAATGTTGAGCTATAATCTGTGAATTTTGGGAATGAGCCCGGTTTTTATTGAATAAAGCAATTTGGAACTTCGGGATTTATTCAACGAATCGGTCTTTCGAGAGAAATCTCATGTTGAGGGCCTAGAAGATGTCATGGACCGACTCGTTACTCCTGCTCGCCGTATTTATTCCAACATTGCTTTTTGTAGGTAATTTGCCACGGATCCCCCTCATCCTCATAATACTCGATCGATGACCAAAAGAAGGATGGCCAATCAAGCCGAGATTGCAGCCATGATTGACAAAAAGCTGAAGGAACATATGAATGCAATCAATGAGCAAATCACAGCCGCCATGTCCAAAATGATGGGTGATTTCATGGCCAAACAGCAGCAGATCAACGTTGCTTCGCAATCGGAGATCCCGCTTCCGACTTGTCGAGGCCTTCGCCTTGACAAATCTCCTGCAGTGACTATTGATCCAACCCTTCAACTGGATGGTGTCATTCTGACTGACACCAGTGCTTCTCCGTCGGTCCCTGTTCTTCAGTCACCCTCCAATGATGAGAATGCCAAGTTGTTGGCTAAGCTCGAACAGAGGCTACGTGAAGTGGAAGGGACTCAAAGTGTTCTGCCTGTTGATCTGTCTATTTTTACCCGTGTCCAAGTGCCCGAAAAATTCAAGAGGCCAGCCTTCGAGAAGTATGACGGCACCTCAAACCCAATTTAGCACATCGATATGTACCAGGGGCTCATGAATAGATACGTTTCTAACGGACCCCTAATGATCCAAACCTTCCAAGCAAGCTTGAAAGATGCTGCAATGAGGTGGTATACCAACCACCAGATTAACCGGAAAGATTCGTGGGAAGAGGTAGCAAACCTTTTCGTCAAACACTTCAAATTCAATCTCGATGTCACCATTACGAGAGAAGATCTGGAGAGAGCTGAGCAGAAAAAGGGCGAGACTCTGAAGGAGTATGCCACTCGCTGGAGGAACATGGCGGGGCAAATCATGCCGGAACCCGCGGAACATGACTTAATGAAGTTGTTCGTGTCCACCCTACCGCAATCGGTTCGTTCACGAATGTTAGTGACGGCTGCCCAATCTTTTGGCCAACTGATAGCCATGGGTGAGGAGATCGAGACCGGGCTCAAGAAAGGATGGTACGGTGAATCAGGTTCATCGGCCAAGAGGTTTACTAATAAGAAGGACAAAGAACTTGTCCCCGAAGTCAACATGACTTATTTGCAGAAACCACCAGCTCAAGCCCCGAAGCTACAGTTCAGCACCCAGCAGACAACCTCTTATGGGCGGCAAGGCCAGCAAGACTCACGCCAGCAGCGCAAAACTCGCCAGTTTACTCCACTTCCAGGGACGTTATCCCAAGTACTGGTAGTCCTAAGAAAGAAGAACTTGCTAGGCTCAGAGCCACAAAGAGCTAACGCTGCTGGCTATGCAAAGTATGATCCGTCGAAAAAATGCGATTACCATAGAGGTGAGGTTGGACATTCGACAGATGATTGCCAAGTACTCAAACACCGAGTGCAGGATTTACTCGACACTGGAGCGTTCGCGCTACAGCCACCCAGTAAGCCCAATGTACAGAACAATCCACTCCCTGATCATTCGAATAGTGCAAATGTTGTCTTTGGCCCGGGAGTCAAACAGATTCAAAGTTTCAGGATCTCTTTCGAAGATATGTTCGATGCTTTAGTCCGAGCAGGTTATATTTCGACCGGCGAGGTGGTGTCACTCGATGACATAAGAGAGAAAGTGGATGAGTTGGTAAAAAAAGGAATGATGGGGACAGCGGACGAATTCGGTGTAGTGGCTGCTATACCCCAGGTCACCATTGACTGGAATGAAGAACTCGCGAAGATAACTGATGAACAAGGGAAGTTGGATCCTGACATGCCCGCTCTCGAAGACGCCTCTGACGACGACCTCGGGATTATTATACCCGACGCTCCGGAAGTATTGATCCTAGCATCACTGCAACCCTATGCTTATGAAAGTGACAAGATGGTCCCATGGTCGTATGATGTCGATCTGATAACCAGGTCAGGGCGAACTTATCCCGATAATCAACCGGCCAAGCCAGTGGCTGAGAAAGAAGCGAAGGAGTTCCTAGCAGTGATTAAGGCTAGTGAGTATAGTGTGGTCGATCAGCTGAGAAAGTTACCAGCACAAGTCTCGTTGTTGGAGCTGCTCCGAACGTCAGATAAGCATCGAAGTGCTCTAATGAAGGTTCTGAGTGAGATTCACGTGCCCGAAACTATTGAAGAAGATAAGCTGGAAGGGTTTGTCGGGGCGATTCTCCTCAAGGATCAGGTGGCATTCTCTGATGAGGAAATCCCCGTGGAAGGACGTGGTCATAACAAGGCGCTTCACATATCAGTGAAATACAAGGAGACTCATGTGGCCAGGGTGCTTGTTGATAACGGGTCAGCTCTGAATCTATGCCCGTTGGCTACTTTGAAAAGGCTGGGTATTTCTCCATCCACCATGCAAGCAGCAAAGACTTCTGTTCGAGCCTTTGATGGAATGAAGAAGGATGTGATAGGCCAGATTAACTTAGCGCTGCAAATCGGACCCTCGGTGTTCGATATTCTTTTCCAAGTCCTGGATATCCCTTCTGCTTTCAATTTTTTGCTGGGACGACCATGGATCCACAATGCGGGCGATGTGCCCTCTAGTTTGCATCAGAAGATTAAGTTTGTGGCTGGAGCAAAGCTCGTTACAATCTATGGAGAGGAATATCACCGAATCTTCAATGCAACATCGATCCCCTACATAGAGCCCGATCATGTTGAAGAAGATAGCTACCATTCATTTGAGATAGTTCAAGTTGTTCAAGCTTCCTCTGACATGCCGTTGCCCGTTCCTGAAGTTTCTAAAGCCGCTCTCATGGTGGCCAAAGTCATGGTTGGTAATGGTTTTAAGCCAGGTCAGGGTCTTGGGAAGGAAGGCTAGGGCATTCATGCCCCGATTGAGACAAATGGACAATCCCACAAGGCTGGATTGGGATATGATGGGCCGGGAAGCCGCGAACAAAGCAACGATGGTTGCAAAAGCCGAACAGGGGCATGTCAAAGTCCCTTACCACCTTCCATCAGCGACACCTTTCGCTCGGCTGGAGTAGTGGGAGGATATGAACACATAAAGCCGAGCCCGACTGAAGATGATCTTGGGCTTATCTTTCCTGAGTCGCCACAAGCCCTAACCAACTCACCTAAGAAGCACGGTAAAGCAATTCTGGTCAGTTCGTCTGACGATTCTGAGGATGACCAACCACCCTCTATTTTCAAGAAGCCGAAATTGAGGGTGGTGGATTTTGACTTTGATGATGGTATACCCTACCTCACCGGTTGGTTTGCTGAGACTTCCATTGGTGCAATCACTGAGGGACCACTTGAAGGGATGGGCGCTGGCCCTCAAGAGTAATCATTTCTAGTTTTCGTATCTCCCCTGCGTGGGAATCTTATTGCTTTCCTTCGATTTTCATTCCAATTCATATTGCACTTAGGTTTTTCAATTCAATAAGATGTAATTCGTTGATTCCATATCAATAAAATTACAGAAGTTTTTATCATTCTGAATCTTGTTGAAGTATTCCAAACTAACCCGATGACGATAACCAACGATTGAAAAATTTGTCATCTACGGTAAGAACTGAGGGTTGGGCTTCCCAAGAATTCTCGTCTTGAGATTTTTGAAAGCAAAATGAATTTCCAAAAAGCAAAGAATGATTTTCAAAAAATTGCAGTAGTTAAGCCCTCTCTTGTCTTTTTGATTCTCTTCTTTCATGTTTCAGGACTAATCTCGAGGCATGCGAAGGGACGGGAATCGTGGATCCTCTTATATGTGACGCAAGTCAATCAGATGACTCGGACAATTCTGATCCAAATGATGAAGAGATACGACGGAACTTGGAAATCCAAGAGAAACCCAAGCCCCTGACTGCCGAAGAAACCGTGGTAATCAACCTTGGCGATACGGAGAATCCTAGAGAAGTGAAGATTGGGGCATGTCTTCCTCGAGATGTGGCCAAACGCTTGACCCAGTTGTTGAAGGATTATCAAGATATCTTTGCATGGTCTTATGCTGACATGCCGGGTCTTGACCGGTCGATCGTCGAACATTGTCTACCGACTGATCCTTCAGTTGAGCCCGTGAAACAAAGGCCGCGGAGAGCTAAACCAGAACTGGTGAAGAAGATCAAGGAAGAGGTCATGAAGCTCCTTGATGTGGGATTTATTGAGACTACCCAATACTCAGAATGGGTCGCTAATATAGTCCCAGTGATGAAGAAAGACGGTCGGGTTCGAGTATGTGTCGACTACCGAGATCTGAACAAAGCTAGTCCCAAAGATGATTTTCCACTCCCACACATTGACGTGCTTGTCGACAGCACAGCTGGGTTCGAATTATTCTCCTTCATGGATGGTTTCTCAGGATACAATCAGATCTTGATGAACGAGGATGACAAGTTGAAAACAGCATTTACCACTCCTTGGGGGACATTTAATTACAAGGTGATGCCCTTCGGTCTCAAAAATGCTGGGGCAACTTACCAGCGGGCAATGGTCACGTTGTTTCATGACATGATGCATAATGAGATCGAAGTCTATGTTGACGACATGATTGCAAAAACTCGGCGTGGAGAAGATCACATAGAGACCTTGACGAAATTATTCGACAGGCTTCGCAAGTTCAAATTACGCCTCAACCCGGCAAAATGCGTGTTCGGGGCAGTCTCGGGCAAATTACTTGGCTTCATTGTTAGCAACAAAGGGATTGAGATTGACCCGTCCAAAGTAAAGGCCATTTGCGAAGTAAAATCTCCCTCTTCAGTAAAGGAAGTTCGTAGCTTAATGGGTAGGCTAAATTATATAGCCAGATTTATTTCTCAGCTATCTGAGACAGCGAAGCCTTTCTTTAAACTCCTCAAGAAGAATGCGTTAGTCAGATGGGATGAAGAGTGTGAACTGGCGTTCGACAAGATTAAGCACTACTTGATGAATCCGCCGGTACTTATTCCACCAACGCTGGGGCAACCTCTGATCTTGTACCTTACAATCCATGTTGAGTCCTTAGGTGCCATGCTTGCTCAGAAAAGTGAAGAAGATGGAAAGGAGCGTGCGATTTATTATTTGAGTAAGAAGTTCACCGCCTCAGAAATGAACTATTCTGAAGCAGAAAGAACGTGCGCAGCACTAGTCTGGGTACTACACAGATTGAGGCAGTACACCTTGCACTATCAGATATTGCTTGTGACAGAGTGTGATCCCATCAAATACTTGCTCAATCAACCGGCCTTGATCGGAAAACTGGCAAAATGGCAGATTCTCATATCAGAATTTAATGTTCAATTCTTGTCTCAGAAATCAGTCAAAGGACGAGTAATTGCTGATGTCTTGGCTGAAAATCCTGGGAAAAATGACGATCTGGATCCGCTAGAGGATAGAGTCATGCCAATTGATAAGTATGTATAGACCATGTATTTTGATGGGGCTGTAAATCTGTCAGGATCGGGTATTGGGGCGGTTCTAATATCCCCAGGCGGACAACATTATCCAGTTGCAGCAAAGCTGATATTTCCTTGCACGAACAATATCGCTGAATATGAAGCATGCATCCTCGGGTTGCAAGCTGCAATCGAAATGGGAGTAGCTCGACTCAAGGTGTTCGGCGATTCAGCCCTTATTATTCTTCAGACCGTTGGTAAGTGGCAAACTAGAGATGCTAAGTTGCAGCCCTATCACGTCTATTTGGAGGAGTTGGTGGAAGAATTTGAAGACATATCATTTGAGTACTTGTCAAGGACTCAAAACAGTTTTGCCGACGCTCTCGCTACATTATCGGCAATCCTACAAGTCACAAGTGGTTTAGAAGTCGAACCTTTAAAGATAGAGGTCTTGCAGAAACCAGCTTATTGCATGGCTATAACAGAAGAGCCTGACGGCAAGCCATGGTATCATGATATCAAGGCATATCTTCAAACACGGGAGTTTCCTGAGGAAAGTACTACATCCGACCAAAAGTATATCAGGAAAATGGCATCGAAGTTCTTCTTGAGCGGAGAATATCTATACAAGCGGTCCTATGACTCGGTTTTATTAAGGTGTGTTGATTCAACCGAGGCTGTTCATTTGATGCTAGAAGTACATGAAGGAGTATGCGGTCCGCACATGAATGGTCATATGCTCGCAAGGAAGATAATGAGGATGGGTTATTTCTGGCTCACTTTGGAGAGTGATTGCATTCAGCATGTCCGAAGTTGTCACAAATGTCAGATCTATGGTGACAAGATCAAAACTCCTCCAAATGAATTGCATCAACTGTCTGAGCCATGGCCATTTTCTATGTGGGGCATTGATATGATTGGCCCAATTAATCCTAAAGCGTCAAACGGGCATCGGTTTATCTTGGTCGCTATCGATTACTTTTCGAAGTGGATCGAAGCCATGTCTTATACGACAGTGACGGCCCGGGTTGTGGTAAAGTTTGTTCGTCGAGACATCATTGCTCGATATGGTGCACCTGAGGCTATAATCACTGACAATGGATCGAATCTGAATAACAAGTTGGTGGATGAATTGTTCAAGGAGTTCAAGATCAAGCATTTGAATTCCTCTCCATATCGTCCGCAGATGAACGGAGCGGTCGAAGCAGCCAACAAGAACATCAAGAAGATTTTGGCTAAAACAGCTGAAAACTATCGTGATTGGCATGAGAGATTACCTTTTGCGCTTATGGCATATCGAACTTCTATTCGGACATCTACAGGGGCAACTCCGTATTCTCTTGTGTACGGTATGGAAGCAGTTCTACCTGTTGAGGTTCAAATTCCTTCATTACGTATTCTTTCACAGGTACAATTGTCAGAAGCAGATTGGATCCAGCACAGGTTGGACCAGCTGAACATGATTGATGAGAAAAGGCTTAGAGCTCTATGCCATGGCCAGTGCTACCAACAACGAGTTGCTAAATCTTTCAACAAGAAAGTCAAGCCTCGACATTTCCAGGTAGGCGACTTTGTCCTACGGAGGTTATTGCCAATAATTCCCCTTGTAGAAGGAAAATTCGCCCCGAATTATGGCGGTCCGTACGTTGTGAAGAAAGTCCTTCCAGGAGGTGCTTTAATTTTGGCCGAGATGGATGGTCGTGTTTTTTCCAGTCCAGTTAATTCTGATTCTGTGAAAAAGTATTACACTTGATTTGTACTCATTCTGACTTTGTTTCAATCAAGTTTCAAATTGAATTTCATGAATCAATTGATGTTACTAAGCTTTGTTTGAGGAAAGCTTTTGATCTGGCAATCTATTTCTGTCCTAATGAAGTGACCATATTGCATGAGAGACTTCAAGATGACGAAAGGCAAGACATTTCCATACACGTCCTGAATAATAATAATCCCCAGTGCGAGTTGAGTGAAAATTCCGTGCTGACAAGGTAAAGGATTATCTCACGAGAAGTATGACGATCAAAATGATGAGAGGCATTCATTTCCTCTATCTAAACACTACAGGTTATCATTTGCTTAACCCCTTTGAACGGAGTTTCGTTTCTTACCCCTGTCAGGAATAATCACATACTGGGGCAATTCCTTAGAAAGTTCAAAATGGCTAGAATTTTCTTGCTTTCACTTGCATCAATCTTCAAGTATATTTATTGCATGCAAATTTTGTGTTAGCTCGAGTGCCTTAGATATGACGAAGAGCATTTCTTTCTATACCCTTACACATTATACCCTTTGCATACCCAATTTGAGCGGTTGATTCATTCCAACCCTATTGGTGATCATTCCTGCAATAAACAAATGGAATCATCTCAAAGCAAGTTCAAGATGACTTGGGGCAAATGGGAGCTCAAAAGAAAATTCATCAGAAAGGATGCAAAAGGATTCCAATGAATCGAAGTTCTCTCGAAAAAAAAATCTCGAAAAGAGAATCTCTCTCTCAAAAAAAAAATGAGAGAGAAAAATAAGAAAAAGAAAAGCTTCGACAAGAACTGAGTCGATATGCAAGATCATTCTTCAAGGAAAAGACCATCCGAAGGTTCATTTATGGAGCAATCGCTAGAGATAGATCAATTGGATGATCACCAATCTTCATGTTCATAATACCCCTTTGATGAAAACAGGCCATTCATTTCAAGCCTACCCGAACCTACGTTACAACCCTTTACCGAAGTCTCTTCAGAATAGGGCACTTGAGTTAACGTAGAATTTCAAATGCTTATAAATGTTGCTTGAAGATGTGGGAGCAAGATTTCTCTATTTCATTTTTGCAGCATTCCTGACTTATAAACCCGGAGCAACTGATGATATCAATTCTTTCAATATCCTCGACTCAAAGAGTCCCCTTTGCTAAGCCATTGAACAAATCCATGTTTCAGTCCTTATAAAGACCTCTCAGATTGGCTAAATTATACTGATTTTGAGAATATCCGAACCCTTGTCAAGCACTACGAAGAGAGTTTGAGTGATTCTTATACCCGCATTAAGGGTCGGGACAAAAGCCTTTCATTGAAAGTGAGTAGAAAGTCCTTTCTGATTAAAGTTCTCTCATTTAATGTGATCAAATTGTCAAAAGGACGAAATGGTTGTTCTTATTGATAAATTCCTCAGTGAAGCTTAGTAATGCAAGCAGATTCATAAATTATGTTTTCTCTGCCTTTGCACATGTGGTTTTTTAACATTTTCTCAGGTAAGAACAGGAGCGATGCCATTGGCCCCGTCATAGGAAGAATTCAGGTACGCTTGCTACTTATTCTTCGTCGTTTCTTCTTTTCGAAATACAATTTCTCACCTGGTGTTGCCAAGTGGAGTACGAGGCACACCCCATCTTTTGTTTGCCTAGCAGAATAGGCACTATTCTTTCCTACTTTTATGTTTGCCAAGTGGAGTACGAGGCAGCATAATTTCTTATTTGGTGTTGCCAAGTGGAGTACGCGGCACACCCCATGTTCGCCAAGTGGAGTACGCGGCAGCATGGTTTTTCATGATGTTGCTGAGTGGAGTACGAAGCACATCCCATTTTATGTTTGCCAAGTGGAGTACGAGGCAGCATAATTTCCCATTTCATGTTCGCCAAGTGGAGTACGCGGCGGCATGGTTTTTCATGGTGTTGCCAAGTGGAGTACGCGGCACACCCCAATTGATGTTGCTGAGTGGAGTACGAAGCACATCTCATTTCATGTTCGCCAAGTGGAGTACGCGGCGGCATGGTTTTTCATGGTGTTGCCAAGTGGAGTACGCGGCACACCCCAATTGATGTTGCTGAGTGGAGTACGAAGCACATCCCATTTCATGTTCGCCAAGTGGAGTACGCGGCGGCATGGTTTCTCATTTTATGTTTGCCAAGTGGAGTACGAGGCAGCATAATTTCTCATTTGATGTTGCCAAGTGGAGTACGCGGCACATCCCATTTTTTGTTCGCCTAGCAGGATAGGCGGCATAGTTTCTTATTTGGTGTTGTTAAGTGGAGTACGAAGCACACCAGGTAATCAATCCAATTCTTTCTTCATATCATGCGCTATTTCGCATCTGTAGGAAACTACAGATAACAGATAGGCAACCCAGTACCTCGAAAACCTTACTTCCAGTTGACCAGAAGTTTGGAAATCGAGGGAATTGAAAGCATTATAAAGCATTCTGTCACTCAGACGCTTTTTGGTGCGATCCGTATGTAAGTCTCTTTCACCTCTCCGCATGAAGTGAGAAGCCTTAGCATACGTTCCTTATTGCTTGCATATCATGCATCATTACATAAAAAGAAAAAAAATCATTCATCATTTTGCATAGTTTAAATTTAGGTCTCAGTCTTTGAGCGAAACCTCTGCGAGCCTTCACTCAAAGAGGGGCAGCTGTTGACACCTAAATTTCGGCGCATCATTTAGTGTTAAATTGCATAAAAAATTAGGGATTAAATTTTAACCCCTAAACAAAAATATTAAACTTGCATAACATATAGTTTAGGTTCATTTAGTTTAATTGCATTTTTTGGCATCAAATTGGTTGTGGCGAATGAGCTTAAATTTCATTCAATGAGACTCGGCACGTTCGGAATGCAAGGGCCGGGGATTTCAAGTCAAACGGGCTCGGTCGTTTTAATTTGGGTTTAATTTGATATGTTGAGTTTAATTAATCAAAAGCCCAAGTTAATTCAGCCCATTAAACCTAAGCCCAAGCCTAAGCCCATTAGGACATAAAGCCCATCTAAATTGACCTAGATTAGTACTATATAAACGTAACATTAGGTCAGAATTGGGGGGACGACATAATTTCAGTTCAGAATTTTTTAGAGAGTAAACGAGAGAGAGAGAGAGGAACGGCACCACTGCGTCTCCCATCGCGCACCACCACGTCTCCCATCGCGCACCACCACCTCGGGGGACGTTGTACGCCGCCACACCGTCGTCGTCTCACCAAAACCTTTCGCCAACGTCGCTGCCCTTGTCCGCGTTATTGCTGCACTCTACGCCAACCAGCCATCAAGTTTCCAACATTCGAAGGCCCTTGCAGAATTCAACGTCTTCCACAGCCTTGAAGAAGAGAAGACCATATTCTTCCTTCGTAGTCCACGTTCTTCTTCATCTTCTCCAGTCAACCGAGGAACTTGTTGACTCCTCTCCATCCGATTGGTCCTTGAAGCCCACAATGCCATGCAGAAGACGCCGAAAAGGAGAACACATGCAAGAAGACCCCTTCGTTCAACGCTGATCAGTCTTCGAAGCAGCAGTAGTCTAGGCGATTCTCATCTTCACAAAGCAATTGCTGCTCGTTTCATCTCCGTCCAGCGAAGCCTACCCCACGAAGACAACGCCACAAGCTGCTGTTTTTCCTGAACCGAGAAAACCACCTCAACGTGAGTCCCCACCGAACTGAAAGTCCACGACGCAGCTGCCGTTCGTGATTGACGAAGTCACCGAGTCCACCATCGTGCCATTCCCGACACCACCGCTGGAGCCACCCATCGGAACAACCGCTAACCGTACGTCGCCACTTCGTCCATGAGCTCGGAGCATCGCCGCGCCGCGCCGCCATTTTCGACGCGCCGGTCATTCCCGATCCGCAGTCCCGATACGCGCGATTCAAATTTGGAAAGTTATTTACACAAATCAGGTAAATATCACATCTTGATTTAATTTGAATATTTTGTTTCCTGATTTGTGCTATTGATATCTAATTTTGCATAGTTAGATAACAATAGGTATATTCTAATTAGGATTTTATTTCTTTTTTTTGAAACTTTGGATATCTACTTGCTTAATTTGGATAGATTTCAGAATTTTCAAAATATTTTGAATATATCCGATATATTTGAGATATCTAAATCTTTCAAGATGTGATCGATTAGGAAAATTTCCTAATCTGCAACCGCACACGTGGAAATAAATCTATCTATCAGGCTTTAGATAGAATTATTTCCATAGCGGGAATTTCGAATTTTAGCGTCGATCTGTCAGGCTTCAGATCGAAACTTAATTCGAAAGATTTAGCGGTTTTATTTTCTACGTGATTTTAATTTCGAATTTTCATTAAAAAAAATACCAAAAAGATTACTCTAGAATATGTTGATTTCTTAGTTTAGAATTGCATGTTTAGATAATTTGCATTTTTTTAATTCCGAATTTCTTTAAAAAAAATACAAAAATATGCCCGTCATTAGAAATAGGTCACGTCGTCGCATGACATATAGTTTGCATGTTAGGTTGCATTAATCGCATGACAATTTTTGCACGTCATTGCATATAGGTTAGCTTGCATTTAAATAAAAGAAAACCCAAAAAGAAATTTCTGCACCATTGAACTTCAAATCAGAATTTTTTCAAAAATTGTCAAATTGAGTGTTTTTCTTGAAATTGGTACCAAAAGGGCGTTAAGGAGTTTAACGTGACCAAATCCCGAATTCATAATTTCTGGTTCGTAGAAATAAAATAGTACTCCCGCTATTTTATTTAGGTTTCTAATCAACCTACCATAAATGATTAGTGGCGACTCCTATTGAAAATATTTGCATGTTCACAATTGGACCTAAGTTGCGATTTGGTAGAGTTTGGGAGAACTCGAGCTAGGTTAGTTAATTTAATTAATCTAGTAATCCATTAGCCTAAGATTGAAACGCCAGATTTTTATTTTAGGTCGCGACATCTTGTCGGTAGAAATTAATAATAAAAAAATTGATAAAGTGAGAGCATCTCACACTTCTTGTGGACCTTCCACGGATTGTGTTCATGTGTGGGTTAGAAATTGGAATATGAAAGAAAACCCAAATGCATCTGCACATCTCTCTAATAGAAAGTGTTCATTTTGATCCCAGCAATGGAATGACATTCGGAAAATATCTAGTTTGCCAAATAATATAGAAGGTAACACAAAGGTTAAATATATTTTGGGCCTCATGCTAATTACGTCTACAAAAATTGTAAGTTCAATCCTTTAGGGTTTGCTTAGTTGGTTGAGGAGTCGGAGATTTTCGTATTAGAAGCTGGAGGTCGCATATTCAAATCTCATCAAAACTACTGTAAGTCGGAGCATGGTGTTCCATGGGCGTGATTCTTTTCAATCGGTAGCTACAAGAACCTTCGAATAGGTCTTCTCCTCAATTTTTTTTTTCATTGCCTTTCTATAACGTCAGACAAGATAATTATGAAATTCTAATGCTATTAAATGTTAATAATGGGTATATGAGTTCCCTTCAATTAGCCAAGAAGAAAAAGATATTGTCAAATGATTTTAGTAATTTCCCACATTACTAAGATGATCATCCAGAAAGGATTATTTATGAGATTCATTTTGGTTAGTGAGAGATTTCTCATTGCTCTTATTGGCAAACACAAATAGTGCATAAAGATATTAATGAAATGATTAACGCAACGATTAAGAGGGGGTGAATTGATCGTTTTTAAGAAAATTAGAACTCTTTCGTGGAGAACGTGTACTGTGCTGCTGTAGGAGGGTAGATTGGTTTGTTCTAAGAAAATTAATAAGACTTTTCTGTGAGGAACGCGTCTAGTATGTTGCTGGAGCGAGGAGGAAAGCAGTTATGCGGAAGCGGTAACTTCTATCCAACAGATAATAAAGGAGTTTGAGAGATCAAAGCGATGAAAGACAGATTTATAGGACCTTACCCAAAAAAAAAAAAAGACAGATTTATAGGGTTCGGCATTCCACTTGACCTGCTCCACTCACAACAAGGCCGAGTCCACTAAGCAATCCTCGAGATCTTATAATTTGTAGACGGTGCTGCTTCTGCACAAAGCTCAGTGGATGATCCTACAAAACATGAGTGCCTCTTACAACTCTATAACTCACTAACTTTCTAAATTGCAGAAGCGCAAATTTCTACAGAGAAATACAATCATAATTACACAGCTTCTATACACGAGCATAGACTACGATTGTTTCAAGCTTGAATTGACCTAGATTATTCATTTAGTTTCAAACCCAATCATGTAGTTACAGAAATTTATAAAATTTCATTCATAAGAAGCCTATGCCATCTAACTTTAATGCCTCATAACTTTCATATAAAAATTAATGACAGTTGACATTATTTTTAGCCTCCCAAGGTGGCATGCGCTTGGGCACTTTTTTGAATCCGGCCCCCTCGTGCTCGTTGCTTCCAGCAAGTTTTTTCTTTACTTGTTTGTTCAGCTTCTTAGCGACTTCGCTAGGTCTTTTGAACATGAATATATTTATTTTATCTAATTTTTCTTCAATTTAACTGCTTTAGAGATACTTTGAATTCTCAAAATTTGTTTGGGCCACAGTGGGCTTTCCAGGTCTTTTAGGCTCCAAACTAGTACACTTACGACAAATTTATCTCAAACTAATTTTTTTGTGATACTCCTATAATAAATGTACCCTCCGTTAGTTTCCGTTAAATTTTACTGTCAAATTACTGAGTCGGATGACATATGACAGTTGACGGGTATACTAGTTTGAGGTTTTACCCCTCAGTTTGTCACAAATTTATCAATTTGAGATTTTTCGTAATATTAATCCAATTTAATAGAGGGTAAATTTGTCACAAGTATATCGGTTTGGGGTTTTTGGTGATCAAAAAATTAGTTTTAGGTAAATTTATCACAAATGTACCAATTTGGGATTTTTCGCGGTATTAACCCATATAAAGAGAGAATACTATTCATTCAAAATTATCGAGAAAAAATAATTTAATTACATCAGAACACTAACGGGAATGCTTTCATATTTGACTTTATCATTTTAATCCTACAGTCCATCACCGACTACGCGGAAAATAAAATAGTCGGTCAACACCAATCAATTCACGTGCCTCACTGCCTGTCCAGCATAGTGCAGCCTGTTGCCTGTACGAAACTCAGGACTCAAATCACACCTTTGACAAAACAAGGAGCGCAGAGTCTTTTTGGGGAGCGACCTGGGCTTCAAATCGTAACACAAGCCGAGCCAACGATGGCCAACGCGAAAATCACAGCCTGCATGCTCGCGGTCGCGGTCGCGGTCGCGGTCGCGGTCGCGGTCGCATTTTTATCGGGCGCCGAGGCGACGAATTACACGGTGGGAGGTTCTAGGGGATGGAAGGTCCCTTCTAGCGCCGGCGCATATTCCGACTGGGCGAGCCAACACGCGTTCGAGGCCGGCGACGTTCTGGGTGAGTTAGAAGTCGGTTCTCGCCTGACATGAATTTTCAAATTCATGCACATTTATGAGTGGAAAGTATGTGTAACATCTCGATTTATGTTGAAGAAGATCCAGAATTATGGCGATTTGGTTTTGTGCACCTTCTGAGCTTGTTTTGCAAGTAGATCTCTCATCAGAAAAGTCAGGCAAGGTTTGCGCACAGATCTAGTCAACATGAATATATGAAGATACCAAGGGAGATTTTGTCTTCTTTTGGTTAATAACATGAAGGAAATAATTATAAGATGTCTTGTGTTTTATCTTCACATGATCAAGAAACGAAAGGTTTGAATGTAATTAGACTGATCCATCTCTGCCCTTGATCTGGCGTACTTGCTTTGACCATGATCAATAAGCTTCGCTCTTTGATGCTCATGATCCTTCAAATTTTCCTTTTTTGGGGCCAGTGTTTGATTTTGACTCGAGCACGAATGACGCTGCGGATGTGACGAAGGAGGACTACGACGCCTGCAACACCGGCGCTCCATTCACTGTCCTATCCACTTCTCCGGCCTATTACTCCCTTGATACCGCCGGCGACTATTACTTCCTCTGCACCACTACAGGCCATTGTTCCCAGGGTCAGAAGTTGGCCATCACCGTTGCCGAGTCTCCGAGCGGCCCAACCTCTAGCCTGCCAGGATCCCTGCCGCCGCCATCCCCCACCACAGGCGTAACCGCATCTCCGACAAGTGTTGGCTCGCCTCTTGGTGTTGCGCGGCTAGTCCTGTTCGTGTCCATTCTCATGGGCTCATTGTGCTAGTTCATACAAGAGGGGGATCATTGCTTCTACTAGATAGAGGTGGATTGGTACATTGCGAGGTGCTGTTGCAGAAAATATAGTGGAAGAATTCATTGTCTTTTTTTGGAACGAGATTCAGATAGAAATAATCAGTTGAGCTATACAGAGAATCTTGAGTTGGTTTAGCTTGGCCAGTCTCTCTGGCTTCAGCACATTTGGATGACTCATATCGCAGTTTGACATGTTGATGCAAAGGGAACACGATGAGAGGAGGTATTACTACAAATTCGAATTTACTTAAACTTTTAAGATACTGCATAATGCAATAATAAAATTTGCTAATATGAAATTACTGATATATTTCAACAATTACCATCAAACAACAAGACTTTTAGCACTAAAATGAGTATTGTACACAACTTTTAATATTTATAGTGTCCTTCTCCCGATTTTTGGTACACAAGAGTTATTGACTACACCGTTTAATCAGCCCTCCATGGTCAAGTAAAATGATAAGAGCTCTAATCTTTAATGAAGAATTCAGCAACAAAGTCAGACCACACGAGAAAACTTAGCATATTAAATGGCAATGTTTTAGTATATTTCTTACAATAAATTAGCTTGATAGTTTTAATTTTTTTTTACGAAACAACTAATAGTCTGAGCTCATCACAAAATTCTTTGAGACTGAGTGATAAAACTTTCAAAAAACGTAATCAAATCTAACACAAACCTAGTGTCGTGCCGACCCATCAAATCTAATGGGCCAGCCTGGCCAATCAACGTTTCATGGTGAATCGAGCCTCGCCTAACCATAGTGAGGCTGACTCCGCTATTACTAGGTGAGGGAGAACCACACAAGAGCGAGGTCGATCGAGCCTTACCTAGCCATGGCAAGGCCAACCCTGTCGTCACTAGGCAAGGGAGAACCCAGCAACGACGAGATTGGCCTCGCCTTGTCTAGGCGAGGCTCGCCCTCACCAGTGGTTGTCGGGGGGAGCTTCACTAAAGGCTGTCGAGGTTGACCTCGCCAGCCCTAGCCTCTGGCTAGTCGCCGGACTGGCCAGAGGGAAGAAGAGCATAAAAAACAAAAAATAACAAATGAAAAATCAAAAAATATGTTAAAATGTGAAACAATTATCACGTCAGTATTGGTCGGATTGACTAAATTGGCACAAATGTAAAAGATTTGTGATTGAATTAGCAAAATTGAAAGGTTTAAAATTGAATTGACAAATATGCAATAAACTTATGACTAAATTGGGCTTGCATGTGAGGGATATTGAAAATATCCCACGTCTCTGGACAATATATATATACTCTTTACACTTATTAGCTTTAACTTTTCAATTGTACTTTCATACAACCACGTTGCTTATCCAAAAAGAGCGGCCTTCAAGTGGAGTCGATGGCACGACACAAAATCTCAAAGGCTCGATGACAATTAGCAATGTTTTTCCGGTGTCGGCCCCAGAAATAGATGACAATATTTTCTAATCTGTTCTTCACCCGAGCTTATTTTTGTTGCGGAAAAAATATCAACTAATTTTTTCTGTGAAAACCCCACATCCTGGTTCTCGGATTCGCTTCATCATGTGCATTAACGTGCTTCCACGCTCTCATTGCCTCTTTTTCCTCTTCCATCATTACGATTTCTTTTTCATTAGAGCTTTTTCTCCTATCATTTCAATGGGGTTAGACTTTTGTATTATTTAAATACAAATTTGAAAAATTCCAGATTCTTTTGCACGCTGATGGGCTTCACGTAGCGAAATCGATTCCCAAAAGTCAAAGGCTTTGCTAGGCTGGTCGGTGCTCCGCGGATAGATTTGACTCCGCATATGGATACTAAAATTGTCAAAAATTATAGACGACGCTTATTTGAGTATTAAAATTTTCGCTTGCCAATTTTTGAAAAAATAATCATTTAAGTGTCAATTTCTATATGAATCGCTGAAAATCCGACACAAACATAATTTATTAATAACTCCTACCTTTGTGGCTCATCGACGTGCTTCGTCAGCATATTATCTCCTAAGCCACGTCAATTTCAAGTTTTGCCCCAAATTTGAAACCCAAATTCAATTTTTCCCCCAAAAACACACTCTTTCCCTCCGCGAAGCCGCTTGCGCATCGCGGTCGCCATCATTCACCACGACAAACACGTAAATGGCAAGGACAACGAAACCGGCGGCAGAGGAAAGGAAAGAGAACGAGCTGAGTCAAACACGCGGTGAGCTTTCAACGAAAGAAATAACCGTGTCTTCGTCGGCCATAATGCACCCTGGCCCTCTGCAGCTCCTCATCAAGCCTGTCAGCGAGCTTCGAATCCACCAGCTCAATGCTCGCTTGAGCATCAATGGAGGCCTGAAGGCGACGAATGGACGAGTCAAGCACGGCATGCGCTGCTGTAACGACTGCTCCTCGCTCGACATGGGGGCGATGTGCGCGGCCGCGTCCTGTGTTTCCTCAGAGAGAGAGAGAGAGAGAGTCAGTAGATTCAACAACAAAAAAAAGAAAAAAGACAAGTATGCCACGTCATTTTTAAAAATGGGAGTCGTGTGGCGTCGTTTTTGGATGGCCAACCATGTCAGCTCGTGCGAGATCGTTTTGTATGTCCACATCATTTTGGCCGGAATTTCTCTCTAGAGACACTTAAGTAATCATTTTTTTTTAAAGTGACACTTAAGTTATCCGGCGAAAACTTTTTGTATTAAAGTGAGCAGCATATACAACTTTTAGCACTCCTAGTGTCATTACGTCATTCAATTCTTTTGCATCAATGTAAAACTAATGTGTTACTAAAAAAATATAAGCCTTTTTTCCCCTTCAAAGCACAATCGACAAAGTGATTGATGAAAGCCCCATGTGATCAACATCCTACGTGGAGCCAAGCTCATGCTGACCCGACCCCGTTCCACCTGTCACATTTCCCACTACGGTGGCTCCACCGAGGAGTCAACGCAATGCACGACAGTGATCATTCCATAAACTTATTTAATTTTTCGTGTCTAGTCAAAATGATTCTATAAAAAAGTTGAAGCCCCAGGAGGTCTAAGGGCAAAGAGGGGTGTTCAAGTTCAAAACGGACGTTTTCTTGAAAACACAGAGGCCAATGGCAAGGCATTTGAACGGTTTTACTTTCGTGGCGGTCGCTACGGTGGCGGCGATCGTGGCTTTATTGCCGGGATGTGCAGCACAGAGACTACTGCGCCGCCGCCTGAACATCCGAAAGGGACGGTGACTTACACCGTGGGAGATGCCATGGGGTGGACCATACCCGCAGGCGGGGGCGTCTGTGTATCAAGTTTGGGCTAGCAGCAATATCTTCGAGGTTGGAGACATTTTAGGTTAGTTGAGAAATGACAGTTTAGTATAAAGTCGAATAACATTTACTACACTGAACAACATCCCACACGCAATAGACTCATAGATGTTCAACTTTATTGTGGGTGCAGATGGCACATCAAAAAGCCAATCGCACTTGCTAAGAACTTGAAGATAGAAAAATCAATTTCCAGTGCACATTAGTGAAAATTTGAATTTTGAAAGTTTTATCTCTTTTTATTGTCATAAATAAAATACATAACTTTCAAAATATAATTAATATTACTTATACCAAGTGTTTCGGGGATATTCTTTAACGTTTTTCTTTTAACAAAATCCTTTAATAAAAAGTTACATGCATTTATATGTTTTTCAGTAAATATGTGGTTCACTGAATCCAATTTGACTCCATTATACCATCCTCCAAATGTTTAGGAGGTACAACGAGCTGATGTCTTTTCTCGCCGGGTAAGAACAGCCTCTTGGCAACTATATGGTTAACATTAGAAACAAAGTTAATAGGAAGCAGAAAAGAAAAGAAAAAGCTTGTATTGTCACTGTAAATAAATATTTTACATAAACAGTCTTGTCTATAATTGGTTTTAGAATTATATCTATTCACTCTCTATAAAAATTAAATAGTGTAAAAGGTCATTTGTGTAGGATTTTCTTTGGATTTACGGCGTATGCTCTAATTTTTTTTAATAAAATTGCTCTTTCGTTTTGTTTAATTTCACCACCAAAACATTATTCAATCTTAATCAACAACTTGTGCTCTGATATTCATGCAGTCTTCAACCTCAACAATGGAGCGCAGGACGTGGCTAAAGTCACGAAGACGGTTTTTGACTCGTGTAACGGGGCCAACCCACTCTCTATCTCCGCCGTCCCACCGGCAAGGATCACCATCACCACGGCCGGCCAGCATTTCTTCATATGCACCATCCCTGGTCACTGCTCGTCAGGCCAAAAGGTCGCCATCAATGTCACCACCTCCAGCCCCTCCGGCCCCTCCGGCACTCCCCCACCAAATCCCTCTGCCACCCCGCCACCGTCCTCCTCTGCTGCCCCACCCCCTAAGGCAGTCACTCCTTCTCCCCCCGCCTCTACTCCGACATCCTCTATCGCCTCTCCGACTCCGTCGCCCTCCACTTCCACTCCGTCATCCTCGACTATTTCTCCGCTGACCAGCGCCGTGACTCCGGCACCTTCCACAGCGAGACCCTCCACCTAAAGTGGCGACTCCATTGCCCTTCGCCACCATGCTGCCCTCCAGCAAGGCTGCTCCACCATCTTCAACCCTAGCTCCCTCAGCAGTGGCGACATCTCCGACTGGAGTTGCGGCTCCTCCCACACAAGGGAACTCGGCAGCATCAGTTGGAGTCGTCGGAGTTTTTGTAGTAATTTTGACCGCAACAGTGGCTCTATCTACTTTTCCATAATTGTTGTTGGTAAAAGAAAGAACGTACTTATTGGAGGAAATATACGTAATACTATTTGGTTGAACCAGAAAAATAATAACTCTGAGAAAGCGATAACAACTATAATAATGACCAAGTCAATGAGTAAATTTGTTGATTAAATCTTCTCAATGTGGGCAGGACTAGAAAAAGTGCTATAAAAAATTGTAACAAAATTAAACATGATATGAGTTACGGCTAACCAAATCTCTTTAAAGTGATTAGTTTCTACCAACGGTGCTAAGTAGCTTCACGAACTATGCCTCTCAAGATACAATACACATCGAACCTATTTGAATAAGCCCTATACAAACAGGTTTTTGGAGGACATTTCTCAAAACCGTTACAGTTATAGAAAAAATTGAAGTGAACAGATGCGAGGTTTTTCTTCTTCTTGTTCTTCCTTAAATGAAGAATAGTTCAAATCAATTTATAGAGTTTGAGAAGTCTTGTACTAAAGAGATACATGGACTCAAGAGATACATGAACTCAAGAGACGCATGAACTAAAGAGATGTATGATATGAAGGAAAAGAGATGTATCTCATTTTGCTCACTTTCGTTAATCCATTAACCACCATAATTACAATAATCCCCCACATTAATGGATCAAAAAACCATTTTGACTCGAAAAATTCTAAATGTGCCTATGGAAGTACATTGTATCAAGATAGGTATCTTTCATTTTGAACCTTTTTTAGTGAAAACCTACTTGCATCGATATATAGACAAATAAGTACACATCCAACTGACGTGGATTTAGTATATACACATTTGCCACACATTGATTCTATAGCCATTTAGGATCATCACATGGTCAAATTTATCATGCCATTGTTTAGAAGCTTGTGTAAGTCCATATAATGATTTGACAAGTTCACATGCTTTGTGTTCTTGTCCTTTGACCTTGAATCCTTCGGGTTACTCCATTTGAATTTCCTCATCAAAATCATAATTCAAGAATGCAATTTTCACATCCATCCGATGTATTTGCAAATTGTATAGCGAAAATATATCAATTAACATCCTAACTGATATTATTCTTGTTATAGGTGAATAATTATCAAAGTGGTCCATACCATCTCTTTGTCCAAACCCTTTGATAACAAGTTGTGCTTTATGCTTATCAATGGAATCATCAGCTTTGCGCTTCTTCTTGAATATCCATTTACATCTAATTGATTTATTTCCATATGGAAGACTAACCAATTCCCAAGTATGATTACTTAGGATGGAATCAATCTCATTGTTAACAGCTTCTTTCCAAAAGGTAATAGTTTCTTTCCAAAAAGATGTGCGGTACGGCTAATGAAATCTCCTTAATGAGATACTTTCTACCAACGGTGCTAAGCAACTTCACGAACTATGCCTCTCTAGATACAACACATCGAACATGTTTGAATAAGCACTATGCAAACGGGACTATGTCAAACACTTCTCGAAACCGTTACACTTAGAGAAAAAATTGAAGTGAAGAGATGCGAGGTTTGTCTTCTTGTTGTTCCTCCTTAATTGAAGAATAGTTCAAATCAATTTATAGAGTTTGAGAAGTCATGCACTGAAGATATACGTGAACTCAAGAGATATATGAACCGAAAAGATACATGAAATGAAGAGACGTATCTCGTTTTACTCACTTTTGTTGATCCATTAACCCACCATAATTACAACAATCCCCCACATTAATGGATCAACAAACCATTTTGATTTGAAAAATTCTAAACGTGCCTGTGAAAGTACAATGCATCAAGATAGGTAGCTTTCACTTTGAACCCTCTTTAGCAAAAGCTTACTTGAATTGACATAAAGAAATTAGTTTGGGGAAGTGACGCCGGTTGTACTAGTTGGGAATTTTTTGTGAGCTGAAAATTAGTTCAAAGTAAGGGACGAACTTACCAGTTTGGAGATTTTTTGTGGTATTAGCTATATTACTTTTTTAATGTGTCCTTCACCCCATTTTTTTCTCCCAAAAAACCAACCAAATTTCCCTGTGAAAGCCCCACGTCCGGATTCTCGGACTCATCTCATCACATATAACGTGCTTCCACGATCTCATTGCATCTTTTTCCTCTTCTATTAGCGAGTTCTTTTTCATTACATCTTTTCCATTATTTCAATGGGGTTAGACTTTTTGTGTTGTCTAAATTCAGATTGAAAGTTTCAAAATTCTTGTGCACGCCTCACGGACTTCACGTAGCAAAATCGAATTCCCCAAAAAGTAAGAAGCATTCGCTAGGCTTGGTGGGTTTCTCTTGAGGATTAGATTGATTCTCTATTGCAACAAGCATTAACACTTAAAAAGTCAAAATGTCATTCGAAAAATCTGAGCTCTTTTATCCCCTTATGGCTCAATCGACAAAGTGATTGATGAAAGCCCCACGTCATTAAACATCCTACGGTACCGAGCTCATGCCGACCCGACCCGTTCCACTTGTCGCGAATCCGACGGCGGCGGGGACTCCACCAAGGCGTCAACGCAGTGCACGACAATGATCATTTCACAGTCTTCTTTAATCTTTCTTTCTCAGTCAAAATGATTCTATAAAAGAGGAACCCTCAGGAGCACCAATGAGCAAAAGAGGGATTGAAATTCACAGATTTCGTGGGTAGGAGGAGATAAAGTTAAAGAGCAGGGGCGACCTGACGTTTCTGAGAACACGAGGGCAATGGCGAGGCGTTTGGTCGGTGTTATTTTCATTGCGGTGGCAGCGACGGCAGCTCTGCTGCCGGGATCTACCGCGCAAGTGCCTGCGCTGCCGCCCGGACATCCGAAAGGGTCGGTGACTTACACCGTCGGAGACACCATGGGGTGGACTATACCCGCGGGCGGCGCGGCCGCATATCAAGCTTGGGCTAGCAACAATATATTCGAGGTTGGAGACATTTTAGGTACGTCGAGAAAGTACATTTTAGTATAAAACAAGACATAGAGAATACGTTATTAGTGAAAAATAATTATAAGAGCAACCTTTAGCAAACTAATTCTTGGGTCCAAAGTAATGATTCTCTGTTCTTTTCATGCAGTCTTCTACTTCAACAATGGTGCGCATGACGTGGCTGAAGTGACGGAGTCGGATTTCAACTCATGCAACGGGGCCAACACCCTCTCCATATCAACCGTCCCGCCGGCGAGGATCACCCTCGCCACCGCCGGCCAGCATTTCTTCATATGCACCGTCCCTGGCCACTGCTTGTCAGGCCAACAGGTTGCCGTCAACGTCACCGCCGCCAGTCCCTCTGGCACTCCGCCACCATCCTCCCCCGCCTCCCCGCCCCCCAAGGCGGCCACTCCTCCTCCCTCCGCCACCACTCCGAAGTCCTCCACTGTGGCTCCGACTCGGTCGCCATCCACCTCCGCCCCATCGTCCTCCTCGGCCGCTTCTCCGCGGACCGGCACCGCGACTCCGGCACCTTCCACAGCGAGTCTTCCACCTAAAGGGGCGACTCCATCGCCCTCAGCCACCCCGCCGCCCTCCAGCACGGCCGCTCCACCATCTTCAACCCCGGCTCCCTCGGCGGTGGTGGCATCTCCGGCCGGAGCTGCGGTTCCTCCTACGCAAGGGAACTCGGCAGCATCACTCGGCGTCACCGGAGTTTCTGCAGTAATTTTGACGGCGGCCATAGCTCTATTGACTTTTCCGTGATTGCTGCGGAGTCAGTTTTGGTTATTACATTTTCTTTTTCTGGTTGCGGAAGATGAAAATAATGATGTGAATCGTGATCTCGGAGTTCTCATTCCCCATGCTTTTTCTATTGAGAATAAAGAATGTTTCGTCACCATGCTTTTGAAAGTTACATGTCAAGCAATGATGAAAAGAAAAGCAGGAAAAGGGAATATCTCCTTTTATCTGTCTTTTTGGCTTCATTGCTTAACCAAAGCAGTAAAAATCTCAAGGAGGTTTAATCATTACAGGCCTGATTAGTTCTGCGCACAACATCCTTATGATCTGGTCCTTCCCCTCATTCCTTCATGTCCACAAACACCAGCAACAAAGGCCGATTTTCTTCGGAAAGCCTGTGTGCTACAAGGAAGGAGAAATACTAGCCATTGATCAGAGGCAGTGACAGTTTCTCTGTTAAAAGAGTTTCAGGCCCATAGGGTAATCTTGAGTGAAAGAAATACCACAGCTTCGATCCTTTTTCAATAAAATCATCATGTACTGAATCGATAAAGCCCAATTTAATGTCTCTTTCTCCTTCAAGTTTGCCTACTACAATGCCAGAGTGAATATGATCTCCACCAGACATACGTAAGGCTTTAGCTAGTACCGAGAAGTGTATACCATGATTTTTGTGTCTGTTGATAACTGCATGCATTGTACAATGGATGTGAATAAGTGGACCGTTATCTCGGCAATAATGAGCCAAGCTAGTATTGGCAGTGAATCCCCCTGTTAAGTTAGTGCAGACCAAACACATCTATATCTTTCACAGTTAAGTACCAAATGCTCAGTTGTCTCCACTTCTTGACAGAGCACACACTCAGAGCTTACCGTTATCTTTCTTTTACATAGGTAATCAGCTGTAGCGACGGCATTACAGCAAAGTCTCCACAAAAAGAATCTCATCTTTTGGGGCAGTCAATATTTCACGCGAGTTTCCATACCTCATCGACCACTCTGTGGCAACTTGAAGACTTGGTTCAAGTCATCTGCCTTTTCTGTTACATTGCAAAGTGGTGTGCAGATTTAACTAAGAAAGCTTCACTTCTATTCCAGGGCCAGATCACTCTGTGTTCATTTCTCCCCCCGCTAATATGAATTCATGCACCATGGCCTGTTCTTCTTGATTTATCTGTCCCCTTCTAGGTTCAGTGTTCCCGTATTTGTTTCATTTTCAATGAGAACTTCGACTTTCAGGCTTCTAATGACCAGCCCAGCGTTAACTGGATGCATCTTGTAATCCCTACTAGAATTCACCCTCCTGTCTTCACATGCTCTAACTAATTTTCCATTGGCTATCTTCCATGGAACTCGTCCTTTTATCAGCTCCTTGCCCTCCAAGATACTACTCCATCCCCAAGACATCCACCCTCCTTTTCTCGTCTCCATGAAGCTGCAATTAGGAAAGTAAAGTCCCTAAAGCCTCCCTACTTAGGATTCTGAAGGATTAGGTTGTATGCTCCAGGTAGGCTTGGCAAGGAAAGCTAGGTTGAACTGAGAAAGACTTCTGAAACCCAGGCCCCCTTCCCATTTAGCTTCAGTTGAGCTTCCCCAACTTCTCCACTGCACTGTCCCCTCATTTTCTGTTGCCCCCACCAAAATTTAGACCCAGCAGCATCCACTTGCTCACTCCACTTTTCAAAAAATTGAAAGCGAGACATTGAGCAAGTGGGGAATGCATATGCCACTGTTTTTATGAGCATCTCTCCCAGCTTGAGATACTAAGAGAGATTTCCAGCCTGGAAACTTTCAACACCCTTTCTTTCGCAAAACCCAATGCCTCATATTTAGATCCTCACAAACCCACCCAACAACCACCCCCCCCCCCCCCCCCCCCAAAGTGGGCAAACCACAGCATCTCTCGCTGCAGCTTTTGACTTCATTTCCCACATTTGGATTGATGAAGATGCTTGACTTTCTGCCCTGAAGCTCGACAGTAACGGTCAAGAATCCCTTTTCAACCTCTTCAGTTATCCTCATCAGCCTGTAGGAAAAAAGGCGAATCATCCGCAGAAGGATATGGGACAACACAGGGAATTTCTTCTTCGGTTTAACACCTTGGATCTGACCTTCCTGCACAGTATGGACTAACAAATTGAACAAGACATCGGCTACAAATAAGAACGAATAGAGAGATAAAGGGTCTCCTTGACAAATTCCTTTGAAAGGACAAATTTTTATCAGATCTTTTGCCATTTAGTAACAGCTCATAGCCACGGATCTTACAAAAGTCATGACCCAACCACCAATGTTTCCTCATAAACCATTTTAAGCATTACACATTTTAGGAAACTCCATCCCACACGATCACATGGTTTGTTCATATCAAGTTTCATAGCACCCTGTCCATCAATCCCATCTTTCCTCAACTTCATATGATAGAAAGCTTCATGTGCCACAATGGTCATATCTTGTACGAGTCTACCCTTCTAGGAATGGATTCTGGATAGACTTCAGGAGTTATGAATTGAGGAAGAAAATGTTTGAGCCTATTAACAAGGACTTTGGAAATGATTTTATGAATGAAGTTACATGAACTAATGGGTCTACACCCCTTTCTTCACCTACCGCCACTGTCACTCCATTGCGCTCGCCGTCCACTCATCTGACCATCACCATCATCGGAGGCACGTCAACCTCTACACTATGGGCGGAAGAGATTGGAGGGGCTGTGCTTTTTTGTGTTAAATAGACTGTTTTTAGGTAAGATCACGTGCTATTGATCAATATAGTGATACTCGTTACTGATTTACACAAATTATAATTCAAATTTGAGGAAATTTCCGTGAATCAAGATCGGAGATGAGACACGACCTCAACTAAAGTGACTCATTACATAGGGAATCGAGTTGTAGACAGCTCTCTAACACAGCAAAAGATTACGAAGATGTTCATTGTACCAGTAATTCAAAAAGAACATAACTATCACATCTTAGGTTAATGTTTCAATGGTGCATTGTAGAGTACACTTGATCGATATGACCTATTCCAACAAGAAATCAACAAAAGTGACTGAAAATTAATCGAGATTATACAGATTATGAATTGAACTCAGCTCCGAACACAATAGATCTGAGTTTTTTTATTACGTTGTTGATTTGGTTCAGCCAAAGGATATTAAACAATAATATATATATGTCTCTCTCTCTCTCTCCTATAAAAACTCAGCACTACAAGGAACCGCACGCATTACACTCGGAAGCAGAACACAGATTCGACTGAAAGAGAGCTGAATAACAGAGGGGAGACCTGAAGGAGCACATGGAAATGGCTACTCGCGTGAATTTGACGGCATGGTTGCTTATGATGATTGCGGCCGGCTTCATAAAGGTCCATGTGGCGGCGGCGGTGACGTACACGGTCGGAGATGAATTGGGGTGGACTGTCCCCCCCAACGTATCCTATTACCAGTCTTGGGCTGCCTCCAAGACTTTCATGGTCGGCGACAAGCTATGTATAAGCCCCTCCTTTTATCTTGCTCTTATTCTTTCGTTTGTTTCTTATTCCTCGTACATGCGCAAGGTTTTCTCTTTCACCATTAATTTGCCGGGCAATTATTTAAGTGAGCTATTCAAGAACGGAGCGATTTGCATGTACATGTGAGAATAAATCGATTTCCAACGACTCATATTGTCTAGCAAAATCTGACCTCTGGAGGATTCAGTTTTACGCAATCATGTAGAGATCCAGATTTATGGATATGACTTGATCGATGTCATTGATCTCTCTCTAGATCAAAACATAGTCATGGCTTCTTGTGTAATTTCTACACTGTAATCGATTTTGCACGTCATATCATTCATGAAATGAGCATACTTTGTTTCAGCTTTCAATTGGACCAGGACGCATAATGTGGCCGAAGTATCAAAGGCCAAGTACGACAACTGCACCCAGGTCGTACCTGTTCTGGGCAGTCCGGGGGACATCAAGCTCTTGGAGGGCGGGTCTTATCATTACATCTGCACTGTTGATTCACATTGCGAGCTTGGCCAGAAGCTGTCCATCACCGTCGGATCGTCCGCAGCCGCTCCGGCCTCACCGAGCAATTCTGCTCCATCGTCACCTCTCGACTCCCATGTCTTGGTCTCTGCATGTATCACCATCGCTTACTGTGTCATTATACTCGCAAGTGAATTGAATGTCATACATTATATTGGATAAACGCGTTGGTGTCGCCTCTATAATGTAAGGAAAATAAGGTCAATTGTCTCTTTCTTGGCCTATAAGAAAAGAGAGTCAATTCATGTAAGTTAGATTGCTGCTGTTTGTTGATTTCTATTTGTTGATTTCGATCAATGGAATCCACAAACCTGAACTGTGAGCGGTGAAGTGAACACCATATCTTTAGAGAAAAGTGAAATTTGAGTCATTCATCCGGGCCCTTCCTATTTACCCCTGCATTATACAATAGGAAAGTAAAAAAATTAGGTGATAAATATAAACAAACATTATCTTAAAACAATCCGCCTTCGCCAATTCACGTCCTTAACCACCTGGCTTGCAAAGGCGTAGTGCGTGCACTCATGTATATGACGCTAAGACATGTCTTGTAAGTTGCGAGAGGACCCTTCACAAGCTCCATCGCACATGACTAAACCAAACAAGAAACTCGATCTAACGATCAGGAGAAGAAGTGATGAGATCTATTTAGGTTCAGATTCGGCACTCTGCTAATCAAAGTTTTGCCATCGACCGTGCTTCAAGCCGTGGCGTTCACTCAATCAATTGTTTATCAATCATACAATTGACATAAAGAAGCCATAAGCAATGTCCAAAAAGATCAAAGCAAAGCAGCACAAGAAAGAGGACTTTTGATGAGGGATTAGCGGTGGGGTTCCTGGGGAAGTTTCTTTCTTGTAATGCTGAAGAAAGTGACGCAAAGATAAGTTTGCACCATCTGAACTTAGTGAAGTATATAGTCATCTATCGTTCATCCAATGTCATCGGTCCAAGTGTTATTGGAGCATCAAAAGCAACCAAAAAGTACATGACTTAAAACTGCTTTACAGTTTCTTCTGGCATTAGGTGATGTACGATGCATAAAAGGATCGATGGCTGATCACAACGTTGCCCGAGTTTAAATAAAGAGCGAGCGGTGGGTACAGCACTCGAAAAGATGGATTTCTCATCTTTGGGATGTAATGCTTACGTAGTTAATGCATTGTCTGTGATCGCTGCTTATGACATTCGATATTCGTAAATATTATTATCTCGACCAAGTTAGGATTTCCTTTTTCTCCGGATATTGATTGTACTGAGCTCTACGTCCTTAAAAGAAATTTCATGCTCGAATTGCAAATAACGATCCTCGAATTATGTTTTCAAAGGTGGAACCTATGCCTCAAAAAGTTTAATGGACTCCCAATAGCAAAACAAAAAAACCAAGTGACTTATGAAAAGCTTTGAGTCGCTTCTTGATCCAAAAGAACAGACAGATATGATAGGCCAAGATCGAGCAGCTTCAAGCCAGTCCATTGCTTCGCATGTGGATGCGAAAAAGAATACAACAGTCTATCTTTCCAACACCAACTCCAATTGAACTTGCACGATAGCATTACAGCTCTCTTATCTCGAATTGGTGCAGCTAAAGTTCTCACTTGGCGAGTTCCGTTGAATGTCCTAATGAATTTCTGCCAGAACAACACTAAAGCATGCAAGATTTTGCAATCATTTGAAATGCTTAGTTCAAGAACTTCCTGGTCTTCGACGTTGCTCAACATTGAAGTGAATGTCGATTAGACCTGTTATGCCAGCAGTGATCTTTTGACCTACTTTAACAGGGCCAACACCTTGGGGAGTGCCTGCACAATCGGGTGCAAGAGATCATATGCCCGGTCAAAAACCAAAACATTATTAGACACAGAGAAAGCCACTTCTGAATCTAAGGGAAGTCTAACGAAAGGGAGTTGATAAACATTAGAGACTTGGTTTTTCAGGTCATACTACTGATAACATACTGTACAAACCAAGAATTCTAGATACTGCAAAATAAATTCATAGCAAGAAGACATCCGACACCAAAAAGTGACACAAAAGATTGAAGCAATTACCTGTCAGTATGACATCTCCCTCAAGAAGGGTCATAATAGAGCTTATGTGGCTAATAAGAAAAGGAAGCTTAAAAATCATGTCCTTGGTTGAACCCTTCTGCCTTATTTCATCATCTACCTGCAGTTAGAGCAAAAAACTAGACTAAGATCAGTTTACATAAATGAGAATCAAGCACTCATTGTTATGTGAATGTAAGACTGAGAATTTGACACCTTGAGCCACAATTCCAAGTTGTCAGGGTCTGGCACCAAAGATTTGTCCAGCTGAGAAAGGTTTTGGAATCAAAACAATAGGCAAAATCAGAAAACAGCCAAAAGAGAAAACACTCAAACTAAGGTCAGATACTTGAAAATCTATTATAAGCAATCTATGGAACTCGGTTCTCAAGGTAAGTTTCTTCCAAGCCCACTGGCTGGCTAATCTCAAGTCAGAGTTCATCTATGTTGAATTCGCCAGACAATCCAAACTGACATCGTCTGGCAAAACCTATCATTCACCCCAGTAACCCATCATCCGGACTTTATCCTTCTGCATGACCTCAATATTGAATCTGATAAAAGGAAAATTAAGCAATAGCATTTTCACTTACCACAGAGCTAATTGGTGTGAAAGTATCTTGCCCTTTTGCTACTGTCCATGGAAGACCTGCGGACTACCAACAAGAACAGTATGGAAGAGATGAAATCAGTTTCATTTAGAGTTAAACGGATCCTCAAGAAGAAAATTTTTCGATCCACATAAGAATGAGGAAAATATTATACATGTAGGAGCTGAAAAAATAACAAAAGCAGGTGGGTCTTAGTATTTTTTTTGGTAAGAAAAGCAGGTGGGTCTTAGTTTTTTTTTTTTGGTAAGAAACAGGTGGGTCTTAGTTTTTTTTTTGGTAAGGGCCAGGTGGGTCTTAGTTGATGTCCACAAAATCAAAGGCCCATTAAGTTCCAGGCAATAATCATGTCTAATGTGCTGAGCTAGTTAATCAGCTTAAAAAGACTTTCCCAGTGTTTATTGCGAGGACATGTCACCAAAGGGAAGGTCTCACTCAAATTATAACATTACGATTGGCAAATGCTAAAGTTTCTTCTGAAAACTACCAGCCACGTCATCTTTGATAGCAACTTTTTCTGAACCAAAAGATACAGCTAGTAGATAATTGAACATATAGTACATTTCAGGTAAAAAGAGAAAGGGAGGGCCACCGATTCTATCCGTAAAAGATTTAAAGAAACAGGAAATACACCTTCGCAGAAGATTGGATCTCCCTAGCAGTCATATCCAGTCCAAGAGCATACCCTACAATTCATGAGCTTACCAGCTTCACTACCTCAAAGATTGAAAAATCTTCCATTGAACGAAAAGCACAGATCAGAGAAACAAAATCATGAAAAAGACGGAATAGAGAGTCAACGACTGATTAGTTGAACCTTCTAGTGACTCAGTGATCCCTTCACTTAGTATCATAATATCCAAAGCCATCCACATTCAGTATCCCAAACCTCCATAATATATAGAAGTTAGGTGATAAACAGCTCCAATTACAGATCGCACACTCAACCACAATGTAATGTGTTTCATGCACCATCCCAGGATCGTAATGGGCATTTAAGCTTGTATAACTGTAAAAAGGTCTGTGCTGCTTGCCCAAAACACAATCTAATTGACCGAAACTTGAGGAGGGAAAAGCAAAGCATGGACCAGCTCCGTCCGGAAGTTGACGATTTATGCTAGGACGCGTTTTGCAAGCGCCAACAACAATGGGGAAAAGCATTAATGGGAATTATAGACGAGAAAAGCATATAGCTTCAATTAGTAGTTTTCAAAATGACATCGCATTACCTTCTCTTGATCAGGGTTGATTCAACACGAATAACAATCTAGTCGCCGGTTTAACAGAAACTACAAAGGTAGATAGGTATTCATGTCCATGATGACCAAGATATTGTACGGTTCGGAATCATCCCCCGGAAGAATTCGCTGATTCTCCTGTTCAGCTTCATAATCACCCCCCATCTCCAATGAAGTTGTATCATGAACCAGAGACAAATTATCCTATCATTACTAGCTCGAGTCCAATACCAAATGAAACTCACTCCGCCCAAAAGATCCAGATAGTTAGAAGGCATCCCAAATCAATATGTCAACGTCACCGCAAATCACGACGCCATGAAGTCCGTACACTAAGAGGACGGCAGCAGAATCCATCAAAGCGCACGCAAAGCGATCAACAGGTTCGAAGTTACCTCCGACATAGTCCATGGCGGCCGACTCGGGAACGTCCCGAGCTTTCCGCCCGATCACGACCGCGAGCTCCACCTCGTGGTGGAGCGACAGCAGTGGGGGCGGCACCTCGATCGTCCCTCCGTTTTCCAAGTACGACGACGTCGGCTTCAGGAAAAGCACCGGCTCCTAGTCACCGGAACATCGCGCGCGCACGAATCGTCGGCGTCAAACGATCGACGCAAACAAAGCAACCGATTCAAGAAGACGACGGAAGGCACACGGAGAGAGAGAGGGAGAGAGAGAGTGTACGGGTACCTTGGGAACGGCGTTGCCGAGCTCCTTGGCGTGGGCGGCGTAGTTGCGGCCGACGGCGACGATTTTGGTGCCGGACTGGAGCAGCTTTTGCAGCCCGATCGATGCCATCGGCCGTGCGAAGAAGCAGCAGCAGCAGAAGAAGCTCGATCGATCGATTGATCGATCGAGAGAGAGAGACTGCAGAAGAGGACGACGAAGAAGAGTGTTCCAATTGCCGTCTACTTTAATATTCGTTTTTTTTTCTCTCTCATTTATTTAGCCATCAACAATAAGGAAAATATTAAATAAATATAAATGTGCGGAGCGTGATTAGTAGTAGTAAAGTCAAGACATTTCGATCGATCAAAATCTAGTGATCCTGTTAAAAAGGAAAAATTAGAATCTTCGGTGTTATATTTCTAACATGAGATCCATGAGATTGTACTTTCTGTGATATAGAAATTCAAAAGCCAGGAAATTAATTAATGTGTTTGTGTATACATAGATAATATCGACGAAAGATGAAATGCATATGCCTGTGATAGAAGAAAAAAAAAATAAGGTCGTAATCACGCATGTATTGAAGATAAATGTTTAGAGATGCACTTATTAAAAAAACTCCTAGAGACTCAAATTGGTTTAGAAAATAAGTAGAATTGTAAGATGATAATATTTTACGTCTACGTTTAATTTGTACTTTGCTTGTGGACGTGAAAAAGAATACAACAGTCTATCTAACACCAACTCCAACTGAACTTGCACGGTAGTATTACAGCTCTCTTATCTCTAATTGGTCCAGCGAAAGTTCTCACTTGGACAGTTCAGTTGAATGTCCTAATGAATTTTCTGCCAGAACAGAACCACACTAAAGCATGCAAGATTTTGCAATCATTTGAAATGCTTAGTTCAAGAACTTCCTGGTCTTCGACGTTGCTCAACATTGAAGTGAATGTCGATTAGACCTGTTATACCGGCAGTGATCTTTTGACCTACTTTAACAGGGCCAACACCTTGGGGAGTGCCTGCACAATCGGGTGCAAGAGATCATATGCCCGGTCAAAAACCAAAACATTATTAGACACAGAGAAAGCCACTTCTGAATCTAAGGGAAGTCTAATGAAAGGGAGTTGAGAAACATTAAAGACTTGGTTTTTCAGGTCATACTACTGATAACATACCGTACAAACCAAGAATTCTAAATACTGCAAAATAACTTCATAGCAAGAAGACATCCGACACCAAAAAGTGACAAAAGATTGAAGCAATTACCTGTCAGTATGACATCTCCCTCAAGAAGGGTCATAATAGAGCTTATGTGGCTAATAAGAAAAGGAAGCTTAAAAATCATGTCCTTGGTTGAACCCTTCTGCCTTATTTCATCATCTACCTGCAGTTAGAGCAAACAACTAGACTAAGATCAGTTTACATAAATGAGAATCAAGCACTCATTTTTATGTGAATGTAAGACTGAGAATTTGACACCTTGAGCCACAATTCCAAGTTGTCAGGGTCTGGCACCAAAGATTTGTCCAGCTGAGAAAGGTATTGGAATCAAAACAATAGGCAAAATCAGAAAACTGCCAAAAGAGAAATCACTCAAACTAAGGTCAGATACTTGAAAATCTATTATAAGCAATCTATGGACTCGGTTCTCAAGGTAAGTTTCTTCCAAGCCCACTGGCTGGCTAATCTCAAGTCAGAGTTCATCTATGTTGAATTCGCCAGACAATCCAAACTGACATCGTCTGGCAAAACCTATCATTCACCCCAGTAACCCATCATCCAGACTTTATCCTTCTGCATGACCTCAATATTGAATCTGACAAAAGGAAAATTAAGCAATAGCATTTTCACTTACCACAGAGCTAATTGGTGTGAAAGTATCTTGCCCTTTTGCTACTGTCCATGGAAGACCTGCGGACTAACAACAAGAACAGTATGGAAGAGATGAAATCAGTTTCATTTAGAGTTAAACGGATCCTCAAGAAGAAAATTTTTTGATCCACAGAAGAATGAGGAAAATAATATACATGTAGGAGCTGAAAAAATAACAAAAGCAGGTTGGTCTTAGTTGATGTCCACAGAATCATAGGCCCAATAAGTCCCAAGCAATAATCACGTTTAATGTGCTGAACAAGTTAATCAGCTTATAAAGAATTTCCCAGGGTTTATTGCGAGGGCATGTCACCATAGGAAAGGTCTCACTCATATTATAACCAATACTATTTGGCAAATATTAAAGTTTCTTCTGAAAACTACCAGCCATCTCATCTTTGATAGCAACTTTTTCTGAACCAAAAGATACAGCTAGTAGACAACCGAACAAATAGTATATTTCAGGAACAAAGAGAAAGGGAGGGCCACCAGTTCCATCCATAAAAGATTTAAAGAAATAGGAAGTACACCTTCGCAGAAGATTGAATCTCCCTAGCAGTCATATCCAGTCCAAGAGCATATCCTACAATTCATGAGCATACCAGCTTCACTACTTCAAAGATTGAAAAATCTTCAATCGTACGAAAGGCACAGATCAGAGAAACAAAATCAGGAGAAAGATGGAATAGAGAGTCAACGGCTGATTAGTTGAACCTTCTCGTTACTCAGTGATCCCTTCACTTAGCATCATAATATCCAAAGTCATCCACATTCGATATCCCAAAGCTCCACAATTTATAAAACTTAGGTAATTGCTAGCTCCATTACAGATCACACAATCAGGCAATCAGCCACGATGTAATGTATTTCATGCACCATCCCAAGATCATAATGTGCATTTAAGCGTGGACATCTAGTTGAAATTCGAGACCTTGACAGGCTAGAATCCTGGAAAAACTTGGACATCTCCAAATGCATGTCTATTCCAAATCTTTGGATCTTTCAAATTCATAACATTTTGTTGACATCTAAATTTTGCCTATAGATCCATAATGCATTTTCTATCATAAGAAGTTTCGCGAATCGAATTCGCTGTCAATGTCAATAAAATTTGACCCCCGACAAAAATATAATTAGTTTGTATATCCTTGCATCCATTTTTATTGCTACACTCCATCCACACTTCAAAATTAGAGGCACTGTAGCTTATAGATACATAGGTTTCAATTCATATAGGCCACTCATTCATCCCATAGAGATTAGGGATAAAATTCATTGATACTGGCGCGATTTAACCCCCAATCAAAAACAGGGGTACCGCATCATGGCACACCTCAATATTGTCTCCGTACCACAACGTTTAGAAACTACACATCCCCATAGTTTTAATATCTCAGCCCCCGTGCCAAGGAATTAGGATTCATGCATGCATTTTTAAAAGGTTAAGGATCGAATTTCCCCATTGGTTGATAACTACGAAATTCGACCCCTAATTGAAACACATCTGCATTAAGTCATCTGCATCCATTTTTTTCCATTAGGTTTCTTATGCACTTAGAAATTAGGGACATCATAGTACTAAGACCTCGGCACTGACGGGACCGATAAAGCGATCTTGATCAACGAAGGCACCAAAGCTCACAAACCAATTGAACCCCCACACCTGAACTCAACCATTTTTCTAGGTCACTATTGGCCCAACTCTCCTTCTTGGTTGAGGATCCAAACGAACTCAAATAATTGCAAACTAGGTACCACGGCGAGCGTCTTTGAAGTTATTTTCCAACGGTACTTCGCTCGTTTGCTAATCCCGAGGAATAGCTTCCCAAGTTTTGGTTTTTCCGAGGAGGTATCAGTTGATCCCCTGAACCGAGAACGGTAGTTTTGGGCCTTCAAAAGGTGGACTTCTCGGTGTCGGTTTGCCTGAAATTTTTACTCGACCTATATCAAAACGTTTAACTTTCTCCCGTCAAGGTTTCAGCCAACACGGCTGAATGACTAGAGCGAAAGTGTTGTTTCCGTGTGACTGCGCATTCTGCTCGTCTGACCCGAGACAACACACCTCACATTTTTCATTGGGGTCAACACTCTATCACCCATGCATTCTCCACGTTTCTTCGCACCATTCAAGCCCTTGGACCAGCCATCATTCTAGTGGGAGAGCCAAACCGGCCCACCAAGCTGCAGCAAGGTGGCGTACAAACCGGAAATCAAGGACATGGCAGGCCTGCAATTTTCAGAGGGAAAGAGTGAGCTTGAAAACTTGAGCGTGGCAGCATTGATATGCGACTCTTCAAGGGTGATTGGGTTGATAAAGAGCAAGAGGAAACTTGCTAGAAACGGCCATCTCTGCTGCAAAGGGGGCTGAAAACGTGTAATAGAGGGAAGGGAGCAAGACCGTGGGATGTAAGAGGCATGAAGAGAGAGAATGTGGGGGCTTTGTTTGGCCATCCCTTCTTTTGGTTTTTGAGAGCTTCAAAATGTGAGAAGTTGAGAGAAAAAAGCTAGCAAGAACCGTGAGCCAAAGAGGTGAAACCGTGCCCGAGTCGAGTGAGAAACGCAAGGGACAGAGTGAGAACCGAGAGTAAAAGCGAGTTAGGTGGGGCCGTGAGCTACTAGCCTCGTTCATCCCTTAGCCTCATATTTGTTTCGGTTCCAACTCCGTCGCCGGTGTTGCAATGCTCGGAACCAGAGTTTAAAACCGATGTACGGGAGCTTGCCAAGCCCAAGCTCGTTTCTCCGGTCTACGATCCAATTAGCTCCATAACAGTGCTCAGATGTGTGTGCCTCAACCTCTAGGCCGTTTCTTTTTGTTCTTGAAGTTACTCAAAGCTAGTTATCGTTTTGAAAATCAAGCAAAACCAGTTGGAGCCTTTTTCGATGCTAGCTAGCCGTGAGCTTGATCTCCGAAGTCTGAACTATCTTGAGTTTGTTCTTGTTTTATTGTTGTCATTCATGATAGATATATCATGCCTGCTAGCTAGTGTTAGGATTAGTGTTTAGTAGTCACATTTCGCTCTTAATGCTTTGAATGTCGATTTTGCGCCTTGTAACAGATCTTGTGCATTATAGATACCCCTGCATCAGTTCTGTTCAGATCTGAATGGGAGCGTGTTTAGCCTCATTTAAGCATCATTTGATATTGTATTGCATGTATGTTAGTGTAGACGTTAGTCCTCGTTGATTTCCCAACGTTTTTCCCCGTCACTCCGATGTGTTTTATGCCATGTACATCTTCAGTGAGCTTGCTGGCCGCTACCATCCAGCCGTTGAATGGTGGCGTTTCAGCCTTGTTTTGTCCTTGAGACAAGCCTCAGGCCAACCTTCATTAGTCCCCAAGGGGACGTGTCGGGTCGTTCTCCTAGCAATACCGGTTTTTGTTCATGGTTAGTGTGTCAAGTCCCCTGTCCACATTTTGCGCTTGCTGGACTGGGGATGTTTAGTAATTTTGTGGCCTTGAATTGTGTCCTCGACGGGTGTGTTTGGTTCAGCTTTGGGAAGGGACTTTGAGCCTCGAAAGCCCCTTCCCAAAATGCTGAAGTGTTTGATTCAGCATTTGGCGTAGAATTGGCCAAATGGTAGCATTCGGCGTAGCATTGGCCAAATGGTAGCATTCCAAATGCTACTATTTACTCGCCTTTTTTTTTAAACTATCTTCTTCTTGGGGAGAAGGGCCGGCGACAGCGGCCGGCGATGATGGCCGGTGAGGGAGAAGGGCCGGCGAGGTCGCCTAGGGTCAGGCGACCACCGGCGGCGGTGGATCTGGCTCGCCAGGGGTCGCCCGAGGCCAAGCAACCCTCGACGGGAGTCGCCTGGCCTCAGGCGAGCCAGATCTGCGGTCGCCCGAGGCCTGGCGACCCTCGGCGAGGGTCGCACGACCCAGGCGACAGCCGCCTGAGGTCGTGCGACCCAGGCGGCCGTCGCCTAGGTTGCGCGAGGCCCGCCGAGGGTCGCCTGGCCTCGGGCGACCGCCGGCGGCGGCGGATCTGGCTCGCCCGCGGTCAGCCGATGGCCGGCTCGAGTGATGGGTAGATTTTGTTTTGTTTTTAATAAATAATATAATTCTCAAAGTCCATTTGCAAAAAAAATTCACCAAACACTATATTTTGGCTAAAGTAGCTTTACAAAATATTTTTACCAAACACCATTTGTTTTTCTCCAATAGGCTTTCACCCAAAGGTATTTGCATTCCCCCAAATAGCATTTTCAAAGTTGAACCAAACAAGCCTGACGTGTCTCATGTCGGCCCCCAGTGGCACATCGATGTGCTGGGACATTTTGGTGTTCATTCGCGGTAGTTTAGCAAA
Source organism: Syzygium aqueum (assembly GCA_031216185.1). NCBI lineage: Eukaryota > Viridiplantae > Streptophyta > Magnoliopsida > Myrtales > Myrtaceae > Syzygium > Syzygium aqueum. The sequence goes on from CM062233.1 coordinate 10,284,638, forward strand.
CGAATTGACGCTTCAATCTTGCTGTGCACGCTGTCCAGGGGGCTTGGCCGTGAGTCTAAAGCCTTGATTTGTCTCTTGCCAAAGGTCTCAAGCGGTCCCAGGGCGTCACAATACATTTTTGCATCGTTCCTGTGTCATATTACCCGCTTGCATCGCATTTAGTGCAATTTCAAGCAACGTACTCGGTTTATTACTTTACTGGCTTGCATTTAGCATAGCCAACGTGTTAAAGCTACTAACTTATACACCAAATTACCAACTTTAATTTGACTGATTAACCAATGTTAGTCACATTAAGATTTCTGACGGAAACAGATTCCTAAACATAATGCAAAAACGCGGAAAACATGCTCATTCTATACTTGAATCACCGATTGAACAAAGCATATTACATAAACGAACATACCTCTTTGCCGCAAATTAAATGCACCTATTGTAGCCTTGAGAGAGAGAACGACCCTTCGATTGTCGAGCAAAGTCGATTTTTTGCTTTTGTTTTCAAGTGAGTGAGAGTGTGAGAGTTTCTGATAATGAACCACAAGCACTTGCAAAAAACTACGTAAATTTTTCTTCTTCTCACTTTTGTTCCCACAAAATAACTGCCATTTGCAGTTATTTTCTTTCATGGACTGGATTAGCCCATCATGGGCGGCCCATTTATTCACAAAACTCATCAATTTCAACTAATTTTATTTACTTATCAACTTTTTATCTTGCTTGTTTTTGAATAATAACAAGATCTACTTATACTTCCAAAATTACCAACTATATTAATATTGTACCGACATTTATTTTGGTGGATTACCAATTCATTAAATTTCTAACTATTATCTGAAATTGTCAACCCTGATTTGATCATATACCCAAGTTGGTACATCATGCCACGGATATTGGTATTTAAAAATTTTGGTGAAAATCCTGTAGTAACCGTATGGTTCTAGAGCAAGTTGATTAGTTCGGGCACGTCTAAGTGTAACATTAGGTAGGACAGGACTGATTTAAGATTTTTGACACTATTTAGAAGCGTAAACTAGTGCAAAGGGAATAACTCCTTTTGCGTCCTAAACTTGTCGTGATTGTGCTCCTTAATTTGCTCCCTGCTGTTCCATGTTTTCCACCATCCAAATTTTTGGCAAAACTGGATCACATTCCTAACGAATGTCTTGAACGATCTCATCCCAGATACAAAATGAGCAGATTCTAAATATGAAATCATGGATCAATTTTCTTTTTTACTGGACCACAGGAGGCAACTAAAAAGTTGTGAGATAAATCTTATTCAAATTAGCTCAAACCTCAATTGATTTTGGCAGATCCTTCGTAAGACCCGCATAATCTAACCAAGTGTGATGCATTTAGTTAACGTGAAGTCAATGCCTCCAATGATTTCTCGAATCCATTCCAACTAGATAAATTAAATAAATAAAGGTCTCTAAGATTACATTTTGCGATGTGAAGGAATTGCATTCATATTCTTCCTTAAACTTTATTTTATTTTATCTTTGTTATTTAGTTTTTATTACATGCACATGTTGTTTGTTTCTTTCATAAGGGAACATATAACCTGTAAATTGTTATTTTCGTGAACTACAAGTCCACCATATTATCATGTCTGATTTTTTTTTTCCGTTTGTAATTTGAGGTAGTACATTAAACATGTTAACAAAAGAGATTCTACTTCTTTTTTTTTTGGTCGAAAAAGTACTTCATTCATTAAATGCCATAATCAAAACAAAGATGTTCAATATCGAAACATGAAAAATCCCAAAGGGGTTGGGGGGTTTAGTAATCTAATTAAAGAGGAGGGCATTTCTACGAAGAGCTTTGGTGATTCAATCCACCACATGATCAAGATGAAATGAAGGAAAAGCAAATGGTCAAGATGGAATATTATATAAAAATATAATTGGTCAAGGTCATGATATTGTAATATAGTTGGTCCATAATATCCAATCACTAATGACAAACACCTTTTAACTGAATAATTGATCATCTTGACAAAGCTAAGGTTCAACAATATGTGAAATAAAAAGGAAAAAGGCATCACTGCATAATCATCCGATTGTGGAGAACTCGTTGGCCGAGAATTTCTAAATGCGACAGCCCGAAAGAATATAATTTAAGTTGGATGTTTTAAAATTATTAATTTAATGAGAGAGAGATAACAGTGACTTGGGTGAGAGGTGGTAATTAGATAAGCTTTAGGCATGACGTGGGATGGATAAATTTAGTTGTGAGAGAATTATTTTGGGGGAGATTTATTTTGAGAGTTACCTTTTCTAGTTTTCAGAAGAAGGTTTTGCCGTTCAACATCAGCACATATTGCTGTCCCCTGTTTTGTGCCAACTCTTCAAGCAGCTTTGCTTTAACCACAGACAACAAGTATAACTAAATCGGTAAATCATAAAAAGCTTGGAGCAGTAGTCTTGTTGAAACCAGATGATTATATGAGACCGTGAAAAAAGTTTCCATACACGCATCAATTCTTACGAGCGAGTAGATAAGAAAATATTCCTGTTCGACCACCCACCTGGGTGGCGCTGCTGGCGCGGTCACTCTTCCTCTCGCAAAAGGTTGAGTGTTCGAATCCCGGGCGTCGCAGGGTGACTTAACCGGTGGCACGTGTGTGGTGGCTAGCACGTGTCGCCTCCAGAATTTACCTCCCGGCTGTCGACCGTGCGGAGATTCCCTAAGTTACCAAAAAAAAAAAAATATATATATCCCTGTTCGAAATCAAACGAAACATACCTACTAGTTTGATATATCCCTAGTCCAACCAAACATAAGTATGTATAATAAAGGACAAAAACACAGAAAGGTGATGCTTAATAAATACAAGGACGTGATATTCGATGGCTTGGCCTGTCAATGGAGTCATTTTCATCAGCAAGCTTGGCGCCAAGACCCTCGAGGCTCGAGCTCAGTCTGAGGTGCTCGAGAAGGCTCGAAGCCCCAGGCATGGCGATTAACATATCCGAGCATATTGAGGGCACAGTCTCTGAGAATAAGTACTATCGAAAATTCAATCACGGGAGTGGTTGTACGGAGAAAGGGCTTCAACTGGTGCAGGTTGAATCTGGTGTTTGTTCACGAATTTGGGCGACGCCTCGTGTCTCGCGACATTGACCCCGTGTCCAACGCAACTTCACGGTTCCCTGCAAATCCGGCAATGTCTCGTCATATTATACCGTCGTCATTGTCTTTTTCAGCTCTCTGTCCCAGGAGCAGGTGAGCATTGGTCGTTAGTCTTCTTTTTCTAAGCAAGTCAAGTCACCTTCCGCATAATGCTGCGGTAATTACGCGAGCAACAATTGTCCTTACCATGCAGCATGCATCCCTGCGGTTCGATTCGCATGAAGGGTATTGGACCCGTTGGATGGCAAGAAGTTGAAATCAAGGCAACTGCCTTGCGTAGGTTCCACGCACCTTCTGCATAGGCTGAGATCGGTGGAGACCATCGCCGTGGGTGGGCTGTGCTGTTTGACCACTCCTCAGGTAGTCGACGACTCCGATCAGAATCATGTTTCCGTCATTCTCAGCTGGTTTGGGAACAAGAAGGAGCTCAGTGCGCGGAAGGAAGGAGAAAAAGCGAAAAAAGAAAAAGGAAAATTTGTATTTCCACAGCAGGATCGGGCGGGCCATTCTATTAACTATCAAATTTGTGTCGCCTTGTTTTGCCTTGGTGTAGACTCGAATTATTCAACACACAAAATTCTGATTCCTTGATTTTTCGTGTATGGAGATAAATTTAATTTTCTATTCCTTGTGCAAATATTATTCCCTGAAGAGTGTGAATATGGATTCTCTAGTTACTCCTAGTATTGAGATCTCATAACCATCTATTATAGAAAATAACATATTATAAAAATGAACCAGAAATTTTTATCAAATTAAAAGAAATAAATAAAAAGTGAAGTAAACATGCTTGCACTGCTTACTACTATCCCGCTAATGTTTCTCCTTTTTTTTGAGTTAAAAAAAAGATTTTCTTACTTTAATATAAAAGATGTCATTGTCGTTTTGAGATTATAAAAAATGAGAGAGAGTACGTGAGTGTGCAGTTACAAAGTCCTTTTCATGAGCAGCTTCCTATGAAAGTGGGATAAGAATATTACAAGGGTCATAATTTTCGCACGATACTTAATTGAGTACCATAATTTTTTTTCAATCACATGAGTGACATAACTTTTAAAAAAACGTTAAGTTGAGTGCCATAACTTTCAATTGATCACTTGAGTACTAGAAATTCAACATGATAAGCGTTTTTAAAAAGTTATAACACATAAGTGATCGATTTAAAAGTCATATAGCATTTAAGTGATTGGAAAAAAAAGTTATGGCACTCGAGTGAGTACCGTACGAAAATTATGACACTCAAATTATGAAACTCAAGTGATTGAAAAAAGGTTATGACATTCGAGCAAGCATCATACGAAAGTTATGATACTTGTAGTGTCATTTTCTCACATTACTAAGGGTTGGAATCTCTAAAAAAGACATCGAAAAATGTCACCGATTAAAAAGGTTTCTTCACAGTAATAGTCGAACAATTGTTTAGGCTATGGCGCACGTACAACTGCATCTCTCTAAATAAACGCATATATCATGCAACTTAATTATGAAGAAACTGAATTGAATAGAGCCAATCAGTTTTATACAAAATGAATAGATGCTAAAAGTTTCTTACTAAAAGTGGCCACCATCTCCAGACATTGCTAAAACAAATCAATGGCAGCTGTTTGAACTAAATCTGCGTTAACTAGCCTATGTCACCCTTCAGCAGCTGAGAGATTAGACAAGAACTTCGTTTTCGCGTTCCTGTCGGATGAGCTGTAAAAAAAGCACCCTTTTTTCTACATTATCCTAATGTCAGTTGGCCAACATATAGCAATACATTTTCCAAATTACTGTCTGAATGTACGCTTCGCATCAAGGCATCTTCAAGCCGCATATTTTTTTCCTCCTGTAGGAACACACCGTATGCAGCCCAATTGAAAGGAATTGCTGTTATTAACTCCATATCATCAGAGTGTCCTGCATACATTTATTAACAAATCCAATATAATCCGACGATTGATATGGTCTTGTCATTGACTCGTGTGCCTTTGCACTAGGAGCATGAATATTGGTCATTAGTTTTCTTTGCTCTTCTTTTATTAATAGGAAAGGCAATAATTGTCCATACTGTGCAGCACGCGTCGCATGCAATAATGCCCCGGAAATTCCGCGCGCAATAATTTTCCTTTTTGAGAAGCATGCATTGCAGCAGTTCGGTCGGCATGAATAATTCAGCATTGTCCAAGCTCACACTTTAGAGAGTGCTGTGTGCTGGAAATCCATCGTCGAAGGGTGAGAATTGGTGGATATCACAGCAGGGGGCGAACTGTGTTGTTTGAGCACTCCTCAAGTAGTCCACGCCTCCTTATACTACTCTGTTTCCTGCTTTAATTGCTCTATTTTCTTCTGAATTAAGTGAGTGAGGTTCTTTAATTTTGTTTGAATATGTCGCTCTGATTGAGTTCTGAGAGACATTTCTGCAATTCCTAGATTTGGGATTCCATGTTTCTCTTCTTTTGAGGCTTTGCTCCATCAATCTCTTTACTACCGTGGTATCAGAACAATCCTCTCAAGATGAAAAGAAACGAACCCGCTCATTCAGAAGATCCGATATCCGGGGCGTCTTCCTCATCGACCTCTCAACATGTAGGTGATTATGGAGGCGGAACCAAAAAGCAGAAAGGAAATAATTACGAAGTGTTCCTGAACTTCAGAGGGAAAGACACTCGCAAAGGCTTTACTGATTATCTCTATACTAGCCTTGTCGATGTAGGAATCCATGTGTTCAAAGATGACAATGAGCTCCATGTTGGTGAGGAGATTGGTCCAGAGCTTCTCTATTGTATAAGACAATCGAAGATCTCGATCCCAATTATCTCTGAGGATTATGCTTCTAGCAAATGGTGCCTCCGTGAGCTCGTTCAAATTTTGAAGTGCAAGAGTAGCATGGGGCAAATAGTGTTACCTATATTTTACAAAGTGGAACCCTCGCATTTGCGACATCTTGCAGGAAGATTAGGAGATGCTATCAATGCACATAAAAGGAATTTGGACAAAATGGTTGTGAAGGAATGGGAAGAAGCACTCAAAGAAGTCGGTTCCTTGAAAGGCTGGGAATCAATGAAAATTAATGAGGGGTACATTATTCTCTACTAAGACATCATTTCATTTCTCATAACTAGATCTTACGTGAAATATATATATAGTTGAAATATATATTGTTCTTTGACAGGCATGAAGGAGCATTAGTTAAAATTGTTGTAAGAGAAGTTATGAGCAAGTTAAAAAGACTTTTTCATCTAAATGTTCCCAACCAGTTGGTGGGAATTGATGATCATGTGAAAAAGATTATGAGCTCGATAGATGCCAAATTTGATGATACAAGGAATATCGGAATTTATGGAATGGGCGGCATTGGTAAGACAACTCTTGCAAAGGTGTTATACAACAAACTCTCTAGTCATTTTGAGTATCGCAGCTTTGTGGCAAATATTCGAGAAACATCTCGGCATAAGGGTATTGAATGCATACAAAAGCAACTCATTTGTTGACACCTAAATTTCGGCTAACTATTGAGAATTTATTGCATAAAAAATTGGGGACTAATAAGATTAGTCCCTAAAAAAAATATTGCATTGCATATAGAATTTAGGAGCATTAGTAGTATTTAGGTCCATTTAGTTTAATCGCATATCAATCGAACCGACGGCAGATGGACTCGAGCGAATGGTTTTGAGCTTAATTGAATTGATTTAACGAAGCCCATGGCTGAAAATTGCCTTGCGCTTCGCACATGTTGGTCAAATTACACGTGTAAAATACACGTGGAGTGCTCAATTTAGAAAAATCAACTAAACTACTAAGTTAACCAAAACTTTGAAAGTTTAAGCAATCACCAAGCTCGTGTGCGAGAGATGGGAATATTATTTTGATCATGAGCATATATTGGTGTATACACTTTGGCCAACAAAAGGAAAAGAATAAAGAAGCGGTGGATCTTGAGGAAAGTGGACTAAGGAAGAATCAATTAATATCAATGAGAATATTTGATTGAAGGAAAATATCCAGCAAGGAGTCGGTGAGCAAAGATTATAAATTGAGGGGAGAACACAATTTTTTTTTGGGGGGAAGGGAGGCCATAAAAATTGACATACACGGCCACAATTCCAAGAGAGAGCACCTTACAGAGAATAAAAATCGTGAGAGGGGGCTGGTCTTTCGGAGAAAAACACGTAGAAGTGAGGTCAAGAGGTGGATTTTGTCGCCTTTTGATTACATCCTGTCCGAAGGTCAAGAAGATTGAGTCAAAGAAAGCCAAAGCCAGGTGATCTTGAGTGGAGAAATTCAACCAAAAGTCTCTTCCTTTTGCGGGCACGCCGTAGCTCCCTTTATGAATAACTACTGTTCTACTTCTTGCTGATTGGATGCTGCTCTCTCAAACGAGAACCGAGCCTTCAAGCGTCCAGGAGTGATTCCGGCAAGTTCTCAAAGAATCCAGACCCTTGGCTTCGCATCTTGCTGACCTTGTGACGATTTGCTCTAGCCTTGTTGAGCCCAACGACGCGCGATATTGCTGGATCATTGTGTCCTCCTCTTGGAGCCATCGACCCACCATCGAGCCAAGGAGTTTTATCTCTGTTTTGCAGGTTTGTCGGAGCCCTACAAACTGTTGTCCCTTGGTGGAACGTCACGACCGGTCACCATAGCCGGTTGAGCATCCGAACCATCATCCGCCGAGGAATACGTTGAGTACCTCTCCGTCATTGAACACTCCCCGTTGCCGTAATTCCTTCCATCGACGAAGCAGCCATCCTTCGCCGCGAGCCACCCCAACGACGTTGCCGTTGGCTGAGCCCGACGTTGCTATCAAGCCGAGCCGCCCTTGCGCTACTGTCGACTGCCCATCGCCGATTGTCGCGATCCCGAGCTCGACCTACTCAAATTTGGAAAATTTTCAAATTAGGTAAGTGGATATGTTTTGGATATTTTTTAGAATATCTAATTTCCTAGTTTGAATCGTTTTGAATATTTCGTGAATATCACGTGAATATTTATATATCTTTAGATAATGTTCTAGATATCCGCAATATTTTGAGAATATTCAAATTAGGAAACTTTCCTAATTTAGCAACGTATCGGGACGACTATCCGACTTTAACCCTAAAGTCCGATACGCGGCGATACGGAATTCCATTATTTTATCCATAACTATTTGGATACGATAATGGAATTTATCCGCTTTCCAATTTTGAATAATCGGTTATCCGTTAATATCTATAACCCTATAGATATGATCGATAATTTGATTTTTGTGCCTAATCCAAGTTTGAAACGAATTTGGCAGATCGTGTGGATAATTTGAGTTTGATTGTTATCCTTGTTTAAATTGTTTTCCTTTTCAAATAAAAAGAAAACCCAAAAAAATTCTGTTTTGTTAGGATTTTTGCATGTTTAGATTTTGAATATATCCCGAAGGATGAGATGAATATTTAATTTAAATTAGGACCTAAGGTGTCATGTTTCCTAGTTTAAATTAAGTATTATTTTAATTCTAATGGATTATTCACGTTATCTTTTTAATTTCGAATTTTCAAGAAAATCCCAAAAAGAGAATGAATTGCTTTAGGGTAGATTAAGTTAGATTGCATCTTAATTTCAGCAATTTAATAATTTCGAATTTTAATAAAAAATCCCAAAAAATAAATCATGTTAGGATAGCTTAAGGCATCATAATTGCATGTTAACTTAGGTATTTTTACTATTCCGAATTTTAAATAGAAAATACCAAAAAAGGAAAGTCATTAGTTTGCATGTTATTTTAGGCATTTTTCATAATTCCGAATTTCGTCGAAAAATACCAAAAATATGTCATTGCATCCGTCATTAGAATTAAGTCACGTCGTCGCATGACATATAGTTTGCATGCTAAGTTGCATTACTTGCATGTCATATTTTTGCACGTCATTGCATCTAGACTAGGTTTCATTTAAATAAAGTGAAAATAAAAAAAAAAGAAATTGAGTGATTGTTAACTAGAAATCATATTAGGGTGTTTGATGTGATTTTCTAGCTAACGATGCAGATGCTTGCGTTGGTTCGAGGTAAGTTGTTCTCCTAAGCTTGCAATTTATTTAATGCTTTGATTTCTGGGTGTTAAATTGATGGTTTGCACACCCGCATGAACACCTCACATGTTAGTAAATAATTTAAAATGAATCTAAACTGCCTGCCAAAATATTTTTGAAATGAAAAGGTACCGAAAGGGCGTTAGACTAGATCTAGCGTAATCAAGTCCCCGGACTTAGAATCTCTGGTTCGTAGGAATAAAACATATCTCCCTATGTTTTATTTAGGTTTCTAATCAGCTTACCACAAATTGATTAGTGGCGACTCCAAGCATGAAAACGATTGCATGTTAAGAACTTAAACTCTAAGTTGCGATTTGGTAGGACTTGGGAGGGTCCGAATTAAGTTCAATCTTAATAATCCATTAGCCTGAGAGAAATTTTTTAGGGTCGCGACATCATTTTTTACATTACAAGAAGTTTGTGTGATGTGTATAATGTCGACGAGGGAATCACTATCATCAAATCTCGATTTAAACATAAGAAAGTCCTCTTTCTTCTTGATGATATGGATGACAATACTCACTTGGATGCTTTGGTTGGAGATGCTAGTTGGTTTGGAGTAGGAAGTATGGTAATCATAACAACTAGAAACAAGATTATTCTTGACAATGCTAGGGCAGCCCACATGTACCAACTCCACGAGTTGCCTTCGGATCAATCATTGATTTTATTTAGTAGACATGCATTTCGAAAGGATTCTCCTCCGAGTGATTATGAGGCTATATCTTGTGATGTCGCATCTACTACTGGGGGGCTTCCCTTAGCTCTTGAAGTTGTAGGCTCATTCTTATGTGGAAAGAAAAGAGAAGTATGGAAAGATACATTCAAGAAATTAAAGGAAGTGCCTCATGAGAAAGTGCAAGAGAAGTTGAGGATAAGCTACCAGGCATTAGATTATTATGAGCAACAAATATTTTTGGATATTGCATGTTTTTTCAGTGGATTTTCTAAACACATTCCGAGTTATATGTGGGATGCTTGTGGTTTTTTCCCGACGAATGGAATTGAAGTATTAAGTCTTATGTCCCTAATTAAGATTGACAAGGACGACAGGCTAATAATGCATGATCAACTAAGAGATCTTGGAAGGGAAATTGTTTGTATAGAAGATCGAAAGAAGCCTCAAAAGCGAAGCAGAATATGGATTTACGAGGATGCCTTAGATGTGCTTGACAACAATAAGGTAAAAGCTTTCTCTACTTGTCTTAATCAGTGAACGTGAGTCCATCTTTTCTTTCTTGTCTAAGATAAAAATTATTTTTATTCCTGAGTCCACAAAACTTACTACTTCTACCGGCAAAATTTCGATTAGTCTGTGCATAAAGAGAGGTATTCTATTGTAATTTTGAAAGGATGCAATTTTGGGAATTCGAACAGTGAAAATTGCAAAGGGAATAATTAGAAGAGGAAAACTTCGACAACGCCCACTTGAGCTTCACTTTTCTACATAAATTGGATAAATGATACACAACCACAACCTATCGATTCATGAAGTTGAAAGTGAGAAGCCTTTGCTATAATATCATGACAACAAATTGAAATTAGTCCTTCTTTTCTTATGTGTAGTTGTTCTCCTTTCATCATTCAAAACTTAAGGTCTACAATATTTCATAATTGCAAAGCACTAGTGAGATTGAGGCCCTTCGTCTTGACAAATATGACCAGCAAAACTACCTAGGCGAACAATTTAAAGAGCTGACCAACTTGAGGTTCCTTCAAATGAATGGTGCAAATGTAGCTGGAGATTTCCGGAACTTACTTCCTGAACTAAGATGGCTTTGGTGGGAGCGTTGTCCATCGGATTTCGCAGTGGCCAACTTTCATCCAAAGAAATTAGTTGTGCTCGATCTATCTTGGAGTATGTTTTCGGATGATTGGGGAGGATGGGCTCTACTCAAGGTAAGATGTAGAGAAGGCATACCTCTTGTGAATAATCACGTTGTTGAAGGTCCAATAGCACCAAGTTGTCATATCTTTGATTTAGAAGTTTTAATATCCTTCCTAAGATAAAAGATTCTTTTAATCTAAATGGTTTATGTCTTCCAAGTGATCTTCTGCCCAAGTAAAAGTATGTCGTTTTAGCAATTCTTCTTATATTTATATATCAATCTTCTTTCATGAGAAATACAAAAGTTACTACTATTTTGGTATCGTTTGGTTACGTTCCCACAAAGATTTTAGCTGCCTTTTACTTGAAACACTGCTTGAATGGTCATTGATAGAATCAATTATTTAAGAAACAAAAGTCTACACTAATACTTCAATAAGTGCAATGCTTTCTAACAAGTTTTGTGAGGGCGAATTATATGTTATTTTTCTGAGTGCTAACCAGATGATTTTTATTTTAGCCAAATTGGAAGATATGCCTAATGCAATGAGAAACTATAGTTGGCACCTGTATATCCCCGACATTCTTTTTGCAATAGATATGCTCAGGATATATTTCTATGTTGGTGACGTAGCCAAACACTCCCAAGGAACATTTAAATAAAACGAACGTGGAGTAGTGGAGAACCGAAGCAATGATAGCATGGCTGCATGGGAACCGAAAATTGAAACACGTATATGTTTTTTTATTTATAAAAAAAATCTAAATAAAATGAGTAGTGGAGGATGAGTATTTTTGAAAAATCTTAAGAACAGTAAAAAAAAGGAACTAGTGGAAAATCACATGTTGTAGCAATTCAATCTTACTGAAATATCCTCTCTTTCTTTCAGATGGCAACTGAACTAAAAGTTCTCAACCTCTCGAATTGTCCTTTTTTAAAACGAACTCCTGATTTGTCCGCTTTTGAAAACTTGGAAATTTTGAATCTTGAAAGATGTTCAGAGTTACAAGAGATTCATCCTTCTCTCGGGGACATCCAGACCCTTATCTCCTTGAATGTCAAACATTGCATAAGACTGAAGAAGCTTCCAGTGGGAGTAGGTAGAATGGAAGAATTGAAGGAGCTTATCTTATACGATACTGCTATAGAAGAGATTCCTATTTCGAGCGGTTGTTTGATGAAGCTAGAGACTCTAGATGCCACGTTATGTGAAAAACTTGCTCAACTTCCAGAATCCATGGACTCTCTTGTATCGTTAACTAAGCTGGATCTAGATTTTTGTTCATTAGCCAGCATACCCAACTCCATAGGCCATCTACCATCTCTACAACAATTGTCATTACATGGATGCTGGTTGTTGAGAGAGATCCCCGACTCAATCGGACAGTCATCATCGTTAACTAAGCTGGATTTAAAATGGACAGGAATTGAGGAATTTCCTCAAAGGATTGGGAATCTGCAGAAAACAGGATCTTGGATGTACGAGAAACTCACATCACAGAACTGACGAGTAACATCTACAAACATCTAGCTTCTTCTTTTTTATTGAATCATCCAATTTTTATGCTTATTCGCATGGCATGACAGGAGGGCTGAGGCAATTTGGAAGCCGCAATAGAGCGGCTGGTGAACATTGAGAAGCAAGTGAGATTGGCCGGCAACATCACCGGGACGAAGAAGGCGGTGATGGAGATTTTGCGGCTGTGCTCCGAGGCAAAGGCCTGGAAAACCCGGAATGACCAGATTTTGTTGTCCAAGTAATTAGCTAGTCAACTACTGGCTTACGTATTAGTCCTAGGTGATGATATCGGGCAACTGAATAAGGGGATTCTCAGTGTTTTTAGCCAAACTTGTTGGTTTAGTACAACGAGTAATGTATGTGTGCGTCATTGTCGAGATAGCGTATGCACAATCTTGTAAATGATTTGTTTTTAGGGTCTGACACCTCCTTTTTGCAATTTTTTTCTCTATTGAAGTAAACTTTTTCACGGGAAATGGTTTGGGAAATGGTTTATTCAAGATGGCGAGATTTGGACGAATTGCTTAAATGACGTGCTTTCGGAGCTCTTTAATGAAGGTTGCGGTTTATATTCCTGTGGACGTTTTATGGCGCACCTGTGTAAACAAAGAATGGGTAAAAAGCAAAGGGTTAGCTCTGTGACATCCTTTTCTGGCATGGTATATGTATTTACTTATGTATATATTTTAGGATTTTCAAGAGAAAGAGAATCAATCAAGACCATATTTACTCAATTGTTTTTTTTATTATTATTATTATCAATGTATTAGAGTCAAGGGTGTTTATACTCGAACAATATGTATAGGAAAAAAATAATCAAATTTAACAAGTACATTAGCTATCTTAGGAAATGACAAAATATCAACTAATATCCTTAATATCCAATAATATTTCTAATAATATTCTTCAATAGGGAAATCTCTAATTTTCATAAATATACTCCATCAACTTATATGAAGTGAAATTGATTAATAACAGCGAGTCTTCAGCACCTTTAGTAGTACAAAGTGAGTTTCCACCATTACCAATTAGTGTTGTCAAAGAAAGAGACTCAAAACTCAACAGGTAGAAGTCGTGGAAGGTCGCTTGGTAACTTAATGGAAACATTTAACCAAGACTAGGTATCGACAAGTATCTCCCCGATCCATCAAGTCAACATGGCCACTAGGCACACGGCCTAGTGGTAAGGGAATTAGAGGGTGAAAATGCTAGTATCATAGATGCGGGCTTCGATGTTTGCACTCTGCAAAAAGGAAGAGCAATAGTTTGTGACAGAGATAAGAGGTATAGACAGGACAGGCTAAAAAAATTAAGTCAATATGAGATCATGTGACGTGGCATCCTATGAAGTAACTCTTTCAGCTGAGTAGGAAATCAATGCACAAAGCTATTTGGATAAGCTGGACAGCATGTTACTGGGCTGGCCATTGTATCTTTATTATATAGGGGGAAAAAAGGTAGATCCGTATGATGCATTAAGGTCCTCTGTATGCAGTAATCTTTCAGTACATTAGAGTTGGAAACCAAGAGAGAAGCCCTTCGGCCCACCTTAGAAAGCCACTCGTCAATCGCTCTTTCACTGTCCAGCCCACTAACGCGCGCGCACGCATACACACACACATATATATATATATATATTCTGAAGTTGCATTAAAGCTATATTTATTTCGCAAAAAATAAGTGATTGAAAAATATTTTCCTAAAAATGTATCCCTTAAAATAATTAGTCAATGAAAAAAAATTTACATTATCGATCGAAGATAAAAATATCGATCAAAATATTTTCATTATCCCTTGTATCCCTTGGAAATGTCAATCAAAACATTTTAAATGACGATAAAAATATTTTTCGTTCATTTATTTTTGTGAGCGATACAAATAACTATATTTTAGGAAAATATTTTCCAAATCAATCATTCTCTGCGAAACAAACGTGTTTGAAGGAAAATTGTTTTTGAGAAATTGTTTTCCAACTTTTCGGTGTTTAGATGACAAAAAACTAATCGATCCACAAAAAATGTTTTCCATGGACTACCAATTTTTCGATTTAGTCATTAACCTTTCGATTGCATTAGTTTAGTTCTAAGCATTTTGTTAATTTATCAATTTAGTATTAAATCTTTTGATAATTTGCTTTTTAGTTTTTTTGGCCAATTTTGGGCAGAAATTACTAATGTGGCAGTCTAGTCGGCATCGATCATCTTACATAGCACGGTCAATGCTAACAAAGATAATTTTTACAATTTTTAGAATTTTAGAATTTCTTTTTTGTTCCAACCTTGGCTCTATGAGGGTTGCGGCCCTTGCCTAGGCCGGTACCTAGGGTTAGCGAGGGCCGTGACACCCTTGCCAAGACTAGCTGAGGGTCACCAACCCCTTCTTGTGGCCAATGAGGGTCAACCAGCGACCTCGCCGGCCTAGAGTTGGAAAAAAAAAAGAACAAAAAAGATAAAATAATAAAAACATCATTATAATTTGAATTTTTTTTAAAAAAATTGAACAAATAATTCACGTCAACGCCGGCCATGCCATGAAGAATATTCAATGCTGACTAGACTACTACATCGGCGATTTCCGATCAAAATTGACTAGAATAACTAAATTGGCAAATCGTTAAAAAATTTATGATCGAATTAGCACAATTGAAATGTTTATGACTAAATTGGCAAATTCTCAAAAGTTTAGGACTAAATTGACCAAGTTGAAAGGTTTATAACTAGATCTATACAAATACAATAGGTTTAGGGTTTTTTTGGAAATTTTCCCCTTTTCATTGTGCTTCTATAAGTGATCGACGTCTGTATTTTTTATTGATCTTATTGTAGTAATGATAATTTTTATTTTTTATTTTTTTTCTAAATACGAAGATAAGGCTCTTACTTTTTCGAGAATTAGTTTTAATTCATGGAATTGGTTTTTTTCGTATACAATTAGGTTATCTTATTGAGCGAAGGATAAAAGGAACTACTCAGACAAAGAAATTAGTTTTCTTGATTGAGTTGTTGACAAACAATTAATTGCTCCTACAAAGTTATTTGATTTTATTCTCTTATCATTCATAAAATATTCTTTTCGTCTTAGCATATCTTTTGTGATTTAACTTTCTTTGCAAGCGTTCATCTTTCGTCATAACTAATACGATGTATGCGTAAATCATTGCACATTGTTATCGACTAATACAACATGGAAAAATAAAATTTACTGGAAATGGAAATACTTTAATGCTATTATTAATCTCGAAATAGTTAAATTTTCTTTGGGTTAATATCACGAAAAACCTCAAAGTGATACACTTGTGATAAATTTACTCCAAACTAATTTTTTGATCACTAAAATTCTCAAATAGATACACCTATGACAATTTTACCCTATACTAGTTTCCATTAAATTTTATAGTTAAATTTCTGAGTTAAATGACACATGGTAGTTAACAGATGTATCAATTTGGCGTTTCACCCTCCGTTTGTGACAAGTGTACCAGTTTGTGATTTTCCGTAATATTAATCCAATTTAATGGATGGTAAATTTATCACAAATGTATCAGTTTTAGGTTTTTGGTGTTCAAAAAATTAATTTAGGGTAAATTTATCATAGAGGTATCACTTTAAAGTTTTTTGTGATCAAAAAATTAGTTTGGGATAAGTTTGTCACAAGTGTATCAATTTGAGATTTTTGGTTGTATTAACCCATTTTCTTTTTTGCAACAGACAATGTCAAAATTTTAATATGAGGTGTCGGCTCTCCATCTAATAAGAATGTATACAAGAAGATATGTAGTGATGTCCCAATTTCGGTGATATGTTATTGAATTTCGACAGAAAAATTCCTGTTTTTTTAAAGATAGTGAATTTTCGACAGAAAAGTTCCTTTTTTGAGTGGAACATCCCAGTGAATCGATGGAGCCGAGCTCCACCACCATCAGCCATGGAGGTCGTGGTCGCGTGTGACTGCAGATCTCCATTGGAGCAAATCGACGGAGGTCGTGACCTCCATGGCCGCCTCTCTCCCTCTCTCTGTGACATCAATCCACTCGATGGAGATGAGCCCAATCACTGCGATCATGGAGGTTTGTAGCCCCGCGCGACCCAAGAGAAAAAGTATGAATTTATAAATTACTTTGTTATTAAAAATTAAGGGAATAATTTCATTGAAAGTAACTAGAGTCGAGTTTACTTATGGCCCATTTGGTTTCAAAAAACATTTCCATTCATTGAAAATGAAGACTATATTCGTTTCCATTTTTCTATTTTCATGAAAACACGTTTGGCATGAAAATTTTCTGTAGGAATCGGAACTAAGAACACAAGTTTGGTTTTTTTTTTAATAATATATCACGGTACATCGACTTTCTATATCGTGAGGCTTCAATCTCTTTATATATGTGCTTGTTAATAAGAGCAACAAAGAAATTATCTTACTAACCAAAAAGTGAAAAAATAATCTCTTCATATTTATTGTAATAACTCAAATGCACAAGTGTAGTGGCTTGACTAGTTGAAGGTGTGTATTCCAATTCTTATGAATCAATTAAATTTCTATCTTTCGCCAGCCTGCGCATATGGCACATGCTCATAATAGTTCCGTTGAGATTTGTACATGTGAACTCTAATTTCTAGAACCACTTGTGTACGGAAGCCCAGCTGCTTCTTTTTCCCCCTAATCATTTGAATAAAAGCCTTATTTGACCCAAAAAAAAAATCTCTAATTTCAAAGATGGAATCCTCTTGCTCACCATCCAAATGCGCCAACCTTTGAGGAATTGGACCTGCGATTTTGTAGACGTAATTAGCGCGAGACCTGAAATATATATATATATATATAGATATATAACCTCTGGGTCACATTCTATGTCATTTGACAAATGAAATATCTTTCAAATATTATGCCATCGCCAGGGTCGAAGAGAACCTTCTTATTCTTCTTCTTCTTATTAGAGAGACGTACAAATATACTCGATTTTCTTTTAGGGTGCGTTCGTTTCGTGGAAAACGAGCAATTTGAAAAATATTTTCTGAAAAATAATCGCTTGTATCGCTTACAAAAATAAATGAATGGAAAATCTTTTCATCTCCCACGAAAATAGTTAGGTATAAATTGTTATTGATGAAAAAAACATTTTCCGTTGGTTAATTTTTCTGAACGATATAAACAATCATTTTTCGGTAAATATTTTTCAAATCACTTATTTTTCGGGAAATGAGCGCACCCTTAGATTCCAAATTTGCAACCCGCCCGGGAGCACAATCCAATCCACAGGGGGTCCACGAGAAGCATTATTATTTTTCTGTATCGTTTTTTTTCCTCTGTTGTAAAAGGTGGAATTCAGGTAAAGTTTTTGTCATTGAGAGAGAGAGAGAGAGAGTGGGAATCAGAAGGAAATAGTTCGTGATAGTTGAAAGAGGGAACGCCAACGCAGGGTAGCAATCCGGGTTTGACCGTTGACTATTGCATCTTCCAATCTTCGCAAGGATCGCCACCCCCAAAACCATAGCAATCTAGGTTTGACCGTTGACTATTGCATCTTCTAGTCTTTGCAAGGATCGCCACCCCCCAAAACTATCTTCGACCGGCAAGCCAAGTCACAGAAGTCTCCATCTGCTCACCTCAATACAATCGCAATTATCGGCGGCACCTCCCCTTCTCGATTAGAAAAGGTCATTATGGTCTTCGCACAAATAGCCCCCATCGATCTTTCTATGCTTCAATGATTTTAATCTGAATAAATGACTTACACATTTATATATTTTACAACATGAAAACTCGAGAGTACCCCAAATGCTGCATTTAATTACACTCCCTTCCTCCTCCCGACGCAACGACACTTGATTTCACAAGAAAAACTTCCCCCAAAAAAGAATTACAAAGAAACAAAAATGGTCCGAAAAATGACGAAACACAAATTAGGTCGTGTAATAGAATCCTCCTTGCGGCATCCCGTAAGGCATCGCCATGTTCCCAGGAGCAGAACCATTGTGGTAACCTGGACCCACCTGATGCCCTTGCATCGTCCCCTCCCACCCGTGGCTCTCCCACATCTGCTGCTCCTGCACGAGCAACTGCTGCTTCCTCCCGATGTCCGCCATCTGCACGTACGGAGGCGGCGGCTGCAGGAGCGACGCCGAGAATGGGTCCTGAGGGCCCACTGGTTGGACCGTCCCGTCTGGGGCCGGCAACGCCAGGACCCGGTTCTCGGCCTTGCCCGGGACTATCTGGGAGGCCACGCTGCTCGCGCTGCCTGCGCTAGATTGGTCGGAGCTCACGTGCTGCCTGACGGCCCCCTGATCGTACATGCCGTTCAAGAGCAAGGGATCGAATCCGCCTGCCATGTCGGCTTGTTGCTTCGCTAGGTTGCTAGCCGTTTCGACTAGGAGTAGTTCCCAATCGGCTTTAGTTTCATCTGCCGCCGGCGTGTCCCATGCCGAATTAGCCTCGGGCTGTCCGTTCGATGCGAATGCTTCCCATGACCCGTTAGTTGTTGCATTTGGTGCGCCCGAGAACAAGGCCACAGCCAACTTGTTGCCCTGTTCGTCAGCCGAAACGCAATCATCTGTTAGATCGATCAGTTCTCCTGTGGTGTGCTGAGGCTGCGGCTCGGGTTGGGGTTCGACCAGAGGTGCGGGGGCCATTTGATTCTCCGGAGCAGGAAGGGCCTTTATCTCGTTCATATTCGGTTCCTCGACTGGTGGGTTAAGATTCGCTTCCCCAATTCTCTCGGGGCTATTCTTGCTTGGTCTGTTCTGGTTCATCTCCTTCAGCTGCCCATCAAGAGTTCTCAGGACATCATCAGAAACTCTCTGCACTTCAGGAAACTCGGACATCCGTGCGATCCCCTCGTCCCTGCACCATTTGTAGTGCCCCATGAGCTCATCGATCAACTTTGCCGCACCGACGTAAGCATCAAAAGCCTTGAGGCAGTCCCCATATTCCATCAGGGCAAATCGATCTTGAAACACCTCCAAGGCCTCGCTAATCTCGCCGTACAGCCCGAAGCTTTCCTTCAACACCAGGTAGAGCGCAACGAGCACCAATCGACTAGTTTTAGCCGCTCCGACTGCCCTGCAAGCCAAAACCCGGTCAAGAATTCTCAGTTGGTGATTCAACCTGACCAGAAGTCTCTCGGGCCTCATTTCTTTGATCGATACGATCTCTTTCTTCGCTGGACTGGACCTCCTCTCTTGATCAAATTCATGTCTCTCTTCATATTTACCCTCAGCACCACCACCGCCACCATCCTGTCTCTTCTCAAACACCGAAAACTCAACCTTCTCCTCGAGATACATGGCGTAGAACCTCACGAAACTCGAATGGTCCCCCGAATTCGAGTGCGCCTCATCCCGGAAGTGCGACATGTTGAGCAGCCGCATCCCGTGGCGAGAAGCATAGACGATCTCGTCTCCGAAATTGGGATGGCCATCAACCACTATCCGGTGTATGAGCAGGAGAGCCTTGAGGGCCACCATCCAATCCCGCGTCTTGCTCAACCGCTTTGAGATCAGGGCAATACAAGTCTCCAGGTACCCTTTGGAGTGCGCAGTGAAGGCCAGGATCTCCCTGACGTGCCTCTCGTCGGCAGGGTCCTCATCGTGGCTGGTGGCTTTCACCACCAGGATCTCGAGCTCCACCGCCATGTTGTTCGAGACCTTGGCGATGCCGATGCTCGTCTGGTCCTTGACGGCCCCGATCGCCTTTCGGATAGTACTAGGCGCCATCGAACACGAAAAAGCAATCACTTCGATCAAAGCGGGTCTTTGCTCAAACTTCTCAAGAACAAACTATCAGAACAAGAAGAGTTGTGTCTCGTATAAGCTTGAAGAAAATGGAGAAATTAGAGATGTGCAATGATGGAGGAGGAGATGTGAGGATTGAGATGACGTGAAGACATGGGTGGTTTCAAGGTCTATATGTCGAAGGTTGAAGAGAGATAACGTGTAGTGTTTGGTGGTGGAAGTTCTAAAGGGGGGAACCGCGTCATTAATGGTCGTGCATTTTGGCTTCTAGAAGAGGGATAACACTGTTTTCTTCCCAAATTTATCTTTTGGCAAGCATGTTGATTGGACAGCATATATTAAATAAATAGTTTTATACTATAATCAGCAGCACCTATTAGTTGACCAAGGTAAGTTTTTTCTCTTTCCTGTGATGTTCTTAATTCATAATGGCCTCGACTTCTGACGGTTGTTTCACACATATCAAACTAGCACCAACCAGGACGGGGAAAGGAAAAGCATGCTGGATCCCACTATACCATATTCTTGAGCCTTCAGCCACCCTAAAAGCTATTCCCAGTCTCCCTCTCTACCCTCTGGCCACCACCTCGTGTACGTCGATGTCGTGCATAGCCTATGGTTTACAGGTCATGTAGATCAGGATCTTTTAGATCATTAATCATGTGGGTCTCATTATCAATTTACCGGATTACCTGATAATTACGGTTTTCCTCTCTCTTTCTGAAACAAAATCATGGTCATCGACCTTTGGAGAGAGAGACAATAGAGTCACGATAAGCAAACGGAAGGATTGCATAGTCTTCTTGATTTGGGAAGATCTCAATACACTGAGAGCATCTTTTGTTTCTCTTTTTTCCTCCTTTCCTCAATGGATTTGGTGTTCCAAGGAAAAAAGAAAGGCAAGGGGAATAGTTGTGATTGGCCATTTGACATGGCCTAATGGTGCAAGAATGTTCTATGAAGCTGAACTCTTGGGCAATGGTCAGTTCTCATGCACAAGAAAGAAAGTCAAACTTGGACTGCCCGCTTAAAATTAGCTTTCTAAGGAGACTTGCTGGCTTGAAGACTAACTTTTCCTAACTTTGACGTGCTCCTTGGAAACTAGGCTTTCGCCCTGGAATCAGGCTTTTGAAGAAGACAAGTTCCAGCATTCTCATTTTTCTGTCAGTAGTACATGTCTTTCCCTGTGGAGTTCATTTCTTCTCGGAAATTTTTTAAGTCTTCACATAATCTGACCGTAACGGGAAAGAAAAGGAGAAAAAGAAAAAAATGGGAATAGACCGCCAAGTAAAGCTTTGGCTTAAAAAGCTCGAAATTATAGCAGTAATAACGTTGTAGGAGTCCGAACTTTTTCTCATCGCGCAATCTAGTATTCATATGTTAAATGAAGTGCCTCAACTTTCACAACGTGGTTCGATATTGAGGTTTTGTATCAGATCACATGATTTTTGTTCAAGTTGGCTGTTTGATTAGGTGAATGTAACGACACAGATAGTCACCTTATTCTTCCAATGAAGTACGAAAAAAAAAACTCCTCCCCTTCCTCTTAGCGTCGTTTTTGCCAAGATGCCGACCCTCGTGCCTTGCCACCAACCCCAAAATTGGCGATATTGGTGTGGCTACGGATGGTGGCCGCTAAGTGTGGTTGCCGATGGTGGTTTTGGAGGTGTCCTTGGTGCATCGGCAGCCAACGAAGGAAGGAGGAAGAAGAAAATCAAGAAGGAAAGGTAAAAGAGAAAAAACAAACAAGGAAAGGAAAGTTTTCTTTTGTGTTGGGTCGGAAAATAGATGATGACTTAGCTTTCCACGTCCTTGTTTACAACTAAGTAGATAGTCGACATCGGCAAAATCATACGACACGATGCAGAAGCCAAACATGGAAACACATCTCGATAGTCGAGGTGCTCAATTGATCAAAAATAAAATTTAGTTACTAGATTGCATGACGAGGAAAAGTTCAAGCTCTTATGGTATCATTGTTCTCAACATTTACCTTTTGGGTCTGTTTAATACAACTTTACTGTAGGTGCTGCTATTTTGTAAAGGTATATTGTATGTTGGGCAAAAATTGAGCAAAATTGCAGCCTCCTCTATACCTCAGCAATTTATAGTGGTGTCGTCTCAGCCCAATTTCAACCTTCGCTTGAGCGGTGCACCCAACATTTTTCTATATATATAATTCATTATATGGGCGGGTTTGAGCAATACGTTAGTCCTAATCTTTGGGCTTGGCCCAAACCAGGTCCGCGTGATAATCACCTCTAGTAGCAATTTCTGTGCCAAACGAAAGGGACACTAGACTGCTTTTGTATTTCAGTTTTAGAACATCTAGGATTGTTCTAGCCTTTTTAGTCATGTTGTTTTTTTTTTCGGTTAGCCGAAAGAAGAGAATTAGAATCCACGACTTAGGTCAGTTTAGGCCTCAATCATTTTTTTTTGCTTTCAATGTCGGTAGAATTCATTACCAATGTTAAACCTGAATGTGTCATCATTTGATAATAAAGTGAGAATGAGCTGATTGCAAAATCATACGTCAAGAAGAGATATCGAGAAATTGAAGGTTAAAGGGTGGTCATGCAAAGCCAGCATCCAGGGAGGGCAAAAAAATTAATTTATTTTTATTTACGCCATGCTCCTAAATCTTTTATATTTCATTGAGTATGCCCCGCCTTCACGTAGCTCCTACAGATTATTTCGTTCGTGAGCAATTGCATAACACGCTTCCTGTCGTAACTCACATGATTCTGAATCCGCTCAATTAAAAAGTAATTTGGCCATAAAGAAAAAATACTATGATCCGCCGTATCGTCGATTTTAAATTTAGCTTTTTCGGTTATTTCGAACACGCAAAGATGAATGAAAAAAATGTTGATTGTGCAAATCTCAACTCAACAAGTCCTCTTAAATTTCTCCTAAATAATTATTGATATTAAGTTAGTTATATTGTACGATAATTATTTAACTTGCACCGATTAGGTTTCTTTGCTTGCAAGAAGCAACCTTTATAATCCTAGGAAGAAGCGTGCGCCATCCCCAGGTCAGGAGTTCCCGCGAGTTCCTACTCTCGCTGCTTCGCTCCGCATCCCCCGCGGCTCGGCGATTCGACTCGGCCGAGCGATCGCAGAACGCCCCGCAGAAAAATGTTCTTCCTCCGGGTCCACTCGGTGGACACCGACCACCCCCTCGCCGCCGGCTCCGGCGGCTTCTCCTCCTCCTCCTCGCCGTCGCCGCCGCCGGCGACGCCGACGAGCCCTAGGTTCACCGAGCGGAGGGGCATGGTCCACCTGTTCCGGACGCTGTCGCACGCGCCCCTCTCGAGCCCCGGCGCCCGCTCCACCACCCTCTTCGCCGTCGCCGTCCCCAACTACTTCTCCCCCGACGACTTCGTCCGGTTCTGCGGCCCCCGGATCGACGACGTCTCTGAGCTCCGATTCATCAGGCAAGGCTTGCTTTCTCCTCCTCGTTTTCGGGGACTTCGGCTGGTTTCTTCAGTTTGGTGAAGTGAATTGGCAGAGAATTTGAGGAATCAGCTAGCTTCGCTGATGACCATCTAAAAGCTCGACTCGATTATCGAAAATTTGCTCATGATCATGCCTTGGCGTGTATGAAAGTTCAGTTTTTTTGGAAGCATTCCAACGGCGGAACTGAGATTTCCAGTCTGGTTTCTTTTAGATGCTTTTTAATAGTTTTAGTGATCGTTGTGTTGCGAATTGTGTGTGCTTGGTGTAGGAATGATGGGATGGAAGATAGGTACAGCGTTCTGATCGAGCTTATCGATCAAAAGGCTGCTGATGGTTTCTATTGCACCTTCAATGGCAAGAACTTTTCGCCTGCTGAGGTATTTCTGATTTTTGCGCCTGTTTTGTTTGCTGTGAGATTGCATTGTCAATTTCTATTTTGCTTTTCATACTCTTCTTCTTGTGGACATTCAGGCTGAGGTATGCCATATCCTATTTCTGCACGAAGTGGACTATACGGAATCAGCTGATGTAGCTAGCACGCCGCCGTCGGGCTTTACGGAGCTACCCTCTTGTCCAGTTTGTCTTGGTAAGTTATGCTAGTGCTTCCTTGTAGATTATGTTTCCCTTGCAGTGAGACGAGTTTATAGAGAGTTGTTCACAGTTGCAATCTTCTTTTTTATGTCAGAGAGATTGGACCCAGATACCAGTGGAATTTTGAGTACGCAGTGTGACCATTCCTTTCATTGCTCATGTGGTACAAAATGGACTTACTTGTCTTGTCAGGTTAGGCATTCTTCTGCGGATACAGATTAGATGAATTTAGACTGTAATTTCTCAGCTACTGCCACTACCTTTCTGTTAATCTACTGACTGTGGATTAGTTGTTGGTTTTTGATAATTAATATTGGCTATAGCAATTGCGGCAGTACTGTTTCTATCCTGTACTTTCACGTTTTTTCTAATCAAGTCCCTTGTACTTTTAATTGTTAAATAAAGTCCTTCTACTTTTGCCAATTTTCTAATCAAGTCTCTCTAACACCGAATCATGCCAAATCCCGCTGGTGTGACCGTCAGATGTCTTCGTTGTGTGAGGAGGATAAAATTTCTCTGACACCGAATCATGTCACACTTCGAGGTTGTCTACACTGGCTAAATTTTTCCATACATGTCCACTTGGGCATCTGCATATTTTGTCAGCATCATACGCTGTTGTCGTCATCGAATGGCCACTTCAGCTGAATTTGGTCAGATTTAGTGTTAGAAAGACTTGATTAGAAAAATTTGTCGAAGTAGAAGGACTATAGACAAATTAAAAGTATAGAGTCATTATTAGAAATAGCGTAAAAGTATATGAACGAAAAGTTGAATTTTCCTTTACTTTATTGTGGTTACTAAGTTCAGGATTTCTTTTAAATTATCATGACATTTATTTGGAGATTTGGAATAGGTTAATGGTGTGGCTTCTTGGAGTTATTTTTTGTTGATTATTATATTCTGACACAATAATCTTTGCAATGTCTCAGCACGTGTATTTGATCCGATGGTCCTATCACTTCTGTGTCAAATTTCTCGTGCGTCAAAGAGTGACAGAAGTAATAGCAGTGGCCAAGCATAAACAATAAGTTTATGTGTGTTCTCACAAGTATAGGGTGATCATACTGATGTCAAAATCCTGATCTTTGACCTCAAACATCTCCTGACTTGAAGCTAAGATGTTTCATGGTCATATTTTACTTTTCAAGTGACATTCTACTATGCTCTGTCCATGTGAATTTGTAGCAAAAAATTACCTTTGAATTCATGTAATATCAAAAGGTGAAAAAGTGCCATGTAGGAGATATATCGACGGACATGTGCATACTAAATTTTGCATGATTCGTCAATCTTTATGGTTAAAATAAGTCAACATGATGTTCTCTCATGCTGGTGATGTCCCAAGGGTCTTCCTTTGATTTTATTGCAAGGTTCAATTACATTGCTAACGATGTCAATAAAGGCACATTTCTTGATTTGATTGCAAGGAATTACCTTTATTGGAAATGTAGTTTCGTTTTGCAACATCATCAGGGATGCTCGTCTGTGAACTGATTGTGAAGAAGATTCTGTTTCTGTTCTTTATCAGGTTTGCCGACTATGCCAACAGCAAGATGAGGTGCCGTCCTGCTTTATTTGTGGAACAATGGAAAATCTTTGGGTTTGTCTGATATGTGGTTTTGTTGGATGTGGAAGGTGATAGATCCAGTCATTATGTGCTGGAATTTTCGCTCACTCTAATATTTTTAGTGATTGGATAGGCTGTCTTTATTATAGCTTTTCTTTTTCTGGCTTTGTAGATACAAAGATAAGCACGCAATCAGCCATTGGAAAAATACGCAACATTGCTATTCTCTTGATTTAAGAACACAGCAAATTTGGGATTATGTTGGGGACACTTACGTTCACCGGCTTAATCAATCAAAAGCTGACGGCAAGCTTTTGGAGATGAATTCATACTGTGAATCACTTGAAGGAGATTGTGGTAGCTGTGGTTGTAGCGAGGATTCCGAAATTAGTGGGGCGCTCTTCAGCAGCAAAATTGAAGCAGTAGGTTCATGTGTCCTCTTATTTGTATGCTGTGAATATCTTTGTTTTCTGGTTCTCCTTTCCATGCAAAGATTTGGAGTTTGGACTCAGTTAAGTAAGATGTTTGAAGTTTTGAGGTGCGTGATGCTTTTACTGTTTTAGGTGCTGACAGATGACAATGAAAGATTCTGTTTCTGGTTTTGTGCTTCACATGTTCATTTTGTTGGCCAAATGTCACTTGTTTATTATTGGGCCTGCAAAATGCACATTACCTCCATTTTAATTATCAGACTTTCCTCGTTTACTCTGACACTGTAGCATTACTTTTTTGTAGATTCACGCCGACTATATTCATCTAGCTTCAACTCAGCTGGAAGTGCAAAGAAAAGTAAGCATGCGTATACCGAGACAATTTCAATTCTCCCTGTTTAACATAGTCTTTTACATTAGATTTTTTTGACTGATCAGCCACGCTTATAAGCATTACTCATGAAAGCTTCTCTCGATTTTGTTTCTGCTTTACGTGATGGTTTTTTCTTTTTTTGGACAACTACGTGATGGTTTTTAAGTACACATATTTTAGGGGAAAACCATAATAGAACATTAGTTTAGTTATTTCAGATTCAAAAATGTTTCTCCATTCTGTTTTTGCTTTTTTAACTGAACTCATTTTACTCTTGGAACTCTATGGGATTGTCAGAATTGTTTTGAAGAGAAGGAAAGTAGTTACCCTGGTGTTTTATAATATCAGCTTCGTTTGCTTTTATATAGTATTCAACATTTTATGCCTTTCAATTTGCATACTGCATGTGTCTAATGAGCTTATATGGAAAGTATAAAAGAATTAGTGGGCTTGCATCGGCTTCAGAGAATTGCTAAACTTCTGCTATTCTTCTATTCTTTTTCTCACTAATACGTCTGTGGTAGAAAATGAATTGAGTTGCCCTAAGGTGCCAGGACTCTTTTATTATTGACTTGCTGTGTTGGATAGCCTTAGAAGGAATAGTATCTGAATTGAAAACTTGTTAATGTATCAGAAATAGAATCACAAAAGCCATTAGATTTTATATCAACTGCCCATGCTACTGTTTGTGATAGTGTTTTATTTCTAACCTATGTTTGTCATTTTTGTTACATAGACTGCCATCATCCTTAGACTGACTTTAAAGTAAACATATTTAGTCCTTGGACGTATCATCCTTTATTAATTCTTTTGTCTACTCTTGTTTTTCTCTGTTAGCATTATGAGTCTCTCCTGTTAGAAGCCAAAAGTAGAAAAGAAACTTCCAAACTAGAAGCAATCGAGAAAGCTGTGACTTCAAAGATTCAAGACATCCATAGTAAGCTGGAGAAACTTGGTGACGAAAAGAAGGCCGTGGCAGAGGTAAGGGTTCAGCCTTCTGTGTTTTACCTTGTGCGATTTTGGATGTTTAAAGCTTGAGAGGAGGGCTGCCTGAAGCCATGGCTGATTGTTGTTTTGCTTGTTTTTCACGTGCCTTATTTTCAATGGGGTTAATATCACAAAAAACCCCAAATTAGTACACCTATAATAAATTTACCCCCAAGCTAATTTTTTGACCATTAAAAACCCCGAACTGGTATATTTGTGGTAAATTTACCCTCCGTTAGTTTCCGTTAAATTGGATTAATACCACAAAAAACCATAAATTGATACATCTGTGACAAACGGAGGGTGAAACCTCAGACTGGCACACCCGTCAAACTGCCACGTGTAATCTAACATAGTAATTTGACGGTAAAATTTAATGAAAACTAAAGGAGGATAAATTTGTTACATGTGTACCGGTTTAGAGTTTTTGGTGGCCAAAAAATTAGTTTGAGGTAAATTTGTCACAAATGTACCAATTTGGGGTTTTTCATAGTATTAACCCTTTTCAATATTACAATCAGATGCAATAGTTTTCACTAGGGCATAATAGTAACAGATGTCGCTCATTGTGGTTGAAGCTTAATCAAACTCTTATCAAGAACCAAGATATGATGCGGAGAAAGGTTAAGGAAATTGAAGAGAGGTATGTTTCCTTGCTGATTTCTCTAGACAAATCTAAATAGCAATATCTGTCAACTCTGAAACACACTGAACATCTTGTTTGTATATGCTCCATCTGTAATTTTGTTTTCCTCTGAAGTTTTTAGTGCTATTGCTTTAGAGGTTGAACTTTATCACGGAAATCAATTTTGAATACTTCATGGTCGTGGTTCAATTTTGAAGTACTTTTTTCCACACTCGTGAAATTTGAATATTATTCTGTGATGGTTCGGGACTCAAACTTTAATTGGTACAAGTTCAGCATTGAAATTTTACCAATTCCAATTGAAGTTCAATTGGTTGTTCATACCGTGTCGTGTTGACATTTCAACTTCCACATAATAGAAAATAAAAAGGGAAAGAAGATACGCTTGGTAGCCTTCAAACTTATTTGAGCTTCACATTCATGCCAAGCAATGTAGGTATAGATGCGTTTTTAGTACCTTAATATGCATAGAACATTTTCTTTATAGAGGATATTTATACAGCCTTTTGAACTATACTCGTCTTGTCCATCTTCATTCAAGTTATGTGGGCTAATCTTTCCATCATTATCGATTGTACCGACACCTCCACAGTAGATTAGTCCAGTCAATTTAAAGCTGTCAAGGGAACTTAGTCTTCGCTTCTGATTTGACATGAATGAAGGACACATGCGCTTCTGTGCATCTGCAGGAAAGCTCTCTCACTGAAGTCGAAGGATGAACTGATACTGGACTTGGAAGAACAGGTATATCTTTTGAACCTTAATACTGTTATAATTTGTAGTGTTTTGATACAATATTGTGACAACTCTACGTGCGCACGCGCGTGTAGTGTGTGTTGATGGTAACATGTCCCTTGTCATCCTTCACAGATGAGAGATCTTAAGGTGTATATTGGAGCCCAGAAAACACTCGATAAGATGAATGATAAAGATGGCGTCAAAGGAGGAACCCTGTTACCAGTGCCTATGGAGCAGTCGACCCCAGCCAGAAAGAGCAAGAAGCCCAGTCGAAGACGGAAATAAGCTCACTTTGTGTGCAGATACTTGACAAGTAAACGAGAATGACGTGAATATAGTTACTTTTTTTTTCCGTTGTATTGACATTCGATGCGGCATTTGCGGATGAGGGGGTGCTGAGGGGTATTTCACCGCCCAGCCTTCTGTAGAGCCTCTCTACTTAGTGGGATTGTGAATGGTGCAATTCCCTGACTTTCCCCAGGCCTCCTCTTCGATTGAGTCTGAATGTCAGGCACTTAATAACATTGTAAATATTTACTTGGCCAAATGATGAAAATTAAAGAAAGATCATTCTCAGTGTAGTTGTTATTGTTCTACCCATCAAACAAAGCATTCTTGAAAGTAATACTTAAACTATGTGACAAAT
The DNA here is from genome assembly GCA_031216185.1 of Syzygium aqueum. Classification (NCBI taxonomy): domain Eukaryota; kingdom Viridiplantae; phylum Streptophyta; class Magnoliopsida; order Myrtales; family Myrtaceae; genus Syzygium; species Syzygium aqueum. Next base: position 10,314,341 of record CM062233.1, read on the forward strand.
TTGGCGTACATTTATATTCATTCTTTTCGGAACAAAATAGTAAGTTTATACACCAACCGAAGATGAAAAGGAAATTTTGATTCTGCCAATGGCTCTCGGTTTTTGGATTTGGTATTGCTTCTTCTTTTTCATGATTAAACACTTCCTTTGACATTTTGTTGAGTTCTGACTTATTATAACTCTTAGAAATACTTATTTTACCAAATTGCCTCCCAATGGTATTGGCCAATCTCCTTTTGTAATTCTTTGCTACAAGGTTTCGAATTAATGATTTGACTTTCATAGAAATTGGTATATAACTGATTCATATTTTGACTATCTAAAAATATACGAATGATTTTGGAAAGAGTATAAATAATTAATGCCAGGGTACGAAGAAATTTTTTTTATGACACTATTTGGTACATCAGCAACTTCGGCTATGAAAAATGGGTGTTGCAGTTTTTATAAGGTGTTCAACGAACATTTCGCAATTATAGCACCTTTAAGATTGCGACGGCTTTTCAGAAATTGCTTCACCCAATTTTGAGGTGTTGGAGCTGTAATCGACACCTATTTTTAGTCTACGGATTCAGCAATATTGGCAGTTTAGGCAGTTTTTTTAATTAAAAAATATGAATCAATGAACGCAAAATGAAAAATACAAAAAAAATAAATAACCCAGGGACTTCAATTCATCGACTAATTGAAAGGGATATTCATTCAGTGCGGTGGGCTCGATCCAATTCGTCCAAGCCAAGCCCCCTGGCCCATGAAAATTTATTAGAGTCCAACTTGCATTACTCGGACCCTCAAAAGCCCAGAAACCAGACCATGAACCACGTTCATGTAACTCATGTGAAGATCACTGATGATCTAGGCTGTAATTTGATGATTTGTGACGGTTTTGTGGTTCTGACACTGATTTCAGGTGAAAATGCAACTTCGATTTCACGAACAGACTCAATCCCTTCGGTGCACATCGACCGTTGGATGAAATGTGTCTACGATACGTCATTCCTGATCTAGTTTCATCTAAAGAAATTTTCGCATATGTCACTTGCTATCAGTCAGTCAGTTAACATTCATATTCGATCATTGACGTCCTGTGACGTCTCTGTGGTGTTCATGGTCAATCTGTTGAGACGTTTCTCTAATTCATGTTCTGAATATCCACAAATTTAACGAATTGAACTACGAATGGTTTGATTAGATTCTCGGTTTGCTCTGAAGAGGAAGACGGGCTGAAAGAATAGAATATAATAATAAAAAATGACGAAAGATGTAAGAAAAGAGGAAAAATGTATAAATAATAATAACAATAATAAGATGGGGTTAGCGTAGGGTCAGATACACTAAGGTCACGACTTATGGTTATTGGAATTTCTATATGCGTCCATTCCACTTTTGTCTCATTAATTCAAACTTGTAACCATAAGCATTGCGACCGAGCTTTAGCTTTGCTAACTAAAGTCGGATATCTGCCTCCAGCTTGAATATACAACGCCTTCTAAGCAACACCCTAATCTCATGTTCTTCTTTTTTACACTTTCAAATCAGCCTAAATGAACACAACAAAACAAATTATCACGACTAGACTTGAGGAGAAGTCGAATAGTATGCTAATTGGACCACTCAAGACAGACTGTTCTGAACTATATGTCCCGAGGAAGTACCCCGAGGCTGTAAAATCTACCCTCCGCAGCATCCCTCAAAAACTTGAATCGAGTCAGGCGAAGGAAAGCCGGTTCCGCATTTTAATGCTCAATGTTCCACAGGGAGAGACATGGCCTGCACTACCTTTGGGGTCGATCTGAACCAGTTGCACCGGAGGTCGTGCTAGGCCCAGCGCCATTTTCGACAGGAGGAGAAGTACCCCACTCTCCTTCAGATTCCAATGGCTCAAGCACATAGACGCTGCCATCGGTAAGCCCTAATGCGAACTGGTTAGGTTCGGATGGATGTGCCGCGATGACTAGTGGGTAGGCTCCCAAGCTGCCAAATACATAGGTGAGGAATGAATAACTCGCGAGACTATTTACTTGCCATTTTCATAAAGGAAAGAGGTTAACCGAGCAGCAATAACCAACTTACCTGGGGTTTGGAGGGATATAAGCGGCAGGATTTATACGGCATCTCAATCTGAGTGTAGAAGTAGTAAGAACACCAATGCTTCCATCTTCAAAGCTCACATAAATTGATTGGCCATTGCATGAATATGTAGCATCTGTGATTGGACCGCTGGCTTCTCGAGTAACCCACTAGTTGCGATGAACAACGAATCAAAAAGAGTACTTTTGGCACTAAGCAACTCATACTACCTAATATTTTGCTATTTTTATGCAATCAGGATGAGATAAGAGATTGGTTTGTGCACAACAAAAAAAATCTTCAATACCTGCTCGAGGCATTTTAGTTTAGGAGCTTCATATGTGGTGATCTTTGTTTCATTAACCACCAGCAGATGTCTCTGACCAACGTGAAATTGAACACGAGTAATAGCAAGAGGAACGTGAAATTGAACACGAGTAATAGCAAGAGGAGCTGTGCTTTGCCCAGTCGGCATCTGCTGAAACATACTAGCCAGCTTCCCCCATCCATCGGTGCTCCAAACACACAACTGCAGTGATGAAAGACAACCATCAAAGGGAACATCAACATTGATGCACAGATGAAAGAATAAAATTCTACGTTTGTGTTTGTATTTCAGAATCACACCGATCGTCTGTTGTAAGCAACAACAGGACATCATAGCTTCTTTTTTCGTAGTTAATGGGATGGGATTAATTAGTCAATACAGAAGATGAAGTTTTCTGGAAGGATTTATTCTGCCGGTAAAGGATGCCTTCATGACCTGACGTATGCTGAGGACATAAGCATCAATATATCCAGAGTGAACATCATCCCTTTTTTTTTGGAGCACTTTAAACTACATTGCTCTCTCTGCCCAAAACTTAGGCGTGTTTACTTGGAAAGTAAGAGGCAGCAGTGGTCTGGTACCTGAGAGTCAGCGCCAGAAGACACGAGAACATTTAAGACATTGGAGAAGGCAAGGCCTGTTATTCTTTTCTGATGTCCTCTTAGTATTCCCATGAACTGAGAAAGTGAAACAATCAATAACCGTTAACTTTGTTGCGGATAACAAGGTTGACTTTCAACGACAATGAAAATAGGTCTCACCTCATCAACTCGGACATTGTAGATTTGAATAGAGGAGTCCTCCATTCCTATTGCAATAATGTTATTGTCTCGAGGCAGGAACGCCAGAAAAGTTGCTGCTTCTCGTGGGCGAATAAATGCTGTTATTGTCTGGATATCAACAGGCAAGATAGTATTAACAAATTTATAAGTAAGAGTGGGACACGTGCCAAGAGGCACTTGCCTCAATCGCATGCAAGTTCGACCATTACATCTCTAGATGGGTGAAAAAAGGCTCTCGCTTTCTTTTCTTTAGTCAGTAAGAGCCTAAATAGCACCTACGTTGACGCGCGACACGCCGACAAGTCAATTCTTAAGAAATAAAGAAATCTGACACGTTAGGATACGTTTTATGCAATGCGATTCAATTATTCTTTTTCGAAAAGAAGAAAAAAATTCAACAGATGATATACACAAGGAGAAAGCGCGAACCCAGCGTCACGCTCGTGGTGCGAAATCTACTTTGGTGAAGAGAGACTTGAAGCGAAGGGAAGTTCTGTTTTTTTTTTAACCCCGGAGGTTCGGAGTCAGGCGCGGGCAATCAGCTCTGGTAAGGGGAGGAGAGAGAGAGAGAGAGAGCTACACCTGGGTGTGGTGATGGAGTGTATAAAGGACAGAGAAGACGCAACAGCGAAAAAGAAATGCCAGAAAAGCTAAAATGGAAGAAGAATGTGACTCTCTGTATTCCTAACAAAGCAACCTCCCACACCACTCTCTCTCTCTCTCACTCCTCTTCCTCCATCTTCATCTCCTCCTCCTCCTTCTCTCCTTGGATCCTCTTCAATCTCTGCTTCACTTAGCATATCAAATATTCATTGTTCTCCCTTTTCTTTTCTTTTCTTTTTTTTTATAGATTTATATTTTGACTCCTAATTTATTGAAAAATTTTGAAATTGACCCATGCGTGCCAGAATTCCAGACTCGCGTGTGGCTGGCGTCCGACACCGACGCAGCGGCTGTGCTTCCTAGCTAAGAGCATAACGATTCCATTGAAGATAGAGAAAAGCCCTTGTCGCACTTAGCGAGTGAAAAAGTAGTGGTCTGCTACCTGAGAGTCAGAGCCAGAAGACACGAGAACAGTGAAGTAAGTTGAGAAGTCAAAGCCTTTAACTATTCTCTGATGTCCTTTTAGTTTTGTCCGGACCTGAGAAAGTGAAACAGTCAATATCCATAACTTTGTAACATATAATAACAAGGTAACCTTTCAACGACAATGAAAACAGGTCTCACCTCATCATCTTGAGCATCGTAAATTTGGATAGAGGAGTCCTCCATTCCTATTGCAATAACGTCATTGTTTGGTGGTGGTGGTGATCGGGGCATAATTGTTGTCATCATCTGGATATCACCAGGTAGGATAGCATTAACAACTTTATAAGTAAACGTAGGACATATATGCCAAGAGGCACTTGCCTCAACGGCATCTCCCTTCTTGGAAAAGAGAGAGAGGGAGAGCAAGTTCGACCATTAGATCTCTGGATGGGTGAAAAAGGCTCTTGCCTTCTTTTCTTTAATCAATAAGAGCAAAAAGATTCCGTTACAGACGGAGAAAAACCCTTGTCTCACTTAGCAAGCAAAAAAGTACATTTCTAGCCAAAAAAAGAAGCAAAAAAGGACATATGCTGCAGTTCGGACTCTACCAAATAATCCACATGAAAATCAGAGCAATTGCTTTTATGGAACTGCTAACAATAGAGTTCAATACTTTCTACACGCGATAGAATCAATTAATTTTAGGTCCATAAAAATGTGAAAAGGAAATTGTGCATGCATATTCAGCAGAATGGGGTAATTCATCATCTCGTGCCTTGTGGACAGTGCTACAAAAAACTGAAAAGAAGATGTAAACATGCTTTGGGAAAATATTCACCTTAAAAGTCTTCATATTGAACAGAGAGATCTTCCTCCCTGATGTTGATATTAGATAACATTCGTTCTTTGACAGTGCAAAGCACGCAACTGCATCTTCAGGATTTGTATCGCTTGTGTCATTGGTCATCAAATTCCTGCCAGGAGGTTGCCATAACTGTGGTACTACACTAGTTGTAGCCTGCGAAAAGAAGAATCGATGTAGTTAACAATGCGCTAAACCATAAAATAGGCTAAATAGCTCGCCAATTTCAAGAAAGAAAGATTCCTTACCCTGCCTGTTAAGTTCCGATCATTTTTTGTCCATTTCCAGAGCTTGTGTACAGCATTCGATGATAAAGCCAGAATGGCATGACCTGAGTTTGTATAGATTAATCTCGAGACCTGCTTCATTTTATCAGCTTCAGTGTTGACAGTTAAATGTAATACCCAAAGTGAAAAAGAAAGAGCCTAAGTTACTAGGCACTAAATGATAGATGCAGAAATTGATGCAAAGAGACTCGGTGACACACAGCTCCGCCGCATATATATCCAAGAGCGCCTGTGTGCATATATAAGCATACTGTGCCTTTACATATGAACAGAGCATATGCTACACATGTCGTCAAAATCCAGTTGAAACAGTTACCAAAAAAATTCTGGCAAAAAGTAGAACCTTGACTTAAATCATCTATCTGTATCACTATAGAACTAAGAGAACTCTGTGCAGTCTACGTGCAAAAATACAGTGTCTTCACCCATGCTACTCTTTTCTGTGAATACCTATCTTTTGCATCTAGCGTTTGTGTAATTTGATTCAGCAGGTAAATTTCCACTCAAAGTTAAAGTATCTGAATTCACAAGCTTAGCATTCCCGAACGAGCATCAAAGTGTTGCACAATGATATACTTTGCCTGCCATGTACAAAGCCAAATTCATCCCGTGAAGAATCCGTGCCTTTTACCGCATGTAACTGCCATGAGAGTCCACAGAACAATCCATCTCATTGGATTCCAAGCAAAGGCTAAAAAAGTCTCGTTATGCAAATATACCACTGCACACCACTGCACTCTAAATCAGGCAGCATCCATCTCGCTATTCATCCTTATCATAAAATTCATAGCAGCCACAACCAACAAAACTCCAGCACCATTGCCACTCCATAATCACAGATTTATTAATGTTGATCATGTCCTTTCCTATTTTGTATGGTTGAAACAATCAGTTAACGATGAAAGGCCAAATGAAGAGATGACATAAGTCCTCCTAGTGTTGAGATTTAAAAGATCAGTCACTGGACCACATGCGCAAGAAACTAATCAAGCAAGTGCATTAGATGCGACCCCTATTCAAATTTGTGCAATCCAGTAGAAACATGATACGCATGGGCCCAATTCCCTTTTTTTATTTTTTTATTTTTGTGGAATGGCCTAATTCCCAAGCACTAACTTTTACTCTATACCCATAAAACCCGAACTTTTTTTATCTAAAAAAAATCAACTCTAACTTTGTACCCAAATACGGGCCCGTGTTATCCGTTCAATATTGCCGTTAAAATCTGATGTGTCAGTTCCACACGAATATTTCTCTCTTTCTTTATTGATGACGTGGAATTTCGGCTCAATTAAATAATTTCTGTTTTAAAAAAACCTTCTTTTTTTTTCGATCTCCTTATTTTTGTCTTCTTCTTCATCTTTCCTCGCAACCTCAATGAAGGGAGGTGCTTGAGCTAAAATCTGAGTCGCTCGACCTCGGATTTGACTCGCGCAGTCTCATATGTGAGTCGCATGACCTCTCAAATATGAGGTTGCGCACCTCAATCGCGGGTGGCAAACTCCATTAATGGAGATCAACCATAGGGCTCAGAGTGAAGGAAACGATATGCACCCTCGCGCCCACCGTGGATCTAGGGAAAGCTTTGGGCTCTTTTCGTCATCGTCCGGCTGGGAAACGATCTTCCATTGATGTGGCGTTGTTTGCAGTGATTCTTTGCTGAATTGAATAGATATGGGTATGGGTTGCATTTGTTCTGAGCTCATGCCCCTCCCTTCACGGAGCTTGGGAGGAAAGACGAAGAAGAAAACGAAACTAAGAAGATAGACAAAAAAATAACGTTTTTTTTAAGAAATTATTTAATTGAGCCAAAATTCCACCTCATCAACGCAGAAAGAGAGAAATATACATGTGGAATTGACATATCAGATTTTAACAGCAATATTGGATGGATCAAAAAGGGGGGCCAGATTTGGGTATACAGTAAGAATTGATATTTTTTATGAGACAAAAATAAATTCAGATCACATTTGGATATAGAGCGAGAGTTTGTGCTTTTGGAAAGAATTGGGTCCACATAAATGAGGAAAAGAAATGCTGCATAAGAACATCCTAATTTGGCAATCATTTGTACCGTCGTAGCTGTTGAGTCATCAGGTAGCCTTATGGAGCAGCATTGTGATGGTTCATTGATTTCTGGCAGTTTCCAAATTTGCGAATTCTCTCCTGACTCATTAGTAATTCTGGGCTTCATATCGGTCATGCCCTCATTGTTCTATAGAGCTCAAAAAGAGAGGATATCATTAAAAGATGTCCAATGAACATGCACATAGTAAGCAACACAGTAAGCAACAAATGAAGCTCATTAAAAACATTTAACTACCTACGGCAGTAACGATGCCACTTACCATACCAACCATTGCTGCCACTGGAGCACATCTATCACCCAGGCTTGCCCCAACAGTAGCATTACCAGAACCAAGTGTTGCAGTTGCCGGCAGCTGCAGCTACATAAGATTCAAGACATGTAGCAAGCTCATCTCTATGAAGTCAGTGTACCCTTGAAAAAGCTTACCTTCATAAGAGGTCCAGGAGTGATTCTAGAAGCATCAAAAGGCCGATTGTCCACTGTCCGTAGCAGCCTAATCCCATCAGCATTTGCTAAAATTTTGATAGTATCGTCGCTTGTTGAGACAGCTAATAGAATTCCTTCCTTGTTAAATCTAATACAAGGTGAAGCCTGCAAATTTAAGGAGTGAGTTTAATAGAAAGGTTCGGTTAATTCAAGTCATAATAAATTAACAACCATGAATTACCGGCAATCCACCCTCAGCATCGGTACTTGTCAGTAGATTATTATTGTCCATATGCCAAAATTTGACCATGAACTCATCACCAGCAGCCAAAAATCCGTTTTTGGTGGTATCAAACTGCACAACCCCACCAGATCTCTTTCCAAGTCCATGATACGTACGGTTGACAGCCCCTTCATTTTCATTCCATTCAACCAAGTATGACTCTCCTTCTTTATTGGTCCCAGATGAGAACAACCTATAGCCAAATAAAATTGCTAAATTAGGTTATTTCAGTTAAAAAGAATGACATAGTATGAAATCAAGCTTGAAATGCAATGCTGATGGTCTGAACCTTGTTCCATCGGCGCTGTATGCGATCTTGGTAGAAGAGGGACCCGGTGCATCATAGTCAACTATTGACACCTCGTTGTCATAAAGCCAAGCCTTAATTTTCCCATCTGCTGCTGTTGAGAAGATGAACTACATGAAAAAAAATTGTATAACCCATTTCAATAACATGCCAGGATAGAGCCCATCCACTTAAAACTCTAATTATGATAACATAGCATCCTAGAATGATGGGTTATCATAAAATCTCTTTGTAATAGAGTGCACACAACCATAATTGTTTAAAAAATTTAAAACAAAGAAAATACAATTGCCAATTGCCGCTCCATTCATACACAGTAAACAACCTTCTATTATAAATTTAATTAATCATAACTGGAGGAGACATCTAAGGGAAAACAAATGATGGAAGCAGAAGAATTTTCCTTCTGAACACATAATTAAGCAGAAATTTTATTATTGTGAAGACCTTTATGCAGTTGTTAATGCCTAATAGCATTGCCCCAAAGAATGAAATTTGCAGGTTGATCTTTAGACCATGTCATCATTTTTAAGAAGCACATTCTAATCAAGACAGTTTAAAAGTGGGAAGACTTGAAAACCCTTGAAATGAACAAGGTCCATTAAAACACAGATTCACACTTCTCATACAAATTAAACCAAATTTTTTCACCTAACCGAGTTTTAGCACACAGAAGTCCAGTGAATAGTCAAGGGTACATGCCAATTGGTCGTGCATTCAGTTTGTCCTTGTTAGTACACAAAATAACCAGGTACCTGAACATTTTCTTTGCAGTGTGGACATATGGAATATACAGGTGCTTCATGACCCTTGAAACTCTGTTGCATAGCCCCAGTCACTGTATCCCATACCTGCATAATTACTAGCTTGGTTAAAAGGAATCAAACAGCACAACACTATAACTCTGACGAAAACAATCAGAATATACCTTGATCGACCTGTCCTCTCCTGAGGTCACAACACATAATTGTTCATTTAAATATGAAAAGGCAAGATCATTAACACTTCCAACATGAGCCTCAATCTGTATCAGACAATCGGTTAGTCAAAATCAAGTCGAACTCTCATTTAGGTGGCAATTGTCAGCAGAACAAAGAAGAATAATTTTTCTCTCCATGTTTAGCAACAAACCTCAAGGTGGTTCCTTATGTCATCACCACCATGATATGAGTATATATGCACCATTTGTTTGGAATAAGCAACCCCTAAGGAGAACACCACAAGTCATCAGTAATAGCAGCATATGAGCACTTCTTCTAGAAAATATTGCAATGAAGTCTGGTTCTCGACGCTTTAGTTTTTTCATCAATTTGCAAGTATGTATTGCCTAATTTACTAGTTGATATACAAGTAGAGGTGACATCTGCCCATACCAAAAAATTTTCCATCGGTACTCCACATTACACGGTTAACCGATGCTGTATAATCATTGGCCAGAGAAGCCTACAAAGAATCAAAACCCATAATCACATTGCCAAAAACAAGATACTGTGATTTATTTAGAATTGAACTTCTGTACCTGCAGTGCCATTGAACATTTTCCCAGATCCCAAACCTTGAATTTTCTCAAAGCAATCCTTGCATGGCTGCCTACTTCCCATACCATGACATCACCCATATTTGTTCCCACTAAAAATTATTGAAGCAGAAAATTTGAAGAATCAGATCCCATGATTTCAAATAGCTGAAGCTACTGTCAAAAGGACAACAAAAAGCAATCTTCCATGAACCAAAGCATAAACTTATGGCCTACAACGGGAACAAGTATCTCCAACTGAAGAAAAGCATAAAACATGTTCTTCATTGAGTAAGAAAGATGTGCTAACCAAGCAGCAGAATTTGTTGCACTGGATGGAAATCCATACTCTTAACAGGTGAACCTTGACTTAGGGTAATGACTACATTTCTGGGCAAGTCATATGAAGAATTCTGACCGAGGCTCTGGCAGTTGTATGTGACAGGCAGAATGTTTACCGGTAAATTATTTACCTAATAGAAGGCCATAAAGATTACAAAACCACTGAGTCCTTTTGAAAATTAATCAAAACCATGGCAATCAAAAGATACAAAATTTATACGAAAGCCCCTCTTTTACTAGCATACATGAGCACAATGCATGCATGACGGGAGAAGATGTAATTCACACCTACCCAGTTTGCGCTCCTTATTAATGCTACCAATATTTGACACAGATCATTTACACGACAATACCAAACACCAAAAACACAGACACAGCCCAATATGACACATCACAATACGTTTAACCAGTTTGTTGACTAGATATTTACATGTTTTTCGTCTAATTCAATGGATTGACATGTCTAATAGAGTCATGATGAATTGACACAATTTCACAAACACAATTAAGACAAGCAGACACGAATTGACAATCATAGCCCTTTTGCTCCTTTCTCTCTCCATCAGACTTTCTTGTAATCCTTCCCATCCTCAATTATTTCATTAGGTTATCATCTAGTTGAGGGTATTTAGAAACCTCAAAACTAAAAGTTTCTCCTGAAGATTCTCAATGCATGATCATATGCCGCAATAGCACCAAAGTTAGAGCACTTTCGGAAGGTTATCATTCAATGGCATGCACAGAAAGATAATTAAGAAAGAGAAATACAAAAGACGGGGCGATGTATTCCAGCTTCACTTTACAATTTAGGAAAACTGAAAATCTCTACTTACATGAACGGAAGACTTAAAATATCAAGGAATACATGTAACAAGTTTGAGAAGATCTAGTTACGAATGTTGAGGAAAGCATTCCATATATAACAGATAATTGATCAACCAGTAAATTACTTATCTTTGTAGATGGAACATCCGTTAATAACTAAAGAACGATAAAGAAAAAGCAAGATGAAATAAGTACTTCATCTAAGGTTCCAAAAGGTCTTGGTCTCTTCAAAACATGTTCAGAATCTGCTGTTTGGTAGTCCATGGCTGAGTTGTTGGCAAGAGAAGTCCTGGGACGCTTTAAGAGAACTGTATCGCAAAACAAAATGTAAATAGAATGCAAAACTAACAGCTTGAACTTGTGGAAACAACAAAATCAACTTTCACAGCTTTTCCACGAGGTGTTATAGAAAGGTCCGGGAGACGTTCAAGCCAATCAGGAAGAGTGAGTTTCTTAAGACAGGTTAGTTGGGAAAGATTCAGCAATTGCAGGATCTGGCAAGTGATACCTAAAGCAAGTACGCGAGAGCGCAGTTCTGGTAGTTTTTGAAGCTTGTCTAAATCAAGATTGTCTGGCGAAACCATTTCACCTAGTCCTTCCGGATTTTTTCTTCCTGAAGCTTTCAACTCTTGGAGTTCTGCAAATATTTCCCTATCATCAAGTAATTCTGTCATGGGAGTTCCACTAATGTCCAACATCCTCAAATTCTGCATATTCTTGATGCTTTCAGGCAATTCCATAATCCCTGTAGATTTTAAATGCAACTCGGTCAATAATGCCAACTTTCCGATGGAGACTGGGATTTCTATCAACGAGTGACATCCCGATAATAATAAGTGCCGCAAAGACACGAGGGAGCCTATGGTGTCCGGAAGTTGAGCAAGTTTACTACATCCCCTTAGGTCAAGGAGAGACAGAGATGTTAGATGGCCTATGGAGCTTGATATGTAGGCTAATGATGCACAATAAGAGACATTAAGAGTCTCGAGCTTCTTGAGAGAACCAATGGACTCTGGTAATTCTTCAATTGCTGTAGATTCTAAATCTAGCTCAGTCAATGATTCCAACTTTCCGATGGAGTTTGGTATTTCTCTCAACGAGTGGCATCGCGATAATAACAATCTTTGCAGAGTGTCGAGGGAGCCTATGGTGTCCGGAAATTGAGCAAGTTTACTGCATCCCCTTAGGTCAAGGAGAGACAAAGATGTTAGATGGCCGATGGAGTTGGGTATGCGGGCTAATGAGGTACAACGAGACGCATTAAGAGCCTTAAGCTTCTTTAAAGAACCAATTGATTCAGGTAATTCTTCAAATGCCGTACGTTCTAAATGTAGCTCAATCAATGATTCCAACTTTGCGATGGAGTTTGGTATTTCTCTCAACGAGTGGCATCGCGATAATAACAATCTTTGCAGAGTGTCGAGGGAGCCTATGGTGTCCGGAAGTTGAGCAAGTTTACTGCATCCCCCTAGGTCAAGGAGAGACAGAGATGTTAGATGGCCGATGGAGCTTGATATGTGGGCTAATGATTCACAATAAGAGGCATTAAGAGTCTCGAGCTTCTTGAGAGAACCAATGGACTCTGGTAATTCTTCAATTGCTGTAGATTCTAAATCTAGCTCAGTCAATGATTCCAACTTTGCGATGGAGTTTGGTATTTCTCTCAACGAGTGGCATCCCAATAATAACAATCTTTGCAAAGTCTCGAGGGAGCCTATGGTGTCTGGAAGTTGAGCAAGTTTACTGCATCCCCTTAGGTTAAGGAGAGACAGAGATGTTAGATGGCCGATGGAGCTTGATATGTGGGCTAATGATTCACAATAAGAGGCATTAAGAGTCTTGAGCTTCTTGAGAGAACCAATGGACTCTGGTAATTCTTCAATTGCTGTAGATCCTAAATATAGCTCAGTCAATGATTCCAACTTTCCGATGGAGTTTGGTATTTCTCTCAACGAGTGGCATCCCGATAATAACAATCTTTGCAGAGTGTCGAGGGAGCCTATGGTGTCTGGAAGTTGAGCAAGTTTATTGCATCCCCCTAGGTCAAGGAGAGACAGAGATGTTAGATGGCCAATGGAGCTTGATATGTGGGCTAATGATTCACAATAAGAGGCATTAAGAGTCTCGAGCTTCTTGAGAGAACCAATGGACTCTGGTAATTCTTCAATTGCTGTAGATTCTAAATCTAGCTCAGTCAATGATTCCAACTTTGCGATGGAGTTTGGTATTTCTCTCAACGAGTGGCATCGCGATAATAACAATCTTTGCAAAGTCTCGAGGGAGCCTATGGTGTCTGGAAGTTGAGCAAGTTTACTGCATCCCCTTAGGTTAAGGAGAGACAGAGATGTTAGATGGCCGATGGAGCTTGATATGTGGGCTAATGATTCACAATAAGAGGCATTAAGAGTCTTGAGCTTCTTGAGAGAACCAATGGACTCTGGTAATTCTTCAATTGCTGTAGATCCTAAATATAGCTCAGTCAATGATTCCAACTTTCCAATGGAGTTTGGTATTTCTCTCAACGAGTGGCATCCCGATAATAACAATCTTTGCAGAGTGTCGAGGGAGCCTATGGTGTCTGGAAGTTGAACAAGTTTACTGCATCCGATTAGGTCAATGAGAGACAGAGATGTTAGATGGCCTATGGAGCTTGATATGTGGGCTAATGATGCACAACAAGAGGCATTAAGAGTCTCGAGCTTCTTGAGAGAACCAATGGACTCTGGTAATTCTTCAATTCCCGACATTGATAGGTCCAGCTGAGTTAACGACACAAGTGAGCCTAATGATTCTGGAAGTTGAGCAAGTTGTTTACAATTTGAGGCATCTAGAGTCTCTAGCTTCATCAAACAACCTCTTGAAATAGGAATCTCTCGTATATTAGTGTCATGGATGAGAAGCTCCCTTAATTCTTCCATTCTACCTACTCCTAGCGGCAGCTCCTTCAGTTTCGAACACCCCTTGACATTCAAGGAGATGAGGGTCTTGATGTCTTGGATAGAAGGATGAATCTCTTCCAGATTGTCACAATCTTCAAGAGTCAAAATCTCCAAGCTCTTGAAAGCGGACAAGTCGGGAGTTCTTCTCAAATCACAATTCTCAAGGTTGAGAACTTTGAGCTTGGTTGCCATCTAAAAGAAAGAAATGACACCTCCGTAAGATTGGATAAAAATAGCCATGCTCCCTTGCTCCTTCACAGCTGTCTTATACAATTTTAATTGTTTCTTTTTAGCAGTGTTTTGGCTACACCAACATATAATTTTTTTAAGCATATCATTGCAAAGAGAACTTTGGGATGTATAAGTGCTAACTACAATTATCTGCAAATAACATTTTTAGTTTTTTGAAGTTATGGCGATGCTGTTAGTTACCGATTAGAGATACGCAAATTTTATTATTAAACATAAATGGCTACTTTATTTATGAAAAAAAAAATTTAAATGCTATATGTACAAGATATAAAAAAATGTTATATTAAAAATATTTAAACGCCATTGGAAGGATAATTTAATGACTCATATAACATTACTACTTTGTAATTGTGTTGTACGATGACTTCAACAATGAAAAATTATAATGAATAAATATTGTGTGCAACACGTAAGAGAAGTTCACAAATTATTCCATTACTCTAAAAGTAACAATAAATTTAGAATTTTAGTATGTATCTAAAACACAAGTCACCGTCAGGAAGTTTTTGTTTCTCCATCGAAGAAGATCCCTATAATATAACAACAATTGCTAAACACATTTTTGCATGGGGAGAAATTAACTAGAAGCCATAAACCATTTAGATTAAAGTTAAGATAGGCATAGTATTGTATTTATATTATATATTAATTAATATAGTTAAAAAAAAGTTTGTTTTTAGTATGTATAATGGTAAGCATGACTGGTTGTTAAGATATTAAGGGGTAGAAGCTTCTGGCATATTTAAGTGTTTAAAATTCCTCTTATGCTTCAGGGAAAATCCATAATATGAGGAAGGATTTTCAAAAGAAAGAAAGGAAAACTTGGTGCAATTGGACCGGTCGACAACATGCGATTATTTATACAAGATATACCTTCTATAGGTCTTACCTTTAGTGGACCCCATCCTTCCCAATTCTTCGAAATCTGATTCCTCGATAGATCGAGCACGATTAATTTCTTTGGATGAAAGTTGGTCGCTTCAAAATTCGAGGGACAATAATTCCATTTGAGCCATCTTAACTGAGGAAGCAAGTTCTGAAAATCTCCGATGAGATTCGCATTGTTCACTTGAAAGAACCTCAAGTTGGTCAATTCTTTAAATTTTTCAGCTGTGTAGGCTGTGTAGCTTCCTCCCAAATCAAAATTTCTGTGAAGACAAAGGGCCTCAATCTTACTTGTGCCCTGCAATTAGGAAACAGTGTAGATCATAGTATCGAATGATGGGATGAGACCAATTGTATGTAAGAAAAGATGTATCGATTTTAAATTTGATGTCATACTATTATGATGTAGGCTTCTCACCTTCGACATCATGACATGACAAGTTGTGTTTGCATATTATTTATCTAATCTATGTAAAAATGTGAAGTTCAAAAGGGGGTCCCCAAATTTCTTTCTTCCAATTATGCCCTTTACAATTTGCACCTTTCAAAATTACAATAAAAAGCCTCTCTTCATGCACACGCTCTTCAAATACATTTATCAAATCTCATGCCCTTTATCTGGGAAACAATTTATATGTGAAACAACACAACTCTTACGGTTCGAACACATCTATCAAACTTGCCATCAAAACATGTATCAATACTAAAGAATTCCAATTGTAGAACCCCTCTTTTTCTTATGTACCTTGTTTGCAATTCTCCATAGCAAAATGAAAACGAGAACTCCATCCCAAGAAGTATGCACGTGTTTTACATTCCTTTCTTATCATGTATTTTTGCAATGAGTGTTTTTCATTATATGTTAGATTGAAATTTTTACTTCTCTTTTTATTACTATATATGTTTGATGCTATCTTTTCATTTCATGTTGATTTTGTTACAGAGAAATAGCAGTCATCTAAGTTTTTGATCAATTTGCCCATAGCTTAATAAGATCTTGCTAACAGACAGATTGGACATGAAGATTAATTATATTATGTTAATATTACTTCTGTGTAAGCATATAGCTGTGAAGTTGTTTAGTTTTATTTATAATTATCGTTCTTTGATAAATTTCTAAAAAAGTTGTAAGTGTAAAGTTATTTTATCACTCAAATGTAAACTTCAATGGTTATATATAAAAAAAAAGGACATGTATGTATCGTTAAAATATTCAACTTTCAAGTTCAATAAGTATTATGTTAAAAATGTTCGTTTTGATAATACTTCACCATTAAAATTTTATAATTATGGGATTGAAGATGTATGTTTGTTAATATATGTTTTGTTGAAAATACATGGTTCTCAAATTAAATATTAAAGTATAGCTAAAAACATATCATTGCAAATATGTATTCTTATAGGAGTATAATGTAACGTTGTAAAAAAATATATAATTTCACCTCTAAAAAAGAATTCTTGTATACACTTTCCCGGAAATCTTGACTTGGGAATCAACCTTCACATATGTCTATGTATACATAGATATCGCAATTACTATTCTTCCATAAAATTGTCGAGATCATTAATATTTGTTGGCAAGTGTTCATTACTCCTCTAAACGAAGTCATTTAGTTTTCTGGTCTTTATTCTTGACCATACACTATATTTTGAATGATAACAATAAGATCTCAAAATAATATATTGCTAATATAATTTACTTCATCAAAATAGTACGGCAATTTTAGATAACTTAGATAGGTAGAGCTTCCATCCATACTCTCATTAACGAACACATCTATTCAAACTATTACATTTAAAGATGCATCACTTTTCAAATTTTTTAATGGTTAGCTAGGCTCCATTTATTTTTGATACGGTTCGTTTGTTATTCTACTTAAATTTCTGTTATTTCTCGAATTCAAAACAGAAGTACCCATCGATTAGTGTCATTGACTTTATTATTGCATGAAAAGACATTTCTCTTCAAAAAAATGACACTATTCAAAAAATGTCATTTAACAAATGGTACATTATTCATATATTTTGCTGAATAGATACCTCTCTTGGAAGTTACATGCTTGGATCAGACACTCCTCTGTGCATTTTCAGTGGCATATTTGTAGATGACTTTATTTAACGGTACATGTATTATACTTAGTTCTTTTCTTTCTTTACACTTAGTGGCATCAGTTAATATTATTTACTTCTTTTATGTTTACATTAACAGACACCTTTGTGTTTTGAAAGGCTAAGTTTGAATAGACACGTTCTTTCGTATTTTTAATAGTAATTTAGAAGGTGTTTGTTTTTGAAATAGTATGCTTGTTATGTGATTTGCAATTCATCCTCTTTTTCCAATTAAATACATTGCATGACAGCTTGAAATTTCGAATAGACTCAATTTCACTTGTACAATAAAATTTTCTTACACAGAAATTCTTTCATTTTTAAAGATGAAATACATATCATATGTCCTTGGAGCTATACCATTACTCATAACTCCACAATTTTCTGGCTACCTAAAAAAATTGAGAAATGCCTCTAGCCACATGCAACGCACATGTAATCTTTATTAGCAAAATTTAGACTTTTCATCCATCATGAATAACCTTCCCATATAAATTCTCAAAATGGAATGACCTTCCACATTGTGTCCCCGTCGACACATTATGTAACTATATGTTAATATTCCTTAGTTACGTACATTTGTCTTTCCGCTTCTTTATTTTTATTTCTTAATAACACATACTTCTTTATGCAACTTCTTTTGCTTTTTTTTTTCTGGGTGATAACTTCTTTATATTACGTCTTCTTCTTATATTGCATGGAAAGAATGCTTAGATTCTCTATTTTTCAAGTGTTGTAGATCCTAATAGTAGTAGAAGTCTTGTGCTATGCACAAAATTTGAGACTTCGCATTTTCTACTGTAATGTAATATCTCGTAATTTTATAGGATTAATTAGAATGTCAGTATGTGATTAACTCAACCTGATTAGAACACCTTTTGGGGAGTTCTAAAAAAAGAGAAAAAAGGAAAAAAGAACGCACGGATCGGAAGAAGAATGTGAGATGGCGAGTCGCATGAGTATGTTGTAGGGCATTTTTGCTTGCTCGGTGATTATTTCATCAACCATTTGACACGTGTCCAGTTTATTCTTCAAACCAATCAAGAGACATAAAATGAGAAGAATTAGAGAGATATGGTTCGGATTGATGCAGCATTTCATTCGAAATTTAGATTATAAGTGTGGCAGTTTAAATTTCCCCAAATCAAAGTGTGGCAGTTTAGATTATACGTGTAAGTCGTTGACCACTTCTCTAATTTTTGCAGATTGGTTCACTTTGAGAACAATAGAGAAGATCGAGATCTTGATACTGGAGTTTGCAGCCGAAGCTAAATGTATTTTGAGTTTTAAAAAATGTAAGTAAAATATTTATGGCTCTATTAGTCCCGTTTATTGTAAAATTTCAGATTTTTTTTTCTTCTAATGTCTTAATTTACTCCCCAGATCTGACCAAGTAACCTATGGCATTTAGTTTTACACATTTATACGCTTTAGTTACATATATATTTTATAGCAATGGATTGTCAAAATATGTTTAGATTATTACAGCATTTTTGGTTGCTGTAATGACTATTATGGTATACAATGTTTACTTGCAATGATAGTTATAACAACCAGACTGTAATAACTATCGCCCCGTTGTGAAATAGCTATTACTACCAGGCTGTAGTAGCTATTTCCAAAATGCACGTCTTTTTTCTCTCACTCTATCAATGTTAGATTATTGATAATTAATATACATATTAATTTAACTAAATTCATTATAGTAATTATGTAATGATAACATCAATTATACTTATCTTGACTCTAATCACATATTATATTATTAATAAATAAAATATTAAATAATGGGTAAGTAGTCGATGAAATTCTCCTCACAAAAATTCCTTCTTTTGCTAAAGATGAAACACATATTAGAAATCCTTGGAGCTATGTCATTAGTCATACCCCCACAATTTTCTGCCGACCTAAAACAAAGGTGAAATGCCTGTATTCACTTGCAACGCACGTGTAATCTTTATTAGTAAAATATAGAATGTTTTCCATTTCCCATCCACTAGGAATAACCTTCTCATATTTATTCTTAAAATTGAATGAACTTCCAGAGCGTGTCCCCTTCGACACATTACTTAACTGTTTATTAACATTCCTTAGTTACTACCGTTTGTGTTTCCACTTCTTCATTTTATTTCTTAATAACACATACTTCTTTGTACAACAACTTTTGCTTCTTTTTCTTGGTGATAACTCCTTTATATAGGGTCATCTTTATAATGCAAGAAATCAATGTTTAGACACTCCATTTTTCAAGTGTTGTAGATTGTAATAGTAGTAGAAGTCTTCTGTAATGTAATATCTCGTATTGTCGAGGATTAAGTAGAATGTGAGTACGTGATTAACTCAATATGATTAGACTACCATTTGTGGAGGAGCTTTAAATAAAAGAAAGAAAAAAGAAAATATGCGCATGGATCAAAAGAAAAACGTGAGATGGTGGGTTGCATGAGTATGTTGTGGGGCATTTTTGCTTAGTCACCAATTATTTCATCAACCATTTGACAGGTGTCCAATTCATTCCTCAAACCAATCAGGAGACATAAAATGGGAAGAGCTAGAGATATATGGATCAGAGTGATAGAGCATTCCTTTCGTATTTGATGGAGTTTCCTAGAAGTTGAGTCTGGATATATTAAGTGTGGCACTTTAGATTATCAATGCAAGTCGTTGACATTGGTCAAATTTGAGACTAATAGAGATGATCGAGATATTGAGAAGAGATTATCGAGATATTGAGATTAGAGTGCGCAGCCGAAGCTTAAAGTATTTTGAGTGTTAAAAATCTAAGTAAAATATTTATGGCTCTATTGGTCCCGTTTATTGGAAAATTTCTACTTTTTTCTTCTAACGTATTTTGAACCAAAGATCTTACCACATAACATACACCATTTAGTTATCCACATATACTAAGCTTTAGTTATATATATACATCATGTAACAATGTATTATTTCAATACCTTTATATTATCAGAGCACTTTTCATTACAATAATGGCTACTATAGTCTATTACAATATTTACTTGCAGTAATAGCTATTGCCAACATTCATGTCTTTTTTTCCCAATCACTCTATTAATGTTAGATTTCTAATTATAACTAAGGCCTATACTAATTATAACCATATTTATTTATAGTATATGAAAGCCACATTGGCAAAACTAACAATGTTAACTAATGGTTGACTACAAAGGACTCGGTTGCACAAAACGTGAAAGATGGAGGATGATATTGAGCAAAAAAAAATGGAAAGGGGACTCAATCGTACAAATAGTAATACTTGAGGGACTAAATCTATACTTAACCCAACTTGAAAATTCTAGGAATCGGGATAGCTAATCATCACTAATGAATGGTCTCAATCATCATACCAAACAACTCATAAGAAGTCAATACTTAGTAAAAGAAAAAAGAAAGAAAAGACCTCAAAAGAAATCAAAAGAAGAATCCAAACATCAAACATGTGCATCAAAAAAATGTGGGAAAATCATGGCCCAACAATTTATAGACATCGGATTTTCTCCAAAAGTTCTGTGTCAAACAATGTGTTTTTTTGTAGTTTTGTTTTTGCATTGAAGTTACCAAAAGGAGAGTATCCTCATCAAATACTAGAGGATAAAGATACATATCTGTCATCAATAATAAAAAAATTTGCTCCTCAATTATGTCCTAAAATCAGGCAAGAAGAGAAATTAATTGAAAGAGCTCTTTTGCTGATAGAAGCAGCAAGTTTTGGGGCCTCAAGATTGACTATAATTTTTATTTCAAACAAGAAAGAGAAGATAGGCTCACATTAAGTGATTAAGACAAGCAGAGAAAATTCTTACCTTGTTGTTGACAAGCACATCTACGATATCCTTATGTTTCCACAATCTGCTACGCTTTTGAGGCTCATTTACATCTTCTAGACGAACAATTTCCCTTCCAAGATCTCTCAGTTGATCGTGCATAGTTAGCTTGCCGTCCTCGGTAATTTTAATTAAGGACCTAAGACTTAATTCTTCAATACTCGTCCTCGGGAAAAAATCACAGGCATCCCACATGTAAGTTGGATTTTGTTTAGATGATCCAATGAAAAAACATGCAATATCCAAAAATATCTGTTGGGCCCCTTGTTCTAATGCATCGTAACTGATCCTCAACGTCTCTTGCACTTGCTTATGAGGCACTTTCTTTAATTTCTTTGATGTATCTTTCCACACATCCATTGTCCTTCCGCATAAGAATGAGCCTATAACTTTTAGAGCTAAGGGAAGCCCATCAGTCCTATGTACGACATCATGAGAGATACCCTTATAATCACTCGGAGGAGAATCCTTTCTGAATGCATGTCTACTAAATAAAACCAAGGATTGTTCATATGGCAATTCATCAAGTTGATACATGTGGTCAGCCCTAGCATTCTCAAGAATAAGCTTGTTTCTTGTTGTGATGATGACTATACTTCCCTCTTTAAACCAACCACCATCTCCGATCAAAGCGTTCAAGTGATTAATATCATCCATGTCATCAAGAAGAATGAGAATTTTCTTATTTTTAAATCGAGATTTGATTAAACTAATTCCATGATCGACATTAGACACATCAACCGATTTTCCTAGTATGTCAGAAATGAGCTGCTTTTGTAGGCATATAATATCCTCACGGTGAGATGTCTCTCGAATATTTGCTAGAAAGCTACAACCCTCAAAATGACTAGAGAGTTTGTTGTATAACACCTTTGCAAGAGTAGTCTTACCGATGCCGCCCATTCCATAAATTCCAGTAATCCATGTACCATTGAATTCAGCATCTATTTTGCTCATAATTTGTTCCACTCGATCATCAATTCCCACCAACTCTTCGGGAACATTTAGTTGAAAAAGTCTTTTTAACTCGCTCATAACTTTTCTGACAACAATTTCAACCAATGCCCCTTCATGCCTGTCAAATAATAATGAATTTCAATATAGGATGGCAACAGTTATATTCTTTTACAAGAAAGATATGGTTAAAAGATGTTAAACAATGTTGATGGAGAATAATGTACCCGTTTTCAACTTTCTCTTATTCCCATCCTTTTAAGGAACTGACTTCCATAAGTGCTTTTTCCCATTCATTCACAAACATTTTGTCTAATTTCTTTTCATGTTCATTGGTAGCATCACTCAATCCCTTCGAGGAATTTCGCACCTGTGAGGGTTTCACTTTGTAAAATATGGGCAATACTATTTGCCCTGCTTCTCTCATGCACTTTAACATATGAGCTAGCTCACGAAGACACCATGTGCTGGAAGCATAGTTCTCCGAGATAATCGGGATTGAGATCTTAGACTGCGTAATACCGTGGAGAAGCTCCGGACCAATCTCCTCACCAACACGGAGTTCATTATCGTCTCTGAACACGTTAATTCCTACTTTGACAAGATTAGTATAAAGATGATCGGTGAAACCTTTGCGAGTGTCTTTCCCCCTAAAGCTCAAGAATACTTCGCAATCATTTCCTTGTGCCGTTGTGGTTCCACCTCCACAATCACCTACAGCTGGAGAGGCTGATGAGGAAGAAGCCATGAAATTCGGATCTTCTGAATGAGTGGGTTCATTTTTTTCCATCTCGAGAGAATTGGAGGAGCACAGCCTACATAGGCAGTAAAAGAGGTTGAGAAAGACGCCCCAAATATCGGATCTTTGAGATCTTTGAGGTTCGGCCATTATAATCACCTACAAAGGCAGTAAAAAAGATTGATGGAGCAGAGCCTCAAAGGATAGCAAGAAACAGAGAAGAGAAATATGGAATCCCAGTTCTGGGAATTGCAGAAATCTCTGTCAAAACTCAATCCGTAGCTACATTCAAACGAAAATAGGTGTGATTGACCAAATAGGAGGTTCCTCGAGCAAAACCTTGCAAAAGAGCTAGATTTCACAATCCAGATCTCGGAATGCAGAAATGTCTCTGAGAACTCAACTCGGAACTCGTCAAGAGAAACTGGAGCGATCAAAGTAGGAAACAAAGAAGAGAAGAGAAGAGCAAGGAATGATCGATCACCTGAGGAGTGCTCAAGCAACAACAATCCACCCACTGCTGTGATCTCCAGCGGTTCTCGGCCTCCGACGTCGAAATACCAGACACTCAAAACTCTCTGCTGTGCGTGCATAAACAATGCTGAGTTATTGCCGTCCAACGGTCCAAGTGCCCTTTTTATCCACGTAAACGCAGTAAACATTTGCCTCGTGGATTCTGCTCAGTTGTCCTGTCACATGGACCCACGCGCTCCCCTTCGCGCGTATTAGCCAAAACGTCGCTCCTCCTCTCCACCACTTTGCTTTGACCGCTACGACAGCTGACGCTCTGAAACCGAAGACTACGTGTCGTCCTTGCCTCGCATCTCGAGGATCCCCCGAGCTCACGTGGCGCGGGGACCGAGCGAGTTCCCGTGTTTTCCCCAACCCAGGCGACAGCGCTGTATGGCCAGACAGACGTGGCTCCATATTTTGGCCTGTTTCTCCAATGAGGGGTCTTACCTCTTTCAAAATTAAAAAAAGAAATAAAGATTTTTTGTATGCAACCCTTTGATAAAAATTTAGGTTGCATTTTTAGAAGAATTGTATAATTATGTACGTGACGCTATTTACATATTTTGAATCTTCTAAGTAATTCATGTTAAACAAAAGTTCAGACCGTGAGAGTTGCAAGAGAAATGAAAGCAAAAATTAATATATAGAGACAAGATACACGATGGGTGTTTGGTCCCTCGTATTTATAAGCAAAAATTATTTCGTATTTGGGGACTTGTGTCTTGCCTGATCCTTTGCGTTAGTGAATAATCTGTTGATATGTAGATTTATGTTCATAACTTGGGCTTCGTCGTTAAGAAAAAAGCTAGAAGTCAAACCAAATAATTGTTGAGATGTAAAATATATTCAGCACTATGCTGTAATGGCTTAAAGTAAACGATTGCACAGGTAATTTCAAGTCAAATTATATGCACTAGAGCTCGACTTTCAACTTGACTCAACTTTTTTTTTTGCCAAGGCTAAACTTAATATATTTGTGAAAAATAAGCTGCGAGTACATGCCTGTTTAGATAGAACTGAAAAATAATTACTGAAAATTTCGAGTACTGAATTTCAAATTGGACCATTTTAGGTACTTAAAATGAAAGAAAATGTTGTTTGATAATAATTAATTTCAGCGGCATAACGCGGTAGCTGCATGGAAACTATGCGCGTGCTTTCATTGATTTTAAAATCGGGGCGTGGAAACTACTTTTTACCAACAGTGGAGAGCACATGGGGCTTTCGCTTTCCTTTGTCTCTAATGGCGAAGGCTTCATGGATATCATGAACCAACTATACTGCAATATCATGACATAGACCAATTATATTGCTGTATAATATCGCATCATAACCAATTGTTTTAATTTTTTTTTGTTTCCTATGAAGAATCTATTTTGTTAACATGTTTAACGTACTACCTCAAATTACAAATGGGAAAAAAATGAGACGTGATAAATAGTGGATATTGTAGTTCACAACGATGACAGTTTATCGGTTATGTGTTTCGTTATGGAAGAAATAAACAAGTATATGCATATAATAAAGATTAGATATCAAAGAGAAAACGAATTAAAGTTCAGGGAAGAATATGAAATGCAATTTTTCTCACATCATAAAGTTTTTTTTTTCTCCTAATGGTGCTTTTACTGATTACTACGCACGCTCGATGGATAAATCTCTCCATGAAAAAAAAAATTGGAATCCAGGATGCGATCGGGGCAAAAGAAATTTTATGAGTCATTTAGAGTGAATGTACCGAACTTCCATTATTAGAATGATGTAATGAAAATTTGTCTACATAGGTAGGGTTTCTTCTCCATCTTGAAACATATATATACACACACATACATATATATATATGAATGGGTTAGTCAAATTATTTAGATTAAAAATGTTGAAACATAGATAGATCGATTGGGGCTATTTGTGCAAAGCACATAATGCTGACTTATTGCCATTCGACGGTTCAAGACTCTTCATGTGAAGCAAACCGCTGTGAGGCATATCACCGAGAGAACAATCATCGCACGCGTTAGCTTCCGCAGCACCTTGCTGAAGGTGTGCGGAACCCAACGCGCAAATACTCACATGCTCGCATGCTCCTGGTGCTTTTGATCGAAACGCGAGATCCAGCACGACTTTGAATTGACTCTCCTCTTTATATTAATAAAAGAAAGTAGAAAACGAAAACAAAGGAGCAAATGCTCACGTGCTCCAGCTGTGATCTCCACCGATTCTTGGCATTATGCGAGGAAGGTGCATTGCAGGTGCTTTCATTGAGATTCGAGATCCAGCACTGTCTTAACTTGGCTGGCCTTTCCTAAAAAGCAAAACTGACGACCGACACTCACGTGCTCCTGTTGCCAATGTACATGAGTCAATAGAAAAAGCATATCAATCGTGGGATCATACATATGGGAATTTTTTTTTTTATTAAAAGTCTTCAGGATGCATTACTTTTTTCAAAAAAGAGGTTCGTCTGGGAAAATAACTCTCAAAATTAATCTCTTCCGGAACAATTTTCTCAAACTAGAATTCTCCATACCACATCCTATTTAAAGATTATCTAGTCACTTCCTTTCACCCAAGTCATTTTTATCTCTCTCAATAAATTAATTGATTTTTACGTTTCCTGTTGAATTCCTAACTTCCCCTCTAAATTTTTTTAAAAGGTGTGGAAATTTGAAAATAATGTGGAAAGCGCAACCCAAGAAAATGCGTCGGCGAACACTTATAATGAAACTTTTCATCAAGATCCAATTGACTGATTAACGAAATGCATCAATTCGACGAAACTTATGCTACAAATATTTAAAATATTTTGGTCCGTTCGACCCAATTTTTTTCACAAATGCCGCTAATATCGTAATTCCACCTAGTTCACTCTTACAAGTGTAGTTTTCGAATTCCTTCACATGCATTTTACAGTCCGCTTTAACTCTATCTAATGATGACTTTGAGACATGTAAATCAATCTACAATGTCATTGAACCCACAGTGTTCTCTGGCATGGGCAACCCTAATTCTTGTTCTGCGCCCATATCTTTTGGGCTGACCGAATTCCACTTTCCTCTTGTGAGTGCGTATATATTATTCTTTGGTCTATCATGCTCACGCCGTGAGTTCCTTTCTTTCTTCACCGTTTTCTTCCTTTTTCTTCATCATTTTTGTTTATTCCCTTTCGAGTAGTGTTCAATCAGTTCCAGTTTTGACTAAGAAAAATTAACTTGCCTGCTTTTAGCATGATGTGCATCTTTAATATTGGAAAGAATTGGCCAGTTAATTCTCCCAAAAAATGTTCAGAATATATTCCTCAATAACGAAGATTTGCTCCTCCATTCGTGCTAAAGTCCTTATATTGCATATATGATATCTGGTCAAGAAAAGGAAATAAATGGGTTAGGCCGCATTTCTCATTCCCGCAGGCTTAGTCTAATTAACTCAATTAAGCTCAGAGTCTCCTCGCACCAATCCAATCAAAATGTAATAATATGTGGGCTCACCATCAATGAATGAAAAATACTCATAATATTTGTATGTAATTTAACTAATATTTTTTTAGGGGCCATGATCAATCTCTAAATTTTCTATGCAATAAATAATTGACTAGATCCTCAAAATTTATGTGTTAACATCCCTTGCTGATTATATTTCCCTCACAGCCGGTAGTTTGGCTTAGAGATTTTTTTCCCTCTTGACGCATAAGATTAGGCAAGTTTATAGAGAGATGTTCACAGTAGTGGCCTTTTCTTGGCTTTTGATGTCGTTGAGATTGGACCCACATACCAGTGCAATTTTGAGTATGCAGTGTGACCATTCCATTCATTGCTCGTGCAGTACAAAGTAGGCTTACTTGTCTTGTCAGATTAGAGACCACAATTTCTCAGCTGCTGCCACTATCTTGCTGATATTTGCTGACTGCAGTCTTGTCCTTATCCTTTACTTTCACTTTTTCTCTATCGTGCTTATACTTTATCGAATCAAGTTCTTCAAATTTTACAAATTTTCTAATCAAATTCATCTTACACAAAATCCAGCCAAATCCAACTTGCATGACCGTCAGATGATGTCGTGTGTGACATGAATAATCAAGTCTCGTTAATTTTTTTGGATAGAGTATTATTTGTCACTGTCTTTGTCGTCATAATCACTTAAACAAGGTTATAATTTGATATTACACTTAATATCTTAGCCATATGTCTCTGTATATAAAATCTATACATCTGTGATGAAGGTATAGCAAACGAAGCAATCTTAAAGTAATATACAAGTTTTTAGCCATTTTGCTTCTTCTTTTTTGTCGAAAGCCAATTTGCTTTGTTGGCAATGTAAGAAGTATTCTCTCTCTTAATCTTCATGATCCAATAAATATATTTTCCTTCTCACATTAATAAAAAAATAGAAAAGAAAACTAACGACCAATACTCGTTAAAATTGTTTGTCATTAGTGATTGGACATTATGAACCAACTAAACTACAATATGATGACTTTGACCAATTATATTGTGATATTGCATCATAACCAATTTTTTTTCTTTTTATTTCTTGAGTAGAATTGATTTACCTAAGCTGCTGTTTTGATTCAAAGCGAGCACGACTTTGACTTGACCTGCCTTTTTGTATAAAGGATAATGACATAAATAATTCTTGAACTTTGACTTAATATATAATGTAATTCATGAATTTTTAATTTGTTCAATATAGTTCATGAATTTTAGTTTAATGTTTAACGTAATCCCTGAATTTTTTATTTGTTCAATACGGTTCCTGAACTTTTAGTCTATGTTCAATTTAGTCACTGAATTATATGAAAATGTTCAATATAGTGGGACTACATTAAAAGTTTAGGGACCGCATTGAATATTAAATTAAAGTTAAAAGATTACATCGAATAAATTAAAAGTTCATAGATCATATTATATATTGGGTCAAAATTCAGAAATCATTTGTGTTATTTTTTTTTATAAATAAAGAAATAGAGAAGAAAAACAAAGGGCAATCATTGCACGCGTAATTCCGACAGCAATTTGCGGAGGTGCGTGGAACCATCCTATGCAGCTGCTTTTTGACTTAACATTGCCTTTTCTATTAATGCTCCCATGCTCCTGGGGGTACTACTATACACGAGTGAATCACAAAAACATATCAATCGTCGGATTATGTAGGATTTTATTAATAAATGCTAGTAGGACACTTTGTTAAAATATTTAAATAAAGAAAGTTTTATTATTTTCAATACACAGTCTAACTTGTTTCTTTCAAAAGAGATTCCTCTAGGAAAGCAAATCCCAGAATAAATCTCCCTCCAAAACAATTTTCTCAACTTAAATTTCTCCTACCGCATCATGCCTAAAAATTATCTAGTCATCACCCCATCACCCAAATCACTTTTATCTCTCTCCTTGAACTAATTTTTTTTTTGACATTTCACATAAATTTTATACTTTCAATATCACAATTAGAATTTCTCAGGTAACGGGTCCTCCACAATCAAATAACTATTTAGTTTTGACAAAATAAATAACTATCCAGTGATACCATTTTCTTTTTATTTCATTTCTGTCAAACTTTAATTTCAGGTGGACGCTCTTTTTTTCTTAGCTTTTTAGTTAAGATGATCACATATTTATCTAAAGGTGTTTGCCATTAGTGATTGGATATTATGAACCCACTATATTACAATATCATGACTTTAACCAATTATGTTGTTGTTTTTATTATTGCATCATAACCAACTGCTTTTATTTTTTATTTTCTTATTTCCTTAGTAGAATCTAAAAAAATGAGACATGATAATATGGTGGACATTGTAGTCCACAAGGATGAATGTTTACTGATAACGCGTTTCTTTGCGGAAGAAATGAACAAGCATATGCATATAGTAAAGATTAAATAGCAAAGATTAAAAAAAAACTTTACGGAAGAATATGAAATGCAACTTTGTCATATTGTAAAGCATTTTTTTTTCCTAATGGTGCATTTAATAATTGGTGGGCCTGCTCGATGGATAAATCCCTCCCTGAAAAAGATCGAAATCCAAGATGTAATTGGGGCAAAAAAGTTGGTGAATCATTTATGTTGTCTAGAAAGGTGCATCGCAGCTTTTATAATTGTGAAAGCCTGTATTGCTGTTTTGATGAATTGTTCACAGCTGTAGCACCTCGAAAGTTACAATAGTTTCTAGAAAGATGTCTTACCCAACTTGGTGTTACAACTGTAAAATCTGTTGTATCACTCAAAACAAAAAATTGCAACACTTCACAATACAGCATAATTACATTTCATCTACAGCTGTACCGATGTAATCGGGCGGGAAAAAATTTATCAGTCATTTATGTTGTCTGAGGAAATATGAATGCTCGCACACTGCTATGGTCTCCACCGTTTCTTGGCCATCGACATTGGATACACGACACTCTTTACTGTGCGTGCTTGGGCAGTGTTGAGCAAGGCATAACTGTGCGGAAGGTTGTAGAACCTGCGCAGGTGCTTCGGTTCAAACCTTGACTTGTCTTGACTTGCCTTTCCTGTCAATAAAGACATAGAAAAGAAAACCAAAGGGCAATCCTTCCACCCGTAATTTCCACAGCATCTTGGTGAAGGTGCGTGGAACCTACACAGGTGCTTCTTGACCCGAGTCAATCTCAAAAACATTGACATAAATCTCAGCAGGAGACTTTGTTGTTAAGACAATCGAAT
Organism: Syzygium aqueum; assembly: GCA_031216185.1. Lineage (NCBI taxonomy): Eukaryota > Viridiplantae > Streptophyta > Magnoliopsida > Myrtales > Myrtaceae > Syzygium > Syzygium aqueum. The sequence goes on from CM062233.1 coordinate 10,344,401, forward strand.
AAGGAAAGTTTATTATTTTCAATCCAAAATCTACTTTATTGTTCTTTCAAAAGGGATTCCTCCAAAAAAAAGCACGTAATGCTGAGTTGCCATACAACGGTCCAAGACGCATGCTGGACGAAAAGGATAATTATTGCACGCGTAATTTTCGTGGCATTATGCGGATGGTACGTGTGCTTTTTGACTTGACTTGCTTTTGCTATTAATAAAGGAAATAGAAACGAAAATCAACAATCAATTTTCGATGCTGCACCAGCTATTTTAATCAAAAAGCAGATTGCGATAATCCCTACTCTCTCTCTATTTGCAGGGATGGATGTGCAAGGTCCATGTCCGATCGGACTTAATATCACGAAGGTCCCTTACTCGCGCATGTTAGCGTCTAACGATCATGGCATGCGTAGTGGTATAGAGTTGTGAAGAGGAGACTTATTTTATTAGAAAATTAGAGGATGACCACCAAATTCATGCATGGAGTCACCTCGTTACATGTTTTTTTAAGGTCGATTGAAGATTCGATGCAAACATTATAGCAAAGATTGGAATGGGGTGAGACTCTATATCCCAAGTCTGAAAAATCTACAATATACTGATATTGGATTATTGTGACAATTAAAAATCGATTGATAGTATATATAGGAAGGTTTGTTTGCCCTTGCTAGGGGAAGTTGGACAATTATGACGATTGTATTTGCACAATCAACGACTGATGGGGTTGAGGCATTATTCTAAATCCATCTTATTACTCAAACGAGATGATTTTGTTCGATCATTTTTTTTCCTTTTCACATACTCTCCCTCCCGAGTAGGTGGAATCGCGAGTTCGTATTTGGGAATATATGTTAAAGCCATACATCTCTACACAAATCTTAATAATCAAAACTTTTTAATTGACATCCCACGATAACATGTGAACAGTGAAGTCTATAGATCTTAAGCTTCTAGCAAGCGAGTGTGAAGCTTTGATTGAAATGTGAGATACAGCACCCCCGATTTAACTTGCTTTTTCTATTAATTAAAAAAATAGAAGATAAAGCTGACGACCGATATTTGTTAATAGGAAATTACATGGCGCTGTGCGAAAGGTGTGTAGAACCTACGCAGATGTTTCAATTCTAAGCGAGCACGACTTTGACTTGACTTGCGTTTTCTATTTATAAGGAGATAGAAAAGAATACCAAAGGGCAATTGTTGCACGCGTAATTTCCACATCATTTTGCGGAAGGTGCGTGGAACCATCCTATGCTGGTGCTTCTTGACTTGACTTGCTTTTTTCCATTGATAAGAGAAATAGAAAAGAAAACTAACTAGCCATACTCCCATGCTCCCGGTGCTAATATACATGAGTCAATAACAAAAAAAATCGAGAAAATTATCCAAAAAATTTAAAATATATTGTACTTTACTAAATCAGTCTTAAACCTTATAATTTTATCAATTGAGTCTTAAATATTTTTACTTTTTGTCAATTGAGTGCATCCTACCAACTTTGGTCGAAAATCATTGACGTGGATATCGACCGTCCTACGTAGCATGAATCATGTAATTTTTAATAATTAATATTTTTTTAATTAATTAATTTACTTCTTTTTTTACCTGTTTTTCCTCTCTATTTTGGGAATACACCATCTCTGGACAAACCTTGAATAATCCAAACCTTGTGATTGGCATCCTGCGATAACATGTGATCATTGAAATCCATAGATGTGAAACTTCAAGCAAGTGCGTGTGAAGCTTTGATTGAAATTTGATATCCAGCACACTTTTTTTGGGGGGATCAAAAGATCCAACACGCTCGACTTGACTTGCTTTTCTATTAATAAAAGAAACAGAAAAGAAAACTGACGATCAGTACTCGTTAAAGTCGTTTGGCATTACCGATTGAACATGATGAACCAACTATACGACAATATGATGACTTAGACTTGCCTTTTTCTATTAATAAGAGACATAGAAAAAGAAAACCAAAGGATAATCCTTGCACGCGTAATTTCCACAGCATTTTGCGGAAGGTGCCTGGAACCATCCCATGCAGATGCTTCATGACTTGACTTGCACTTTGTTCCTCTGTTCACACTTGTGGAAAATTTTCCTTTTTAACCTTTTATCGGGAAAGTTTTTCCAGTGAAATTGGGTGTCGCTGCATCAGGAGGAGGAAAGGAGTGTAATATATGCAGCATTTGGGTATTCTTGAGTTTCCATGTTGTAATATGTATGAATAGGTTAGTAATTTATTCAGATTGAAGAAATGTTGATGCATAGAAAAATCAATGGGGGCCATATGTGCAAAGCCCATAATGACCTCCGAATCTAAGGGGGGATCACACTAACCTATAATTTCAATTTGTATTGTGGTAAACATATTGAGACTTCTATGACTTAGCTTCCTGTAATTTATTCAGATTGCTATACTGCATTTTGCGTTTTCTTTCAACTAGAATGGACTATTTTCTTCTCATTCCCACCTAAGACTAATTGTTTATCGGTTTTCGACATAATGATACATCACTTTAGCCATCGACATCACAATACGTTGCTCCGAAAACTAAATAAGTGATCCAAATTATTTGTACTTGTAAACACTTGTGTACAATCATACAGGGAACTATTATTCACTTCCCCGATAAAGTGGCTGTCTCATGGAAAATCGCTTTTGTTCGGTCTTTTGGTATTCTCTTTTTATTGTTTTAGGTGTTGACAGATGACAATGAAAGATTTCGTTTCTGTTTTTGTGCATCACACGTTCATTTTGTTGGCCAATCGTCACATGTTCATTATTGGGCTTGCAAAATGTATATTACCTCCATTGTAATTATCAGACTTCCCTCGTTTACTCTTGACACTGTAGATATACTTTTTTGTAGATGCACGCCGACTATATACATCTTGCTTCAACTCAGCTGGATGCACAAAGAAAAGTAAGCACGCGTACACCTATCTTAATTCTTCCTGCTTAACATAGACTTGTACATTTTATTCTTCGACCGACCGGCTACGGTTATAAGCATTACTTGTGAAAGCACTCTCACTCGAGTTTTGCTTTAGGTATTCACTATTCGGTGGTTCTAAGAACACATTTTTTTAGGAGAAAACCATAATAGAACATCAGTTTAGTTCTGATTCAAAATGTTTCTACATTTTCTGTTTTCTCTTTTGTAAAGTGACTTCATTGTACTCTTGGAACTTTTATGGGAATGGCAGAATTGTTGCGAAGAGAAGGAAAGTAATTACGTTTCTGTTGTATAATCTCAGTTCCGTTCACTTTTTTTTATTTTTTATTTTTTGGTCAAGATAAGATAAATTTTGCTTCTCGTAGTCTACTTTTATTCTGGTTGGGATAAGATAAAATACACAAGATTTTATACCTATCGGTCTGCAGACTACATGTGTCTAGTGAGCTTATAGAGGAAGTATAAAAGAGTTAGTCCAATTCGTCAAAGCCAACTTGCATTACTCAGGCCCATAAAAGCCCACAAACCCAGCACTGATTTGTCTCCTTCTTGACCCTGCTGCGACTCGAGGGGACGAGGGAGGGGGAGCGCGGGGAGGATGACCGAGAGACGGAGCGAAGCAGCCGTGAAAATTCTAGAATTCTGAGTCGGATGGCTCTTCCGACGGAACAGGGTTAGCATCGCACGGGCAACACTGCTGACGGGGAGAGAGAAGGGGGGGCGAATGGGTTCTTTGAACGGGGTCGGCGAAGGTGGTTTCGGGGAGGGCGTCTTTAGCATCGCGTGCGTCGGTTCAGCTATCACGGGAAACCCTGTTTGGCCCCCTGATTTTCGGCCGTGAAGATTCGAAGCGAGTCGTTCGTGTTCAAAGCTTCATTGCTGGCGCGCACTCTCACGGGGCAACACTTTTCAGATCCTCCTCGCGCAAGCTTGACCAGTAACTGCAACCGGGAACTCCTCCTGGACAAGGTAATTTCATTCCCCTCTTTCCGGCGCTGTTCTGGAAAGATGCGTGACTGAACCACGTTCATGTAACTCATGTGAAGATCACTGATGATCTACGCTGTAATTTGTTGATTTGTGACGGCTTTGTGGTTCTGACACTGATTTCAGGCGAAAATCCAGCTTCGATTTCACGACCAGATTCAATCCCTTCGGTGCACGTAGACCGTTTGATGAAATGTCTCTAAGATACATCATTCCTGATCCAGTTTCATATGAAGGAATTTTAGCATAGATCACTTGCTATCATTCAGTCCGTTAGCATTCAGATTCGATCCTTGACGTCCTGTGACGTCTCTGTGGTGTTCGTGGTCAATCTCTATGGGACGTTTCCCCGATCCTTGTTCTGAATATCCACTGATTTAACGTATTGAACTACGAATGAGCTGGTTAGATTCTCGGTTTGCTCTGAAGAGGACGATGGGCTGAAAGAAGAAAATATAATAATAAAAAATGACGAAATATGTAAGAAAAGAGGAAAAACGGATAAAAAATAATAATAACAATAAGATGGGGTTAGCGTGGGCTTAGATACACTAAGATCATGACTTATGGTTATCGGAATTTCTTTCCATACATGCGTTCATTCCACTCCTGTCTCGTTAATTCAAACTTGTAACCATAAGCATTGAGACCGAGCTTTGAGCTTGCTAACTAACGTCGGATATGTGCCTCCTGCTTGAATATACAATGCCTCATGAGCAACGCGCTAATCTCACGTTCTTCTTTTTTACACTTTCAAATCAGCCTAAATGAACACAACAAAACAAATTATCACCACAAGACTTGCTTGAGGAGAAATCGAATAGGATGCTTATTGTACCACTCAAGACAGACTGTACTGAACTATACGTCCCGAGGAAGTACCCTGAGGCTGTAAAATCTATCCTCTGCAGCATCCCTCAAAAACTTGAATCGAGTCCGGTGAAGGAAAGCTGGCTCCGCATTTTAATGCTCAATGCTCCAGAGGGAGAGACATGGCCTGCACTACCTTTGGGGTTGATCTGAACCGGTTGCGCCGGAGGACGTGCTAGGCCTAGCACCATCTTCAACAGTAGGAGAAGTACCCCACTCTCCTTCAGATTCCAATGGCTCCAGCACATAGACGCTGCCATCGGTAAGCCCTAGTGCAAACTGGTTAGGTTCAGATGGATGTGCTGCAATGACTAGCGGGTAGGCCCTCGAGCTGCCAAATCCATCAGTGAGGGATGAATAACTTGCGAGACTATTGGAACTTCGCGAATGAGACTTGCCATTTTCATAGAGGAATGAGGTTAACTGAGCAGTAATAACCAACTTACCTGGGGTTTGGAGGGATATAAGCGGCAGGATTTATACGGCATCTCAATCTGAGTTCAGAAGCAGTAAGAACACCGATGCTGCCATCCTCAAAGCTCAAATATATTGATTGGCCATTGCATGAATATGTAGCATCTGTGATTGGACCGCTAGCTTCTCGAGTAACCCACTAGTTGCGATGAACAACGAATCAAAAAGAGCACTTTTGGCACTAAGCAACTCATACTACCTAATATTTTGCTATTTTTATGCAATCAGGATGAGATAAGAGATTGGTTTGTGCACAACAAAAAAAATCTTCAATACCTGCTCGAGGCATTTTAGTTTAGGAGCTTCATATGTGGCGATCTGTGTTTCATGAACCACCAGCAAATGTATCTGATCCACGTGAAATTGAACACGAGTAATAGCAAGAGGAGCTGTGCTTCGCCCAGTCAGCATCTGCTGAAACTTACTGCCCCTCTTCTCCCATCCCTCAGTGCTCCAAACGCACAACTGCGGTGATGAAAGACAACCATCAAAGGGGGCATCAACATTGATGCACAAATGAAAGAATAAGATTCTACGTTTGTGTTTGTATTTCAGAATCACACCGATTGTCTGTTTGTAAGCAACAACAGGACATCATAGCTTCTTTTTTCGTAGTTAATGGGATGGGATTAATTTGTCAACACAGAAGATGAAGTTTTCTGGAAGGATTTATTCTGCCGGTAAAGGATGCCTTCATGACCTGACATATGCTGAGGACATAAGCATCAATATATCCAGAGTAAACATCATCCCTTTTTTTTTGGAGCACTTTAAACTACATTGCTCTCTCTGCCCAAAACTTAGGCATGTTTACTTGGAAAGTAAGAGGCAGCAGTGGTCTGGTACCTGAGTCAGCGCCAGAAGACACAAGAACATTTAAGACATTAGAGAAGGCAAGGCCCGTTATTCTTTTCTGATGTCCTCTTAATGTTACCTTGACCTGAGAAAGTGAAACTGTCAATAACATTAACTTTGTTGCGGATAACAAGGTTGACTTTCAACGACAATGAAAACAGGTCTCACCTCATCAATTCGCACATTGTAGATTTGAATAGAGAAGCCCTCCATTCCTATTGCAATAATGTTATTGTCTCGAGGAAGGAACGCCAGAAATGATGCTGCTTTTGGTGCGCGAATAAATGTTGTTATTGTCTGGATATCAACAGACAAGATAGTATTAACAACTTTATAAGCAAGAGTGGGACATATGTGCCAAGAGGCACTTGTCCCAATTGCATGCAAGTTCGACCATTAGATCTCTAGATGGGTGAAAAAAGGCTCCCGCTTTTTTTTCTTTAATCAGTAAGAGCCTAAATAGCACCTACATTGACAAGCGACACGCCGACAAGTCAATTCTTAAAAAATAAAGAATTCCGACACATTAGGACACGTTGTATGTTAAATTTATATTTTACATATATACATGATAAATTATCATTCTTTTGGCTTTATTTTTCTTTAAATCGAAGTTATGAAATGTGATTCAATTGTTCTTTTTCGAAAAGAAGAAAAAAATTCAATAGATAATATACTAAAGGAGAAAGCAATATTTTACCTTACCAAAAAAAAAAAAGGAGAAAGCATGGACCAGCGCCACGCGCGTGGTGCGAAATCTACTTTGGTAAAGAGAGACCTGAAGTGAAGGGAAGGTTTTTTTTTTTTTTTGAACCCCGGAGGTTCGGAGTCAGGCCCGGGCAATCAGCTCCGGTAAGGGGAGGAGAGAGAGAGAGACACCCCCGGTGTGGTGATGGAGTGTACAAAGGAGAGAGAGAAGACGCAACAGCGAAAAAGAAATGCCAGAAAAGCTAAAATGGAAGAAGAATGTGACTCTGTCCTCCTCCTTCTTCTCTCTCTGGATCCTCTTCAATCTCTGCTTCACTTAGCATATCAAATATTCATTGTTCTCCCTTTTCTTTTCTTTTTTTTTATAGATTTATATTTTGATCCATAATTTATTGAAATTTTTTAAAATTGACCCATGCGTGTCGGAATACCAACGCGGCTGCCGTGCTTCCTAGGTAAAAGCATAACGATTCCATTGAAGATGGAGAAAAGCCCTTGTCTCACTTAACGAGTGAAAAAGCAGTGGTCTGGTACCTGAGAGTCAGAGCCAGAAGACACAAGAACAGTTAAGGGAGTTGAGAAGCCTATGACTATTCTCTGATGTCCTTCTAGTTTTGTCTGGACCTGAGAAAGTGAAACGGTCAATATCCATAACTTTGTAACAGATAATAACAAGGTTACTTTTCAACGACAATAAAAACAGGTCTCACCTCATCATCACGAACATCGTAAACTTGAATAGAGGAGTCCTCCATTCCTATTGCAATAATGTCGTTGTTTGGAGGTGGTGGGGCCATAAATGTTGTCATCGTCTGGATATCACCAGGCAGGATAGTATTAACAACTTTATAAGTAAAAGTAGGACAAATGTGCCAAGAGGCACTTTGCCTCAACGGCATCTCCCTTCTTGGAAAGAGAGAGAGGGAGAGCAAGTTCGACCATTAGATCTCTGGACGGGTGAAATAGGCTCTTGCCTTCTTTTGTTTAATCAGTAAGAGCAAAAAGATTCCATTACAGACGGAGAAAAACCCTTGTCTCACTTAGCAAGCAAAAAAGGGCATATGCTACGCTTCGGACTCTACCAAATAATCCACATGAAAATCAGAGCAACTGATTTTATGGAACTCCTAACAATAGAGTTCAATACTTTTTACACATGATAGAATCAATTAATTTTAGGTCCCATAAAAATGTGAAATGGAAATAGTACATGCATATTCAACAGAAAGGGGTAATTCATCATCTCGTGCCTTGTGGATAGTGCTACAAAAAACTGAAAAGAAGATGTAAACATGCTTTGGGAAAATATTCACCTTAAAAGTCATCATATTGAACAGAGAGATCTTCCCCCCTGATGTTGATATTAGATAACATTCGTTCTTTGACAGTGCAAAGCACGGAACTGCATGTTCAGGATTTGTATCGCTTGTGTCATTGGTCATCAAATTCCCGCCAATAGGTTGCCATAACTGTGGTACTACACTAGTTGTAGCCTGCGAAAAGAAGAATCAATGTAGTTTTTTTTGGAAGCCGAATTAATGTAGTTGAGATTGCGCTAAACCTTGAAATACCTTGCCAATTTCATGAAAAGAAAGATTCCGTTCCCTGCCTGTTAAGTTCCGATCATTTTTTGCCCATTTCCAGAGCTTGTGTACAGCATTCGATGATAAAGCCAGAATGGCATGACCTGAGTTTGTATAGATTAATCTCGAGACCTGCTTCATTTTATCAGCTTCAGTGTTGACAGTTAAATGTAATACCCAAAGTGAAAAAGAAAGAGCCCCAAGTTACTAGGCACTAAATGATAGATGCAGAAATTGATGCAAAGAGACTCGGTGACACACAGCTCCACCGCATATATATCCAAGAGCGCCTGTGTGCATATATAAGCATACTGTATCTTTACATATGAGCAGAGCATATGATGCACATGTCGTCAAAACCCAGTTGAAACAGTTACCAAAAAAATTCTGGCAAAAAGTAGAACCTTGACTTAAATCGTCTATCTGTATCACTATAGAACTAAGAAAACTCTGTGCAGTCTACGTGCAAAAATACAGTGTCCTCACCCATGCTACTCTTTTCTGTGAATACCTATCCTTTTGCATCTAGCGTTTGTGTAATTTGATTCAGCAGGTAAATTTCCACTCGAAGTTAAAGTATCTAAATTCCCAAGCTTAGCATTCCCGAACGAGCATCAAAGTGTTGCACAATGATATACTTTGCCTGCCATGTACAAAGCCAAATTCATCTCGTGAAGAATCCGTGCCTTTTACCACATGTAACTGCCATGAGAGTCCACAGAACAATCCATCTCATTGGATTCCAAGCAAAGGCTAAAAAAGTCTCGTTATGCAAATATACCACTGCATTCTAAATTAGGCAGCATCCATCTCGCTATTCATCCTTATGATAAAATTCATAGCAGCCACAACCAACAAAACTCCAGCACCATTGCCACTCCATAATCACAGATTTATTAATGTTGATCATGTCCTTTCCTATTTGTATGGTTGAGACAATCAGTTAACGATGAAAGGCCAAATGAAGAGATGACATAAGTCCTCCAAGTGTTGAGATTTAAAAGATCAGTCACTGGACCACATGCGAAAGAAACTAATCAAGCAAGTGCATTAAATGCGACCCCTACTCAAATTTGTGCAATCCAGTAGAAACATGATACGCATGGGCCCAATTCCCTTTTTTTATTTTTGTCCAATGGCCTACTTTCCTTAAAAAGAGCTAACTTTTACTCTATATTTATATAATCTGAACTTTTTTTGTCTAAAAAAAATCAACTCTAACTTTGTACCCAAATCTGGGCCCCGTTATCGGTCTAATATTGCCGTTAAAATCTGATGTGTCAATTCTACACGAATATTTCTTTCTTTCTCCGTTGATGATGTGGAATTTCGGCTCAATTAAATAATTTCTATTAAAGAAACGACCTTTTTGTCAATCTCCATATTTTCGTCTTCTTCTTCATCTTTCCTCGCAACCTCAATGAAGGGAGGTACTTGAGCTAAAATCTGAATCGTGCAACCTTGGATTTGACTAATGCAGTCTCAGATGTGAGTCGCATCACCTCAAATATGAGGTTGCGCACCTCAATCGTGAGTGGCAAACTCCATTAATGGAGGTCAACCATAGGGTTCAGAGTGAACGAAACGATCTGCATCCTCACGGCCACGGTGGTTTTAGGGAAAGCTTTGGGCTCATTTTGTCATCGTCAGGCCAGGAAATGATCTTCCATTGATGTGGAATTGTTTGCAGTGATTCTTTGCTGAGTTGAATAAATAGGGGTATGGGGTTGCATTTGTTCTGAGCTCAAGCACCTCCCTTCATGGAGGTTGGGAGGAAAGATGAAGAAGAAAATGAAAATAAGAAGATAGAAAAAAAATAAGGTTTTTTTTTAAGAAATTATTTAATTGAGCCGAAATTCCACATCATCAACGCAGAAAGAGAGAAATATACACGTGAAATTGACACATCAAATTTTAACGGCAATATTGGATGGATAAAAAAGGGGGGCCAGATTTGGTTATAAAGCAAGAGTTGATAATTTTTATGAGACAAAAAAGAGAATTCAGACTAGATTTGGATATAGAGCGAAAGTTTGTGCTTTTGAAAAGAATTGGGTCCACATAAATGAGGAAAAGAAATGCTGCATAAGAACATCCTAATTTGGCAATCATTTGTACCGCCGTAGCTGTTGAGTCATCAGGTAGCCTTATGGACTGGCATTGTGATGGTTCATTGATTTCTGTCAGTTTCCAAATTTGCAATTTGTCTCCCGACTCATTAGCAATTTTGGGTTTCACATCGGTCATGCCCTCATTGTTCTGTAGAGCTCAGAAAGAGAGGATATCATTAAAAGATGTCCAATGAGCATGCACATACAAGTGCAATTACTACATCATTCAAGCAACACGGTAAGCAACAAAAAAAGCTCCGTCAAAACATTTGACTACCTAAGGCAGTAACGATACCACTTACCATGCCAACCATTGCTGCCACTAGAGCACATCTATCACCCAGGCTTGCCCCAACAGTAGCATTACCAGAACCAAGTGTTGCGGTTGTCGGTGGCTGCAGCTGCATAAGATTCAAGACATTTAGCAAGCTCATCTCTATGAAGTCAGTGTACCCTTGAAAAAGCATACCTTCATAAGAGGTCCAGAAGTGACTCTAGAAGCATCAAAAGGTCGATTGTCCACTGTCCGTAGCAGCCTAATCCCATCAGCATTTGCTAAAATTTTGATAGTATCGTCGCTTGTTGAGATGGCTAATAGAATTCCTTCCTTGTTAAATCTAATACAAGGTGAAGCCTGCAAATTTAAGGAGTGAGTTTAATAGAAAGGTTTGGTAAATTCAGTCAGAATAAATTAACAACCATGAATTACCGGCAATCCACCCTCAGCATCGGTACTTGTCAGTAGATTATTATTGTCCATATGCCAAAATTTGACCATGAACTCGTCACCAGCAGCCAAAAATCCGTTTTTGGTGGTATCAAACTGCACAACCCCACCAGATCTCTTTCCAAGTCCATGATACGTACGGTTGACAGCCCCTTCACTTTCATTCCATTCAACCAAGTATGACTCTCCTTCTTTATTGGTCCCAGATGAGAACAACCTATAGCCAAATAAAATCGCTAAATTAGGTTATTTCAGTCAAAAAGAATGACACAGTATGAAATCAAGCTTGAAATGCAATGCTGATGGTCTAAACCTTGTTCCATCGGCGTTGTATGCGATCTTGGTGGAAGAGGGACCCGGTGCATCATAGTCAACTATTGACACCTTGTTGTCATAAAGCCAAGTCTTAATTTTCCCATCTGCTGCTGTTGAGAAGATGAACTACACGAAAAAAATTGTATAACCCATTTCAATAACATGCCAGGATAGAGCCCATCCACTTAAAACTCTAATTATGATAACATAGCATCCTAGAATGATGGGTTATCATAAAATCTCTTTGTAATAGGGTGCACACAACCATAATTGTTTAAAAAATTTAAAACAAAGAAAATAACACTGCCAATTGCCGCTCCACTCATACACAGTAAACAACCTTCTATTATAAATTTAATTAATCATAACTGGAGGAGACATCTAAGGGAGAACAAATGATGGCAGCAGAAGAATTTTCCTTCTGAACACATAATTAAGCAGAAATTTTATTATTATGAAGACCTTTACGCAGTTGTTAATGCCTAATAGCATTGCCCAAAAGAATGAAATTTGCAGGTTGATCTTTAGACCATGTCATCATTTTAAGAAGCACATTCTAATCAAGACAGTTTAAAAGTGGGAAGACTTGAAAACCCTTGAAATGAACAAGGTCCATTAAAACACAGATTCACACTTCTTATACAAATTGAACCAAATTTTTTCACCTAACCGAGTTTTAGCAGACAGAAGTCCAGTGAATAGTCAAGGGTACATGCCGATTGGTCGTGCTTTCAGTTTGTCCTCGTTAGTACACAAAATAACCAGGTACCTGAACATTTTCTTTGCATTGTGGACATATAGAATATACAGGTGCTTCATGACCCTCGAAACTCTGTTGCATAGCCCCAGTCATTGTATCCCATACCTGCATAATTATTAGCTTGGTTAAAAGGAATCAAACAGCACAACACTATCACTCTGACGAAAACAATCAGAATATACCTTGATCAACCTGTCCTCTCCTGAGGTCACAACACATAACTGTTCGTTTAAATATGAAAAGGCAAGATCATTCACACTTCCAACATGAGCCTCAATCTGTATCAGACAATAGGTTAGAGTCAAAATCAAGTCGAACTCTCATTTAGCTTGCAATTGTCAGCAGAACAAAGAAGAATAATTTTTCTCTCCATGTTTAGCAACAAACCTCAAGGTGGTTCCTTATGTCATCACCACCATGATATGAGTAAATATGCACCATTTGTTTGGAATAAGCAACCCCTAAGGAGAACACCACAAATCATCAGTAATAGCAGCATATGAGCACTTCTTCCAGAAAATATTGCAATGAAGTCTGGTTCTCAGCGCTTTAGTTTTTTCATCAATTTGCAAGTATGTATTGCCTAATTTACTAGTTGATATACAAGTAGAGGTGACATCTGCCCATACCAAAAAGTTTTCCATCGGCACTCCACATTACACGGTTAACCGATGCTGTACAATCATTGGCCAGAGAAGCCTACAAAGAATCAAAACCCATAATCACATTGCCAAAAACAAGATACTATGATTTATTTAGAATTGAACTTCTATACCTGCAGCGCCATCGAACATTTTCCCAGATTCCAAACCTCGAATTTTCTAAAAGCAACCCTTGCATGGCTGCCTACTTCCCATACCATGACATCGCCCATATTTGTTCCCACTAAAAATTATTGAAGCAGAAAATTTGAAGAATCAGATCCCATGATTTCAAATAGCTGAAGCTACTGTCAAAAGGACAACAAAAGGCAATCTTCCATGAACCAAAGCATAAACTGATGGCCTACACCGGGAACAAGTATCTCCAACTGAAGAAAAGCACAAAACATTTTCTTCATAGAGTAAGAAAGATGTGCTAACCGAGCAGCATAATTTGTTGCACTGGATGGAAATCCATACTCTTAACAGGTGAACCTTGACTTAGGGTAATGACTACATTTTTGGGCAAGTCATCTGAAGAATTCTGACCGAGGCTCTGGCAGTTGTATGTGACAGGCAGAATGTTTACCGGTAAATTATTTACCTAATAGAAGGCCATAAAGATTACAAAACCAGTGAGTCCTTTTTAATATTAATCAAAACCATGGCAATCAAAAGATGCAAAATTTATATGAGAGCCCCTCTTTTACTAGCATACATGAGCACAATGCATGCATGACGGGAGAAGACGTAATTCACACCTACCCAGTTTGCGCTCCTTATTAATGCTGCCAATATTTGACACAGGCCATTTACACGACAATACCAAACACAAAAAACACAGACACAGCCCAATATGACACATCACATTACGTTTAACCAGTTTGTTGAATAGATATTTACATGTTTTTCGTCTAATTCAATGGATTGACATGTCTAATAGAGTCATGATGAATTGACACAATTTCACAAACACAATTAAGACAAGCAGACACGAATTGACAACCATAGCCCCTTTGCTCCTTTCTCTCTCCATCAGACTTTCTTGTAATCCTTCCCATCCTCAATTATTTCATTAGGTTATCATCTAGTTGAGGGTATTTAGAAACCTCAAAACTAAAAGTTTCTCCTGAAGATTCTCAATACATGATCATATGCTGCAATAGCACCAAAGTTAGAGCACTTTCGGCAGGTTATCATTCAATGGCATGCACAGAAAGATAATTAAGAAAGAGAAATACAAAAGACGGGGCGATGTATTCCAGCTTCACTTTACAATTCAGGAAAACTGAAAATCCCTACTTACATGAATGGAAGACTTAAAATAGCAAGCAGTACATGTAACAAGTTCGAGAAGATCTAGTTACGAATGTTGAGGAAAGCATTCCATATATAACAGATAATTGATCAATCAGTAAAATACTTATCTTTGTAGGTGGAACATCCGTTAATAACTAAAGAAAGATAAAGAAAAAGCAAGATGAAATAAGTACTTCATCTGAGGTTCCAAAAGGTCTTTGTCTCTTCAAAACATGTTCAGAATCTGCTGTTTGATAGTCCATGGCTGAGTTGTTGGCAGGAGAAGTCTTGGGACGCTTTAAGAGAACTGTATCGCAAAACAAAATGTAAATAGAATGCAAAACTAACAGCTTGAACTTGTGGAAACTACAAAATCAATTTTCACAGCTTTTCCACGAGGTGTTATAGAAAGGTCCGGGAGACATTCAAGCCAATCAGAAAGAGTGAGTTTCATAAGAAAGGTTAGTTGGGAAAGATTTGGCAATTGCAGGATCTGGCAGGTGATACCTAAAGCAAGTATGCGAGAGCGCAGTTCTGACAGTTTTTGAAGCTTGTCTAAATCAAGATTGTCTGGCGAAACCAGTTCACCTGGTCCTTCCAAATTTTTTCCTCCTAAAGCTTTCAACTCTTGAAGTTCTGCAAATATTTCCCTATCATCAAGTGATTCTATCATGGGAGTTCCACTAATGTCCAACATCCTCAAATTCTGCATATTCTTGATGCTTTCAGGCAATTCCATAATCCCTGTAGATTTTAAATGCAGCTCGGTCAATAATGCCAACTTTCCGATGGAGACTGGGATTTCTATCAACGAGGGACATCCCAATAATAATAAGCGCTGCAAAGACACGAGGGAGCCTATGGTGTCCGGAAGTTGAGCAAGTTTACTGCATCCCCTTAGGTCAAGGACAGACAGAGATGTTAGATGGCCTATGGAGCTTGATATGTGGGCTAATGATGCACAATAAGAGGCATCAAGAGTTTCGAGCTTCTTGAGAGAACCAATGGACTCTGGTAATTCTTCGATTGCTGTATATTCTAAATGTAGCTCAGTCAATGATTCCAACTTTCCAATGGAGTTTGGTATTTCTCTCAACGAGTCGCATTTCGATAATAACAATCTTTGCAGAGTCTCGAGGGAGCCTATGGTGTCCGGAAGTTGAGCAAGTTTACTGCATCCCCTTAGGTCAAGGAATAACAGAGATGTTAGATTGCCTATGGAGCTTGATATGTGGGCTAATGATGCACAATAAGAGGCATCAAGAGTCTGGAGCTTCTTGAGAGAACCAATGGACTCTGGTAATTCTTCAATTGCTGTATATTCTAAATGTAGCTTAGTCAATGATTCCAACTTTCCGATGGAGTTTGGTATTTCTCTCAACGAGTCGCATTTCGATAATAACAATCTTTGCAGAGTCTCGAGGGAGCCTATGGTGTCCGGAAGTTGAGCAAGTTTACTGCATCCCCTTAGGTCAAGGACAGACAGAGATGTTAGATGGCCTATGGAGCTTGATATGTGGGCTAATGATGCACAATAAGAGGCATCAAGAGTCTCGAGCTTCTTGAGAGAACCAATGAACTCTGGTAATTCTTCGATTGCTGTATATTCTAAATGTAGCTCAGTCAATGATTCCAACTTTCCAATGGAGTTTGGTATTTCTCTCAACGAGTCGCATTTCGATAATAACAATCTTTGCAGAGTCTCGAGGGAGCCTATGGTGTCCGGAAGTTGAGCAAGTTTACTGCATCCCCTTAGGTCAAGGACAGACAGAGATGTTAGATGGCCTATGGAGCTTGATATGTGGGCTAATAATGCACAATAAGAGGCATCAAGAGTCTGGAGCTTCTTGAGAGAACCAATGGACTCTGGTAATTCTTCAATTGCTGTATATTCTAAATGTAGCTCAGTCAATGATTCCAACTTTCCGATGGAGTTTGGTATTCTCTCAACGAGTGGCATTCCGATAAGAACAATCTTTGCAGAGTCTCGAGGGAGCCTATGGTGTCCGGAAGTTGAGCAAGTTTACTGCATCCCCTTAGGTCAAGGACAGACAGAGATGTTAGATGGCCTATGGAGCTTGATATGTGGGCTAATGATGCACAATAAGAGGCATTAAGAGTCTCGAGCTTCTTGAGAGAACCAATGGACTCTGGTAATTCTTCGATTGCTGTATATTCTAAATGTAGCTCAGTCAATGATTCCAACTTTCCGATGGAGTTTGGTATTTCTCTCAACGAGTCGCATTTCGATAATAACAATCTTTGCAGAGTCTCGAGGGAGCCTATGGTGTCCGGAAGTTGAGCAAGTTTACTGCATCCCCTTAGGTCAAGGACAGACAGAGATGTTAGATGGCCTATGGAGCTTGATATGTGGGCTAATGATGCACAATAAGAGGCATCAAGAGTTTCGAGCTTCTTGAGAGAACCAATGGACTCTGGTAATTCTTCGATTGCTGTATATTCTAAATGTAGCTCAGTCAATGATTCCAACTTTCCAATGGAGTTTGGTATTTCTCTCAACGAGTCGCATTTCGATAATAACAATCTTTGCAGAGTCTCGAGGGAGCCTATGGTGTCCGGAAGTTGAGCAAGTTTACTGCATCCCCTTAGGTCAAGGAATAACAGAGATGTTAGATTGCCTATGGAGCTTGATATGTGGGCTAATGATGCACAATAAGAGGCATCAAGAGTCTCGAGCTTCTTGAGAGAACCGATGGACTCTGGTAATTCTTCGATTGCTGTATATTCTAAATGTAGCTCAGTCAATGATTCCAACTTTCCGATGGAGTTTGGTATTTCTCTCAACGAGTCGCATTTCGATAATAACAATCTTTGCAGAGTCTCGAGGGAGCCTATGGTGTCCGGAAGTTGAGCAAGTTTATTGCATCCCCTTAGGTCAAGGACAGACAGAGATGTTAGATGGCCTATGAAGCTTGATATGTGGGCTAATGATGCACAATAAGAGGCATCAAGAGTCTGGAGCTTCTTGAGAGAACCAATGGACTCTGGTAATTCTTCAATTCCCGACATTGATAGGTCCAGCTGAGTTAACGACACAAGTGAGCCTAACGATTCTGGAAGTTGAGCAAGTTGTTTACAATTTGAGGCATCTAGAGTCTCCAGCTTCATCAAACAACCTCTTGAAATAGGAATCTTTCGTATATTAGTGTTATTTATGAGAAGCTCCCTTAATTCTTCCATTCTACCTACTCCTAGCGGTAGCTCCTTCAGTTTCAAACACCTCTTGACATTCAAGTAGATGAGGGTCTTGATGTCTTGGATAGAAGGATGAATCTCTTCTAGATTGTCACAATCTTCAAGAGTCAAAATCTCCAAGCTCTTGAAAGCGGACAAGTCGGGAGTTCTTCTCAAATCACAATTCTTGAGGTTGAGAACTTTGAGCTCGGTTGCCATCTAAAAGAAAGAAATGATACCTCCGTGAGATTGGATAAAAATACCCATGCTCCCTTGCTCCTTCACAGCTGTCTTATATAATTTTAATTGTTTCTTTTTAGTAGTGTTTTGGCTACACCAACATATAATTTTTTTTACGCATATCATTGCAAAGAGAACTTTGGGATGTATAAGTGCTAACTACAATTATTTGCAAATAACATATTTAGTTTTTTGAAGTTATGGCGATGCTGTTATTTACTGATTAGAGATACGCAAATTTTATTATTAAACATAAAAGGCTACTTTATTTATTAAAAAAAATTAAATGCTATATGTACAAGATATAAAAAAAATTTTATATTAAAAATATTTAAACGCCATTGGAAGGATAATTTAATGACTCATATAACATTACTACTTTGTAATTGTGTTGTACGATGACTTCAACAATGAACAATTATAATGAATAAATATTGTGTGCAACACGTCAGAGAAGTTCACAAATTATTCCATTACTCTAAAAGTAACAATAAATTTAGAATTTTAGTATGTATCTAAAACACAAGTCACCGTCAGGAAGTTTTTGTTTCTCCATCGAAGAAGATCCCTATAATATAACAACAATTGCTAAACACATTTTTGCATGGGGAGAAATTAACTAGAAGCCATAAAACCATTTAGATTAAAGTTAAGATAGGCATAGTATTGTATTTATATTATATATATTAATTAATATAGTTAAAAAAAGTTTGTTTTTAGTATGTATAATGGTAAGCATGACTGGTTGTTAAGATATTAAGGGGTAGAAGCTTCTGGCATATTTAAGTGTTTAAAACTCCTCTTATGCTTCGGGGAAAATCCATAATATGAGGAAGGATTTTCAAAAGAAAGAAAGGAAAACTTGGTGCAATTGGACCGGTCGACAACATGCGATTATTTATATGAGATATACATTCTATAGGTCTTACCTTTAGTGGATCCCATCCTTTCCAATCCTTTGAAATATGATTCCACGATAGATCGAGCACAATTAATTTCTTTGGATGAAAGTTGGTCGCTTCAAAATCCGAGGGATAATTATTCCATTTGAGCCATCTTAACTGAGGAAGCAAGTTCTGAAAATCTCCGATGAGATTTGCATTGTTCACTTGAAAGAACCTCAAGTTGGTCAATTCTTTAAATTTTTCAGCTGTGTAGGCTGTGTAGTTTCCTCCCAAATCAAAATTTCTGTGAAGACAAAGAGCCTCAATCTTACTTGTGCCCTGCAGCCAGGAAACAGTGTAGATCATAGTATCGAATGATGGGATGAGACCAATTGTATGTAAGAAAAGATGTATCGATTTTAAATTTGATGTCATACTATTATGATGTAGGCTTCTCACCTTCGACATCATGACATGACAAGTTGTGTTTGCATATTATTTATCTCATCTATGTAAAAATGTGAAGCTCAAAAGGGGGTCCCCAAATTTCTGTCTTCCAATTATGCCCTTCACAATTTGCACCTTTCAAAATTACAATAAAAAGCCTCTCTTCATGCACACGCTCTTCAGATACATTTATCAAATCTCATGCCCTTTATCTGGGAAACAATTTATATGTGAAACAACACAACTCTTAAGGTTCGAATACATCTATCAAACTTGCCATCAAAACATGTATCAATACTAAAGAATTCCAATTGTAGAACCCCTCTTTTTCTTATGTACCTTGTTTGCAATTCTCCATAGCAAAATGAAAACGAGAATTCCATCCCAAGAAGTACGCACGTGTTTTACATTCCTTTCTTATCATGTATTTTTGCAATGAGTGTTTTTCATTGTATGTTAGATTGAAATTTTTACTTCTCTTTTTATTACTACATATGTTTGATGCTATCTTTTCATTTCATGTTGATTTTGTTACAGAGAAATAGCAGTCATCTAAGTTTTTGATCAATTTGCCCATAGATTAATAAGATCTTGCTAAAAGACAGATTGGACATGAAGATTAATTATATTATGTTAATATTACTTCTGTGTAAGCATATAGCTGTGAAGTTGTTTAGTTTTATTTCTAATTATCGTTCTTTTCTAAATTTCTAAAAAATTTGTAAGTGTAAAGTTATTTTATCACTCAAATGTAAACTTCGATGGTTCTCTATATATAAAAAAAAAGGACATGTATGTACCGTTAAAATATTCAACTTTCAAGTTTAATAAGTATTATGTTAAAAATGTTCGTTTTGATAATCCTTCACCATTAAAATTTTTATAATTATGGGATTGAAGATGTATGTTTGTTAATATATGTTTTGTTGAAAATGCATGGTTCTCAAATTAAATATTAAAGTATAGCTAAAAACATATCATTGCAAATATGTATTCTTATAGGAGTATAATGTAACGTTGTAAAAAAATCTATAATTTCACCTCTAAAAAAGAATTCTTGTATACACTTTCCCGGAAATCTTGACTTGGGAATCAACCTTCACATATGTCTATGTATACATAGATATCGTAATTACTATTCTTCCATAAAATTGTCGAGATCATTAATATTTGTTGGCAAGTGTTCATTACTCCTCTAAACGAAGTCATTTAGTTTTCTGGTCTTTATTCTTGACCATACACTATATTTTGAATGATAACAATAAGATCTCAAAATAATATATTGCTAATATAATTTACTTCATCAAAATAGTACGGCAATTTTAGATAACTTAGATAGGTAGAGCTTCCATCCATACTCTCATTAACGAACACATCTATTCAAACTATTACATTTAAAGATGCATCACTTTTCAAATTTTTTAATGGTTAGTTAGGCTCCATTTATTTTTTATACGGTTCGTTTGTTATTCTACTTAAATTTCTGTTATTTCTCGAATTCAAAACAGAAGTACCCATCGATTAGTGTCATTGACTTTATTATTGCATGAAAAGACATTTCTCTACAAAAAATGACACTCTTCAAAAAATGACATTTAACAAATGGTACATTATTCATATGTTTTGCTGAATAGATACCTCTCTTGGAAGTTACATGCTTGGACCAGACACTCCTCTGTGCATTTTCAGTGGCATATTTGTAGATGACTTTATTTAACGGTACATGTATTATACTTAGTTCTTTTCTTTCTTTACACTTAGTGGCATCAGTTAATATTATTTACTTCTTTTATGTTTACATTAACAGACACCTTTGTATTTTGAAAGGCTAAGTTTGAATAGACACGTTCCTTCGTATTTTTAATAGTAATTTAGAAGGTGTTTGTTTTTGAAATAGTATGCTTGTTATGTGGTTTGCAATTCATCCTCTTTTTCCAATTAAATACATTGCATGACAGCTTGAAATTTCAAATAGACTCAATTTCACTTGTACAATAAAATTCTCTTACACAGAAATTCTTTCATTTTTAAAGATGAAATACATATCATATGTCCTTGGAGCTATACCATTACTCATAACTCAACAATTTTCTGGCTACCTAAAAGAATTGAGAAATGCCTCTAGCCACATGCAACGCACATGTAATCTTTATTAGTAAAATTTAGACTTTTCATCTATCATGAATAACCTTCCCATATTCATTCTCAAAATTGAACGACCTTCCACATTGTGTCCCCGTCGACACATTATGTAACTATATGTTAATATTCCTTAGTTACATACATTTGTCTTTCCGCTTCTTTATTTTTATTTCTTAATAACACATACTTCTTTATGCAACTTCTTCTGTTTTTTTTTCAGGCTGATAACTTCTTTATATTGCGTCTTCTTCTTATATTGCATGGAAAGAATGCTTAGATTCTCTATTTTTCAAGTGTTGTAGATCCTAATAGTAGTTGAAGTCTTGTGCTATGCACAAAATTTGAGACTTCGCATTTTCTACTGTAATGTAATATCTCGTAATTTTATAGGATTAGTTAGAATGTAAGTATGTGATTAACTCAACCTGATTAGAACAACTTTTGGGGAGTTCTAAAAAAAGAGAAAAAAGGAAAAAAGAACGCACGGATCGGAAGAAGAATGTGAGATGGCGAGTCGCATGAGTATGTTGCAGGGCATTTTTGCTTACTCGGTGATTATTTCATCAACCATTTGACACGTGTCCAGTTTATTCTTCAAACCAATCAAGAGACATAAAATGAGAAGAATTAGAGAGATATGGTTCGGATTGATGCAGCATTTCATTCGAAATTTAGATTATAAGTGTGGCAGTTTAAATTTCCCCAAATCAATCAAAGTGTGGCAGTTTAGATTATAAGTGTAAGTCGTTGACCACTTCTCTAATTTTTGCAGATTGGTTAACTTTGAGAACGATAGAAGATCGAGATCTTGATACTAGAGTTTGCAGCAGAAGCTAAATGTATTTTGACTTTTAAAAAATGTAAGTAAAATATTTGTGGCTCTATTAGTCCCGTTTATTGTAAAATTTCAGATTTTTTTCTAGTTACTAGATACTTACAGGGGTATTTTATCTTGAAAACATGTGTATTTCTCTAATTGATTCTGTTGCTTCCTTGACACGGGCAATGACTAACTTGAATACTCTAAAAGTCTGTATTGTACAAAAATGAAGTATGTGATTGTATCGTATTGTTGAAACTAATCATAGTTTTGACTCTATTACTTTGAATCCATCATTTGGTTTGACTCAAAGTTGTTACTCGAAAGAGTAGCACTTGTTTAAGAAAAATCTCTGATAAGCTGCAACACTTGCTAAGAAAGAGCAACCTCTTACTGTCTAATAATGTCAATGAAATGACACGAGGGAAATGATATTACTAGGTCCTCTGTTCACTAGAGCAAGCACTAAGTAGAGGACCAACATCGCTCTGACAGTAAAACATGCACTAAGGGAGCAAAAGAAGAGACACGGTTACCTTATTTCTCCTTAGCACTTCTATAACTTCCTTGGTGTCCCATAACCTGCTACGGTACTGAGGCTCTCCCTCGTTTTCCTTGCAGATGATATCTCTACCAAGATCTTTCAATTGGTCATGCATTATGAGCTCATGATCATCTCCAATCTTTATTAATGACATCAATCTCAATACTTCAATTCCCTCATTTGGAAAGAAGTCACAAGCGTCCCACATGTAGGATGCGATTCTCCCATCAGTGCCAACGAAAAAACAAGCAATATCCAAAAATATTTGTTGTTGTCCATACTCTAATGCATCATAGCTTATTTTTAGCTTTTCTTGCACTTTCTTGTGAGGGACCTTTTTTAATTTTCTTATCGTATCTCTCCATATGTTTGGCTTTTTATCGCGTAGAAATGAACCCAAAACCTCCAGGGATAAGGGAAGCCCTCCGGTGGTGGATACAACATCACGAGTGAGCACATCAAATTCACTTGGTGGAGCATCCTTTCTAAATGCATGTCTACTAAACAAAATCGAAGATATATCCTCATCCATTTCCTCAAGTTCATAGTTGTAGTCCACCTCGGCATTGTCAAGAATACTCTTGTTTCTGGTGGTAATAATGATTATACTTCCCAAAGAAAACCAATTGTGATTTCCAGCCAGAGCCATCAACTGATCATCATCATCCACATCGTCAAGAAGAATTAGGACTTTCTTTTCTTTAAACTTGGATGAGATAAACCTAATCCCTTCATCCCTATTAGAAACTTGATTACTATGCTTCAATATATCATAGATTAATTGATTTTGCAAGTATTCAAGGCCATTACGCTTATATGATTCCCTAATATCAGCAATGAAGCTGCGATGCTCAAATTTGTTGGACAACTTGTTGTAGATGGTTTTAGCAAGAGTTGTCTTACCAATACCTCCCATCCCGTGGATGCCCACAAATAGGGTGGCACAAGAATTGTTATTGACAGATTCCATAACCTTCTTTATATGTCTATCGATTCCGACCAAATTCTCAGAAATAACCAACTCAAACTCTTTCTTCAACTCATTCAAGACTTCCCGGACGACCGATTTCACCAATTCTCCTTCATACCTATTAAATGCGACAAGAGTTCAAATACATGGAAATAGTAATTTTATATTGCCAATCTAATGAGAACACTCTAATCCATAAATCTGAGTATAAAAAAACTTTAAGAATCGTATTTGTCACACCTCCATATATAATCTTATATGCTAAGATTAAAAGTGGGAAATGGTGGTGGTTGCTTCAAGCGTGCCGACATTCCATTTTTGTTATAGTATAATATATTGAGCCAGAAGAAACTTGAGGGTATTGCTAATGAATATTGAACATTACATGAATCATGGATCTGACTTAAATTTCAAACTAATTGATTGTTAAAGTTATTAGGGATGATGTGGACGTGACATTGAAAACTTTCTACATCATTTGAATAGCCAAAACCCAATAAGTTGGCCCAACACGAGAGTTTAGCCATCAATTAATAAATAGGTCATAACTTTTGACGCAAGAGGAATTTAGGTCCTAAAAGTCATTCAGAGTGCTATATTATGAACTACCTTAATACAATTGAGGAAATTTCTCTTTATTTGTGCAATTCTATGTGCTTGCAAGTTTCTACTCTTGTTGTGAATTTAGTATCATTCCAGATTCGTGTTCTTATCAATTTTCTTTGAGCCGTGGGATGATAACAGGTTGTACTTTATTTTCCTTTTAAGTATCTATATTCTTTGACTATAATTGATCTAATATTGATTTTACGGGGAAGCAGAAGAATGATTTTTCCCCAAAAGAAGAACATTACTTCAACTTATGCAGGTGTATGAGATAGAAATTATAGGTCGAAGATAGGAAAATGCATTGAACATTATTAAGACAAATATATAATAAAGAAAATCTCTTTTTCCTTCTTTATATTTGCAATCATCATATATAACCAATGAAACATTTCATTTGTAATTTTTTTAATAGCAATTAATTGACGCCGTTAATGATTTAACAAATGTAACTTGAAGAATTATCGCTTCGACAATCAACATGCAAGTTATATGATGTTATGAGCTTTAAAAAGGAACCACCAATAAGATGTACTATCAATCTCAAATAAATATGCAAATAGAAAAGTTTGTGATGGAGATTAATGTAGCTTACACTATAAACAGGAAAAAAAGAAGCACCACAATGCTACAAAATCTATGGACATAAGAGTAATAACTCAATTAAGAAAATCTTATATAATTCAAGCGAATGGGATCATAACAATAAAATCTACAATTAGATTGGTCAATATCATTATAGTAATTCTTCAAAAGAATAACTTATGGAACTCATGCATCGCAGGATCTTACTGCTAGCAACATCTTACTGCTTTTCCTTTACTAAAAAAACCTAAAAGAAAGAAAATGGAGCAGGTAATATTCAGAACAACCAGTAAATATCCACACAAACTCAAAGAAAGTAGAGAATGTTTTGGTGAAAACTTTTACCCGTCGGCGTTGAATCCTTTCAAGGAACTGACTTCAATGAGTGCTTGCTTCCACTTCTCCAAAATCATTGGGTCAAAGCCCCTCTTGCGCAAACGGCTTTCACGCTCCTGAAATGTCTTTCCAAAATTCCCAATTTGATGCCGCACGTGAGCTACTTCCACTTTGTAGAATATGGGCAACACTATATGCCCCGTGCTATTATTTTTGCACTCCATTATTTGAACCAGTTCGTCTAGGCACCAACTGCTCTCACCATAATTCACAGAGAGAACGGGGATCAGGATCTTACTGTTCTTAATGGCTGCCAAAAGATCTGGTCTGATCTTCTCGCCTTGGCGGAGCTCGTTATCGTCTTTGAAAGCACGAATTCCGGCATTGATGAGTCCATTGTAGAGGTGATCAATGAATCCTTTTCGAGTATCTAGTCCTCTAAAACTCAAGAACACCTCATAGTGATTTCTAGTTGGTGGGGTCAACGAACTAGATCCACTGGAATCAGCTTCCGTTGTCACAGTTGATGAACCAGATGCGCCAGAGCCAGCATCTTTTGCATTTCCATTCACGCCAAATTTCTTCTTATTGAGAAATTTGAACGCGAGCACGGAGAGAAGGATGGGTGCCACGAGCACGGCAAAAGAATGCCCAAAAATGGGACGATGCATCTCGTCTTTGCTCCGACTCTGCCCTTGATTTTTGCTTTCAAGCCTGCCGAAGAAGAAAACCAGAGTGCCTCTCAGGAAACACGAAATGCCTCGCTGTTGCCCATTGTCTCTTTATTGGTTTGAATTACATAATCGAACCAGCTGGCAACCAGAATCGCAACCAATAATTCAAGCTTGTCAGGCTAGATATAAATTAGTAATTCATTGACCGGGAACAGTGTCCAAGCGCTTACGGTCGTTGTCTTCGTGCGTGATAATTTCAATACACCAGAAAATCATTTTGATTTTTAAATAAGTTTTCGAATTGGAATCCACTCGAATGCAATGACAAACATAACTTGCTCCAGTTTTGGCTCATGCGCTATTTTCATTAATATGATTCTGACCTAAAAGATTAGATCTCTCTCAAATTAATAATAATAATCTTGATCCTTAACAAAAAAAAATAATAATAATCTTGATGATGATGATGGTGATGATGATATTTCTTTTCTCTAATCTCTCTTCTTTTGAAGTTCGAAACAGAAAAATATCACACGAAATCATAACTATGCCCACCGTTACATCGATAATTCAAACTTTTTTTTGGTAAACTTGTACCGGTGTGACAAAAATATCCTCTGTTTACCATAAAAAATCCCAAACTTTGCGCAGTGTAGACCAATATCTGATATTTGTTCTACTGTATAAATTTGTGGGTTTTGGTTACATGTGGGTTATTGTTGTAATAGTGGACATGATTTAATATTTTTAGTAACACAAAAAAAGTTTGAAGTGTTGCTATCACAGCGACCATAGTTTAGGGTTTTAATGGTACGTACCTGGGCCAAAGACTTGAAATAAGGGAAAATTACTAAAAGAGTCCTAAACCTAATACAATTGTGCCAATTCGATTCTAAATTTTATTTTTTTGCGAATTGAGTCCTAAACCTTTTGCATTTGTGCCAATTCAATCTATCTGGCCAATTTTGACCATAAATCGCTAATGTAAACTCTAGCCATCGTACATGGCAAGGTCAGTGCTGACATGGACATTTTTAATAATATTTTTTAAATTTTTATTTCTTTTTTCTTTTTTTCCTTTCTTATCTATCCTTTCTTTTTTTTTCCCAACTCCCAACTGTGGATCGGTGAGGGTTGCTGATCGACCCTCACCGGGCCCTCGCTTGAGGCTAGCAAGGGACGCGACACCCTCACCTAGCCAAATCTAGCGAGGGCGTCACAGCCTTAGCCCAAAGCCGGCGAGGGCCGCAATGCCCTCGTATGCCCACAGTTGGCCGTTAAGGAAAAACAAAGAAAGGAAAGAAAAGAAAAGAAAAGAAAAGAAGAAATAAATAAATTCAAAAAATTATTACAATATTTAAAAAAAAATGTCCACATCATTGCTGGCATCGTTGCCCGCATGGACTAAATTGGTCAAACATGAAAAGATTCAGGATTCAATTGGAAAAAAAAATTATAGACTGAATTGACACGATTGCAACAAGTTTGTAACTTTTTTGGTAATTCTCACTAGGGGTGTGCAAAAAACCCAAGACCGCCCAAGACCACCCGGGACCGCTCGGGACCGGACCAAAATCGGTGGTTCCCAAGAGGACTGGTCCGGTTCCCGGTTCCAATTTTTTGGAACCGGTGGGTATCGGTCTGGTTCCCAGTGTGGAACTGCCCACCCGCCCACTCGGACCGGGACGGCAATATAATAATAATATATTTATTTTTTAAAATTTTAATTAAAAAAATCTGACCCAAAAAAAAAACGTAACTAGACACTCATAACTCTCTGCTCTTTTATCTCTGGACACTCATTTGATGGGTACCCGCTTGATTTTATGGATGATGTGGTTAATATAACCGATCATAGTATAGGAATTGTATAGAAAGTTATGTTCTTTTTCTTTTCGTTCCATTGATATGATGTTGGTTCACATATTTTTTTTTTATTTGTCCAGAAAAACTTAGTGGGATCGGTTTCATGGACTGGCCTGGGAACCGGACTGGACCGCCGGTCCATGGAACCGACGAGCGATCCTCGGTCCCAAAATTGAGGACCAACACTGTGCGGGTTGGTCCTAGGGTTAGGGGGTGGACCGGCCCAATCCGGACCATGCTCATCCCTAATTCTCATGTTAAAATTGATTACGAAGCTTTATGTTCCCACATTTCATTACATATCTATATTCTCATCGATGAAATGCTTAAAATATTTAAGAACTCATCTATCTTCTGGGTGGCAAGTCTGGACCATCCTTAGTACTACATAATAGATGACCCAAATTTTATTGCAGTTTGGAGGGAGGCACACAATTTTATTTAAATCGGTGCGGAGTGCACCTACATAGTTGTGCCGACCATCGATTGGAATTTGTCTAGTTGTTCTAATCTAAGTCTGCTCAGTTGTCCTTTCACGCGGACCCCACGCGCTCCCGTTGGCGCGTATTACCCAAAGCGTCGCTCCTCCTCTCCACCACTTTGCTTTGACCGCTGCTACAGCTGACGCTCTGAAACCGGACTCGTTGGGTGCGGCCCCCGAGCACGTGATTCCCACCCCCCACGCACCATCTACCCCCTCTCCCTCTTCGTCGTGCATAAAAGACCCGCCCGCCTCGATGCCTCCAGCACATCGGCACAGGCTGCTCTCTCTGCTCCTTCCGACCCATCACAAAACCCCTCTTCCGCCACCGCAGAGGGCTGCGAACAGGTTCCCAAGGCAGCATGGTGACCGTGGAGGAAGTCCGCCGTGCGCAGCGGGCCGAGGGCCCCGCCACGATCATGGCGATCGGGACGGCCACCCCGCCCAACTGCGTCGACCAGAGCACGTACCCGGACTACTACTTCCGGATCACCAACAGCGAGCACAAGACCGAGCTGAAGGAGAAGTTCAAGCGCATGTGTAAGCATCATCGCACGCACCTACATATGCTCTCTCTCTCTCTGTCTCTCGTGTTCCTTGTTTCGACCTTTGTGGTTCTAGACCACTACTATTCTCGTATATTGATTCTCTTTCAAATTACAAATGGAAAAAAAAATGAGACGCGATAAATAGTGGACATTGTAGTTCACAACGATGACAGTTTATCGGTTATGTGTTTCGTTATAGAAGAAATAAACAAGTATATGCCTATAATAAAGATTAGATATAAAAGAGAAAACGAATTAAAGTTTAGGGAAGAATATGAAATGCAATTTTTCTCACATCATAAAGCTTTTTTTTTCTCCTAATGGTGCTTTTACTTATTACTACGCACGCCAGATCGATAAATCTCTCCATGAAAAAAAAAATCGGAATCCAGGATGCGATCGGGGCAAAAGAAATTTTATGAGTCATTTAGAGTGAATGTACCAAACTTCCATTGTTAGAATGATGTATTGAAAATTTGTCTACATAGGTAGGGTTTCTTCTCCATCTTGAAACATATATATACACACACACATACATATATATATATATGAATGGGTTAGTCAAATTATTTAGATTAAAAATGTTGAAGCATAGGAAGATCGATCGGGGCTATTTATGCAAAGCACGTAATGCTGACTTATTGCCATTCGACGGTTCAAGACTCTTCATGCGAAGCGAACCGCCGGAGCTGGCCACCGGCCGCCGTCGCCCGAGGTCGGGCGACCCCCGGCGAGCCAGATCCGCCGCCGCCGGGGGTCGCCCGAGGCCAGGCGACCCTCGGCGGGGGTCGCACGACCCAGGCGATGGCCGCCTGGGTCGCGCGACCTCAGGCGGCCGCCACGGGGGTCGCGCGACCCACGCGGCCGTCGCCCGAGGTCGCGCGATCCAGGCGACGGCCGCTTGGGTCGCACGACCCCCGCGGCGGCCGCCTGAGGTCGCGCGACCCAGGCGGCCATCGCCTGGGTCGTGCGACCCCCGCCGAGGGTCACCCGAGGCCAGGCGACCTCGCCGGCCCTTCCCCTTCGCCGGCCATCGTCGCCGGCCGCCGTCGCCCGCCCTTCTGTGAAGGAGATGACCCCTTAAAAAAAAAGAGAGAGAATGAACAGTAGCATTCGTAGAATGCTGAAAGCCCAAGGCTGGTCCGGACTAGCCTTGGGCTTTCAACATTTGGCCAATGCTAGGCCAAATGCTGAACCAAACACCTCAGCATTTTGGGAAGGGGCTTTCGAGGCTCAAAGCCCCTTCCCAAAGCTGAACCAAACAGGCACTAAGAGTCTGCACGATGCACTACCTTTTTCAAAAAGAGATTCATCTGGGAAAATAACCCTCAAAATAAATCTCTTCCAAAACTATTTTTTCAAACTAGAATTCTCCATGCTACATCATGTTTAAAGATTATCTCGTCGCTTCCTTTCACCCAAGTCATTTTTATCTCTCTCGATAAATTAATCGATTTTTACGTTTCCTGTTGAATTCCTAACTTCCCCTCTAATTTTTTTTAAAAGGTCTGGAAATTTGAAAATAATGCCGAAAGCGCAACCCAAGAAAATGCGTCGGCGAACACTTATAATGAAACTTCTCATCAAGATCCAATTGACCGATTAACGAAATGCATCAATTCGACGAAACTTATGCTACAAATATTTAAAATATTTTGATTCGTTGACCCAATTTTTTTCACAAATGCTGCTGATATCGTAATTCCACCTAGTTCACTCTTACAAGTGTAGTTTTCGAATTCCTTCACATGCATTTTACAGTCCGCTTTAACTCCATCTAATGATGACTTTGAGACATGTAAACCAATCTACAATGTCATTGAACCCACAGTGTTATCTGGCATGGACAACCCTAATTCTTGTTCTCCGCCCATATCTTTTGGGCTGACCGAATTCCACTTTCCTCTTGTGAGTGCGTATATATTATTGTTTGGTCTATCATGCTCACGCCGTGAGTTCCTTTCTTTCTTCACCGTTTTCTTCCTTTTTCTTTATCATTTTTGTTTATTCCCTTTCGAGTAGTGTTCAATCAGTTCCAGTTTTGATTAAGAAAAATTAACTTACCTGCTTTTAGCATGATGTGCATCTTTAATATTGGAAAGAATTGGCCAGTTAATTCTCCCAAAAAAATGTTCAGAATATATTCCTCAATAACGAAGATTTGCTCCTCCATTCGTGCTAAAGTCCTTATACTGCATATATGATATCCGGTCAAGAAAAGGAAATAATTGGATTAGGCCGCATTTCTCATTCCCGCAGGCTTAGTCTAATTCACTCAATTAAGCTCAAAGTCTTCTCACACCAATCCAATCAAAATGTAATTGTATGTGGGCTTACCATTATTGAATGAAAAATACTCATAATATTTGCATGTAATTTAACTAATATTTTTTTAGGAATCGGGATTGATCTCTAATTTTTCTATGGATAAATAATTGACTAAATCCTCAAAATTTATGTGCTAACATCCCTTGCTGATTATATTTCGCTCACAGCTGCTAGTTTGGCTTAGAGATTTTTTTCCCTCTTGACGCATACGATTAGACAAGTTCATATAGCGATGTTCACAGTAGTGACCTTTTCTTGGCTTTTGATGTCGTTGAGATTGGACCCACATACCAGTGGAATTTTCAGTATGCAGTGTGGCCATTCCATTCATTGCTCATTCATTGCTGACTGCAGTCTTGTTCTTATCCTTCACTTGCACTTTTTCTCTATCGTACTTATACTTTATCGAATCAAGTTCTTCAAATTTTACAAATTTTCTAACCAAATTCATCTTACACAAAATCCAGCCACATCCAGCTAGCATGACAGTCAGATGATGTCGCATGTGACATGAATAATCAAGTCCCTTTAATTTTTTTGGATAGAGTATTATTTGTCATTGTCTTTGTCGTAATGATCACTTAAAAAAAGTTGTAATTGGGTATTATATTTAATATCTCAGCCATCTGTCTGTGTATATAAAATCTATACATATGTGATGAAGGTATAGCAAATGAAGCAATCTTAAGGTAATGTACAAGTTTTTAGCCATTTTGCTTCTTCTTCTTTTTTGTCGAAAGCCAATTGGCTTTGTTGGCAATGTAAGAAGTGTTCTCTCTATCAATCTTCATGATCCGATAAATATATTTTCCTTCTCATATTAATAAAAAATAGAAAAGAAAACTAACAAAAGCCAATGCTCGTTAGAATTGTTTGTCATTAGTGATTGGACATTATGAACCAACTAAACTACAATATGATGACTTTGACCAATTATATTGTGAAATTGCATCATAACCAATTTTTTTTCTATTTATTTCTTGAGTAGAATTTATTTTGTGTAGAACCTAAGCTGGTGTTTTGGTTCAAAGCGAGCATGACTTTGACTTGACTTGCGTTTTCTATAAGGGATAATGACATAAACAATTATTGAATTTTGACCCGATATATAGTATGATCCTTGAACTTTTAATTTATTCAATGTAATCCATAAACTTTAGTTTAATGTTCAATATAGTCCCTGAACTTTTGATTTATTTAATACGGTTCCTAAACTTTTAGTCTATGTTCTATGTAGTCTCTGAACTATATAAAAATGTTCAATATAGTGGGACTTCATTAGAAATTTAGGGATCGCATTGAACATTAAACTAAAGTTGAATGATCGTATTGAATAAATTAAAAATTTATAAATCATATTATATATTTGAGATGACCGATAATGGTCTCATGAATTATTTCCTTGGTATCGAAGTGAAGCAAAGTGCCGATGGGATTTTTATTTCCCAAAAAGGATATGCAGAAAATATCCTTGAAAAATTTAACATGAAGAACTGTATGCCGGTCAATACACCAATGGAGTGTGGAACCAAGCTTTCGAAGTTTGTTGATGGTGCCGATGTTGATTCGACATATTATAGAAGCTTGATTGGGAGTTTGAGATACTTGACATGCACGAGACCGGATATTATGTATAGTGTTGGAATTATTAGTCAATACATGGAGAAGCCGAAATCATCTCATCTTAAAGCTGCAAAGAGAATACTTTGGTACATCAAAGGTACTACTTCTCATGGTTTACACTATTATTGCTCTGAATCTTACAACCTTAGAACTTATTCGGATAGTGATTATGGTGGAGATATCGACAATCGAAAAAGTATCACAGGATTTGTATTTTTCTTGTGCGACACTGCTTTCACGTGGTCATCAAAGAAGCAATCAAGTGTTACTCTGCCAACATGTGAAGCTGAATATGTAGCTGCATCTTCATGTGTTTATCATGCAATATGATTGAGAAGACTACTCAAAGATATTCTTATGGAGCAGAAGAAAGCAACGAAGATTTTTGTTGATAATGTTTCTGCTATTGCTTTGGCGAAAAATCCAGTTTTTCATGAACGAAGTAAACATATCGATATTCGATATCACTTCATCCGAGAATAAGTTAAAGAGAATGAAGTTGAAGTATTGCATGTGAAGACCGGAGATCAAGTAGCAGATATTTTTACTAAACCTCTCAAGATCGATGCTTTTCGGAAGTTCAAGAGCCTGCTTGGAATGATCGATGGAAGAGAATTTGGTTTAAGGGGGAGTGTTAGAAATTAAATCAAATTTGTTAGTACTTGTTTCCTTTTTTGAGTTTGTTTGTATTTCCATATTGTCATTTATAACATTAAACTTTAGAAATTATTTGTGTCATTTTTTTTTCTATAAATAAAGAAATAGAGAAGAAAACCAATGGGCAATCATTGCACGCGTAATTCCGACAGCAATTTGCGGAAGGTGCGTGGAACCATCCCATGCAGGTGCTTTTTGGCTTAACTTTGCCTTTTCTATTAATACTCCCATGGTCCTAGTGGTGCTAACGAGTGAATCACAAAAACATAACAATCGTCGGATTATATAGGATTTTATTAATAAATGCTAGTAGGACACTTTGTTAAAATATTTAAATAAGGAAAGTTTATTATTTTCAATACACAATATAACTTGTTTCTTTCAAAAGAGATTCCTCTAGGAAAGCAAATCCCAGAATAAATCTCCCTCCGGACAATTTTCTCAACTTAAATTTCTCCTACAGCATCATGCCTAAAAATTATCTAGTCATCACCCCCGCACCCAAATCACTTTTATCTCTCTCCTTGAACTAATTTTTTTTGACATTTCAAATAAATATTATACTTTCGACATCACAATTAGAATTTTTCAGGAAAAGGGTCCTCCACAATCAAATAACTATTCAGTTTTGACTAAATAAATAACTATTCAGTGATACTTTTTTTCGTTTTATTTCATTTTTGTCAAACTTTTTATTTCAGGTGGACGCTCTTTTTTTTTTTAGCTTTTTAGTCAAGATGATCACATATTTATCTAAAGGTGCTTGTCATTAGTGATTGGATATTATGAACCAACTATATTACAATATGACTTTGACCAATTTTATTGCTTTTTTATTATTGCATCATAACCAACTGCTTTTATTTTTTATTTTCTTATTTCCTTAGTAGAATCTAAAAAAATGAGACATGATAATATGGTGGACATTGTAGTCCACGAGGATGACTGTTTACTGATAACGCGTTTCTTTGTGGAAGTAATGAACAAGCATATGCATATAGTAAAGATTAAATAGCAAAGATTAAAAAAAAAATAAACTTTACGGAAGAATATGAATGCAACTTTGTCACATTATAGACTTGTTGACAATCTGAGCTCTGATACCAGTTTGTTAAGTAGTCTTGGGTCTCTCTCATTCCAAAAGCTAGCTCAAAAGGTGAGCATTTCCCTCACACTTATAAATCGACCCACTAGCCCTTTCTATAACCGATGTGGGACAACCCTAACAATTTTACCAA
The DNA here is from genome assembly GCA_031216185.1 of Syzygium aqueum. Lineage (NCBI taxonomy): Eukaryota > Viridiplantae > Streptophyta > Magnoliopsida > Myrtales > Myrtaceae > Syzygium > Syzygium aqueum. Next base: position 10,378,866 of record CM062233.1, read on the forward strand.
AGGCTGTGATGGGGTGAGACTCTATATCCCAAATTTAAATGGAGCTACAAGCATATTAGCATATTTTATATATGAACATGTATGAAAAATCTACAATATGTGGATATTGGATTATCAAGGCAATTAAAAATCGATTGATAGTATATATGGGAAGGTTTGTTTGTCCTTACCCACCAGCCCTTTCTATAATCAATGTGGGACAATCTCAACAATTTTACCAAAGGCTGGGATAGGTTGAGACTCTATATCCCAAATTTGAATGGAGATACAAGCATATTAGAACAAGTCTGAAAAATCTACAATATACGGATATCGGATTGTCGAGGCAATTAAAAATCGATTGATAGTATATATGGGAAGGTTTGTTTGTCCTTACTTGGGCAAGTTGGACGATTATGACGATTGTATTTGCACAATCAACAACTGATTGAATTGAGGCGTTATGCTAAATCCATCTTATTACGTAAACGAGAATGATTGTGTTCGATCCTTCTTTTTTCCTTTTCACGTACTCCTCCTCTCGAGTGGGTGGAATCACAAGTTCGTATTTGGAAATATATGTCAAGGCCATATCATCTCTGCACAACCTTAAATAATCAAAACTGTGTAATTGGCATCTTACGATAACATGTGAAAAATGAAATCCATAGATGTGAAACTTCTAGCAAGTGCACGTGAAGCTTTGATTGAAATTTGAGATCCAGCACACTTGACTTGACTTGACTTGCTTTTTTATTAATAAAAGAAATAGAAAATAAAACCGACGACGAAAACTCGTTAAACTCGTTTGGCATTATTGATTGGACATTATGAACCAACTGTACGACAATATAAAGACTTAGACTTGCCTTTATTCATAACAACAGAAATGGAAAAGAAAACTAAAGGGCAATCAATGCACGCGTAATTTCCACGGCATTTTGCGGAAGGTGCGTGGAACCATCCCATGCAAGTGCATCTTGACTTAACTTGCTTTTTCCATTAATAAGAGAAATAGAAAAGAAATCTAACCTAGCAATGCAATAATCCCATGCTCCTGGTGCTAATGTACGTGAGTCAATCACAAAAACATCACTCATTGGATTATTATTTTTTCCATGCACAATCTGACCTTTTTCTTTCTAAAGAGATTCATCTAGAAAAGCAAATCCCAAAAGAAATCTCCCCTAGTTCTCAAATTAGATTTCTCCTTACCATATCATGCCTAAAAATTATCTAGTCATACCACCTCACCCGTGTCACTTTTATCTCACTCCTTACATTATTTTTGTTTTTGACATTTTACATTAAATTTATACTTTCAACGTCACATTTAGAATTTCTCAGCTAATGGGTTATTCACGATAGACTAACTATTTAGAAATATTGTTTTCCTTTTTATTTCATTTTTGCCGAAGCTTTAATTTCATGTTGACATTTCTTAACTTTTTAGTAAAATTATCACTTATTCATCTAAAGGTGTTTGTCATTTGTGAGCGTATATTATGAACCAACTATATTACACTATTATGATTTTGACCAAATTGTTTTTAACCATTGCATCATTAACAACTGCCTTTTTTTATTTTTTATTTTTTTCCTAAGTATAATATAAAAATAGTGAGACGTGACAATATGGTGGACATTGCAGCCCACAAGGATGACTATTTACTAGTTACGTGTTTTGCGTATGGATATAGTAAAGATTAGATAGCAAAGGATAATTATTGCACGCGTAATTTCCGTGGCATTTTGCGGATGGTGCGTGTACTTTTTTGACTTGACTTGCTTTTGTTATTAATAAAGAAACAGAAACAAAAACCAACAATCAATTTCTGATGCTCCAACAGCTATTTTAATCAAAAAGCAGATTGCGATAGCCCCTACACTCTCTCCATTTGCAGGGATGGATGTGCAAGGTCCATGTCCGATTGGACTTAATATGACGAAGGTCCCTTACTCGCGCATGTTAGCGTCTAACGATCATGGCATGCGTATTGGCATATAGTTGTGAAGCGGAGACCTATTTTATTAGAAGATTAGAGGACGACCACCAAATTCATGCATGGAGTCACCCCGTTACATGTTTTTTTAAGGTCGATTGAAGATTCGATGCAAACATTATAGCAAAGATTGGAATGGGGTGAGACTCTATAGCCCAAGACTGAAAAATTTACAATATACGGATATTGGATTATCGTGACAACTAAAAATCGATTGATAGTATATATAGGAAGGTTTGTTTGCCCTTGCTCGGGGAAGTTGGACAATTATGACGATTGTATTTGCGCAATCAACGACTGATGGGGTTGAGGCGTTATTCTAAATCCATCTTATTACACAAATGAGATGATTCTGTTCGATCATTTTTTCCCTTTTCACGTACTCTCCCTCCCGAGTGGGTGGAATCGCGAGTTCGTATTTGGGAATATATGCTAAAGCCATACATCTTTACACAAATCTTAATAATCAAAACTTTTTAATTGACATCCTGCGATAACATGTGAACAGTGAAGTCTATAGATCTGAAGCTTCTAGCAAGCGAGTGTGAACCTCTGATTGAAGTGTGAGATACATCACCCCCGATTTGACTCGCTTTTTCTATTAATTAAAAAAATAGAAGATAAAACTGACGATACTTGTTAATAGGAAATTACACAGCGCTGTGCGGAAGGTGCATAGAACCCACGCAGATGTTTCAATGCTAAGCGAGCACGGCTTTGACTTGACTTGCATTCTCTATTTATAAGGAGATAGAAAAGAATACCAAAGGGCAATCGTTGCACGCGTAATTTCCACAGCATTTTGCGGAAGGTGCGTGGAACCATCCCATGCAGGTGCTTCTTGACTTGACTTGCTTTTTTCCAATGATAAGAGAAATAGAAAAGAAAACTAACTAGCCATACTCCCATGCTCCCGGTGCTAATATACATGAGTCAATAATAAAAAAATCTTAAATATATTATATTTTTACTAAATCAGTCATAAATCTTATAATTTTGTCAATTAAATCTTAAACATTTTTACCTTTTGTCAATTGAGTACATCTCATCAATTTTGATCGAAAATCATTGACGTTGACTTCGACCGTCCTACGTATCATGACTTGTGTAATTTTTAATAATTAATATTTTTCGAATTAATTAATTTATTTCTTTTTTTATTTCCCCTCTATTTTGGGAATACACCATCTCTGGACAAACCTTGAGTAATCCAAACCTTGTGATTGGCATCCTGCGAAAACATTGGAACATTGAAATTCATAAATGTGAAACTTTCTAGCAAGTGCTTGTGAAGCTCTGATTGAAATTTGAGATCCAGCACACTTCTTGTCGTGGGGTCAGAAGATTCAGCACGCTTGACTTGACTTACTTTTCTATTAATAAAAGAAACAGAAAAGAAAATCGACGACCAGCACTCGTTAAAGTCGTCTGACATTATCGATTGAACATGATGAACCAACTATACGACAATATGATGACTTAGACTTGACTTTTCTATTGATAAGAGACATAGAAAAAGAAAACCAAAGGACAATCCTTGCACGCGTAATTTCCGCGGCATTTTGCGGAAGGTGCCTGGAACCATCCTTTTATTGGTGAAGTTTTTCCTGTGAAATTGAGTGTCGTTGCATCAGGAGGAGGAAGGGAGTGTAATATATGCAGCATTTGGGTATTCTTGAGTTTCCATGTTGTAATATCTGTGAATAGGTTAGTAATTTATTTAGATTGAGGAAATGTTGATGCATAGAAAGATCGATGGGGGCTATATGTGCTAAGCCCATAATGACCTCCGAATCTAGGAGGGGGGATCACACTAACCTATAAATGCAATTTGTATTGTGGTAAACATATTGAGACTTCTTTGACTTGGCCTCCTGTAATTTATTCATATTGCTATACTGCATTTTGCGTTTTCTTTCAACTAGAATGGACTATTTTCTTCTCATTCCCACCTAAGATCAATTGTTTATCGGTTTCCGACATAATGATACGTCACTTTAGCCATCGACATCACGATACATTGCTCCGAAAACTAAATAAGTGATCCAAATTATTTGTACTTGGAAACATTTGTGTATAATCATACAGGGAACTATTATTCACTTCCCCGATAAAGTGGCTGTCTCATGGAAAATCGCTTTTGTTCGGTCTTTTGGTATTCTCTTTTTATTGTTTTAGGTGTTGACAGATGACAATGAAAGATTCCGTTTCTGTTTTTGTGCATCACACGTTCATTTTGTTGGCCAATCGTCACATGTTCATTATTGGGCTTGCAAAATGTATATTACCTCCATTGTAATTATCAGGCTTCCCTCGTTTTGCTCTTGACACTGTAGATAAACTTTTTTGTAGATGCACGCTGACTATATACATCTATCTTTAAGCACGCGTACACCTATCTTTATTCTTCTTGCTTAACATAAACTTGTACATTTTATTCTTCAACGGATCGGCCACGGTTATAAGCATTACTTGTGAAAGCTCTCTCGTTCGAGTTTTGCTTTAGGTATTCACTCTTCGGTGGTTCTAAGCACACATTTTTTTAGGAGAAAACCATAATAGAACGTCAGTTTAGTTACTTCTGATTCAAAATGTTTCTACATTTTCTGTTTTCTGTTTTTTTAGAGTGACTTCATCGTACTCTTGGAACTTTTATGGGAATGGCAGAATTGTTGCGAAGAGAAGGAAAGTAATTACGTTTCTGTTGTCTAATCTCAGTTCCGTTCACTTTTTTTTTTTTTGGTCAAGATAAGATAAATTTTGCTTCTCGTAGTCTACTTTTATTCTGGTCGGGGTAGGATAAAATACACAAGATTTTATACCTATCGGTCTGCAGACTACATGTGTCTAGTGAGCTTATGGAGGAAGTATAAAAGAGTTAGTCCAATTCGTCCAAGCCAACTTGCATTACTCAGGCCCATAAAAGCCCACAAAGCCAGCACTGATTTGTCTCCTTCTTGACCCTGCTGCGACTCGAGGGGACGAGGGGGAGCGCGGGGAGGATGACCGAGAGAGAGGGAGCGAAGCAGCCGTGAAAATTCTAGAATTCCGAGTCGGATGGGTCTTCCGACGGAACGGGGTTAGCATCGCATGGGCAACACGGCTGACGGGGAGAGAGAAGGGGGGGCGAATGGGTTCTTTGAACGGGGTCGGCGAAGGTGGTTTTTGGGGAGGGCGTCTTTAGCATCGCGTGCGTCGTTTCTCTTCTTTGCGTTGCTGATCATGCCGTCGCAGGATCGCCGTGTCCTCATCGTCGGTTCAGCTATCACGGGAAACCCTGTTTGCTCCCTGATTTTCGGCCGTGAAGATTCGAAGCGAGTCGTTCGTGTTCAAAGCTTCATTGCTGGCGCGCACTCTCACGGGGCAACACTTTTCAGTTCCTTCTCGTGCAAGCTTGACCAGTAACCACAAGGTAATTTCATTCCCCTCTTTCCTGCCCTGTTCTGGAAAGATGCGTGACTGAACCACGTTCATGTAACTCATGTGAAGATCACTGATGATCTACGCTGTAATTTGTTGATTTGTGACGGCTTTGTGGTTCTGACACTGATTTCTGGCGAAAATGCGGCTTCGATTTCACGACCAGATTCAATCCCTTCGGTGCACATAGACCGTTTGATGAAATGTCTCTAAGATACATCATTCCTGATCCAGTTTCATATGGAGAAATTTTAGCATAGATCACTTGCAATCATTCAGTCCGTTAGCATTCAGATTCGATCCTTGACGTCCTGTGACGTCTCTGTGGTGCTCGTGGTCAATCTCTATGGGACGTTTCCCCAATCCTTGTTCTGAATATCCACAGATTTAACGTATTGAACTACGAACGAGCTGGTTAGATTCTCGGTTTGCTCTGAAGAGGACGATGGACTGAAAGAAGAAAATATAATAATAAAAAATGACGAAATATGTAAGAAAAGAGGAAAAACAGATAAAAAATAATAATAACAATAAGATGGGGTTAGCGTGGGCTTAGATACACTAAGATCATGACTTATGGTTATCAGAATTTCTTTCCACATGTGCGTTCATTCCACTTCTGTCTTGTTAATTCAAACTTGTAACCATAAGCATTGAGACCGAGCTTTGAGCTTGCTAACTAACGTCGGATATGTGCCTCCTGCTTGAATATACAATGCCTTATAAGCAACGCGCTAATCTCAGGTTCTTCTTTTTTACACTTTCAAATCAGCCTAAATGAACACAACAAAACAAATTATCACCACGAGACTTGCTTGAGGAGAAATCGAATAGGATGCTTATTGTACCACTCAAGACAGACTGTACTGAACTATATGTCCCGAGCAAGTACCCCGAGGCTGTAAAATCTATCCTCTGCAGCATCCCTCAAAAACTTGAATCGAGTCCGGTGAAGGAAAGCCGGCTCCGCATTTTAATGCTCAATGCTCCACAGGGAGAGACATGGCCTGCACTACCTTTGGGGTTGATCTGAACCGGTTGCGCCGGAGGACGTGCTAGGCCCAGCACCATCTTCAACAGGAGGAGAAGTACCCCACTCTCCTTCAGATTCCAATGGCTCCAGCACATAGACGCTGCCATCAGTGAGCCCTAGTGCAAACTGGTTAGGTTCAAATGGATGTGCTGCAATGACTAGCGGGTAGGCTCTCGAGCTGCCAAATCCATCAGTGAGGAATGAATTACTTGCGAGACTATTGGAACTTCGCGAATGAGACTTGCCATTTTCATTGGGGAATGAGGTTAACTGAGCAGCAATAACCAACTTACCTGGGGTTTGGAGGGATATAAGCGGCAGGATTAATACGGCATCTCAATCTGAGTTCAGAAGTAGTAAGAACACCGATGCTGCCATCTTCAAAGCTCAAATATATTGATTGGCCATTGCTTGAATATGTAGCATCTGTGATTGGACCGCTAGCTTCTCGAGTAACCCACTAGTTGCGATGAACAATGAATCAAAGAGAGTACTTTTGGCACTAAGCAACTCATACTACCTAATATTTTGCTATTTTTATGCAATCGGGATGAGATGAGAGATTGGTTTGTGCACAACAAAAAAAATCTTCAATACCTGCTCGAGGCATTTTAGTTTAGGAGCTTCATATGTGGCGATCTGTGTTTCATGAACCACCAGCAGATGTGTCTGATCCACGTGAAATTGAACACGAGTAATAGCAAGAGGAGCTGTGCTTCGCCCAGTCAGCAGCTGCTGAAACTTACTACCCGGCTTCTCCCATCCCTTAGTGTTCCAAACGCACAACTGCAGTGATGAAAGACAACCATCAAAGGGGGCATCAACATTGATGCACAAATGAAAGAATAAGATTCTACGTTTGTGTTTGTATTTCAGAATCACATCGATCGTCTGTTTGTAAGCAACAACAGGACATCATAGCTTCTTTTTTTGTAGTTAATGGGATGGGATTAATTTGTCAACACAGAAGATGAAGTTTTCTGGAAGGATTTATTCTGCCGGTAAAGGATGCCTTCATGACCTGACATGTGCTGAGGACATAAGCATCGATATATCCAGAGTGAACATCATCCCTTTTTTTTTTTGGAGCACTTTAAACTACATTGCTCTCTCTGCCCAAAACTTAGGCATGTTTACTTGAAAAGTAAGAGGCAGCAGTGGTCTGGTACCTGAGAGTCAGCGCCAGAAGACACGAGAACATTTAAGACATTAGAGAAGGCAAGGCCTGTTATTCTTTTCTGATGTCCTCTTAATGTTACCTTGACCTGAGAAAGTGAAACTGTCAATAACATTAACTTTGTTGCGGATAACAAGGTTGATTTTCAACGACAATGAAAACAGGTCTCACCTCATCAATTCGCACATTGTAGATTTGAATAGAGAAGCCCTCCATTCCTATTGCAATAATGTTATTGTCTCGAGGAAGGAACGCCAGAAATGTTGCTGCTTTTGGTGCGCGAATAAATGTTGTTATTGTCTAGATATCAACAGACAAGATAGTATTAACAACTTCAGAAGCAAGAGTGGGACATATGTGCCAAGAGGCACTTGCCCCAATTGCATGCAAGTTCGACCATTAGATCTCTAGATGGGTGAAAAAAGGATCCCGCTTTTTTTTCTTTAGTCAGTAAGAGCCTAAATAGCACCTACATTGACAAGCGACACGCCGACAAGTCAATTCTTAAAAAATAAAGAATTCCGACACATTAGGACACGTTGTATGTTAAATTTATATTTTACATATATACATGATAAATTATCATTCTTTTGGCTTTATTTTTCTTTAAATTGAAGTTATGAAATGTGATTCAATTATTCTTTTTCAAAAAGAAGAAAAAAATTCAATAGATAATATACTAAAGGAGAAAACACGGACCAGTGCCACGCGCGTGGTGCGAAATCTACTTTGGTAAAGAGAGACGTGAAGCGAAGGGAAGGTTTTTTTTTTTTTAAACCCCGGAGGTTCGGAGTCAGGCCCGGGCAATCAGCTCCCGTAAGGGGAGGAGAGAGAGAGAGAGACACCCCGGGTGTGGTGATGGAGTGTACAAAGGAGAGAGAGAAGACGCAACAGCGAAAAAGAAATGCCAGAAAAGCTAGAATGGAAGAAGAATGTGACTCTGTCCTCCTCCTCCTCTCTCTGGATCCTCTTTAATCTCTGCTTCACTTAGCATATCAAATATTTATTGTTCTCCCTTTTCTTTTCTTTTTTTTTTTTAGATTTATATTTTGATCCATAATTTATTGAAATTTTTTAAATTGACCCATGCGTGTCGGAATTCCATACTCGCGTGTCGCTGGCATCCGACACCTGTTGAACGCGTGTCGGTTTCCGACACCAACGCGGCTGCCGTGCTTCCTAGGTAAAAGCATAACGATTCCATTGAAGATAGAGAAAAGCCCTTGTCTCATTTAACGAGTGAAAAAGCAGTGGTCTGGTACCTGAGAGTCAGAGCCAGAAGACACAAGAACAGTTAAGGGAGTTGAGAAGCCTATGACTATTCTCTGATGTCCTTCTAGTTTTGTCTGGACCTTAGAAAGTGAAACAGTCAATATCCATAACTTTGTAGCAGATAATAACAAGGTTACTTTTCAACGACAATAAAAACAGGTCTCACCTCGTCATCACGAACATCGTAAACTTGAATAGAGGAGTCCTCCATTCCTATTGCAATAATGTCATTGTTTGGAGGTGGTGGGGCCATAAATGTTTTCACCATCTGGATATCACCAGGCAGGATAGTAGTAACAACTTTATAAGTAAAAGTAGGACAAATGTGCCAAGAGGCACTTTGCCTCAACGGCATCTCCCTTCTTTGGAAAGAGAGAGAGGGAGAGCAAGTTCGACCATTAGATCTCTGGACTTTGATCAGTAAGAGCAAAAAGATTCCGTTACAGACGGAGAAAAACCCTTGTCTAACTTAGCAAGCAAAAAAGGGCATATGCTACGCTTCAGACTCTACCAAATAATCCACATGAAAATCAGAGCAACTGATTTTATGGAACTCCTAACAATAGAGTTCAATACTTTTTACACGTGATAGAATCAATTAATTTTAGGTCCCATAAAAATGTGAAATGGAAATAGTACATGCATATTCAACAGAAAGGGGTAATTCATCATCTCGTGCCTTGTGGATAGTGCTACAAAAAACTGAAAAGAAGATGTAAACATGCTTTGGGAAAATATTCACCTTAAAAGTCATCATATTGAACAGAGAGATCTTCCCCCCTGATGCTGACATTAGATAATAATCGTTCTTTGACAGTGCAAAGCACGGAACTGCATGTTCAGGATTTGTATCGCTTGTGTTATTGGTCATCAAATTCCCGCCAATAGGTTGCCATAACCGTGGTACTACACTAGTTGTAGCCTGCGAAAAGAAGAATCAATGTAGTTTTTTTTGGAAGCCGAATTAATGTAGTTGAGATTGCGCTAAACCTTGAAATACCTTACCAATTTCATGAAAAGAAAGATTCCTTACCCTGCCTGTTAAGTTCCAATCATTTCTTGCCCATTTCCAGAGCTTGTGTACAGCATTCGATGATAAAGCCAGAATGGCATTACCTGAGTTTGTATAGATTAATCTCGAGACCTGCTTCATTTTATCAGCTTCAGTGTTGACAGTTAAATGTAATACCCAAAGTGAAAAAGAAAGAGCCCCAAGTTACTAGGCACTAAATGATAGATGCAGAAATTGATGCAAAGAGACTTGGTGACACACAGCTCCACCGCATATATATCCAAGAGCGCCTGTGTGCATATATAAGCATACTGTATCTTTACATATGAGCAGAGCATATGATGCACATGTCGTCAAAACCCAGTTGAAACAGTTACCAAAAAAATTCTGGCAAAAAGTAGAATCTTGACTTAAATCGTCTATCTGTATCACTATAGAACTAAGAGAACTCTGTGCAGTCTATGTGCAAAAATACAGTGTCTTCACCCATGCTACTCTTTTCTGTGAATACCTATCTTTTGCATCTAGCGTTTGTGTAATTTGATTCAGCAGGTAAATTTCCACTCGAAGTTAAAGTATCTGAATTCACAAGCTTAGCATTCCCGACCGAGCATCAAAGTGTTGCACAATGATATACTTTGCCTGCCATGTACAAAGCCAAATTCATCTCGTGATGAATCCGTGCCCTTTACCACATGTAACTGCCATGAGAGTCCACGGAACAATCCATCTCATTGGATTCCAAGCAAAGGCTAAAAAAGTCTCGTCATGCAAATATACCACTACACTCTAAATCAGGCAGCATCCATCTCGCTATTCATTCTTATGATAAAATTCATAACATCTACGGCCAACAAAACTCAAGCACCATTGCCACTCCATAACCACAGATTTATTAATGTTGATCATGTCCTTTCCCATTTGTATGGTTGAAACAATCAGTTCACGATGAAAGGCCAAATGAAGAGATGAGATAAGTCCTCCAAGTGTTGAGATTTAAAAGATCATTCACTGGACCACAAGCGAAAGAAACTAATCAAGCAAGTGCATTAAATGCGACCCCTATTCAAATGTGTGCAATCCAGTAGAAACATGATACGCATGGGCCCAATTCCCTTTTTTTTTATTTTTTTATTTTTGTCAAATGGCCTAATTCCCAAGCACTAACTTTTACTCTATATCCATAAACTTCGAACTTCTTTTTGTCTAAAAAAAACCAACTCTAACTTTGTACCCAAATTTGGGCCCCCGTTATCCGTTCAATATTACCGTTAAAATCTGATGTGTCAGTTCCACACGAATATTTCTCTCTTTCTCCATTGACGAAGTGGAGTTTCAGCTCAATTAAACAGTTTATGTTAAAAAAAACCTTCTATTTTTCGATCTCCTTATTTTCGTCATCTTCTTCGTCTTTCCTCGCAAGCTCAATGAAGGGAGGTGCTTGAACTAAAATCTGAGTCGCTCGACCTCGGATTTGACTTGCGCAGTCTCATATGTGAGTTGCATGACCTCTCAAATATGAGGTTGCGCACCTCAACCACAGGGCTCAGAGTGAAGGAAACGACCTGTGCCCTCTCGGCCACGGTGGATTTAGGGAAAGCTTTGGGCTCATTTCGGCATGGTCCGGCCCGGAAACGATCTTCCATTGATCTGGCGTTGTTTGCAGTGATTCTTTGATGAATTGAATAGATGTGGGTATGGGTTGCATTTGTTCTGAGCTCATGCCCCTCCCTTCCCGAAGGTTGGGAGAAAAGACGAAGAAGAAAACGAAACTAAGAAGATAGAAAAAAAAAATAATGTGTTTTTTTAAAGAAATTATTTAATTGAGCTGAAATTCCACATCATCAACACAGAAAGAGAGAAATATACATGTGGAATTGACACATCAAATTTTAAGGGCAATATTGGATGGATAAAAAAGGGGGGCCAGATTTGGGTATAAAGTAAGAATTGATAATTGTTATGAGACAAAAAAAAATTTACACCAGATTTGGATATAGAGCGAAAGTTTGTGCTTTTGGAAAGAATTGTGTCCACATAAATGAGGAAAAGAAATGCTGCATAAGAACATCCTAATTTGGCAATCATTTGTACCATCGTAGCTGTTAAGTCATCAGGCAGCCTCAGGGAGCAGCATTGTGATGGTTCATTGATTTCTGTCAGTTTCCAAATTTGCGATTTGTCTCCCGACTCATTAGCAATTCTGGGCTTCACATCGGCCATGCCTTCATTGTTCTGTAGAGCTCAAAAACGAGAGGATATCATTAAAAGATGTCCAATGAACATGCGCATACAAGTGCAATTACTACGTCATTCAAGCAACACAGTAAGCAACAAGTAAAGCTCCTTGATAACATTTAACTACCTAAGGCAGTAACGATACCACTTACCATACCAACCATTGCTGCCACTGGAGCACATCTATCACCCAGGCTTGCCCCAACAGTAGCATTACCAGAACCAAGTGTTGCGGTTGCCGATGGTTGCAGCTGCATAAGATTCAAGACATTTACCAAGCTCATCTCTATGAAGTTAGTGTATCCTTCAAAAATCTTACCTTCATAAGAGGTCCAGGAGTGATTCTAGAAGCATCAAAAGGCCGATTGTCCACTGTCCGTAGCAGCCTAATCCCATCAGCATTTGCTAAAATTTTGATAGTATCGTCGCTTGTTGAGACGGCTAATAGAATTCCTTCCTTGTTAAATCTAATACAAGGTGAAGCCTGCAAATTTAAGGAGTGAGTTTAATAGAAAGGTTCGGTAAATTCAATCAGAATAAATTAACAACCATGAATTACCGGCAATCCACCCTCAGCATCGGTACTTGTCAGTAGATTATTATTGTCCATATGCCAAAATTTGACCATGAACTCGTCACCGGCAGCCAAAAATCCGTTTTTGGTGGTATCAAACTGCACAACCCCACCAGATCTCTTTCCAAGTCCATGATACGTACGGTTGACAGCCCCTTCACTTTCATTCCATTCAACCAAGAATGACTCTCCTTCTTTATTGGTCCCAGATGAGAACAACCTATAGCCAAATAAAATTGCTAAATTAGGTTATTTCAGTCAAAAAGAATGGCATAGTATGAAATCAAGCTTGAAATGCAATGCTGATGGTCTGAACCTTGTTCCATCGGCGCTGTATGCGACCTTGGTAGAAGAGGGACCCGGTGCATCATAGTCAACTATTGACACCTTGTTGTCATAAAGCCAAACCTTAATTTTCCCATCTGCTGCTGTTGAGAAGATGAACTACACGAAAAAAATTGTATAACCCATTTCAATAGCATGCCAGGATAGAGCCCATCCACTTAAAACTCTAATTATGGTAACATAGCATCCTAGAATGATGGGTTATCATAAAATCTCTTTGTAATAGAGTGCACACAACCATAATTGTTTAAAAAATTTAAAACAAAGAAAATAACATTGCCAATTGCCGCTCCACTCATACACAGTAAACAACCTTCTATTATAAATTTAATTAATCATAACCGGAGGAGACATCTAAGGGAGAACAAATGATGGAAGCAGAAGAATTTTCCTTTTGAACACATAATTAAGCAGAAATTTTATTATTGTGAAGACCTTTACACAGCTGTTAATGCCTAATAGCATTGCCCAAAAGAATGAAATTTGCAGGTTGATCTTTAGACCATGTCATCATTTTTAAGAAGCACATTCTAATCAAGACAGTTTAAAAGTGGGAAGACTTGAAAACCCTTGAAATGAACAAGGTCCATTAAAACACAGATTCACACTTCTCATACAAATTGAACCAAATTTTATCACCTAACCGAGTTTTAGCAAGCAGAAGTCCAGTGAATAGTCAAGGGTACATGCCGATTCGTCGTGCATTCAGTTTGTCCTTGTTAGTACACAAAATAACCGGGTACCTGAACATTTTCTTTGCTGTGTGGACATATGGAATATACAGGTGCTTCATGACCCTCAAAACTCTGTTGCATAGCCCCAATCACTGTATCCCATACCTGCATAATTACTAGCTTGGTTAAAAGGAATCAAACAGCACAACACTATAACTCTGACGAAAACAATCAGAATATACCTTGATCAACCTGTCCTCTCCTGAGGTCACAACACATAACTGTTCATTTAAATATGAAAAGGCAAGATCATTAACACTTCCAACATGAGCCTCAATCTGTATCAGACAATAGGTTAGAGTCAAAATCAAGTCGAACTCTCATTTAGGTGGCAATTGTCAGCAGAACAAAGAAGAATAATTTTTCTCTCCATGCTTAGCAACAAACCTCAAGGTGGTTCCTTATGTCATCACCACCATGATATGAGTATATATGCACCATTTGTTTGGAATAAGCAACCCCTAAGGAGAACACCACAAGTCATCAGTAATAGCAGCATATGAGCACTTCTTCAAGAAAATAGTGCAATGAAGTCTGGTTCTCGGCGCTTTAGTTTTTTCATCAATTTGCAAGTATGTATTGCCTAATTTACTAGTTGATATACAAGTAGAGGTGACATCTGCCCATACCAAAAAGTTTTCCATTGGCACTCCACATTACACGGTTAACCGATGCTGTATACTCATTGGCCAGAGAAGCCTACAAAGAATCAAAACCCATAATCACATTGCCAAAAACAAGATACTATGATTTATTTAGAATTGAACTTCTATACCTGCAGCGCCATTGAACATTTTCCCAAATTCCAAACCTTGAATGTTCTCAAAGCAATCCTTGTATGGCTGCCTACTTCCCATACCATGACATCGCCCATATTTGTTCCCACTAAAAATTATTGAAGCAGAGAATTTGAAGAATCAGATCCCATGATTTCAAATAGCTGAAGCTACTGTCAAAAGGACAACAAAAAGCAATCTTCCATGAACCAAAGCATAAATTGATGGCCTACAACGGGAACAAGTATCTCCAATCGAAGAAAAGCACAAAACACGTTCTTCATAGAGTAAGAAAGATGTGCTAACCGAGCAGCAGAATTTGTTGCACTGGATGGAAATCCATACTCTTAACAGGTGAACCTTGACTTAGGGTAATGACTACATTTCTGGGCAAGTCATCTGAAGAATTCTGACCGAGGCTCTGGCAGTTGTATGTGACAGGCATAATGTTTACCGGTAAATTATTTACCTAATAGAAGGCCATAAAGATTACAAAACCAGTGAGTCCTTTTGAAAATTAATCAAAACCATGGCAATCAAAAGATGCAAAATTTATATGAGAGCCCCTCTTTTACTAGCATACATGAGCACAATGCATGCATGACGGGAGAAGATGTAATTCACACCTACCCAGTTTGCGCTCCTTATTAATGCTGCCAATATTTGACACAGACCATTTACACGACAATACCAAACACTAAAAACACAGACACAGCCCAATATGACACATCACAATACGTTTAACCTGTTTGTTGACTAGATATTTACATGTTTTTCGTCTAATTCAATGGATTGACATGTCTAATAGAGTCATGATGAATTGACACAATTTCACAAACACAATTAAGACAAGCAGACACGAATTGACAACCATAGCCCTTTTGCTCCTTTCTCTCTCCATCAGACTTTCTTGTAATCCTTCCCATCCTCAATTATTTCACTAGGTTATCATCTAGTTGAGGGTATTTAGAAACCTCAAAACTAAAAGTTTCTCCTGAAGATTCTCAATACATGATCATATGCCGCAATAGCACCAAAGTTAGAGCACTTTCAGAAGGTTATCATTCAATGGCATGCATAGAAAGATAATTAAGAAAGAGAAATACAAAAGATGGGGCGATGTATTCCAGCTTCACTTTACAATTTAGGAAAACTGAAAATCCCTACTTACATGAATGGAAGACTTAAAATAGCAAGCAGTACATGTAACGAGTTTGAGAAGATCTAGTTACGAATGTTGAGGAAAGCATTCCATATATAACAGATAATTGATCAATCAGTAAAATACTTATCTTTGTAGATGGAACATCCGTTAATAACTAAAGAAAGATAAAGAAAAAGCAAGATGAAATAAGTACTTCATATGAGGTTCCAAAAGGTCTTTGTCTCTTCAAAACATGTTCAGAATCTGCTGTTTGATAGTCCATGGCTGAGTTGTTGGCAGGAGAAGTCTTGGGACGCTTTAAGAGAACTGTATCGCAAAACAAAATGTAAATAGAATGCAAAACTAACAGCTTGAACTCGTGGAAACTACAAAATCAATTTTCACAGCTTTTCCACGAGGTGTTATAGAAAGGTCCGGGAGACATTCAAGCCAATCAGAAAGAGTTTCTTAAGAAAGGTTAGTTGGGAAAGATTCGGCAATTGCAGGATCTAGCAGGTGATACCTAAAGCAAGTACGCGAAAGCGCAGTTCTGACAGTTTTTGAAGCTTGTCTAAATCAAGATTGTCTGGCGAAACCAGTTCACCTGGTCCTTCCGGATTTTTTCCTCCTGAAGCTTTCAACTCTTGAAGTTGTGCAAATATTTCCCTATCATCAAGTAATTCTGTCATGGGAGTTCCACTAATGTCCAACATCCTCAAATTCTGCATATGCTTGATGCTTTCAGGCAATTCCATAATCCCTGTAGATTTTAAATGCAACTCGGTCAATAATGCCAACTTTCCGATGGAGACTGGGATTTCTATCAACGAGTGACATCCCGATAATAATAAGCACTGCAAAGACACTAGGGAGCCTATGGTGTCCGGAAGTTGAGCAAGTTTACTGCATCCCTTTAGGTCAAGGAGAGACAGAGATGTTAGATGGCCTATGGAGCTTGATATGTAGGCTAATGAATCACAATAAGAGGCATTAAGAGCCTTAAGCTTCTTGAGAGAACCAATGGACTCTGGTAATTCTTCAATTGCTGTAGATTCTAAATATAGCTCAGTCAATGATTCCAACTTTCCGATGGAGATTGGTATTTCTCTCAACGAGTGGCATCTCGATAATAACAATCTTTGCAGAGTCTCGAGGGAGCCTATGGTGTCCGGAAGTTGAGCAAGTTTACTGCATCCCCTTAGGTCAAGGAGAGACAGAGATGTTAGATGGCCTATGGAGCTTGATATGTGGGCTAATGATGCACGATAAGAGGCATCAATAGTCTCGAGCTTCTTGAGAGAACCAATGGACTTTGGTAATTCTTCAATTTCTAAATATAGCTCAGTCAATGATTCCAACTTTCCGATGGAGTTTGGTATTTCTCTCAACGAGTGGCATCCCAATAATAACACTCTTTGCAGAGTCTCGAGGGAGCCTATGATGTCAGGAAGTTGAGTAAGTTTACTGCATCCCGTTAGGTCAAGGAGAGACAGAGATGTTAGATGGCCTATGGAGCTTGATATGTAGGCTAATGATGCGCAATAAGAGGCATTAAGAGTCTTGAGCTTCTTGAGAGAACCAATGGACTCTGGTAATTCTTCAATTGCTGTAGATTCTAAATGTAGCTCAGTCAATGATTCCAACTTTCCGATGGAGTTTGGTATTTCTCTCAACGAGTGGCATCCCGATAATAACAATATTTGCAGAGTCTCGAGGGAGCCTATGGTGTCCGGAAGTTGAGCAAGTTTACTGCATCCCGTTAGGTCAAGGATAGCCAGAGATGTTAGATGGCCTATGGAGCTTGATATGTGGGCTAATGATTCACAATAAGAGGCATCAAGAGTCTCAAGCTTCTTGAGAGAACCAATGGACTCTGGTAATTCTTCAATTGCTGTAAATGTTAAACATAGCTCAGTCAATGATTCCAACTTTCCGATGGAGTTTGGTATTTCTCTCAACGAGTGGCATTCCGATAATAACAATCTTTGCAGAGTCTTGAGGGAGCCTATGGTGTCCGGAAGTTGAGCAAGTTTACTGCATCCCGTTAGGTCAAGGATAGCCAGAGATGTTAGATGGCCTATGGAGCTTGATATGTGGGCTAATGATTCACAATCAAAGGCATCAAGAGTCTCGAGCTTCTTGAGAGAACCAATGGACTCTGGTAATTCTTCAATTGCTGTAGATGTTAAACATAGCTCAGTCAATGATTCCAACTTTCCGATGGAGTTTGGTATTTCTCTCAACGAGTGGCATTCCGATAATAACAATCTTTGCAGAGTCTCGAGGGAGCCTATGGTGTCCGGAAGTTGAGCAAGTTTAGTGCATCCCCTTAGGTTAAGGAGAGAAAGAGATGCTAAATGGCCGATGGAGCTGGGTATGTGGGCTAACGAGGTACAACGAGAGGCATTAAGAGTCTTAAGCTTCTTTAAAGAACCAACTGATTCAGGTAATTCTTCAATTCCGGTCATTAATAGGTCTAGCTGAGTTAACGATACAAGTGAGCCTAATGATTCTGGAAGTTGAGCAAGTTGTTTACAATTTGAGGCATCTAGAGTCTCCAGCTTCATCAAACAACCTCTCGAAATAGGAATCTCTCGTATATTAGTGTCATTTATGAGAAGCTCCCTTAATTCTTCCATTCTACCTACTCCTAGCGGTAGCTCCTTCAGTTTCGAACACCCCTTGACATTCAAGGAGATGAGGGTCTTGATGTCTTGGATAGAAGGATGAATCTCTTCCAGATTGTCACAATCTTCAAGAGTCAAAATCTCCAAGCTCTTGAAAGCGGACAAGTCGGGAGTTCTTCTCAAATCACAATGCTCGAGGTTGAGAACTTTGAGCTCGATTGCCATCTAAAAGAAAGAAATGATACCTCCGTGAGATTGGATAAAAATACCCATGCTCCCTTGCTCCTTCACAGCTGTCTTATATAATTTTAATTGTTTCTTTTTAGTAGTGTTTTGGCTACACCAACATATAATTTTTTTTAAGCATATCATTGCAAAGAGAACTTTGGGATGTGTAAGTGCTAACTACAATTATTTGCAAATAACATATTTAGTTTTTTGAAGTTATGGCGATGCTGTTATTTACTGATTAGAGATACACAAATTTTATTATTAAACATAAATGGCTACTTTATTTATGAAAAAAAATTTAAATGCTATATGTACAAGATATAAAAAAAATGTTTTATTAAAAATATTTAAACGCCATTGGAAGGATAATTTAATGACTCATATAACATTACTACTTTGTAATTGTGTTGTACGATGACTTCAACAATGAACAATTATAATGAATAAATATTGTGTGCAACACGTCAGAGAAGTTCACAAATTATTCCATTACTCTAAAAGTAACAATAAATTTAGAATTTTAGTATGTATGCAAAACACAAGTCACCGTCAGGAAGTTTTTGTTTCTCCATCGAAGAAGATCCCTATAATATAACAACAATTGCTAAACACATTTTTGCATGGGGAGAAATTAACTAGAAGCCATAAAACCATTTAGATTAAAGTTAAGATATGCATAGTATTGTATTTATATTATATATATTAATTAATATAGTTAAAAAAAAGTTTGTTTTTAGTATGTACAATGGTAAGCATGACTGGTTGTTAAGATATTAAGGGGTAGAAGCTTCTGGCATATTTAAGTGTTTAAAATTCCTCTTATGCTTCGAGGAAAATCCATAACATGAGGAAGGATTTTCAAACGAAAGAAAGGAAAACTTGGTGTAATTGGACCCGTTGACAACATGTGATTATTTATAAGAGATATGCCTTCTATAGGTCTTACCTTTAGTGGACCCCATCCTCTCCAGTCCTTCGAAATATGATTCCACGACAGATCGAGCACGATTAATTTCTTTGGATGAAAGTTGGCCGCTTCAAAATTTGAGGGAAAATTTTTCCATTTGAGCCATCTTAACCGAGGAAGCAAGTTTTGAAAATCTCCTGTGAGATTCGCATTATTCACTTGAAAGAACCTCAAGTTAGTCAATTCTTTAAATTTTTCAGCTGTGTAGCTTCCTCCCAAACCAAAACAATCGTGAAGACAAAGGGCCTCAATCTTACTTGTGCCCTGCAATTATGAAACAGTGTAGATCATAGTATCGAATGATGGGATGAAACCAATTGTATGTAAGAAAAGATATATTGATTTTAAATTTGATGTCATACTATTATGATGTACGCTTCTCACCTTCGACATCATGACATGACAGGTTGTATTTGCATATTATTTGTTTAATCTATGTAAAAATGTGAAGCTCAAAAGGGGGTCCCCAAATTTCTTTCTTCCAATTATGCCCTTCACAATTTGCACCTTTCAAAATTACAATAGAAGGCCTCTCTTCATGCTCACACTCTTCAAATACATCCATCGAATCTCATGCCCTTTATCTGGGAAACAATTTATATGCGAAACAACACAACTCTTACAGTTCGAATACATCTATCAAACTTGCCATCAAAACATGTATCAATACTAAAGAATTCCAATTGTAGAACCGCTCTTTTTCTTATGTACCTTGTTTGCAATTCTCCATAGCAAATGCAAACGAGAATTCCATCCCAAGAAGTACGCGTTTGTTTTACATTCCTTTCTTATCATGTATGTTTGCAGTGAGTGTTTTTCATTGTATGTTAGATTGAAAGTTTTAATTCTCTTTTTATTACTATAGATGTTTGATGCTATATTTTCATTTCATGTTGATTTTGTTACAGAGAAATAGCAGTCATCTAAGTTTTTGATCAATTTGCCCATAGATTAATAAGATCTTACTAACAAACGGATTGGACATGAAGATTAATTATATTATGTTAATATTACTTCTGTGTAAGCATATAGCTGTGAAGTTTTTTTTTTTGGTAAGGTAAGGATGTGTATAACTTAACAAAAATGCCAAATACAACCTAGGCCAAGCACAACTAGCACCCCAACAAGGGAAAAACCCAAGAGGGGTGAAGGAGCCTTAGCAGGAAAAGAACTATACAAGAAGCCTAGAAAGGCTACAAAAACAGCAAGCAAAAAGCAACACCCTAAGGATTAGGCAAATTGACATCAAAGATCAAATGAGAGAGGCCCCACTTCCGTTGAATCTTTCTATTGAGAGGAGTATCAGGAACTGTGCCCATGGACAACGCCTTGTCCTGAACCGTCTTAATGAGGTGTTTGCGCATACCAGGGATGAATGCGGATTTGCTTCTGAAGATGACGTTATTGCGTTCGCTCCATATAATATGACATAAAGCCCCAAATGCAAACCGGGAGAGCCGATGAGCAAAGGAATTGCTCCCGGCAACCTTCATAGCCCATGTGATAAGATCCGGCCAAGGTCTATTACACCAAGGAAGAGAGCACTTCGTAGCCCAGCAAGAAGCCAACCGAGCCGTGGCCGAGCAAGCGAAATAAAGATGGTTAATGGAGTCCGGGACAACTCCACAAAATGCACAAAATGCTGGGTCAATCCTGTTGTGTTGTTGGAGAAAAATTTGAGTCGGAAGCCGGTTCAGGGATATAATCCAAAGGAGGAAAGCATGACGAGGAGTAATATGATTATCCCAAACAAAAGAGTGCCATAGGGCCGGTTGACCCTTCACCCTAATGTGCTTCCAAGCAGTCGAAACCGAGAAGGAGGTGGAGGGGGAGGGGGCCCAAGTGAGCTCATCGGGATCTTCCGAGAATATAGGAGGGGGGTCCGTCCAGCTTAAAAAGACCCCAAGAGTATGGGACGGCTGCCATGAGCCATCAAAAAATTGACAGATGGTTGTATTCCTAGGAATCCTGGACTGGTATATGTTCACATTGGAGAAAATCCGATATAAGGGGCCTTTGGAGTGCCACCAATCAAACCAAAAAGAAATGGACCGTCCGGAGCCAATCTTCCAACGAAAGAGGGTATGAGCAGACGATCGCATATCCAAGATTTTCTTCCACGTCCAGGAGCAAATGGTAGGTTTAGAAGCAATCCAGAAGTTGGATTTGTTTAAAAAGTTAGAATGAATCCATTTACACCATGAATCCATATAGCTATGAAGTTGTTTAGTTTTATTTCTAATTATAGTTCTTTTATAAATTTCTAAAAAAGTTGTAAGTGTAAAGTTATTTTATCACTCAAATGTAAACTTCGATGGTTCTCTGTATAAAAAAAAAAGGTCATGTATGTATCGTTAAAATATTCAACTTTCAAGTTTAATAAGTATTATGTTAAAAATGTTCGTTTTGATAAAACTTCACCATTAAAATTTTTATAATTATGAGATTGAAGATGTATGTTTGTTAATATATGTTTTGTTGAAAATACATGGTTCTCAAATTAAATATTAAAGTATAGTTAAAAACGCATCATTGCAAATATATATTCTTATAGCAGTATAATGTAACGTTGTAAAAAAAATCTATAATTTCACCACTAAAAAAGAATTCTTGTATACACTTTTCCCGGAAATCTTGACTTGGGAATCAATTTTCACATATGTCTATGTATACATAGATATCGTAATTACTATTCTTCCATAAAAATGTCGAGATCATTAATATTTGTTGGCAAGTGTTCATTACTACTATAAACGCACATGTAACCTTTACTAGTAAAATTTAGAAATTTTTCCTTTTTGCGTCCACCAGGAACAACCTTCCCATATTTGTTCTTAAAATTGAATGACCTTCCACATTGTGTTCCCGTTGTGACATTCCGAATTTCGACCCATTTTTGGGATTTATAAAACGTGTAATTCGTCAGTGCGCTTATATTAGAATCTCGCCCGGGAACTGATCACTCTCGGGTTCTTGTTTTTAAAATAGAGATTTTGCTAGAATCGCACTCGATCGAATTTGGCCGTTATTTAGACCCCGACCTTGGCAGTCGATTTTCGGGAATTTCAGGACGAAATAGATTGGACGGTGTCGATATTATTGTGGCCAGCGTCGAGTTTATCAAGAATAATGAGAAAGTGAAATTTTGGACCGGGTGCGGATTTGGACTAGTAGACCTCCCTCGTAGTGTGTTGTGAGTTATTTTATTTTGGCCATTTTTCTTATAATATTATTTATTTAGGATTTTTGTGAACCGTTAGATCGTTTTTAGGTTTGAATCGTGTCCATTAGATCGCAATAATTATTGGACTTTCTCTCTCTCTCTCTCCCCGGTCACGTTTCCCCGCCCCCTCTGCCCATACGTCTCTCTCTCTCTCTCTCTCTCTCTCTTTTTCTCTTCTCCCCGCGCACGTTTCCCCCCTGCACGTCTGTCCCTCCTCTTCCCCATGCAGACTCTCTCTCTCTCTCTCTCTCTCTCTCTCTCTCTCTCTCTCTCTCTCTGTCTCTCTTTCTCTTCCCCCCCCTCGGCATGCACGTTGGGCCATGCAGACCAAAGCCCCCCTGACACACACTCTCTCTCTCCTCTCCTCTTCTCCTTCTCCGTCTCTTCGTCTTCTCCCCCCCCCCCCCCCGACCGGACTGCTGCTTCTTCTGCTTTGGCTTCCGGCACGACCGGCCCTCAGCCCAGCCGCTCGCCGCCCCTGACCGCCGTACCGCCCACTGTCCGGCCGCCATACATCGCCCCCAGCCACCGTTCGCCGTCCGTTCCGCGCAGCATCCACAGAAGCCCCCCCTCTCGCCCACTCTCCTCCCCTGCAGCTCCTCCTAGCCCCGGTCCGGCGCCACCTCCGCCCGTCGCCGCGCTTGCCAGCCACAGCGCCGTCTTCAGCCAACTACCGTCCCCGTAGTCCACCCCACCGCACCCGACCGTCGCCGCGCCGGGCATCGTCGTTGCCGCCGCGAGCGAAACCCAGCCGCTGCCCCTGCTTCTCCTCCTTGCTGTCCCATGCAGACTGAGCCGAGCCCGCCCTTGCCCAGCTCAACTCACCGCCGCGTCTGACGCGGCCAAGCCCCGCCGAGCGCCGCCGCCGTCGCCAGGCAGCTCGGCCGCCATCGCGCCAACCGTCAGCTGTCGCCCGATAGTCGCCGCCCCCATCGTTGCTTCCCCGACGCAGCCGCGAGCAAGCAGCCACTGCTCGAGCTCGCTGCCGCGCCTGTCACGGCCCCGCGCCGCCCAGCCGTTCGTCCAGCCCGTCGCTCGCCGGCCCCGTTGTCCCCACCGGTCCCCCTCAGCCAGCAGCCTCCTCTTTCCCTCCCCCCTTACCACCGCCGAGCAACTCCCTGTTTCTCTCCCGTAGCCGTCGCCGGAGCCGTCGCCAGAGCTGCTGCTGTTCCGGCGAGGCCCCTGCTCGCTCCCCCTGCCGCCGAGCTGCTGTTGCCTCAGCCGAAGAGATGCTCGCCGCCGCCGCCAGGTCGCCGGAGCCGGCCCGGCCCGGCCAGCCAACCAGTCCCGGCCAGTCCACCGTCGCCCCCAGCCGGCTAGCTAGCCAGGCCATGGCCGAGCAGACCAGGCCGGCCCCGGGCCGTGGCCGAGCAGCCTAGGCCGTGGCCAAGCTCGCCCGGCCGTGGCCGTGCCCGTGGCCGAGTTGCCTCGGGGGTGCCCGTCGCCGTGCCCGGGCTTGCCCAAGCCGTGGCCGGCCTGTTGCCCCCGCGACAAGGCCATGCGCCCGCTCGTCCGTCGTGGCCCATCGCCGTGCCCGTCGCCCGGGCGCGTCGCCCGTCCAGCCGGCCCGTCGCCCGGCGCGTCGCCCGTTCAACCAGGCGCGTTGCCCGTCCGTGCCCGCGCCCGCGCCCGTGCCCAGCCGTGGCCGAGGGCTGTGCCCGTGGCCAATCGCCGTGGCCGAGCCCCGCGCCCGTGTGGCCCATGCCCGCGCCTAGTCCGGCACTGTTCACCCGGGCCATTTTAGGCCCGAGTCGATTTTTCCCGGGCCAAAACTTTGTAAGTGACTTCCTAAACCCTACCTAGTACTTTGGGTATTATTAGACTTGTCTAGAGATTAATTAGTGCCGGTTTAAAAGCTAAATGTGGATTAGGGTCAATATTCGTATGTGCGTATTTATTAGATTAATTTGCGATAATTGTGAGGCTTGATTAGTAGTTAATTATGGTGGGTTAATTATCCGTAGTGTCATGGCGTGTGTAGGGAAAATTAATGTGTGATTGTGGCCGGCTTGAATGTCGGAATCGTGAGCTTGTGATTTGGAATTGGAATGATTATGAGTGCATAATTGTGGCTATTATTGGTGAGTCAATAGTTGGTTGTTGTGGCAATTGTGGGTAAATTGGATGTACGTATGTGGCCGATTGAATGTCGAGTTTGTGGGTTGGTGTGGCGTGTCGTGAATTGGATTGAGTTGTGAATATGGGTTGTTTGATGAAATTGACGTGAAATTGATTGAATTGAATGGCGCGTGCTTGCCTGTCGATTTGAAGCCCGGATCGATCGGAGGGCTACGGACTTGGGACGTGTTGACGGCGGTCCGTGTGAAGGCATGACTGGCCGAGGTGCCAAATGGATGCGGGCTTGAGACGTGCTGACGGTGGCCCGTTAAAGGTGTGATAGACCGGGACGTGTTTACGTCGGTCATTGGAACGATTGATTGTGTGGCTTGGGACGTGTTGACGGCGGCCACTGGTATGGTATGATTGATATGGCTTGGGACGTGTTGACAGCGGCCATTGGTTTGATCGATTGTGCGGCTTGTGAGCCCGTGAGAGGAAAGTTGGTTGGACGCGTGCATGCGACTTGAGTGTGATTGAAATGACTGGTTGAGTGTGACTGGATTGATTGGTTGAGCGTGTGATTAGATTGGCTGGTTGAGCGTGTGCTTGAAGTGGCTGGTTGAATGTGTGGTCTAATTAGTAAGGTGAACTGCATGCAAGTGTGGGTGGCGTTTGAGCAATTGCGATGTGCTATTTAGCTATTATTATTGCTTTACCGTGTTACAACTAACGTGCAACGTTTACATGGACTTGATAGCGAGGTGAGTACAATAATGTGAATCTTTTTTTTTTTTATCTTATGGGGTAGATTGCATGTAAGACTTGTCTGGGTACGCATTGGCCTACGTGGGGTATAGGGGGTTGCTTATTGAGACTCGTTCTCACGGTTATTATATAACCATTTCAGATCCGCAGCCATGAGTGACTGGAGATGCCTCAAGTGTACCCCGGAGATCGAAGACGGGTCAAGTACCCGGTATTTTGAGCTTTCCCCTTTTGTAGAGAAGTTAAGTTTGTGAACAATTGTCCCTTTTGAGGAATGAGGTCCCGATGTTGTGGCCTAGCTTAGGGAATTGTCTTTCTGTGAAAGTCGTATGTATCTGCTAAGTGTAGGAATTCCAGTCATTTGTTTCGTGCTATTGCTATCCCTTGTCATTATTAATTGTCTGGGTTATTTCTATTCGCTTCCGCGCGTGTTAAATCTCTGACGTTTGGGTTGGGTCGGCGACGTGCCTGGGAAGTCGCATTCAATGATCGACCATCGAGGGGTGTCGCGAGCTCGTTAGGGTTCGGGGCGTGACACCCGTCGACACATTATGTAGTGTAATATCCCGTATTTTCAAGGATTAAGTAGAATATAAATACGTGATTAACTCAATATGATTAGACTACCTTTTGTGGAGGAGCTTTAAGAAAAAAGAGAGAAAAAGAAAAAATACGCATGGATCGAAAGGAGAATGTGAGATGGTGAGTTGCATGAGTCATAGTATGTTGCGGGGCATTATTGCTTAGTCACCAATTATTTCATCAACCATTTTTGACACGTGTCCAATTCATTCCTCAAACCAATCGGGAGACGTGAAACGGGAAGAGTTAGAGAGATATGGATCGTAGTGATAGAGCATTCACCAATTATTGGTGTAAGTCATTAACCACCTCTAATTTTTGCAAATTGGTTAAAGTATTTTGAGTGTTAAAAATCTAAGTAAAATATTTATGGCTTGATTAGTCCCGTTTATTGAAAAATTTCTATTTTTTTTCATTTAACGTCATATTTTGATCCAAAGGTCTTACCACATAACATATGCCATTTAGTCGAACACATAAACTAAGCTTTAGTGTTATATATATATATATATATATATATATATATGTAATAATGCATTATTACAACACATTTAGAATTATTAGAGAACGTTTCATTGCAGTAATGGCTATTATATTCTGTTACAATATTTACTTGTAGTAATAGCTATTCCTAAGATTCATGTCTTTTTTTTCCCAATCACTCTATCAATGTTAGATTTCTAATTATGACTAAGACCTCTATTAATTATAACCATATTTATTTATAATATATGAAAGCCACGTCAGCAAATTGATGATGTTAACTAACGGTTGATGATAGAGGACTCGATTGCACAAACTGTGACAGACAAAGGATGATATTGAGCAAAACAAATAGAAAGGGGACTAAATCGTACAAATAGTAATACTTGAGGAACTAAATCTATACTTAACCCAACTTGAAAAATCCAGGAATCGGGATAGCTAATCATCACTAATGAATGGTCTCATTCATCATAGCAAACA
Organism: Syzygium aqueum; assembly: GCA_031216185.1. Classification (NCBI taxonomy): domain Eukaryota; kingdom Viridiplantae; phylum Streptophyta; class Magnoliopsida; order Myrtales; family Myrtaceae; genus Syzygium; species Syzygium aqueum. Next base: position 10,405,995 of record CM062233.1, read on the forward strand.
ACTCATAAAAAGTCAATACTCAGTAAAAGAAAACAGAAAGAAAAGACCTCAAAAGAAATTAAAAGAAGAATCCGAACATCAAACATGTGCATCAAACAAATATGCGGGAAAAGCATGATCCCAACAATTTATAGATATCGGATTTTCGCTAAAAGTGCTCTGTCAAACATTGTGCTTTTGTAGTTTTGTTTTTGCATTGAAGTTACCGAAAGGAGAGTATCCTCGTCAAAATACTACAGCATAAAGAAATATATGAGTCATCAATAATTAAGAATTTGCTCCTCAATTATGTCCTAAAATCAGGCAAGAAGAGCAATTAATTGAAAGAGCTCTTTTGCTGGTGGAAGCAGCAAGATTTGGGGCTTAGGATTGACTATAATTTTTATTTCAAACAAGAAAGAGAAGATGGGCTCACATTCAGTGATTAAGACAAGCGGAGAACACTCTTACCTTGTTGTTGACAATCACATCTTTGGCATCCTCATATTCCCACAATCTGCTACGCTTTTGAGGCTTCTTTAGATTTTCTAGACGAACAATTTCCCTTCCAAGATCTCTCAGCTGATCGTGCATCGTTAGCTTGCCATCCTCAGTAATTTTAATTAGGGACATAAGACTTAATACTTCAATCCCCTTCCCCGGGAAAAAACCACAGGCATCCCACATGTAAGTCGGATTTTGTTTAGATGAACCAATGAAAAAACAAGCAATATCCAAAAATATCTGTTTGTCCTCAAAATCTAATGCGTCGTAACTTATCCTCAACGTCTCTTGCACTTTCTTATGAGGCACTTTCTTTAATTTCTTTGATGTATCTTTCCATGCTTCCTTTGTCTTTCCACATAAGAATGAGCCTAAAACTTCAAGAGCTAAGGGAAGCCCCCCAGTACTATATACGACATCACGAGAGATACCCTCATAATCACTCGGAGGAGAATCCTTTCGAAATGCATGTCTACTAAATAAAATCAACGATTGATTCGAAGGCAATTCGTCGAGTTGATACTTGTGGCCAGCCCCAGCCTTGTCAAGAATACTCTTGTTTCTAGTTGTGATTATGACTATACTTCCGATTTCAAACCAACTACCATCTCCGACCAAAACATTCAAGTGAGAATTATCATCTATATCGTCAAGAAGTATAAGGACTTTCTTACTGGTAAATCGAGATTTGAGGACACTGATTCCGTCATCGATAGTAGACACATTACACGAACTTCCTATTATGTCCGAAATGAGCTGCTTTTGCAGGCATTTAATACCCTCATGCTGAGATGTTTCTCGAATATTTGCCACAAAGCTACGATCCTCAAAATGACAAGAGAGTTTGTTGTACAGCACCTTTGCAAGAGTTGTCTTACCAATGCCGCCCATTCCATAGATTCCGATAATCCATGTACCATTGAATTTAGCATCTATCTTGCTCATAATCTGTTCCACATGATCGTCTATTCCCACCAACTGTTCAGGAACATTTAGTTGAAAAAGTCTTTTTAACTCGTTCATAACTCTTCCAACAACCATTTTAACTAATACTGCTTCATGCCTGAAAATAACAATATAAATTTCAATATATGATGACATTTTTTTTTCAAGTAAAATCTATTTATGAAAAATTGAACAATGTTTTGGTGGAGAATGATATACCCGTTATCAATTTTCTCGGATTCCCATCCTTTCAAGGAACTAACTTCTTTGAGCACTTCTTCCCATTTCTTCACAACCATTTTGTCCAACTTCTTTTTATGTGCATTGATATCGTCTCCTAATCTCCCTGTAAGATGCCGCACTTGTGAGGGTTCCACTTTGTAAAATATGGGCAACACAATTTGCCCTCCGTTTCTCTTGCATTTCAACATATGAGCTAGCTCGCGAAGGCACCATTTGCTGGAAGCATAGTCCTCTGAGATAATCGGGATTGAGATCTTAGACTGCGTAATATTGCGAAAAAGCTCCGGACCAATTTCCTCACCAACACGGAGCTCATCGTTGTCTCTTAACACATGAATTCCTTTGTCGACAAGGCTAGTATACAGATGATCGGTGAAACCTTTGCGAGTTGTTCCTCTAAAGCTCAGGAACACTTCATAGTTATTCCCTTTTGGCTGCTCATCTCCACCTTCATAATCTCCTCCATGTGGAGGAATTGATGAGGAAGACGCTTCTGAATTTGGATTTTCTGAATGAGTGGGTTCTTTTCTTTTCCAATTTGCTTGGCAAATTAAGTTGAGAGGGAAATGAAAGGAAAAGAAAAGAAAAGAATTAGAGAGAAAAGAAGAGAAGGGAAATATTAATTTCCTTCTTCTTGTTTGGATGTACATCTTGCAGTGATTTCACAGTCCGGATCTGCGAATTGCAAAAATGTCTCTCAGAACTCAATTCGAAACTCATCAGAATGAAATGGAGCAATCAAAGCAGGAAACCCAAGCAGGAAACAGAGAAGAGAAGAGGAGCAAGGAGTCATCGATTTACCTAAGGAGTGCTCAATCGACACAATCCACCCACTGCTGTGATCCCCACCGGTTCTCAACCTTCGACATTGGATTACCAACACTCAACACTCTCTACTGTACGTGCTTAAACAATGCTGAGGTATTGCCGTCCAATGGTCCAAGGCCCTTTCATGCTAGCCGAACCGATGCGATGCATCTGCATGGAAAGGACAAATATTTGCACGCGTAATTTCTGCGGCATTACGCGGAAGGTGCATTGAACCTATGAACGTGCTTTCATTGAAATTTGAGATCCAGCAGAGACTTGATTATAAAATCGGGAGTTGGAAACTATTTTTAACTGATGGTGGAGCACACATGGGGCTTTCGTTTTCCTTCGTCTCTTCTGGCGATGGCTCCATGCATATCATGAACCAACTATACTACAATATCATGACTTAGACCAATTATATTGCTCACGTCATAACCAATTGTTTTAATTTTTTTGTTTCCTATGTAGAAACTTTTTTGTTGACACGTTTATTGTGCTACCTCAAATTACAAATGGGAAAAAAAAAGAGACGTGATAAAATAGTGGACATTGTATTTCATAAGGATGACAGTTTACTGATTACGTGTTTCGTTATGGAAGAAGAAAACAAGTATAAGGATATAATAAAGATAAAGCATCAAAGAGAAAACAAATTAAAGTTTATGGAAGACTATGAAATGCAATTTTTTTCACGTCATAAAGTTTAGTTTTTTTTTTCTTCTAATGGTGCTTTTACTAATTACTGTGCGCGCCCAATGGATAAATCTGTCCCTGAAAAAAAAATTCGAATCCAGGATGTGATCGGGACAAAAGAAATTTTATAAGTCATTTATTTTGTCTAGAAAAAAAGATATATGTTCGCTCAAAGTTTCTGGAAGATCAAGAACTGGTGGCAACAAAGGATGAAATTAGGGAGGTCCTAGACTTTTACTTGCTTGGAAGGCAAGATATTTAGAGTGAATGAACCAAACTTCCATTATTAGAATGGTATAATGGAAATTTGTCAACAAAGGTAATATATAAATGAATGGGTTAACCAAATTATTTATAGTAAAATGTCAAAGCACAGAAAGATCGATTGGGGCTATTTGTGCAAAGCACATAATGCTGAGTCATTTCCATCCGACGGTCCAAGACTCTTCATTCTAATCGAACCGCTATGAGGCATGCCGCGGAGAGAACGGTCATTGCACGCGTAAGCTTCCGCGGCACCTTGCTTGGGGAAGGTGCGTGGAACCAATAACAATCAAAGTCGTACTCCCATGCTCCTACTGCTAATGTACATCGAATCAATAACAAAAGCATAGCGATCGTGGGATTATATATATGGGATTTTCTTTCTATTAAAAGTCTGCAGTGCGCATTACTTTTTTCAAAAAGAGATTCGCCTGAAAAAGTAGCTCTCAAAACAAATCTCTTTTGAAATAATTTTTTTTTAAATTAGATTTCTCCATGTTATATCGTGTTTAAAGATTATCGAGTCATTATCCACCACTCAAGTCACTTTTATCTCTCTCCTTAAATAAATAGGTTTTAATGTTTCATGTTGAATTCCTAACTTCCCCCCCCCCCCCCCCATTTTTCATCCATTTTCCGAAATGTTTTTGAGAGGCGTGGAAGTTTGAAAAAAAATGTGGAAAAGGCAACCCTAGTAAATGTGTCGGCAAACACTTGTGTCCATCTATAGGTCTCGAGCTGTAGGGAAACGCAATTGAAACTTCTCCTCAAGATACAAATAAATGATTTACAAAATTATATCAATACGACAAAATTTATGCGATAAATATCTAAGATTTTGGTCCGTTCAACTCAAATTTTTTCACGAATGCCACTTGACATCGTCTCCACCTAGTTCATTCTTTCAAGTGTAGCTTTCAAATTCCTTGACATGCATTTTTACAGTCCACTTTAACTCCAACAAATGACTATCTATTGCCCTCTCCCCCACCGACTTCCTCTTGAGACTCCATACATTTCCTTTCTCGTTCTCCGCCCACATCTTTTGGGCTGACCGAATTTTAATTTTCCTCTTGTGAGTGCGTATATTATTCTTTGGTCTATCATGCTCACCGTGAATTCCTTTCTTTCTTCAACGTTTTCTTCCTTTTTCTTTTTCTATTTTTGTTTATTCCCTTTCGAATAGTGTTCAATTACTTCCAGTTTTGGCTAAGAAAAATTTAACTTGCCTACTTTAAGCATGATGTGCATCTTTAATATTTGAAAGAATAGGCCAGTTAATTCTCCCAAAAAAATGTTCAGAATATATTCCTTAGTAACGAATATTTGCTCCTTCATTCGTGCTAGAGTCCTTATACTGCATATTTTATATCTGGTTGAGCAAAGGAAATAAATGGGTCAGGCCAAATTTGTCATTCCCGCAGGCTTAGTCTAATTAACTCAATTAAGCTCACAGTCTCCTCGCACCAATCCAATAAAAATGTTATTATATGTGGGCTTACTATTAATGAATGCAAAATGCTCATAATATCTATGTGAAATTTAACTAATATTTTTTTAGGGGCCGGTGTCGATTCCTAATTTTTCTATGCAATAAATAATTAACTAGATCCTCAAAATTTAGGTGTCAACATCTCTTGCTGATTATATTTCCCACACAGCTGCTAGTTTGACTTAGAGATTTTGTTCCCTCTTGACGCATATGATGAGACAAGTTTATAGAGAGAAGTTCACGGTTGTGAACTCTTCTTGGCTTTTGATGTCGTTGAGATTGGACCCAGATACCAGTGGAATTTTGAGTATGCAGTGTGACTACTCCATTCATTGCTCATGCGGCACAAAGTAGGCTTACTAGTCTGGTCAGGTTAGGCATACTTCTGCTGATGCAGATTAGATTAATTTAGAGACCATAATTTCTCAGCTGCTGCCACTATCTTGCTGATATTTGCTGACTGCTGTCTTGTTCTTATCCTGTACTTTCACGTTTTATCTATGGTAGTTTTATTTTATAGAATCAAGTTCCTCAAATTTCACAAATTTTCTAATCAAATCCATCTAACACAAAATCTAGCCAAATCCAGCTGGCATGACCATCGGATGATGTCGTTATGTGACATGAATAATCAAGTCCCTTTAAGTTTTTTGGATAGAGTATTATTTTTTTTTTTTGGTAAGATGGATAGAGTATTATTTGTCACTGTCTTTGTCATTATAACCACTTAAACAAGGTTATAATTGAGTATTACACTTAATATCTTAGCCACATGTCCGTGTATATAAAATCTATATATCTGTGATGAAGGTATAGTAAATGAAGCAATCTTAAGGTAATGTACAAGTTTTTGGCCATTTTGCTTCTTCTTCTTTTTTGTCGAAAGCCATTTTGCTTTGTTGGCAATGTAAGAAGTATTCTCTCTTTTAATCTTCATGATCCAATAAATATATTTTTCCTTCTCATATTAATGAAAAAAACAGAAAAGAAAACTAACGACCAATATTCGTTAAAATTGTTTGTCATTAGTGATTGGACATTATGAACCAACTAAACTACAATATGATGACTTTGACCAATTATATTGTGATATTGCATCATAACCAATTTTTTTCTTTTTATTTCTTGAGTAGAATTTATTTTGTGTAGAACCTAAGCTGGTGTTTTAATTCAAAGCAAGCATGACCTTGACTTGACTTGCCTTTTCAATAAAGGATAATGACACAAACAGTTCATGAACTTTGGCCCAATGTATAATGTGATCCCTAAACTAATTTTAATTTATTCAATGTAGTCATTGAACTTTACTCTAATGTTTAATGTGGTTCCTGAACTTTTGATTTGTTCAATGCGGTCCCAAACTTTTATTCCATGTTCAATTTAATTCCTGAACTATATGAAAATCTCCAATATAATTGGACTACATTAAAAGTTTAGGAACTGCATTAAACATTAAAATAAAGTTCAGAAATCATATTGAACAAATTAAAAGTTCATGGATCACATTATATATTGGGCTAAAGTTTAGAGATTGTTTATGTCATTTTCCCTTTCTATAAATAAAGAAATAGAGAAGAAAACCAAAGGGCAATCATTGCACGCGTAATTCCTACAACAATTTGCGGCAGGTGCGTGGAACCATCCTTTGCAGGTGCTTCTTGACTTAACTTTTCCTTTTCTATTAATACTCCCATGCTCCTGGTGGTACTACTATACACGAGTGAATCACAAAAACATATCAATAGTCGGGTTATTTAGGATTTTATTAGTAAATGCTAGTAGGACACTTTGTTAAGATATTTAAATAAGGAAAGTTTATTATATTCAATCCACAATCTGACTTGTTTCTTTGAAAAGAGATTCCTCTAAGAAAGCAAATCCCAAGATAAATCTCCCTCCAAAACAATTTTCTCAACTTAAATTTCTCGTACAGCATCATGCCTACAAATTATCTAGTCATCACCCCATCACCCAAATCACTTTTATCGCTCTCCTTGAACTAATTTTTTTTTTACATTTCACATAAATTTTACACTTTCGATGTCACAATTAGAATTTCTCAGGTAACGGGTCCTCCATAATCAAATAACTATTCGGTTTTGACAAAATAAATAACTATTCAGTGATACTTTTTTTCTTTTTATTTCATTTTTGTCAAACTTTTTATTTCAGGCGGACGCTCTTTTTTTCTTAGCTTTTTAGTCAAGATGATCACATATTTATCTAAAGGTATTTGTCATTAGTGATTGGACATTATGAACCCAATATATTACAATGTCATGACTTTGACCAATTATATTGTTGTTTTTACTATTGCATCATAACCAGTTGCTTTTATTTTTTATTTTCTTATTTCCTTAGTAGAATCTAAAAAAATGAGACATGATAATATAGTGGACATTGCAGTCCACGAGGATGACTGTTTACTGATTACGCGTTTCATTGCGGAAGAAATGAACAAGCATATGCGTGTAGCAAATATTCAATAGCAAAGATAAAAATAAACAAACTCTGCGGAAGAATTCGAAATGCAACTTTGTCACAAGTAAAGCATATTTTTTTCCTAATGGTGCATTTAATAATTGGTGGGCCTGCCCGATGGATAAATCCCTCCCCGAAAAAGATTGAAATCCAGGATGTAATTGGGGCAAAAAAGTTGGGGAATCGTCTATGTTGTCTAGAAAGGTGTATTGCAGCTTTTATAATTGTGAAATCAGCTTTTATAATATGTTATAATATGGTTTGGCGAATACTTCACAGTTATAGCACCTCCAAAGTTATAACAGTTTTTAGAAAGGTATCTGACCTAATTTTTAGGTATTACAACTGTAAAATATGTTGTATCACCAGAAAAAAATTTGCAACACTTCACAATACAGTACAATTACGTTTCATCTACAGCTGTTACAATGTAATTGGATGGAAAAAAGAAAGTTTATCAGTCATTTATGTTGTCTGAGGAAATATGAACGTTCGCACATGCTGTCATCTCCACCAATTCTCAGCTATCGACATTGGATACACGACACTCCTTACTGTGCATGCTTGAGCGGTGCTGAGCAACGCATAATTGTGCGGAAGGTGCGTAGAATCTGCGCAGGTGCTTTGATTCAAAGCGAGCACGACCTAGACTGTCTGGATTTGCCTTATCTGTCAATAAAGATACAGAAAAGAAAATCAAACGGCAATCATTGCACCCGTAATTTCCGCAGCATCTTTGCGAAGGTGCGTGGAACCTATTCAAAGTGCTTCTTGACTTGAGTCAATCACAAAAGCATATTATGACATAAATGTCAGTAGGGCACTTTGTTGTTTAGTTATTCGAGTCAGGAAAGTTTATTATTTTCAATTCAAAATCTACTTTTCTTTTTTCTTTCAAAAGAGATTCCGCCAGAAAAACACGTAATGCTGAGTTGCCATCCAACGGCCCAAGACACATGCTGCGCAGAAAGGAAATCATTGCACTTGTAATTTCCGCGGCATTATGCGAAAGGTGCGTGTGCTTTTTGACTTGACTTGCTTTTGTTATTAATAAAGAAATAGAAACGAAAAACAACAATCAATTCTGATGCTCCATCAGCTCGAAAAGCAGATTGCGATAACCCCTACTCTCTCTATCTGCAGGGATGGATGTGTAGGGTCAATGTCCGATCGGGCTTAATATCATAAGGGTCCCTTACTCGTGCATGTTAGCGCCTAACGATCATGGCATGCGTATTGGCATATAGTTGTGAAGAGGAGACCTGCTTTATTAGAAAATCAGAGGACGCCAGCCAAATTCATGCGTGGAGTCATCTCGTTACATGTTTTTGAAGGTCGATTGAAGATTCAATACAGACATTATAGCAAAGATTGGAATGGGGTGAGACTCTATATCCTAAGTCTGAAAAATCTATAATGTACGGATATTGGATTATCGAGTCAATTAAAAATCAATTGATAGTATATATGGGAAGGTTTGTTTGCCCTTGCTTGGGAAGTTGGACAATTATGACGATTGTATTTGCGCAATCAACGACTGATGGGGTTGAGGCGTTATTCTAAATCCATCTTATTACACAAATGAGATGATTCTGTTCGAACATTTTTTTTTTTCCTTTTCACGTACTCTCCCTCCCGAGTGGGTGGAATCGCGAGTTCGTATTTGGGAATATATGCTAAAGCCATACATCTTTACACAAATCTTAATAATCAAAACTTTTTAATTGACATCCTGCGATACCAGGTGAACAGTGAAGTCTATAGATCTGAAGCTTCTAGCAAGCGAGTGTGAACCTCTGATTGAAGTGTGAGATACAGCACCCCCGATTTGACTCGCTTTTTCTATTAATTAAAAAAAAGTAGAAGATAAAACTGACGACCAATACTTGTTAATAGGAAATTACACAGCGCTGTGCGGAAGGTGCGTAGAACCTACGCAAATGTTTCAATTCTAGGCGAGCACGGCTTCGACTTGACTTGCATTTTCTATTTATAAGGAGATAGAAAAGAATACCAAAGGGCAATCGTTGCACGCGTAATTTCCACAGCATTTTACGGAAGGTGCGTGGAACCATCCTACGCTGGTGCTTCTTGCCTTGACTTGCTTTTTTCCATTGATAAGAGAAATAGAAAAGAAAACTAACTAGCCATACTCCCATGCTCCCGGTGCTAATATACATGAGTCAATAATAAAAAAAATCCTAAATATATTGTACTTTTACTAAATCAGTCATAAACTTTGCAATTTTGCCGATTAAACTTTAAATATTTTTATCTTCTGTTAATTGAGTCATCCCATCAATTTTGATCGAAAATCATTGATGTTGACTTCGACCGTCCTACGTAGCATGACTTGTGTAATTTTTAATAATTAATATTTTTCGAATTTATTTATTTATTTATTTCCCCTCTATTTTGGGAATACACCATCTCTGGACAAACCTTGAGTAATCCAAATCTTGTGATTGGCATCCTGCGAAAACATGGGAACATTGAAATCCATAGATGTGAAACTTTCTAGCAAGTGCTTGTGAAGCTCTGATTGAAATTTGAGATCCAGCACACTTCTTTTGGTGGGGTCAGAAGATTCAGCACGCTTGACTTGACTTACTTTTCTATTAATAAAAGAAACAGAAAAGAAAACCGACGACCGGTACTCGTTAAAGTCGTTTGGCATTATCGATTGAACATGCTGAACCAACTATACGACAATATGATGACTTAGACTTGACTTTTCTATTAATAAGAGACATAGAAAAAGAAAACCAAAGGACAATCCTTGCACGCGTAATTTCCGCGGCATTTTGCGGAAGGTGCCTGGAACCATCCCATGCAGATGCTTCGTGACTTGACTTGCACTTTGTTTCTTTGTTCACACTTGTGGAAAATTTTCCTTTTTAACCTTTTGTTGAGAAAGTTTTTCCTGTGAAATTGAGTGTCGTTGCATCAGGAGGAGGAAAGGAGTGTAATATATGTAGCATTTGGGTATTCTTTGTTGAGGAAAACCCCAAAAGATTTTGAAGTTGACAAAACTTTCGTAAATAATATGAAGTTGTTTTTTGGTTTGGAAATTCAGACGCAGAAATTTTCCAGACTCAGAAATTTTCCAGATTCTGAAGATTTTCCAGACTCTGAAGATTTTCCAGACTCAGAAATTTTCCAGACTCTGAAGATTTTCCAGACTCTGAAGATTTTCCAGACTCAGAAAATTTCCAGACTCTGAAGATTTTCCAGACTCTGAAGATTTTCCAGACTCTGAAAATTTTTCAGACGCAGATATTTTCCAGACTCAGACGCTGAATTATGCAGACGAAGAACTTAACAATACAGCTAGTGATCTGGCTTGGATTTCACAAGGAAGGTTTTGATTGACTCAATCTAAAACAATTTGATTGACAATCAAATATTATCACAACGGACTAATCTCTACTTATGAAAACCAAGATTCTGATTGTATGGGCGATCAGGATCAGCGGGATTCAGAATCTGTCATTCAACGGCTACTCAATCCTTTCTATACAAATCTGTCCAAGGTGAAGATGATCCTCTGAAGACTGTCCAACGGCTAGTTTGGAAGTGGAGGAGTATTTAAGGAGATCAACGAGCAGCAGAAGAAACACAGATTCAAGAATTATCAAGTCCAAAGCCTGAGATTATTCCAATTCTTTCTCTTCCTTGAGCCCAACTTTAGAATCTTGAGGGTTATTTTACAGACGTGTTTGTGTGAGAAAGTCCTATTTTACACAAGAGTGATATCACTCTAGATCTGTAAAAACTTCTTGATTACATAGTGAAATCCAGCCGGTAGGCTGTCAGCGTGGGAGAGTGGACGTAGGCTTATCATAAGCCGAACCACTATAAATTCTGTGTGCAGCTTCTCTATCTCTTAATCTTTTACTTTATACACTGCACATTCAACAGCACGGTCTGTACAGAATCTGAATATTGTTCAGACTCAAACTGTGTTTTATCATTTCCGCTTAAATTTGTTAAAATTGCTTAAGATCACCTATTCACCCCCCTCTAGGTGATCCTTGCTAGCCTCTTCAATTGGTATCAAAGCAGGTTGCTCATCTGTTGAAGTGTTTTACTTCTGAGCTTACGATCTATATGGCTAGCTTTGGTGCTCCAGGTCTCATTGAAGGTCAAAGTAATAACAGACCTCCCTATTTCGATGGCAAGGATTACAGCATCTGGAAAAACAAGATGAAGGCTTTCGTAAAGTCAATTGATCACATGCAATGGGATGTCATCATTAGAGGAGTCAGACCAAAACCCTCTGATTCAAAAGAGAAGATGGATGAAAATATGCCAACAGACCTTCCATTATCTCAAACTGAGATATCTAAAAGAGAATCTTTAGATTCTAAAGCCATTTATTCTTTCTATTGTGCTTTAGCACCTGTTGAGTATAAAAAGATTGCTTCCTGTGAATCAGCTAAGGAAATTTGGGACACTCTCTACATCACCTATGAAGGAACAGATCGCGCCAAGGAAACTCAGATTAACATACTGCTTGGCCAATATGAATCCTTCAGAATGAAGCCTGAAGAATCTGTTGCCGATATGTATGACAGATTTACAGAAATTGTAAATGGTCTTGCGTATCAAGGACAACCAGTTCCAGATGTGATGAAAGTCAACAAACTTCTGAGAGGATTGACAAAACAGTGGGAGAACATCAAAACTTCCATCAGGGAAACTCAAAGAATCATGCCTCTCTCTGTGACCGAGTTAATTGGAACTCTTCAATCATACGAAACAGAAAAACGGATTGAAGAAAATGAATCCAGAGGTAATAAATCAATCGCTTTAAAGACTAACATTGATTCTGATGCAGATTCTGAAGACGAAGATGTCGATGATGAAGAACTAGCTCTCTTCATTAAGAAGTACAAGAGGATGAAGATCAAAGGGAGAAACCGCAAAGGAAAGAGGCCTTTTGAAAAGAAAAAGACTTCTGATGAAGTAGATAAATCAAAGGAAATAATCTGCTTCAACTGTAGAAAGCGAGGACATATCAAACCAAACTGTCCTCTTCTTAAAAAGAAGACCAAATTCGAGAAGGCAAAGAAAGCCTTAAAAGCAGAAACATGGAGTGATACAGAGTGCGAAGACGGTGATGAAGATATCTCAAACTTCTGTCTAATGGCCAACTCAGATACAGACTCAGATTCAGAATCAAACGCAAAAATTGAGATTGAGGTAAATCATTCTGAAATGCCTATTGAAGTTTCAAACTGCATTGATGAATTATGTCTCGAATTCAAGGCTGCTCTTAAAAGAATCTCTTCTCTGAAAAAGGAAAATTCATCACTTAGACAACAGGAGACCTCTCAAAAAGAAAAGATTGATTTTCTTCAAAAAGAATTTCATCAACTCAAGGAAAATCGAGATTTTCTTTACAAAGAAAATACTGTTTTGAAAAAGGAAGTTACAGAACTGGTTTCCAAATTTTCAAAAGGCTCAGAAACCTTGAAAAATATTCTTTCTGTACAGATTCCTTATTTCAACAAATCTGGTCTTGGATTTGTAAAGGAAAATAAAAGTTTAATTGATTTTCCAAAGGTCAAGGAGAGATTAAAACAAAGACCTCCTCGACAAGCTTACAAAAATCATTTCAATAAGAACTTTGTCAAACCTATTGGTCGAAGTGCCTTAAAGTGCTCAAAATGTGGAAATCCACAACATTTTGAGAATGAATGTCCTAAGGTCTGGAGACCTATTCGAAGAGACTTCATTAAGACAGCCTATACTAACCTTCAAGGACCCAAACAAGTTTGGGTACCAAAGAAAACATGAGAAGTTGTAACCTTTGCAGGTCACCACAAAGAGGAAAAGAAAGTGGTACATGGACAGTGGATGTTCCAGACACATGACTGGAGACCCTAGCATTTTCGCTGAACTACAAAGTCTGAATGGTGGAAAAGTTTCCTTTGGAGGAAATAATAAAGGAAAAATAGTTGGAAAAGGAACTGTTGAGATTGGAGGACTTACAATCAATGATGTTTCATTGGTAAAAGGTCTCAACTACAATCTGATAAGCATAAGCTAACTATGTGATTCAGGTTTCAGAATCAACTTTCAAGAAGATATCTATTCAGGAACAAGCATAGACAGTTCTCAAACTTTCACAGGAAGAAGACATGGGAACATCTATCTTCTTGACGTCAACTCAAACTACACTCACTGTTTGATCTCAGTCAAAGAAGATGAAGATCTTTGGCACAGAAGACTGGGACATATTAGTATGAAGCAGATCTCAAAAATATCAAATAAGAAACTGGTACAAGGACTACCAGATTTGAGATACAGAAAAACAGAACTGTGCAATGCTTGCACTTTAGGAAAACAAGTAAGAAGTTCTTTTAAGCCTATACATCATGTTTCCACTAATCGTGCCTTGTAGCTTCTTCATATGGATCTTTTTGGACCAACCAGAACACAGAGCATTGGGGGTAAGAAATACTGTCTAGTCATTGTTGATGATTTCACCAGGTTTACATGGGTATTTTTTTCTTGCTCATAAAAATAAAGCTTTCTCATACTTTTCAAAGTTTGCAAGAAAAATTCAGAATGAAAAGGGTTATACTATTTCAAACATCAAAACTGATCATGGGGGAGAATTTGATAATCAAAGCTTTTCAAACTTTTGTGAGGAAAATGGCTTTCAACACAATTTCTCTACTCCATATACACCAGAACAAAATGGTGTTGTGGAAAGGAAAAATCGCTCTTTGCAAGAAATGGCAAGAACAATGTTGATTGAAAGCAAGACTCCTTCACAATTTTGGGCAGAAGCAGTGTTTACAGCCTGTTACATCATAAACAGAGTCTTTCTCAGAACAATTCTTGAGAAAACCCCCTATGAGCTTTTTAAAGGTAGAAAACCCAACATCTCGTATTTTCGTGTGTTTGGTTGTAAGTGCTTTATTCTTAAAAATCCAAATGACCGCTTTGGTAAGTTTGATGAGAAGGCAGATGAAGGTGTCTTCCTTGGATACTCAACTACAAGCAAGGCATACAGAGTCTTCAACAAAAGCTCTTAGTCAATGGAAGAAACAATGAACGTAAAATTTGTGAGAACATCCAGACTCAAAAAGATGAATCTGAACCATATCCCCTCATACAAGAATCTGAAATCTCTCCAAAGATTGCTGAGTCTGAAAAAGGAAGCAGAAAAGAAATAATTCAGACTCAAACCGATATTTCAGAATCTGATGAATTCCAGAAAGAAAAATTCGACAGAAACTGGAAACACAAATCCAGTCATCCAAAGAATCTCATCATTGGTGATATAGAAGAAGGGATCAGAACAAGGTCTAAATACAAAGAGAACATCAGCAACCTTGCATTCATCTCAGAAATAGAACCAAAGGAAGTTGATGAAGCTTTATCAGATGAGAGCTGGATAGAAGCCATGCAGGAGGAGCTACAACAGTTCAGAATTAATGAAGTCTGGGAACTTGTGCCAAGACCCAAAAATCATCCAGTAATCGGAACAAAATGGGTTTTTAGGAACAAACTGGATGACAAAGGGAAAGTCACAAGAAACAAAGCAAGACTGGTTGCAAAAGGCTACTCTCAAGAAGAAGGCATTGACTATGATGAAACCTATGCACCAGTTGCCAGGTTAGAAGCCATTAGGCTATTATTAGCTTATGCTTGTTTCCATGACTTTAAACTTTTTCAGATGGATGTGAAAAGTGCCTTCCTAAATGGCTACATCAAAGAAGAAGTTTATGTGGAACAATCACCTGGTTTTGAAGAACCAAAGAAACCTGACCAAGTTTACAGACTCAATAAAGCTCTTTATGGTCTGAAACAAGCACCTCGTGCTTGGTACGAGAGATTGAGTAACTTCCTTCTGAAAAATGGTTTCACAAAAGGTAAAATTGACACGACTCTTTTCATCAAGAGAAAAGGTAAGGACTTTCTATTAGTTCAAATCTATGTTGATGATATTATATTTGGATCTTCTAATGAGTTATTATGCAAGAATTTCTCAAAAGATATGCAGAACGAATTCGAAATGAGCATGATGGGCGAACTGACATTCTTTCTTGGTTTACAAGTGAAACAAACCAAGAATGGAACTTTCATTTGCCAAGAGAAGTATGCCAAGGAAATTGTCAAAAAGTTTGGTCTACAAAACTGCAAGAAAACAGACACTCCTATGTCTCAATCTTCCAAGCTGGACAAGGATGAAAACGGTAAAAAGGTTGATCAGAAAGTTTACAGAAGCATGATAGGATCTTTATTATATCTTACTGCTTCTCGACCTGACATACTTTTTAGTGTCTGTATGTGTGCGAGATTTCAATCTGATCCAAAAGAAACACATATTTCTGCAGTAAAGAGAATAATCAAATACATTGGAACATATCCAATGTTAGGTCTTTGGTACTCTAAAGACTCAAATTTTACTCTGACTGGCTTTTCTGATGCTGACTTAGCTGGTTGTAAAGTGGACAGGAAAAGTACTACAGGAACATGTCAACTACTTGGAAACATGTTGGTATCTTGGTACTCAAAGAAGCAAAACACAGTAGCACTTTCAACAGCTGAAGCAGAATATGTTGCACTGGGGAGTTGCTGTGCACAGATTCTATGGATAAAGCAGCAACTAAGAGATTTTAAAATTGAAGATTCAAGTACTACAATTAAATGTGACAACACAAGTGCTATAAATTTGTCCAAGAACCCCGTTCTACATTCCCGTGCAAAGCATATTGAAATTAAGCATCACTTTATTCGGGATCATGTGCATAATGGTGATGTGAATATTCAATTCATTGATTCTAAGAATCAATTAGCTGATATATTCACAAAACCACTTGATAAATCTTCTTTTGAGCATATTAGAACCCAACTGTGCATTACTTATCCTTTTTCTTAAAGTATTCTGTAAACAGGAATTTTACAGACTTAAAGGTTCTCGGTCTGAATAATTCAGACTCGGAGGTTCTCGTTCTGAATAATTCAGACTCGGAAGTTCTCGTTCTGAATAATTCAGACTCAATAGAAAGGTACGTTCCAAACTGTTATGGCAGGATTAACTTGGCGGGAAAATTTTTGGCAAGATATTTTCATAGTTATTAATTATGGAAAGCAAACCAGGTAAATATTCTATTTTATTTGATTGGTTGCTTATGATAGATATACATATATACTCTGTCTGTTTAAATTCTTTTAATAACCCTTCCCCGTAACTCCTTCCATTATATACCGTCTCTCTCACCGTAAAAACCCTATCAGCCAAATCTCTCTCAGACCGTCTCTCTCGATCATCTTTCACAGTCTCCAAACTAAAAAGATCATCTTTCTCCTCTCCTCTTCAAAATTTCCAATTTTTCTTCTTCACTCTTGTTCATCATGAAGTATAAGATGAAGTCCACAAGGATTCTCAACCGTGATTGTCAATCTACGGCCTCGCCAGAGCATATGGAAGTGTCTGATACGGAGTTCGAGCAGTCAAACCCTACGGCTTCGACCCACCAGGAGCAACGTCGTTCCACGTCTCCACCAGCTACAACGGGTACAAACGATTTTCGTTGTAAAGATATAAATCTGGTGTGGAAGATCTATGAACGTCTCAAACGGCTTAATGCCTCTGACCATCTTCTATTCGCCTGTCTAAAAGAAAACCTTTTCCGTGATGAGACTCATCTTGTTCAAGAATACACAAAGTTTCATTCTGAATCTGCTGGAGAACAAGCTCGTTCTACTCCTCCTCAGTCTTCCTCTCGCAAAGGGAAAGAAAAGGTCAGAGAATCATCTCAACCCCCTGAGGAATCCACTCCCGTTAGCCCTAAACCTCTCAGTTCTTCTAAATATGTTATACCTGATGATGATGCAAAGTTCTACGAGACTTTTGTTATGAGAGCTGGTATTGCCTATGGATTAATAGGTTCTGGTGGTTTATTCAGAAGCACAGAGCACAATGTGTTTTACAAGATGCTTCTTGCACGAGGAGTGATGAATCACAGGAACGTTGATTTTGGCTATCTAGATCGGGCTGGATTTCCTATTTTGGATCTTTTTAATAGAATAGGCATTGCTGAATTCTGTATGCAGTCTGCCAAGGTTTATGCCGAATTAACTGCATATTTCTACTCAAATCTTTCCATTTTATCACCAAACTGGATCCAGTTCACTGTTGGTGATAATCGATATGATCTGAAAGTTGATGATCTTGCCGTGATAATGGGAGCCAAACATTCAACTTTCACTCCTGTTGATGTCAGTCTTGAAGATGCTTGGTTGACAGCCTCTGGACTTCAAAAATTTCCTTCAGGATCAAAGAAGTCTATCTCCTATTCTGCCTTAACCAGAACATCTGTGATTCTTCACAAAATAATCATCAACTGTTTAAGACCCAAAGCAGCCTCCAAAACAGATATTTCGAAATCTGAAATCAAGCTTATTTGGGCAATACTCAAAGGGAAGACTTTCTCTCTACCTCACATTGTCATCTTTCACATGTATCGCACACTTCATAAGGGCAAGGGATTTCTCCCATATGGTTCTCTCATCTATTACATATTTTTGCATCTGAAAATTCCCATTCCTCATGAACTGTGTGCCACTGTGATTCCCACTATGTGTGTTGGAGAAAGAATGATTAACAAAATGAAGAACTTTGATGATGTTCGTGAGAAAATAGAAAAATCCAAAGGCAAGGAAGCTCTGCCCTCAGAAGGCAGAAAGAAGGGTGACAGGACAACAGAGATCAAGAAAAGAAAGGAACCAGCTACGAAACAGACAGGTTCTTCAACTCCAATCAAGGTCTACAAAAAGAAGAGAAGAATCCTTCTTCAGGATGAAGAAGAAGAAGATCTTGAATCTGGAAGAACAGCTGATCCAGATATCACAACAGAGGTTCCAGAACCTGGCTCTGGAGAATCAAATCTGCCTGGTCAGGATGGTGCTCAACATGGGGCTGCTACTATGCCCTCCCAAGACCAACCTGAAGAACCAGTTCATGCAGATCCTTCTGAAGTACATGCAGAATTTCAGGGGGAGATTCCACCAGAGACATGGGGAGGATTTGAATAGCATACTCAAGAAAATGTTCAGAATCAGGCTTCAGATAATCAGTCTATCTTGACCCTTCTGCTGGAAATCAAAGAAAAACAAGCTGTACTGGAGGAAGGTACGAAGAACCTTCACCGGATTGTTGAGGAAAACAATCACATTCACAAACTTCAGGCAGAAAAGGACAAGGCAGAATTACAGGAAGCGATTGCTCAGTGTTCATCAACTCTGGAGCAAGCCTTGGGTCAAAGCAACAACAAAATTGATGAAGCCGTTTCGATTCTCGAAAATTTTCAACTCATTCGAACCCCTTCTAAAAAATGACCTATTTGTTGTCCCCTTCTTCTTCAAACATTCAACAGTCTGTACTTATAATTCTTATTTCTGACATTTTGTTTGAGTGATTTTCTATATATATATTGCTTAGTCTGCATATTATTCTTTTGTTGATGACAAAAAGGGGGAGAAATTATGCAGATAGTGTTATACTAACACTCCTTGAATTGCAGGATGTGCAGGAACATGAGAAATACAGATATCATAAAATCTTGTTTTATATTGTATTTCATGCACTTAAAATATTTATTCAGTCAATATTATTTGAATCTGCATAAAAGTTTTGTCACCATCAAAAAGGGGGAGATTGTTGAGGAAAACCCCAAAAGATTTTGAAGTTGACAAAACTTTCGTAAATAACATGAAGTTGTTTTTTGGTTTGGAAATTCAGACGCAGAAATTTTCCAGACTCAGAAATTTTCCAGACTCTGAAGATTTTCCAGACTCTGAAGATTTTCCAGACTCAGAAATTTTCCAGACTCTGAAGATTTTCCAGACTCTGAAGATTTTCCAGACTCAGAAAATTTCCAGACTCTGAAGATTTTCCAGACTCAGAAATTTTCCAGACTCTGAAGATTTTCCAGACTCTGAAAATTTTCCAGACGCAGATATTTTCCAGACTCAGACGCTGAATTATGCAGACGAAGAACTTAACAATACAGCTAGTGATCTGGCTTGGATTTCACAAGGAAGGTTTTGATTGACTCAATCTAAAACAATTTGATTGTCAATCAAATATTATCACAACGGACTAATCTCTACTTATGGAAACCAAGATTCTGATTGTATGGGCGACCAGGATCAGCGGGATTCAGAATCTGTCATTCAACGGCTACTCAATCCTTTCTATACAAATCTGTCCAAGGTGAAGATGATCCTCTGAAGACTTTCCAACGGCTAGTTTGGAAGTGGAGGAGTATTTAAGGAGATCAACGAGCAGCAGAAGAAACACAGATTCAAGAATTATCAAGTCCAAAGCCTGAGATTATTCCAATTCTTTCTCTTCCTTGAGCCCAACTTTAGAATCTTGAGGGTTATTTTACAGACGTGTTTGTGTGAGAAAGTCCTATTTTACACAAGAGTGATATCACTCTAGATCTGTAAAAACTTCTTGATTACATAGTGAAATCCAGCCGGTAGGCTGTCAGCGTGGGAGAGTGGACGTAGGCTTATCATAAGCCGAACCACTATAAATTCTGTGTGCAGCTTCTCTATCTCTTAATCTTTTACTTTATACACTGCACATTCAACAGCACGGTCTGTACATAATCTGAATATTGTTCAGACTCAAACTGTGTTTTATCATTTCCGCTTAAATTTGTTAAAATTGCTTAAGATCACCTATTCACCCCCCTCTAGGTGATCCTTGCTAGCCTCTTCATTCTTGAGTTTCCATGTTGTAATATGTATGAATAGGTTAGTAATTTATTCAGATTGAAGAAATGTTGATGCATAAAAAGATCGACGGGGGCTATATGTGCTAAGCCCATATTGACCTCCAAATCTATAAGGGGGGATCACACTACCCTATAATTGCAATTTGTATTGTGGTAAACATATTAAGACTTTTTTGACTTGGCTTCCTGTAATTTATTCAGATTGCTATACTGCATTTTGCGTTTTCTTTCAACTAGAATGGACTATTTTCTTCTCATTCCCACCTAAGACTAATTGTTTATCGGTTTTCGACATAATGATACATCACTTTAGCCATCGACATCACGATACGTTGCTCCGAAAACTAAATAAGTGATCCAAATTATTTGTACTTGTAAACACTTGTGTATAATCATACAAAGAACTATTATTCACTTCCCCGATAAAGTGGCTGTCTCATGGAAAATCGCTTTTGTTCGGTCTTTTGGTATTCTCTTTTTATTGTTTTAGGTGTTGACATATGACAATGAAAGATTCCGTTTCTGTTTTTGTGCATCACACGTTCATTTTGTTGGCCAATCGTCACATGTTCATTATTGGGCTTGCAAAATGTAAATTACCTCCATTGTAATTATCGGGCTTCCCTCGTTTTGCTCTTGACACTGTAGATAAACTTTTTTGTAGATGCACGCTGACTATACACATCTAGCTTCAACTCAGTTGGATACACAAAGAAAAGTAAGCACGCGTACACCTATCTTTATTCTTCTTGCTTAACATAAACTTGTACATTTTATTCTTCAACGGATCGGCCACGGTTATAAGCATTACTTGTGAAAGCTCTCTCACTCGAGTTTTGCTTTAGGTATTCACTCTTCGGTGGTTCTAAGCACACATTTTTTTAGGAGAAAACCATAATAGAACGTCAGTTTAGTTACTTCTGATTCAAAATGTTTCTACATTTTCTGTTTTCTGTTTTTTTAGAGTGACTTCATCGTACTCTTGGAACTTTTATGGGAATGGCAGAATTGTTGCGAAGAGAAGGAAAGTAATTACGTTTCTGTTGTCTAATCTCAGTTCCGTTCACTTTTCTTTTTTTTTTTTTGGTCAAGATAAGATAAATTTTGCTTCTCGTAGTCTACTTTTATTCTGGTCGGGGTAGGATAAAATACACAAGATTTTAGACCTATCGGTCTGCAGACTACGTGTGTCTAGTGAGCTTATAGATGAAGTATAAAAGAGTTAGTCCAATTCGTCCAAGCCAACTTGCATTACTCAGGCCCGTAAAAGCCCACAAAGCCAGCACTGATTTGTCTCCTCCTTGACCCTGCCGCGACTCGAGGGGACGAGGGAGGGGGAGCGCGGGGAGGATGACCGAGAGAGAGGGAGCGAAGCAGCCGTGATGATTCTAGAATTCTGAGTCGGATGGGTCTTCCGACGGAACGGGGTTAGCATCGCACGGGCAACACGGCTGACGGGGAGAGAGAAGCGGGGGCGAATGGGTTCTTTGAACGGGGTCGGCGAAGGTGGTTTTGGGGAGGGCGTCTTTAGCATCGCGTGCGTCGTTTCTTTTTCTTCTCGTTGCTGATCATGCCGTCGCAGGATCGCCGTGTCCTCATCGTCGGTTCAGTTATCACGGGAAACCCTGTTTGCTCCCTGATTTTCGGCCGTGAAGATTCGAAGCGAGTCGTTCGTGTTCAAAGCTTCATTGCTGGCGCGCACTCTCAGGGGACAACACTTTTCAGATCCTCCTCGTGCAAGCTTGACCAGTAACCACAAGGTAATTTCATTCCCCTCTTTCCTGCCCTGTTCTGGAAAGATGCGTGACTGAACCACGTTCATGTAACTCATGTGAAGATCACTGATGATCTACGCTGTAATTTGTTGATTTGTGACGGCTTTGTGGTTCTGACACTGATTCAGGCGAAAATCCAGCTTCGATGTCATGACCAGATTCAATCCCTTCGGTGCACATAGACCGTTTGATGAAATGTCTCTAAGATACATCATTCCTGATCCAGTTTCATATGAAGGAATTTTAGCATAGATCACTTGCTATCATTCAGTCCGTTAGCATTCAGATTCGATCCTTGACGTCCTATGACGTCTCTGTGGTGTCCATGGTCAATCTCTATGGGACGTTTCCCCAATCCTCGTTCTGAATATCCACTGATTTAACGTATTGAACTACGAAT
The DNA here is from genome assembly GCA_031216185.1 of Syzygium aqueum. NCBI lineage: Eukaryota > Viridiplantae > Streptophyta > Magnoliopsida > Myrtales > Myrtaceae > Syzygium > Syzygium aqueum. The sequence goes on from CM062233.1 coordinate 10,428,354, forward strand.
GAGCTGGTTAGATTCTCGGTTTGCTCTGAAGAGGACGATGGGCTGAAGGAAGAAAATATAATAATAAAAAATGACGAAAGATGTAAGAAAAGAGGAAAAACGGATAAATAATAATACGAAGAATAAGATGAGGTTAGCAATAACCTACTTGCCTGGGGTTTGGAGGAATATAAGCGGCAGGATTGATACGACATCTCAATCTGAGTGTAGAAGCAGTAAGTATATTGATGCTTCCGTCTTCAAAACTCACATATATTGATTGGCCATTGCATGAATATGTAGCTTCTGTGATTGGACCGCTAGCTTCTCAAAGTAACCCACTAGTTGAGATAAAGAACGAATCAAAAACGAGTACATATGGCAAGAAAACAACTCATAATACCTAATATTTCGCTAATTTTTATGCAATCAGGATGAGATAAGGAATTAGTTTGTGCGCAACAAAAAAAATCTTCAATACCTTCTTGACGCATTCTAATTTAGGAGCTTTATATGTGGCGATCTGTGTTTCATGAACCACCAGCAGATGGATCTGATCCACGTGAAATTGAACACGAGTATTAGCAAGAGGAGCTGTGCTTCGCCCAGTCAGCATCTGCAGAAACTTACTAGCCTGCTTCTCCCATCCGTCAGTGCTCCAAACACACTAGTGCAGTGATGATAGACAATTATCAAAGGAGATATGAACATTGATGCACATTTGAAAGAATAAAAGTTCCGCATTGTGTTTTTATGTCAGAATCACACCAATCATCAGTCGTAACCAACAACAGGACATCATAGCTTTTTTTTTCCCAATTAATGGGATGGGGTTAATTTGTCACCACAAAAGATGAAGTATACTGGAAGGATTTATTCTGCTGGTAAAGGATGCCTTCATGACCAAACGTATGCTGAGGGCGTAAGCATCAACACATCCAGAGTGAACATCAAACCTTTTTTTGGAACACTTTAAACTACATTGCTCTCTCCGCCCAAAACTTAGGCATGTTTACTTGGAAAGTAAGATGCAGCAGTGGTCTGGTACCTGAGAGTCCGCGCCAGAAGACACGAGAACATTTAAGACATTAGAGAGGGCAAGGCCTGTAATTCTTTTCTGATGTCCTTTTAGTTGTCTTTACTTGAGAAAGTGAAACAGTCAATATCCATGACTTTTTCGTGGATAATAACTAGGGTAACTTTCAACGACGATGAAAACGGTTCTCACCTCATCAACTTGCACATCGTAGATTTGAATAGAGGAGTCCTCCATTCCCACCGCGCAATAATGTTTCATCTTGAGGATGGAACGTGAGAAATGTTGCTGCCGTCTGTGGTCCAGGCGCGAATGTTGTCATATTTTGGATATCAGCAGGCAGGATAGTATTAACGACTTTCCAAGTATCAGTGGGGACATGTGTGTCAAGAGGCACTTGCCTCAGTGGCATCTCCTTCCTTGGGAAAGGGAGAGAGTTAGTTCAACCATTCGACTTCAGGATGGGTAAAAAAGTTCTTGCTTTCTTTTTTTATTTAGTAAGAGCAAAAAGATTCCATTGGAAACAAAGAAAAGCCCTTGTTTCACTTAGGGTGCGCATGGCAATGATTCTGTACCTGGAAACTATTCTGCTTAAAAATAATTCTTTTTTATTCTCTGCCCTGGAATAATTTCTAAACATTTGAAGACATTTGGTAACTGCATAAAATTTCTATTCTTAAAATGGAAAAAGAACAAAAATGCGATTGGTAACTACAAAAAATTTCTTTTTATTAATAACATTTTAATTTTTTTAATATTTCTTTCTTTCTTTTTTCTTTCTTTCCCTTCCCTTCCTTGGCCATGGCCGGTCGTCGGCGTCGGTGACCGGCCACAGGCCAGGGTCGGCGAGGTCGACTTCGCCTTGGCTGGGCGAGGTGGCGAGGTCGGCCTCGCCATAGCTGGGCGAGGCCTTGCCATCACAGCCGTGAGCTGCTCTCACCCAGGCGATGAGGGGGACCCTTGCTGGCCACCAGCGAAGGCCGCCTTTGTTGGCCCTGGCCTATGGCCAGTCGCTGGTGGCCGGCGGTAGGCGAAGAACAACAAACCAAGAGACAGAAGAAAATCAAGAGAAAGAAGAAAACCAAGAAGAATCAGAAATGGAAAAATTGTTCCCAGAATCAAAAAATTACTTTTTTTTGCTTTTTGATTCTGTTCCAAAATTGATTCTGGAAATAATTTTTTGCAAATTTGTGACTAAGCACAAAAATTTTAATAAACGGTTTTCTGTTTTCAAACTAATTCTGGGAATAAAAGAACAAAAATTTTCACTATTTGACAACTTGCCAAATGGGCCCTTAGCAAGTAGAAAAGTGTGGTCTGGTACCTTAGAGTCAATGCCTGAAGAAGAACAGTTGAGGAAGTTGGGAAGGCAAAGCCTTTAATTATTCTCCAGTGTCCTTTTAGTTTTCTCTAGACCTGAGAAAGTGAAATAGTCAATATTCAACTTTCTTGCAGACAATAACAAGGTTACCTTTCAAAGACAATGAAAACAGGTCTCACCTCATTTACTTGACCACTATAGATTCGAATAGAGGAGTCCTCGATTTCTATTGCAGAAATGTTGTTGTCTTGTGGATGGAACGCCATACATGTTGATGCTTTTGGTTGGGGCACAAATGTTGTCTTCGTCTGGATATCAGCAAGAAGGATAGTATTAACAACTTTCTAAGTAACAGTGGGACATACGTGCCAAGAGGCACTTGCCTCAATAGCATCTCCCTTCCTGGGAAAGGGAGAGAGCAAGTTCGACCATTAGATCCCTGGATGGGTAAAAAAAGCTCTTGCCTTCTTTTCTTTAATCAGTAAGAGCAAAAAGACTCCATTGAAGACAGAGAAAAGCCCTTTGTCTCACTTAGCAAGTAAAAAAGGACATATGCTGCACTTCTGACTCTACCAAATAATCCACATGAAAATCAGAGCAGTTGCTTTCATGGACCTCCTAGCAATAGAGGTCAATACTTTTAATACATGATAGAATCAATTAATTTTAGCTCCCATAAAGTTGTGAAAAGGAAATAGTGCATGCATATTCAGCACAAAGGGGGCGTTCATCATCTCGTGCCTTGTGGATAGTGCTACACAAAACTGATAAGAGGATGTAAACATGACTTTGGGAAAAACATTCACCTTAAAAGTCATCATATTGAACAAAGAGATCCTCCCCGGCCACTAATGCTGATATTAGATAAGAATCGTTCTTTTACAGTGCAAAGCACAGGATTTGTATCAATTAAGTCATTGGTCATCAAATTTCCACCACGAGGTTGCCACAACTGTAGTACTTTACTAGTTGTAGCCTGCGAAAGAAGAATTAGTAGTTAACAATGCGCTAAACAATAAAATAGCTCTGCAATTTGAAGAAAAAAAGATTCCTTACCCTGCCTGTCAAGTTTCGATCACTTTTTTGCCATTTCCAGAGCATTTGATGATAAAGCTAGAATGACAAGACCTGAGTTTGTCTAGATTAATCTCGAGACCTGCTTCATTATATCAGCATCAGGGGTGACAGTTAAATGTAATACCAAAGTGAAAAGAAAGGGCCCAAAGAACTGGGCACTAAATGATAGATGCAGAAATTGATGCCAAGAGACACTCGGTGACGCCCAGCTTTGCCCGCATATTTATCCAAGAGTATCTGTATGCATAGGCATATATGCATACAGTATCTTTACATATGAACAGAGCATATGATACACATGACATCAAAACCCACTTGAAACAGTTGCAAAAAAATTTCTGACAAAAAGTAGAACCTTGACTTAAACCGTCTAGCTGTATCACTACAGAACTAAGATAACTCTGTGCGGTCTCCGTGCAAAAACACTGTGCCTTCACACCTGCTACCCTTTTCTGGGAATACCCATTCTTTTGCCTCAAGTGTTTGTGTATTTAGATTCGGCAGATAAATTTCCACTCAAAGTTTCCAGGAATTGACAAGCTCAAAATAGCTAATTCACAAGCTTAACATACCCAACAAGCAACAAAGTGGTGCATAATGATATACATTGCCTGCCATGTGTAAAGTCAAACTCATCTCATGAAGAATCTGTGCCTTTTCCCACATGTAACTGCATGAGAGTCCACAGAACAACCCATCTCATTGGATTCCAAGCAAAGGTTAAAAAAGTCTCATTATGCAAATATACCAGTACATTCTAAATCAGGAATCATCTGTCTCGCTATTCATCATTATCATAAAATTCATGACCTCCACAGCCAACAAACCTCAAGCACAATTGCCACACCATAATCACAGATTTATTAATGTTAATCATATCCTTTCCTATTTGTATAGTTGAAACAATCAGTTAACAATAAAAGGCCGTCCTCCAAGTGTTGAGGTTTAAGAGATAAATAATTGGACCACATGTGAATGAAACTAATAAAGCAAGTGCATCAAATGCGACCCCTATTCAAATTTGTGCTTATCTAGTAGAAATGACAGATTAATGTGGAAAAGAAACGCTGCATAAGAACATCCTAATTTGGCAATCATTTCTACTAGCTGTTAAGTTATCAGGCAGCCTTGTAGACTGGCATTGTAATGGTTCATTGATTTCTGTCGGTTTCCAAATTCATGATTTGTCTCCTGACTCATCAGCAATTCGAGGCTTCACATTGGCCATGCTCTCATTATCTGTAGAGCTCAAAAGAGAGTATGCCATTGAAAGACGTCCAATACATGCACATACAAATGCAATTATTACATTATTTAAGTAATGAGTAAGCAACAAATAAAGCTCCTAAAAAACATTTAACTACCTAGTGCAGTAATGATACCACTAACCATACCTACCATTGTTGCCATTGGAGCACCTCTATCACCCATGCTTGCCCCAACAGTAGCATTAGCAGAACCAAATATTGTGATTGCTGGTGGCTGTATAAGATTCAAGACATTTAGCAAGCTCATCTCCATGAAAATTAATCAAAACCAGAGATTACATACCGTATATTCATTATGGGAGAAGATGTAATCAAAACTCATCTTTTTAGTGCCATGGCTTTGATTAATTTTCTATAGGAATCACTGGTTTTAAAACCAGTGATTCCTATAGAAAATTAATCAAAGCCATGGCACTCAAAAGATGCAGAACTCCTATGAGAGCCTCTCTTTTACTAGCATACATGAGCACAATGCGTGCATGATGGGAGAAGATGTGATTCACACCTATTCAGTTCCTTCTCCCTATTAATGCTGCCAATATTTGACGTAGACCATTTACATGATAATACCAAACAGAAAAAACACAGACACAACCCAATATGACACATCACAATACGTTTAACCAGTTTACTGACAAGATATTTACATGTTCGTCTTATTCAATGGTTTGACATGTTTAATAGAAGTTTTGATGAATTGGCAAAATCACAAATACATTTAAGACAAGGACAAGAACTGACAACCTTAGCCGTTTTGCTACTTTTTCTCTCCATCAGACTTTCTTGTAATCCTTCCAATCCTCAATTAGTTCACTTTCCAGCATATAATTGATAATTAGGTTATCATCATAAAAGTTAAGGATATTTAGAAACCTCAATACTAAAAGTTTCTCTTGAAGATTCTCAATGCATGATCATATGCCGCAATAGCACCAAAGTGAGAGTTTTTTCAAAAGGTTTTCTTTCAGTGGCATGCATTGAAAGAGAATTAAGAAAGAGAAATGAAAAAGAAGGGCAATATACATTAGCTCCACTTTATAATTCAGTAAAACTGAAAATCTCAACTTCCATGAACAGAGCACTTAAAACAGCGAGAAGTACATGTAACAAGTCAGAGGAGATATAGTAACGAATGTTGAGAAAAGCATTCCATACACAACAGACGATTGATGACCCAGCAAAGTGCTTCTCTTTGTAGATGGAATCATCCGTTAATAACTGAAGAACTATAAAAAAAAAAAAAGCAAGATGAAATAAGTACTTCACCTGAGATTCCAAAAGGTCTTCGTCTCTTCAAACAAGTTCAGAATCTGTTGTTCGGTAGTCCATGGCTTAGTTGTTGGCAAGAGCAGTCCTGGGACACTTTAAGAGAACTGTATCGCAAGACAAAAAGCACATAAAATGCCAAACTGACAGCTTGAACTTGTGGAAACTACAAAATCAAGTTTCACAGCTTTTCCACAACATGTTATAGAAAAGTCCAGGAGACATTCAAGTCAATAAAAAAGAGTGAGTTTCTTAAGAAAGGTTAGTTGGGAAATAAACGGCAATTGTGGGATCTCGCAAGTGATACCTAGAGCTAGTATGTGAGAGTGCAGTTCTTATAGTTTTTGAAGCTTGTCTAAATCAAGATTGTCAGGCAAACCAGTTCGCCTGGTCCTTCCGGATTTTTCCCTCATGAAGCTCTTAGCACTTGGAGTTCTGCCAATATTCTCCTATCATCAAGTAATACTGTCATGTGAGCTCCACCAATGTCCAACATCCTCAAATTCTGCATAGTCTCAATGTTTTCAGGTAATTCCGTCTTTGCTGTAGATTTTAAATGTAGATCAGTCAATATGCCAACTTCTCGATCGAGTCTGGGATTTCTCTCAATGAGTGACATCCCAATAATAACAAGTGCTACAGAGATGAAAGATGAAAGGGAGCATATTAAGTCTGGAAGTTGAGCACACATCCCCTGAGGTCAAGGAAAGACAGAGATGCTAAATAGCCTATCAAACTGGGTGTGCGAGCTAATGATGTACAATAAGAGACATGAATAGTCTTGAGCATCGCTGGAGAATCAATAAACTCAGGTCATTCTTCAAATGTTGTGGATTTCAAATTTAGCTTAGTCAATCATTCCAACTTATTAGTCGAGTTTGGGATTTCTCTCAACGAGTGGCATTCCGATAATAATAAGCGTTGTGAACTCTCAAGGGAGCCTATGGAGTCTGGTAGTTGAGCAAGTTTCTCGCAGCCTGTTAGGTCAAGAAGAGACAGAGATGTTAGATGACCTATGGAGCTTGGTATGCGAGACAACGATGCACAATAGGAGGCATCAAGAGTCTTGAGCTTCTTTAGAAAACCAATGAATTCAGGTAATTCTTCCAATGCTGTAGATTTTAAACGCAGCTCCGTCAATGATTCCAACTTTCCGATAGATTCTGGGATTTCTCTCAACGAGCGGCATTCCGATAATAATAAGCGTTGTAAACTCTCAAGGGAGCCTATGGAGTCTGGTAGCTGAGCAAGTTTCTCGCAGCCTGTTAAGTCAAGAAGAGACAGAGATATTAGATGGCCTATGGAGCTTGGTATGCGAGCCAACGATGCACAATAGGAGGCATCAAGAGTCTTGAGCTTCTTTAGAGAACCAATGAATTCAGGTAATTCTTCAAATGCTGTAGATTTTAAACGCAGCTCCGTCAATGATTCCAACTTTCCGATGGATTCTGGGATTTCTCTCAACGAGCGGCATTCCGATAATAATAAGCGTTGTAAACTATCCAGGGAGCCTATGGAGTCTGGTAGTTGAGCAAGTTTCTCGCAGCCTGTTAGGTCAAGAAAAGACAGAGATGTTAGAAGGCCTATAGAGCTTGGTATGCGAGCCAACGATGCACAATAGGAGGCATCGAGAGTCTTGAGCTTCTTTAGAGAACCAATGAATTCAGGTAATTCTTCCAATACTGAAGATTTTAAACGCAGCTTCGTCAATGATTCCAACTTTCCGATGGATTCCGGGATTTCTCTCAGCGAGTGGCATTCCGATAATAATAAGCGTTGTAAACTCTCGAGGGAGCCTATGGAGTCTGGTAGTTGAGCAAGTTTCTCGCAGCCTGTTAGGTCAAGAAGAGACAGAGATGTTAGATGGCATATGGAGTTTGGTATGCGAGCCAATGATGCACAATAGGAGGCATCAAGAGTCTTGAGCTTCTTTAGAGAACCAATGAATTCAGGTAATTCTTCAAATGCTGTAGATTTTAAAAGCAGCTCCGTCAATGATTCCAACTTTTCGATGGATTCTGGGATTTCTCTCAACGAGTGGCATTCCGATAACAACAAGCGTTGCAAAGTCTTAAGAGAGCCTATGGAGTCTGGAAGTTGAGCAAGTTTATTGCATCCTCTTAGGGAAAGGACAGACAAACATGCTAGATTGCCTATGGAACTTGGTATGCAGATTAATGATGCGCAATAAGAGGCAGAAAGAGTCTTAAGGTTCTTTAGAGAACCAACGAATTCTGGTAATTCTTCAAATGCCGTACATTTTAAACGCAGGTCCGTCAATGATTCCAACTTTCCAATGGATTCTGGGATTTCTCTCAACGAGTGGCATTCCGATAATAATAAGCGTTGTAAACTCTCAAGGGAGCCTATGGAGTCTGGTAGTTGAGCAAGTTTCTTGCAGCCTATTAGGTCAAGAAGAGACAGTGATGTTAGATGGCCTATGGAGCTTGGTATGCGAGCCAACGATGCACAATAGGAGGCATCGAGAGTCTTGAGCTTCTTTAGAGAACCAATGAATTCAGGTAATTCTTCAATTGCTGTAGATTTTAAACGCAGCTCCGTCAATGATTCCAACTTTCCGATGGATTCTGGGATTTCTCTCAACGAGTGGCACTCCGATAATAATAACCGTTGTAAACTCTCAAGGGAACCTATGGAGTCTGGTAGTTGAGAAAGTTTCTCGCAGCCTGTTAGGTCAAGAAGAGACAGATATGTTAGATGGCCTATGGAGTTTGGTATGCGTGCCAACGATGCACAATAAGAGGCATCAAGAGTCTTGAGCTTCTTTAGAGAACCAATGAATTCAGGTAATTCTTCAAATGCTGTAGATTTTAAACGCAGCTCCGTCAATGATTCCAAATTTCCGATGGATTCTGGGATTTCTCTCAATGAGTGGCATTCCGATAATAATAAGCGTTGCAAACTCTCAAGGGAGCCTATGGAGTCCGGTAGTTGAGCAAGTTTCTCACAGCCTGTTAGGTCAAGAAGAGACAGAGATGTTAGATGACCTATGGAGCTTGGTATGCGAGACAACGATGCACAATAGGAGGCATCAAGAGTCTTGAGCTTCTTTAGAAAACCAATGAATTCAGGTAATTCTTCCAATGCTGTAGATTTTAAATGCAGCTCCGTCAATGATTCCAACTTTCCGATAGATTCTGGGATTTCTCTCAACGAGCGGCATTCCGATAATAATAAGCGTTGTAAACTCTCAAGGGAGCCTATGGAGTCCGGTAGCTGAGCAAGTTTCTCGCAGCCTGTTAAGTCAAGAAGAGACAGAGATATTAGATGGCCTATGGAGCTTGGTATGCGAGCCAACGATGCACAATAGGAGGCATCAAGAGTCTTGAGCTTCTTTAGAGAACCAATGAATTCAGGTAATTCTTCAAATGCTATAAATTTTAAACGCAGCTCCGTCAATGATTCCAACTTTCCGATGGATTCTGGGATTTCTCTCAACGAGCGGCATTCCGATAATAATAAGCGTTGTAAACTATCCAGGGAGCCTATGGAGTCTGGTAGTAGAGCAAGTTTCTCGCAGCCTGTTAGGTCAAGAAAAGACAGAGATGTTAGAAGGCCTATAGAGCTTGGTATGCGAGCCAACGATGCACAATAGGAGACATCGAGAGTCTTGAGCTTCTTTAGAGAACCAATGAATTCAGGTAATTCTTCCAATGCTGTAGATTTTAAACGCAGCTTCGTCAATGATTCCAACTTTCCGATGGATTCCGGGATTTCTCTCAGCGAGTGGCATTCCGATAATAATAAGCGTTGTAAACTCTCGAGGGAGCCTATGGAGTCTGGTAGTTGAGCAAGTTTCTCGCAGCCTGTTAGGTCAAGAAGAGACAGAGATGTTAGATGGCCTATGGAGTTTGGTATGCGAGCCAACGATGCACAATAGGAGGCATCAAGAGTCTTGAGCTTTTTTAGAGAACCAATGAATTCAGGTAATTCTACAAATGCTGTAGATTTTAAAAGCAGCTCCGTTAATGATTTCAACTTTCCGATGGATTCTGGGATTTCTCTCAACGAGTGGCATTCCGATAATAATAAGCGTTGTAAACTCTCAAGGGAGCCTATGGAGTCTGGTAGTTGTGCAAGTTTCTCGCAGCCTATTAGGTCAAGATGAGACAGAGATGTTAGATGGCCTATGGAGCTTGGTATGCAAGCTAACGATGCACAATAGGAGGCATCGAGAGTCTTGAGCTTCTTTAGAGAACCAATGAATTCAGGTAATTCTTCAAATGCTGTAGATTTTAAACGCAGCTCCGTCAATGATTCCAACTTTCCGATGGATTCTGGGATTTCTCTCAACGAGTGGCATTCCGATAATAATAACCGTTGTAAACTCTCAAGGGAACCTATGGAGTCTGGTAGTTGAGAAAGTTTCTCGCAGCCTGTTAGGTCAAGAAGAGACAGATATGTTAGATGGCCTATGGAGTTTGGTATGCAAGCCAACGATGCACAATAAGAGGCATCAAGAGTCTTGAGCTTCCTTAGAGAACCAATGAATTCAGGTAATTCTTCAAATGCTGTAGATTTTAAACGCAGCTCCGTCAATGATTCCAAATTTCCGATGGATTCTGGGATTTCTCTCAATGAGTGGCATTCCGATAATAATAAACGTTGCAAACTCTCAAGGGAGCCTATGGAGTCCGGTAGTTGAGCAAGTTTCTCGCAGCCTGTTAGGTCAAGAAGAGACAGAGATGTTAGATGGCCTATGGAGTTTGGTATGCGAGCTAACGATGCACTATAGGAGGCATCAAGAGTCTTGAGCTTCTTTAGAGAACCAATGAATTCAGGTAATTCTTCAAATGCCGTAGATTTTAAACGCAGCTCCGTCAATGATTCCAACTTTCCGATGGATTCTGGGATTTCTCTCAACGAGCGGCATTCCGATAATAATAGGCGTTGTAAACTCTCAAGGGAGCCTATGGAGTCCGGTAGTTGAGCACGTTTGTCGCAGCCTGTTAGGTCAAGAAAAGACAGAGATGTTAGATGGCCTATGGAGCTTGTTAAGCGAGCCAACGATGCACAATAGGAGGCATCAAGAGTCTTGAGCTTCTTTAGAGAACCAATGAATTCAGGTAATTCTTCAAATGCCGTAGATTTTAAACGCAGCTCCGTCAATGATTCCAACTTTCCGATGGATTCTGGGATTTCTCTCAGCGAGCGGCATTCCGATAATAATAAGCGTTGTAAACTCTCGAGGGAGCCTATGGAGTCTGGTAGTTGAGCAAGTTTCTCGCAGCCTGTTAGGTCAAGAAGAGACAGAGATGTTAGATGGCCTATGGAGTTTGGTATGCGAGCCAACGATGCACAATAGGAGGCATCAAGAGTTTTGAGCTTCTTTAGAGAACCAATGAATTCAGGTAATTCTTCAAATGCTGTAGATTTTAAACGCAGCACCGTCAATGATTCCAACTTTTCGATGGATTCTGGGATTTCTCTCAACGAGTGGCATTCCGATAACAACAAGCGTTGCAAAGTCTTAAGAGAGCCTATGGAGTCTGGAAGTTGAGCAAGTTTATTGCATCCTCTTAGGGAAAGGACAGACAAACATGCTAGATTGCCTATGGAGCTTGGTATGCAGATTAATGATGCGCAATAGGAGGCAGAAAGAGTCTTAAGGTTCTTTAGAGAACCAACGAATTCTGGTAATTCTTCAAATGCCGTAGATTTTAAACGCAGGTCCGTCAATGATTCCAACTTTCCGATAGATTCTGGGATTTCTCTCAACGAGTGGCATTCCGATAATAATAAGCGTTGTAAACTCTCAAGGGAGCCTATGGGGTCTGGTAGTTGAGCAAGTTTCTTGCAGCCTATTAGGTCAAGAAGAGACAGTGATGTTAGATGGCCTATGGAGCTTGGTATGCGAGCCAACGATGCACAATAGGAGACATCAAGAGTCTTGAGCTTCTTTAGAGAACCAATGAATTCAGGTAATTCTTCAAATGCCGTAGATTTTATACGCAGCTCCGTCAATGATTCCAACTTTCCGAGGGATTCTGGGATTTCTCTCAACGAGTGGCATTCCGATAATATTAACCGTTGTAAACTCTCGAGGGAGCCTATGGAGTCTGGTAGTTGAGTAAGTTTCTCGCAGCCTGTTAGGTCAAGAAGAGACAGTGATGTTAGATTGCCTATGGAGTTTGGTATGCGAGCCAACGATGCACAATAGGAGGCATCAAGAGTCTTGAGCTTCTTTAGAGAACCAATGAATTCAGGTAATTCTTCAAATGCTGTAGATTTTAAACGCAGCTCCTTCAATGATTCCAACTTTCCGATGGATTCTGGGATTTCTCTCAATGAGTGGCATTCTGATAATAATAAGCGTTGTAAACTCTCAAGGGAGCCTATGGAGTCTGGTAGTTGAGCAAGTTTCTCGCAGCCTATTAGGTCAAGAAGAGACAGAGATGTTAGATGGCCTATGGAGCTTGGTATGCGAGCCAACGATGCGCAATAGGAGGCGTCAAGAGTCTTGAGCTTCTTTAGAGAACCAATTGATTCAGGTAATTCTTCAATTCTTGTCCTTGATAGGTCCAACTGAGTTAACGACACAAGGGAGCCTAATGATGTTGGAAGTCGAGCAAGTAGTCCACAATTTGAGGCATCTAGAGTCTCTAGCTTCATCAAACAACCTCTTGAAATTGGAATTTCTCGTATATAAGTGTCATTTATGAGATGCGTCCCCAATTCTTCTAATCTACCTACTCTTATCGGTAGCTCCTTCAATTTTGAACAACTCCTAACATTCAAGGAGATAAGGGTCTTAATGTCATCTATAGAAGGATGAATCTCTTCCAAATCCTTACAGTTTGCAAGAATCAAAATCTCCAAACTCCTCAAAGCAGACAAGTCGGGAGTTGTTCTCAAAGCACAGCCTGTGAGGTTAAGAACTTTGAGTTTGATTGCCATCTGAAAGAAAGAAATGATACCTCTGTGAGATTGTATAAATATACCCATGCTCTATTACTCCTTCATAGTTGTCTTATTTATTTTAAATTGTTTCTTTTTAGTAGTGTTTTGGCTACACCAACATATAAATTTTTTTAACCATATCATTGCAAAGAGAACGTTAAGGATGTATAAATGTTAACTGCAATTATTTGCGAATAACATATTGTAGAAAATATCATACTTAGATTTCAAAGTAATGGCAATGCTGTTATTTATTGATTATAAATACACAAATTTTATTATAAAAAATAAATGGCTACTTTATTTATGAAAAACAAATTTTAAATGCTATATGTACAAGATGTAAAAAAATGTTATATTAAAATATTAAAATGCCGTTGGAGGGATAATTTTATGACTCATATAACGTTAATACTTTATAATAGTGTTGTACGGTGACCTCAACAATGAACAATTATAATGAATAATTATTGTGTGCCATAAGAAATTCACAAATTATTTTCATTACTCTAAAGTAACAATGAATTTAGAATTTTAGTGTGTATGTAAAACACAAGTCACCATGGCGAAGTTTATGCTTCTCCATGAGAGAAGATCCATATATACATATAAGAGCAATTACTAAACATATTTTTGCATAAGGAGAAATTAACTAGAAGCCAAACCATTTAGATTAAACTTAAGATAGTCACAGTATTGTAATTATATTTTTGATATTTATTAATTAATATAGTTAAAAAAGTGTTTTTTTTAGTATGTATAATGGTAAGCATGACTGGTTGTTAAGATATTAAGGTGCAGAAGCTTCTGGCATATTTAAGTGTTTAAAATTCCTCTTATGCTTCGAGGAAAATCCATAATATGAGGAAGGACTTTCAAAAGAAAGAAAGGAGAACTTGGTGCAATTGGACCCACCGACAACATGTGATTATTATAAGAGATATGCCTTCTATAGATCTTACCTTGAGTAGACCCCATCCTCCCCAGTCCTTCGAAATCCGATTCCACGACAAATCGAGCACAATTAATTTCTTCGGATGAAAGTTGGCCGCTTCAAAATCCAGCGGACAATTATTCCATTCAAGCCATCTTAACTGAGGAAGCAAGTTCTGAAAATCTCCGGTGAGATTCACACTATTCACTTGAAAGAACCTCAAGTTGGTCAATTCTTTAAATTTTTCAGCAGTGTAGCTTCCTCCCCCATTATATTTTCTAAGACAAAGGGCCTCAATCTTACTAGTGCCCTGTAATTAGGAAGCATTGTAAATTGTAGTATTGAATGATGGGATGAGACCAACTGTATATAAGAAAAGATGTATTGATTTCAAATTTGCTATCATACTATTATGATGTAGGATTCTCACCTTCGACTTCATGACATGACAGATTGTGGTTGCATATTATTTATCTAATTTGTGTAAAAATATGAAGCTCAAGAGGGTGTCCTCGAATTTTCCTTTTCCAATTATGCCATTCACAATTTGCACCTTTTAAATTCTCAAAAGCTGCATCCTTTCAAAATTACAATAGAAGGCCTCTCTTCATGCACACACTACTTCAAATATATATACCAAATCTCATGCCCTTTATTTGGGAAACAACAAAACCCTAACTCATATCCTTTATATGTGAAACAACACAACTCTTATGGTTCGAATACATCTATCAAACTTGCCATCGAAACATGTATCAATACTAAAGAATCCTTATTCTTATTTATCAATACATAAGAATCCTTTTTTTCTTATGTACCTTGTTTGCAATTCTCAATAGCAAAATGAAAATGAGAATTCCATCCCAAGAAGTAAGTACGTGTTTTACATTCCTTTCTTATCATGTGTTTCTTCAATGAGTGTTTTTCATTTTGTGTGGAAGAAAACATATCGAATTACTTCTCTTTTTATTACTACATATGCTTGATGCTATCTTTTCATTTTGCGTTGATTTTGTTAAAGAGAAATAGCAATCCTCTAATTTTTTTATCAATTTGCCCATAGATTAATAAGATCTTGCTAACAAACAGATTGGACATGAAGATTGATTGTATTATGTTAATATTACTTATGTGTAAGCATAAGGTTGTGATGTTGCTTAGTTTTATTATTAATTAACATTCTTTTATAAATTTCAAAAAAAGTTGTAAGTGTGAAGTTATTTTGTCGCTCAATTGTAAACTTCGATGATTCTCTATATGAAAAAAAGATCATGTATGTATCGTTAAAATATTTAACTTCCAAGTTTATAAGTATCATGTTAAAAATTTTAGTTTTGATAATACTTCAACATTAAAATTTTTAAATTATGGGCTTGAAGATGTATGGTTGTTAATATATGTTTTGTTAAAAATACATGGTTCTCAAATTAAATTATAAAAATATTGTTAAAAACATATTATTGCAAATATATATTCTTATAGAAGTATAGTCTAACGTTGTACAAATCTATAATTTCACCTTTAACATTTCTTCTATACACTTTTCACGGTAATCCTGACTTGGAATTAATTTTAATATGTCTATGTATACATAGATATCGTAATAACTATTTTCCATTAAATTATCGGGACCGTGAATAGTTTGTTGGGAAGTGTTCATTACTCTTCTAAACGAAGTCATTTAGTTTTGTGGTGTATATTCTTGACCATACACTATTTTTCGAATGATAAAAATAGGATCTCCAAAATAATATATTGCTGATATTTTCTACTTCATAAAAAATAGGACGGTTATTTTAAATAACGTAGATAAGTAGAGCTTCCATCCATACTCTCATTGACGAACACGTCTAATCAAAGTATTACGTTTAAAGATCCATCACTTTTCAAATTTTTTAATGATTAGTTAGGTTCCATTGATTTTTGATACGGTTCGTTTCCTATTCTACTAATATTTCTCTTATTTCTCGAATTCAAAACAGACGTACGCTTCGATTAGTGTCATTGACTTTATTATTGCACGAAAAGACATTTTTCTTCGAAAAATGATATTTAACAAATAGTACATTATTCATAATTTGATGAATAGATACCTCTCCTAGAAGTTACATGCTCGGACCAGACACTCCTCTTTGCATTTTCAATGGCATATTTATAGATGATTTTATTCGACGGTACATGTATTATATTTAGCTCTTTTCTTTCTTTGCACATAGTGGTATCAGTTAATATTATATACTTCTTTTATGTTTACACTAACAGACACCGTTTTTTAAGGGTAAGTTTGAATAGACACATAGTTGCAGGGCATTTTTATTTTTATTTTTTATGTGGTCGAAGTAGGGCATTTTTGCTTACTCACTGATTATTTCATCAACCATTTGACACGTGTCCAGTTTATTCCTCAAACCAATCAAGAGACAAAAAATGAGAAGATTTAGAGAGATATGGTTCAGAGTAATGGAGCATTCCATTCGCATTTCATGGAGCTACAAAGAAGTTGAGTCTAGGTATTCTAGTGTGACAGTTTAGATTATAAGTGTAAGTCGTCGACCACCTCTCTAATTTTTGCAGATTGGTTAACTTTGAGAAGAACAGAGAAGATCAAGATCTTGAGACAAGAGTGCGCAGCAGAAGCTAAATGTATTTTGAGCTTTAAAAGATCTAAATAAAATATTTATGGCTCTATTACTCCCGTTTATTGTAAAAATTGACCTTTTTTATTCTAATGTCTTAATTTAATCCGAAGATCTTACCAAAAAACATATGCCTTTTAGTTTTACACATTTATACGCTCTAATTACATATATATTTTATAGCAATGGATTATCAGAATACGTTTAGATTATTCTAGTACATGTGGTTGCAGAAATGACTATTATAGTATACAATATTTACTCGCAATCGGCTGTAATAACTACCACCCCGTTGTGTAATAAGTATTACTACCAAGCTGTAGTAACTATTTCCAAAATACATGTCTTTTTTTTGTCTCACTCTATCAATGTTAAATTATTGACTATAATTAACATACATTTTAATTATAACTAAATTCATTTATAGTAATTATGTAATGATAACGTCAATTATACTTATCTTGACTTTAATCACATATTATATCATTAATAAATAAAATATTATATAATATAGAATGTTTTCCATTTCGCATCCATCAGGAATAACCCTCTCATATTTATTCTTAAAATTGAATGAACTTCCAGAGTGCATCCCCTTCGACACATTATTTAACTATTTATTAACATTCCTTAGTTACTTTTATTTGTCTTTCCACTTCTTCATTTTTATTTCTCAATAACACATACTTCTTTATGCAACATCTGTTGCTTTTTTTGTTCTTGGTGATAGCTTCTTTATATAGTGTCTTCTTTATGATGCAAGAAAAGAATGTTTAGATTCTCTATTTTTCAAGTGTTGTAGATTGTAATAGTATTAGAAGTATACTTCGTATTTTCGAGGATTAGTAGAACATAAATACATGATTAACTCAATATGATTAGACTACCTTTTGTGGAGGAGCTTTAAATAAAAGAAAGAAAAAAGAAAAAATACGTATGGATCAAAAGAAGAACGTGAGATGGTGAGTTGCATGAGTATGCTGCGGGGCATTTTTGCTTAGTCACCAATTATTTCATCAACCATTTGACATGTGTCCAATTCATTCATCAAACCAATCAGGAGACATGAAATGGGAAGAGCTAGAGAGATATGGATCAGAGCGATAGAGCATTCTATTCGTATTTGATGGAGTTTCCTAGAAGTAGAGTTTAGATATCTTTAAGTGCGGCAGTTTAGATTATCAATGTAAGTCGTTGACCACCTCTAATTTTTGCAAATTGGTCAAATTTTAGACTAATAGAGATGATCGAGATATTGCGACTAGAGTGTGCAACAGAAGCTTAAAGTATTTTGAGTGTTAAAAATCTAATTAAAATGTTTATGGCTCTTTTAGTCCCGTTTAATGGAAAATTTCTACTTTTTTCTTCTAACGTCTTATTTTGATCCAAAGATCTTATAACCATATTTATTTATAGTATATGAAAGCCACGTCAGCAAATTGACATTGTTAACTAACGGTTGACTACAAATGACTCAATTGCACAAACTATGAAAGATAGAGGATGATATTGAGCAAAAATAGGAAAAAGAAAGGGCACTAAATCATACAAATAGTAACACTTGAGGGACCAAATCTATACTTAACCCAACCTGAAAAATCCAGGAACCAGTATAGCTAATATCACTAATGAATGGTCTTATTCATCATAGCAAACAACTCACAAGAAGTCGATACTCAATAAAAGAAAAAAAGAAAGAAAAGACCTCAAAATAAATCAAAAGAAAAATCCAAATATCAGACATGTGCATCAAACAAATACATGGAAAGAGCATAACTCAACAATTTATAGATATTGGATTTTCTCTAAAAGTGCACATTGTATTTTTATAGTTTTGTTTTTGCATTGAAGTTACCAAAAGGAGAGTATTCTCATCACAATACTACCGGGTAAAGATATAAATATATATATCATTAATAACTAAGAAAGTGCTCCTCAATTATGTCCTAAAAGCAGGCAAGCAAAGTAATCAATTGAAAGAGCTCTTTTGTCGGTAGAAGTAGCAAGTTTTGGGGACTCAGGGTTGACTATATTTATTATTTCAAACAAGAAAGAGAAGATGGGCTCACATTCAATGATTAAGACAAGTAGAGAACACTCTTACCTTGTTGCTGAGAAGCACATCTGTGGCGTCCTCATATTCCCACAATCTGCTACGCTTTTGAGGCTTCTTTAGATTTTCTAGACGAACAATTTCCCTTCCAAGATCTCTCAACTGATCGTGCATCATTAGCTTGCCATCCTTAGTAATTTTGATTAGGGACATAAGACTCAATACTTCAATCCCCTTCCCCGGGAAAAAACCACAATCATCCCACATGTAAGTCGGATTTTGTTTGGACGATCCAATAAAAAAACATGCAATATCCAAAAATATTTGTTGGTCCTCAAAATCTAATGCATCGTAACTTATCCTCAACGTTTCTTGCACTCTCTTATCAGGCACTTTCTTTAATTTCTTTGATGTATCTTTCCACACTCCTATTGTCTTTCCGCATAAGAATGAGCCTATAACTTCAAGAGCTAAGGGAAGCCCCCTAGTACTATATACGACATCACAAGAGATATCCTCATAATCACTCGGAGGAGAATCCTTTCGAAATGCATGTCTACTAAATAAAATCAAGGATTGTTTGAAAGGCAACTCATTGAGTCGATACATGTGGCCAGCCCTAGCCTTGTCAAGAATACTCTTATTTCTTGTTGTGATGATGACTATACTTCCTCCTTTTAACCAACTACCATCTCCGACCAAAGCATTCAAGTGAGTATTATCATCCATATCATCAAGAAGCATAAGAGCTTTCTTACTAGTAAATCGGGATTTGAGGACACTAATTCCGTCATCGACATTAGACACATCACAAGAACTTCCTATTATGTCAAAAATGAGCTGCTTTTGCAGGCATTTAATACCCTCACGGTCATATGTTTCTCGAATATTTGATACAAAGCTACGATCCTCAAAATGACTAGATAGTTTGTTGTATAGCACCTTTGCAAGAGTTGTCTTACCGATGCCACCCATTCCATAAATTCCGATAATCCATGTGCCATTGAAATTAGCATGTATCTTACTCATAATTTGTTCCACATGATCGTCAATTCCCACCAACTGTTCAGGGACATTTAGCTGAAAAAGCCTTTTTAACTCACTCATAACTCTTCTGACAACC
Source organism: Syzygium aqueum (assembly GCA_031216185.1). Lineage (NCBI taxonomy): Eukaryota > Viridiplantae > Streptophyta > Magnoliopsida > Myrtales > Myrtaceae > Syzygium > Syzygium aqueum. The sequence goes on from CM062233.1 coordinate 10,447,968, forward strand.
ATTTTAACTAACACTGCTTCATGCCTGCAAATAACAATATAAATTTCAATATATTATGGCATTTTTATATAATTTTTCAAGTAAAATCTATTTATGAAAAACTAAACAACTTTTTAGTGGAGAATGATATACCCGTTATCAATTTTCTCGGATTCCCATCCTTTCAAAGAACTAACTTCTTTGAGTACTTCTTCCCATTCCTTCACAACCATTTTGTCCAAATTCTTTTTATGTGTATTGATAGCATCTCCCAATCTCCCTGTAAGATGCCGCACTTGCAAGGGTTCCACTTTGTAAAATATGGGCAATATTATTTGCCCTCTGTTTTTCTTGCACTTCAACATATGAGCTAGCTCACGAAGGCACCATTTGCTAGAAGTGTAGCCCTCCGAGATGATGGGGATTGAGATCTTAGACTGCGTAATACTACGGAAAAGCTCCGGACCGATCTCCTCACCAACACGAAGCTCATTATCGTCTCTGAATACATGAATTCCTGCATCAAAAAGGCTAGTATAAAGATAATCAGTAAAGCCTTTGCGAGTGTCTTTTCCTCTAAAACTCAAGAACACTTCGTAGTTATGCCCTTTTTGTTGTTCATCTCCACTTTCATGATCTCCTCCATACGGAGGGGCCGATGAGGAAGACGCCCCGGAATTCGGATCTTCTGAATGAGGGGGTTTGTTTCTTTTCCAATTTGTTTGGCAATTTAAGTTGAGAGGGAAATGAAAGGAAAAGAAAAGAAAGGAATTGGAAAGGAAGGAAGAGAAGGGAAATATTAATTTCCTTCTTCTTGTTTGGATGTACATCATGCAGTGATTGACCAAAAAGATCCTTATTCTGTTTCAAAATAGGAGATTGATAGAGCAGAGACTTAGAAGAAAGTCAGATTTCACAGTCCAGATCTGCAAATTCCAAAGTCCGGAGCTCATCAGAAGTAAATGGAGCAATCAAAGCAAGAAACAAAGAAGAGATGAGAAGAGCAAGGAGTCATCGATTACCTGAGGCAAACTCCACAACCCGCCCACTGCTCCGCTGCTGTGATCTCCACCGTTTCTCAACCTTCAACGTCGGATTACCAACACTCAACTCTCTCTACTGTGCGTACTTAAACAATGCTGAGTTATTGCCATCCGATGGTCCAAGACTCTTCACATGCTAATCGAACCGCTGTGATGCATCTGCATGGAAAGGACAAATATTTGCACACGTAGTTTCCGCGCCATTACGGGGAAGGTGCGTGGAAACAATGCAGGTACTTTCATTGAAATGTGAGATCCAGCACGACTTGATTATAAAATCGGGGCATGGAAACTTTTTCTATTGATAGTGGAGCACACATGGGGCTTTCGTTTCCCTTCGTCCCTTATGGCGAAGGCTTCATGATTGATATACTTGCAATAATATTCCGACAACCCTCGAGCGTTAGCTGGGTTTTGTCGTTTTTTACCGGTCAGTAATTTTTGGATGGAGCATTTGTCACTAGAGTTGAGCGATTCAAGGTTCCTCACAGGTTCTATCTGAAACCTAGAACCTATCTTCGGGTACAAGTTCCTTATTTTTTGGAACCTGAAACTTATCTTGTCACGGATTTCAAGATCGGTTCCAAGTTCTAACATGTTTTTTTTTTTTAATATGATTTTTAGTTAAACTAAGAGTACAGATGAATTATGACTCACACTTTGATCTAATGGGTGACTTCACTCCTCAAATCAAAAGCTCGTACTAATGACTAAGGCTAGAATACAACCTGCTTTTTCTATGGTTCATCAAAAAATACTTCCTATGGGACAATAGAGATATACCGTAAAAAGAAAAGATCAAAAGCATGGCATAAGACAAAGTGCTAGAAGGAAGAGATTCTAATCAACAAATTGCCCTTCCATTCTTCTGTCTGTGCTAGTGTCTGCTTCTTTAGAGAAGATGGTCACGAGGGATCAGGAGTGGATGAACTGGGCCAATCTAATGACCTTAAGACTTACCAAAAAAAAAAACAGAGACAGAGAGCCGCTCATGAACACGATACTGTAGTTACTGCATGAACGGAATGAAACTATACAAAAAACTCAATAAAGCCATTAAGCTAACTACTCAAACGTAAATAAACAAGTGGTACAAGTAGCTCGTGAGCTTACATCTCTTGTATTCCAAAGAAATGCACAAAGTGCTTTTTCGGGTCAAGAGTCTCGTGCCAATCGTCTGGCCTGCTAATCTAAAGACATAAAAACAATCATCATTCACGGAACAACCATCATACAAAAGACACGTACCACATCACACTGAGATGGTCAATATAAGGGAAAAAACCACCAAAAACTCCAAACTTTACCATCTGTGACACATTTACCCTGAACTTTTTTTTGTGATATCAAAAATCCCAAACTATGCTATTTGTAACACATTTACCCCATTGTACTTTAGTCAATGGGCATTTTCGTCTTTTTTTCTTTTTATTTTTTTTCCTTTGTTTACCTTTCCGGCGAGGGCCGCCCTCGCCGGATTTGCCCTTGCCGAATCCGGCGTGGGCAGCCCTCGCCGGCGTCTGGCTAGGGCGGCCCTTGTCGGCATCAGGCGAGGATCGCCCTCGCCGGAGTCGGGTGAGGGCCACCCTCGCTCACCTAGGTGAGGCGGCCCTCGTCCGACGCCGACGAGGGCCGCCCCCGCTGGAAAGGAAAAAAAATAAAAAGCAAAAAAGACGAAAATGCCCATGAATTAAAGTATAATGGGCAAATGTGTCACAAATAGCATAGTTTGGGGTTTTTGATGTCACAAAAAAAAGTTCGGGGTAAATGTATCACATGTGGTAAATTTTGAAGTTTTTGGTGATTTTTTCCCTCAATATAATCATTGTATCTATACAGTATCAAGCTTCGATCAGAAACCATGAAGACAAAAAGCTACTTCAGATCTAACTGAATAGCCCAAAGGCAAACCTAAATCATTGGTGAGCCACAAGGTAAAGCACGAAAAACAGTGCTTGGATATGCCAATTTAGTTTTGAAAACCCAAAAAAGCAAAATTAAACCTCATTTGGCTCTATTTCCAACTAATCCAAAGAAATAGATACATCCAAAAAGGTTCACTTCCGAATTGCCAGGCAGAAATAGTACACAATGCGAGAAAGTAAGAAAATCCAAAAAGACCAGCCTCCCCAAACGTAACGGCCGATCACCTATTCACTTCACAACATAAGCAGAATTAAATCAAACTAAACCATTTTCCAACCGCGAGAAAGCAAAAAAAAAAAAAAAAGACAGAAAGTAAAAACTTGCGCTTGAACACCCAAACAAAAATGAGAAAAACACGAAACAATCAAAGGGAATACAGAGCAAAAAGCGCAAGCCTTGGCAGGCCAAACAGGGTGGCCCTTGACTTTGGCAAGAACGAGATCGCCCAAACTCAACTGACGCTTACTCTAGTACTTGCTTGCTCCCTTATTACGCCCTCCAGCCAGAATCGAAAACCCTAGAAAAAGCAGAGACCGTGGATGAGCCGAACCGCGGTTGATGAACACAGAGGAAGAGCCAAGGCGAATGCCAAATGGAGCGACGAGAGGCGAGAGGGTCTCGTCGAGTCGTGGGTGTGGGGAGTGGTAGAGAGAGCACAATGGAGGGGCGACCGAGCGAGGGGAAATTTGGGAAGAAACTAAGAAAGTTAGGGTTTTTACTTTTTAGTAGGGGAGAGAGCGCTGGTTCCAATTCCGATTCCGAGTCCGGTTCCGATTCTGGAACCATAACCAGAACCGGTGGTTCCTAAAAAATTGAAACCGGGAACCGGAACCTCCCACCCTAGAATTGAGAACCGAACTGGACCCGCCGGTTCAGTTTTTCGATTTCCGATTCTATTCTAGAACTGTGCTCACCCCTATTTGTCACCGTCTTTCTCATCATAATCATTCGTGCAAGGCTATATTCAGTATTACACTTAGTATCTTAGCCATATGTCAGTGTATATAAAATCTATATATCTTTGATGAAGGTATTGTGCAACATTTTAGCCATTTTGCTTTGTTGGCAATGTAAGAGGTGTTCTCTCTCTTAATATTCATGATTTAATAAATATATCTTCCTCCTCGTATTAATGAAAAAAAAAACAGAAAAGAAAACTAACGTCCTCGTTAAAGTTGTTTGTGATTAGTGATTGGATATTGTGAACCAAAACTATACTACAATGTCATGACTTTGATCAATTATATTGTAATATAATATTGCATCATAGCCATTTTTTTTCTTTTTATTTCCTGAGTAGAATTTTATTTTGTGTAGAACCTAAGCTGTTGTTTTGATTCAAAGCAAGCACGGCTTTGACTTGACTTGCCGTTTCTAATAATAAGAGAAATAGAGAAGAAAAGCAAAGGGCAATCATTGCACGCGTAATTTCTACAGCATTTTCCGCGGGAACCATCCTGTGCAGGTGCTTCCTGACTTGACTTGCTTTTCCCTATTAATAAGAGAAATAGAAAAGAAAACTAACCAGCAATACTCCCATGCACCCGGTGCTAATGTACATGAGCCAATCACAAAAGCATATCATGACATAAACGTCAGTGGGACAATTTCTTGTTTAGATATTCGAATCAGGAAAGTTTATTATTTTCAATCCAAAATCTACTCTTTTTTTCTTCTTTCAAAGGACATTCCTCCAAACAAGCACATAATGCTGAGTTGCCAAACGATGGTCCAAGATGCATGCTTTGCAGAAAGGATAATTATTGTATGCGCAATTTCCGCGGCATTATGGGGAAGGTGCATGTGCCTTTTGACTTGACTTGCTTTTTCTGTTAACAAAGGAAATAGAAAGGAAAAGCAACAATCGATTCTGATGCTCCGAGTCATTAAGCATATTCTCCACTCGCTAGTTTAATCATAAAGCAGATTGCCATAACTCCTGCTCTCTCTCTTTGTAGGGTAGATGTGCGGGGTCAATGTCCGATCGGACTTATAATATCACAAAGGTCCCTTACTCGCGCATGTTAGCGCCTAACAATCATGGCATGCATATTGGCATATAGTTGTGAAGAGGAGACCTATCCTATTAAAAAAAATGAAAAGACAACTGCCAAATTCATGCGTAGAGTCACTTCGTTAAATGTTGTTTAAGGTCAATTGAAGATTCGATGCAGAAATTTTACCAAAGAGTGGGATCGGGTGAGACTCTGCATCCCAAATTTGAATGGAGCTACAAGCATATTAGGACATTAAACATAATAACAAGTTTGGAGAATTTACGGTATATCCATCGATGCAATGAAAAATCGATCGATAGTATATATGGGAAGGTTGGTTTGTCCTTGCTTAGGCAAATTGGACAATTATGACAATATTATTTGCACAATCAACAACTCATTGAGTTGCCACCTTATGCTAGATTCATCTCATTATGTAAACGAGGTGATTCTAGTCGATCCTTCGTTTTCTTTTTCACGGACTCCCTCTCCCAAGTGGGTGGTATCACGAGTTCATATTTGGGAATACATGTTAATGCTATACCATCTCTGCCCAAACCTTAAATAATCCAAACCTTGTGATTGGCATCCTGTTATCTGAACAATGAAATCCATAGATGTGAAACTCCTAGCAAGTGCATGGGAAGCTTTGATTGAAATTTGAGATCTAGCAGGCTTGAGTTTTTTTGTTTTTTTGTCCATAGCACGCTTGACGTGACTTGCTTTTCTATTAACAAAAGAAACAGAAAAGAAAACTGACGACCAATACTCGTTAAAGTCATTTGGCATTATTGATCGGACATTATGAACCAACTATACGACAATATGATGACTCAAACTTGCCTTTTTCTATTAATAAAAGACATAGAAAAGAAAACCAAAGGACAATCCTTGCACGCGTAATTTCCACGGCATTTTGCGGAGGGTGCGTGGAACCATCCTATGCAGGTGCTTCTTGACTCGACTTGCACTTTTGTTTCTTTGTTCACACTTGTGGAGGATTTTCCTTTTTTAACCTTTTATTGGGGAAGTCTTTCCTGTGAAATTGAGTGTCATTGCATCAGGAGGAAGGGAGTGTAATACATGCAGCATTTGGGTAAATCTCGAGTTTTCATGTGGTGTAATATGTATGAATAGGTTAGTAATATATTCAGATTGAAGAAATGCTGAAGCATAGAAAGATCGATGGGGGCTATTTGTGCAAAGCCCATAATGACCTCTGAATCTAGAAGGGCAGGGATCACACTGACCTATAAGTGCAATTTGCATTGTGGTAAGCATTTTGAGACTTCTTTAACTTGGCTTCCCGTAATAGGCAACGGTCAAACGTGGATCGCTATAATTGTTTATTGGTTGCCGACATAATAAAGAACAGATCTTTCTTCTTTCTTCAAGTGCAGGATAGGGCTAAGCATTCTTTTGTGGCTAGGGCTTCAATGTTTATTTGGTATGGAGTAGAAACCTGTGGTTATCTAATTTATTTAATCGGAACGAGTTCAATAAATCATTGGAGGCATTGGCTTCGGATAAGCTCGATGCATCGTGACCATTAGATCACATGGGTCTCACCTAGGATGCACCAAAATTAATTGAGATCTCGGCTTATCGATTCACGATTTCATATTTCAAATTCTGCCTCTTTTGTATATGGGATGAGATCGGTCAAGACATGCGTTAAGAATGTGATATAATTTTGCTGAAAATTTGGATCGTGGAAAATATCACTTCAGGGACCAAAGGAGCACAATCACGTCTAGGATGCAAAAAGTGTTGTTCCCTTCACCCAAGTGCATGCTTCTCAATAATGTGAAAAATCTTACACTTACACATGCCCGAACGGATCAAACTTGCTCTAGGACCATACGGTTATTGATGTACTAATTGGGGGTACATGAGTCAAATTAAGGGTCGCAATTTCGAAAAAAAGTAAGAACATAGAAATGAAAAAAAGAAAAGGATTTACTTTGTTTTAAATTGAGTTTGCAAGATTTTCGTTGAGTATGCTACAATGTCAGCAATTGTGTTAAATAAGCAAGCCATGTCAGGTGAAAAAACACATGACCTGGCAACAATAATGCAGACACCGCATTAAACCAAAGTCAAGAAGTTAATACTTGATTATGTAAAAAGAAAATTCGGGTACTCAATTACTTATCGAGCAAAAATACAAACCCTTATGAAGTCATTTTCCTTAAAAAAAAAATTTATCTCACTAATGATGTAGCACAATCATTTACTTTTGATCCAGAGCGAAAGTTCTTGAAAACCTAGCATTGTGGGGAAAGGATAAAGCTTAAAACAAATTGATCGAATCATGAAATCTCATCTATAGGGCCCACATGAGATCTACATGATCAACGGCTGTAATGAATGTGGTTCAGTGGATACAGATCCAAGCAAGTATTCCCTCCTCACTCCCCATGGCATTGTAAGAGGGAGAAATGAGGTTTAAAATAAGTGTGCTCCGGTAGTTTCAGACTTAATTGTAGAATAAGTTTTGGAGGGCACAATGGTGCTGTAATAGGAACAATAATTTAAGTTCCCAATTCAAGAGGCTATTTGCTATCGCTTCTCCGCAACAACTTCAGCCATGAAAATGTGTATTGCAGCTTTTATAATGTATTTGGCTAATACTTTACAGCTGTAACACCTCCTACGTTGCAACAATTTTTTAAGAAGCTGTCTCATTCAACTTTCAGATGTTACAACTGTAAAGTATGTTTTATTAAACAAAAAAATTGCTACACTTCACGATACAGTACAATTACATTTCAACTACAGCTACAACAAATGAACTCTAATTCCCTTCTAAACTCCCTAGTCAAGAGCCTCTTGTCAAAACGGGGGCAAATCCAGTATCTTTCCGATTTGTTGATGGAACAAATTCCAATTTATGTCAAAATGTCTGAAGAAAGTGTGCGAGCTAGTTTCACTTTGCTATTGATTATGCAAATTCATTCGTGCAGAAGAACGAACCTTTTAGATGCAACATCCAAAAACGTCGAGGGTTGAACCCGCTAAATACGAATCAAATCAAGACACTCTCGGATTGCACTTCCGGCTTCTCTATTCATTTTGCACTTTCAGCTTTTCCATTAGTTGCGATGACAATATCGGCTCATATGATGAGAAATAATACGATCCGTTGGAGGATACCATAGTGAATAAGGTAAGGGTGATAGGAATACAGATGAAATCATAGAAGGCTCGTTCTCATGCTCTTACCTACTCGTGTTCATGCGGTTAAACACACTGTAGAAGCTCATGGGATAAACGGCTTCGCCCCCTGTTGAACCGTCCGAGCTTAATCCCATGAGGACCAGTCATTCTATCCCTAACCGCAGTTTAACACTGCATCATCCTCAAAAGGATGGAACTTAATTCTGACAGGTCGCAGTTTAATAAGCAAAAACGTCAAGATTGACCGCGGTGAAGTTTATACTGTCATCCGAGGTCTGGAGTGCTGTTGCACTGAAATCGCCTTCGTAGTAGGAGCGTGAGAGGAAGACGAAGTTATGCTTTCGCAGCGAAAGAACAAGAAAGGGGAACTCGCTAACAAATGCTCTATACGCAAATTGAAAAGAATAAATAAAATAAATAAAAGTAAGTACTTTCAGCATAACGCAGAAGGAACAAGAAAGGAAGCCACCTAAGAGAACTAAACCCTGTTCCTCTGGTCCTTTAGCTTGCTAACTAAAAATCAGATAAACCTGCCTCCATCTCGAATATACAACGCCTTCCTACGCAACACCCTAATCTCATGTTCTTCCTTTCTTCACTTTCAGTCAGCCTAAATGAATATAATAAAACAAATTATCGCCCCAAGACTTGAGCAGAAGTCGATTAGGATGGATGCTGATTGTTCCCACCTAAGACAGACTGTACTGAACTACGTTTCCAGAGGAAGTACCCCGAGGCTGTAAAATCTACCCTCTGCAGCATCCCTCAAAACTTGAATCGTGCGCGGAGAAGGAAAGCGAGCTCAGCATTGTAACTTGATGATGTTGTGGTCGTATGGTTTTCAATGGCTGCTTCGTTCTTGCGTTTTGATTGCTAAACCGAGATGCACGCCGTATGTTTGTCAAAATGCCTAAATGAAATTCGTGTGCAAATCTGAAGAGTATTCTTATGTTTAGCGTCTGGATTGATTGTTGTCCGGTACGGACGTATAGATATCTCGTTGCAACTTCGAATGATGACACTGTAGACCATGGCTAAGACCTTTTTTTTTTGGTCGAAATGCAGATTTCCATTCATTCATTAAACAGCGGATTACAAGAGTGAAAATGACTAGCGTCAATACAAAATAAATCCCAAAGGGCTTGGGGCGGTCTAGACATCCAGTTGGATGGAAGCATCCCTTTTCGATGATTTTTGGCGATCCAATCTGCTACTTGATTGGACTCGCGCGGACAGTGGACTAGAGAAACCCTCTTTAATTAGGAGAGTAACTTGTTACATTCCTCAAACAGACTCCTCAAAGCCCATGGACTCAAAGTTGGGTCGAGGGTGTATTTTACTGCCGCTGCATTATCTGACTGTACGACGAATTCCAGAACAGGATTGTTCTTCGTCGCTGCCTCTTCTCCCAGACAGCGCAGTGCTTCCTTCACTGCTGCAACTTCAATTTCCAGAGGGGAGGAAGCAGACGCAGCTCTAGCAAACTCCACAGTACACAAACCTCTGTGATCCCTGCATACCCCGGCCACCTATCCCTCTATTTCCCCTTCGATCCACGACCCATCTACGTTAAATTTCCAGCTTCCTTGTTCTGGGCACGTCCATCGCGCTGTCTTGGATTTCGCCCGCCAACTCCACTACACAGGTAAGTTTTGCTCCCTGTAGTTACCGTTTAGACTAATTGCTTCATCAACTATTGCTCCCGATCTTGGGCTAATATGATGGAAAACCCAAGCGTTCTTTGCCTTCCAAATTTGCCAGAGAATTCCTGCAAGCACCTCACGGCCAAACTGTTCTGTGATGTTGGTAAGGGATTCATCAAACCATTTATCCATTCTTGATAAATTTGCTGGTGATACATCCACTTGAAGCCTCGAATCTGACCAAATGTTGTTTGTCCATCTACAATGGGCGAATAAGTGTTCTGTTGTTTCTAGGTTTTTCTAGGTTTTCCCGACAAATTGGGCATAAAGGATCAGGTAAGGCCTTTCTTTTGTATAAATTCTCTTAAGTAGGCAAAGCATTGTGACACATACACCACAGGAAGAAACGGATTTTTGGCTCGTTTTGTAGTTTCCATATCTTTGTCCATAGTGAGCGGGGTTGCTAATAAGAGGATGACACTAGATCTATATTTAGCTTGGTTGACACAGCTCTTAGCTTGGAATAAGACCTTCACTTGCCTGACTTTTGTCCATTTTCATTTGCTTGATCTATTTTCTCGTGCACGTTCTATTCTTGTAAATCTCCGTCATAAAATATTGGAAAAAGGTCGCGAAAATACCTATCCTTGTACTTCTAGTACTCGTGTTTTTTGGATTCAGAAGGTAAATTACCGCTCAAGGTTTCGAGAAATTGGCAAGCTCAAAATAGCTGAATGCACTACCATAGCATTTCCAACAAGCATCGAACTGGTGGACAATGATATAGTTTGCCTGCCACATACGAAGCAAATTCATCCGTTGAAGGATCTGTGCCTTTTAGTACATGCATGACCATGAGTCCACAGAACAATCCATCTCATCGGATTCCAAGCAAAGGTTAGAAAAATATCCTATGTGAATACCACTACATTCAAAACTAGGCAGCATCCATCTCGCTATTAAGGTATCATAAAATTCACAGCATCCACGGCCAACAAAATTATCACTTAGAATTTCTTAGATTACGGGTTATCCACGATAGAATAACTATTTAGGAATACTTTTTTCCCTTTTTATTTCATTTTTGTCTAACCTTTTATTTCATGTTGACACTCTTTTTTTCTTAACTTTTCAGTAAAGATTATCACTTATTCATCGGCCTAATATCCAAAAAAACCCTAAACTTTAGCCTTTGTCCAAATTATATCCTAAACTTTTTTTTGTCTAATAAAAAAACTCAAACTTTTACTTTTGTCTCAAATTTACCACCGCTAACTTTTCCGTCCAATATTACCTTTAATAATTATTTTAATATTATTTTTTATGTTTTCAATTTTTTCTTTTCTTTTCTTTTTCCTTTCCTTTTTTTTCCCTTCACCTTCAACCTCTAGCCGGTCGCCGATCCGGCGATTGGCCAGAGGCCGGGGCCGGCAAGGCTCGACCTAGCCAGTATTGGGCAAGGTTCATGCTCGCCGTGGCTGGCGAGGCTCGGCCTCGCCCAACGCCGGCGAGGTCGAGCCTTGCCTGTGAACAGCAGGGCCGAGTCCTCGCCAGCCGTGGCGAGGACGAGGCCGGTGGGGCCAAGCCCTTGCCAACCACGGCGAGGACGAACCTCGCCAGGGGCGGGCGAGGTCGACCTCACTGGCGTTGGGCAAGGTCAACCTCGCCCGCCCCTGTTGAGGTTCGTCCTCGCCACGCCTGGCAGGGGCTCACCCTCGCCAATTGCTGACGAGTTCGAGCCTCGCCAGATCTGGCGAGGGCTTGACCTCACCGGCCGCCGACGAGGACGAACCTCGCCAGTGGCAAGCGAGGCCGACCTCGCCCAACACCGGCGAGGTTGAGCCTCGCCGGCCCCCGCCTCTAGCCGTTCGCCGAACCGGCAACCGGCCAGAGATTGAAGGTGAAGCAAAAAAAAAAGGACAAAAAAAAGAAAAGAAAAGAGAAAATAAAAAAATTCGAAAATAAAAAATAACATTAAAATAATTATTAACGGTATTATTGGACGGAAAAGTTAACGGTGGTAGATTTGGGACAAAAGTAAAAGTTTGGGGTTTTTTATTAGACAAAAAAAAGTTTAGGATATAATTGGGACAAAGGCTAAAGTTTGGGGTTTTTTTAGTTATTAGGCCCTTATTCATCTAAAGGTGTTTGTCATTTGTGAGCATATATTATGAACCAACTATATTACACTATCATGACTTTGACCAATTATATTGTTTTTAACTATTGCATCATTAACAACTGCCTTTTTTATTTTTTATTTTTTTCCTAAGTAGAATATAAAAATAGTGAGACGTGATAAATGGTGGACATTGTAGCCCACTAGAATGACTATTTACTAGTTACGTGTTTCGCTGTGGAACAAATAAACAAGCGTATGCATATAGTAAAGATTAGACAGCAAAGACAAAAAATATATATAAATTTTAGGAAAAAAATGAATGCAATTTTTTCACATTGTACAGTTTAATTTTAATTTTTTTTCCTAAAGGTGCTCTCAATAATTGGTGCGCTTGCTTGATGGATAAATCCCTCCCTGAAAAAGATTGAAATCCAGGATGTAATTGGGGGAAAAAAGTGGGTGAATCATTTATGGGGTCTAGAAAGGTGTATTGCAACTTTTATAATTGTGAAAGTGTGTATTGCAACTTTTATAATGTGTTTTGGCGAGTACTTCACAGCTGCAGCACCTCCAAAGTTACAACAGTTTTTAAGAAAGATGTCTCACCCAACTTTCAGGTGTGACAACTGTAAAATATGTTGTATAACGAAAAAAAAATTGCAATACTTCACAATACAGAAAACCGACCAGCAATACTCCCATGCTCCCGGTGCTAATACACACGAGTCAATCACAAAAACATATTATGACATGAATCTCAGTAGGACATGTTCTTAAGACATTCGAATCATGAAAGATTATTATTTTCAATCCAAAATCTACTCTCCCTTTTTCCTTTCAGAAGAGATTCCTCCAAAAAAGCACATAATGCTGAGTTGCCATACGACGGTCCAAGACGCATGCCGTGCGGAAAGGATAATTATTGCAAGCGTAATTTCCGCTGTATTTTGCGGATGGTGCGTGTACTTTTTTACTTGACTTGCTTTTGTTATTAATAAAGAAATAGAAACGAAAACCAACAACCAATTTATGATGCTCCACAAGGTATTTTAATCAAAAAGCAAATTGCGATAACCCCTACTCTCTCTCTATTTGCAGGGATGGATGTGCAGGGTCAATGTCCGATCGGACTTAATATCACAAAGGTCCCTTAGCCTAACGATCATGGCATGCGTATTGGCATATAGTTTGAAGAGGAGACCTATTTTATTAGAAATAAGAGGATGACCACCAAATTCATGCGTGGAGTCACCTAGTTACATGTTTTTTAAGACCGATTAAAGATTCGATGTAGATATTTTACCAAAAACTGAAATTAGGTGAGACTCTATATCCCAAATTTGAATGGAGCTACGAGCATATTAACAAATTAAATCTATTAACAAGTCTGAAAAATCTACAAAATATACGGATATTGGATTATTGAGGCAATTAAAAATTGATTGATAGTAATTCTTACCTTTACAAAAATAAATAAAAATAAATAAAAATTGATTGATAGTATATATGGGGAGGTTTGTTTGTCCTTGCTTGGGCAAGTTGGATGATTATGACTATTGTATTTGCACAATCAATAAATGATTTGAGTATAGATGTTATGCTAAATCCATCTCATTACATAAATGAGATGATTCTATTCGATCGTTCTTTTTCCTTTTCACGTACTCCCCTTCCCGAGTGGATAGAATCACGAGTTCATATCTGGGAATACATGGTAATGCCATACCATCTTTGTATAAACCTTAAGTAATCCAAACCTTGTGATTGGCATCCTGTTAACTGAATAATGAAATCCATAGATGTGAAACTCCTAGCAAGTGCATGGGAAGCTTTGATTGAAATTTGAGATCCGACACACGTGACTTGACTTGCTTTTCTATCAATAAAAGAAACAAAAAAGAAAACTGACGATGAGTACTCGCTAAAGTTGTTTGGCATTATTGATTGGACATTACGAACCGACTATACCACAATATGATGACTTAGACTTGACCTTTCTATTAATAAGAGACATAGAAAAGAAAACCAAAGGACAATCCTTGCACGCATAATTTCCAAGGCATTTTGCGAAAGGTGCCTGGAACCATCCCATGCAGATGCTTCGCGACTTGACTTGCAGTTTGTTTCTTTGTCCACACTTCTGGAAAATTTCCTTTTTAACCTTTTATTGGGGAAGTTTTTCCTGTGAAATTGAGTGTCGTTGCATCAGGAGGAGGAAGGGAGTGTAATATATGCAGCATTTGGGTATTCTTGAGTTTCCATGTTGTAATATGTATGAATAGGTTAGTAATTCATTCAGATTGAAGAAATGTTGAAGCATAGAAAGATCGATGGGGGCTACATGTGCAAAGCCCATAATGACCTCCGAATCTAGAAGGGGGGATCACACTAACCTATAATTGCAATTTGTATTGCGGTAAACATATTGAGACTTCTTTGACTTGGCTTCCTGTAATTTATTCAGATTGCTATACTGCATTTTGCATTTTCTTTCAACTAGAATGGACTATTTTCTTCTCATTCCCACCTAAGACTAATTGTTTATCGGTTTCCAACATAATGATACGTCACTTTAGCCATCAAGATCACGATGCGTCGCTCGGAAAACTAACTAAGCGATGCAAATTATTTGCACTTGTAAACACTCGTGTATAGTCGTACAGGGAACTATTATTCACTGCCCCCGATAAAGTGGCTGTCTCATGGAAAATCGCTTTTGTTTGGTCTTTTGGTATTCTATTTCTCTTGTTCCTTTTTTTTTTGTCGGAAAAGCACATTCAATCATAAAAAGCTCCACTAGAGCAAGACAAGTAAGTTTCTAAACACAAAATATTCCAAAAGGCCGAGGGGGTGAAGACAACCAATTGGTTGGGAGAGTTCTGTTTCGGTGGGTCTTAGCGATCCAATCCGTAACTTGATTAGCCTCGCAAGGGCAATAGACAACTTCCACCTTATTTAACTGAGCTAACAAGGCCTGGCAGTCTTCAATGATGTCCCTGATATCCCATGGGCTTTCTTCTCGGTCCATGATGCACTCCACATCACAAAGGACAGATCTTTCTTCACGTGCAGGACAGGGCTAAGCATTCATTTACGGCTAGGGCTTCCGTGTTTATTTGGTATGGACTAGTAACCCGCGGTTATTTAATTTATTTAATTAGTTCAATAAATCATTGGAGGCATTGATTTCAGCTAAGTTCAGTGCATCACAACCGTTAGATCATGTGGATATCACGTAGGATGCACCAAAATTAATTGAGGTCTCGGCTTATTGACCAATGATTTCATCTTTCAAAATCTGCTTCTTTTGTATGTGGGATGAGATCGGTCATGACAGGCATTAAGAATGTGATAATTTTGCTGAAAATTTGGATAGTAGAAAATATCACTTCAGGGACCAAAGGAGCACAATCACGTCTAGGATGCAAAAAGTGTTGTTCCCTTCACCCAAGTGCATGATGCTTCTAAATAATGTGAAAAATCTTACACTTGACATGCCCAAACGAATCGACTTGCTCTGGGACCACGCGGTTATTGATGTACTAATTGGGGTACATCAGTCAAATTAAGGTTCGCAATTTCGAATAAAAGTAAGTAATTTTAATGCGTTGACAATCCATCAAAATAAATGTTGGTTGATTATTAATGTAGTTGATAATTGTTATAGTATAATTAGATGTCGGTACTTTTCAAAACCTGTTGCTAAGTTACAGATATACGACAGGTCAAGCAACTTGCCAATCAATTTCCTTTTAATATAATCATGTCAGGGAAAGAAAATTAATACTTGAACCAAATTCAAGAAATTAATTCTTGACTATATAAAAAGAAAATTCAAGTACTCAATTACCTATGGAGAAAAAAATACAAACCCTTATTATGTCATTTTCCTAGAAATAGAATTTTTTATTTATTTCTCTAATGATGTAGCACAACCCTTTACTTTTGATCTAGAGCGAAAGTACTTAAAAACCTAGCATTGCAGGGAAGGAATAAGGTTTACAAAAAATTAATTGAATCATGTAAGTCTTATATATAGGGCCCACGTGAGATCCACATTATCAGCAGCTATAATGAATGTGGTTTGCTGGATACTCCCCGTGGCATTGCAAGGGGGAGAAATGAGGTTTGAAATAAGTAAGTTCTAGTAGTTTCGGACTTAATTGCAGATAAGTTTTGGAGGGAACAATGGTGTTGGTATCTAGGAACAATAATTTCAGTCCCCAATTCGAAAGGCCATTTGCTGTTCCTTCCCTGCAACAGCTTCAGCTACGAAAATGTGTACCGCGGCTTTTATAATGTATTTGGCGAATACTTTACAACTGTAACACCTCCAAAGTTGCAACAATTTTTAAGCTGTCTCATCCAACCTTCAGATGCTACAACTGTAAAGTTTGTTTTATTAAACAAAAACATTGCAACACTTCACAAATACAGTACAGCTACGTTTCAACTACAGCTACACCAAATAAGCTCTAACTCCCTTCTAAACTCCCTAGTCGTCTTCTCAAAATGGGGGCAAACCCAGTATCTTTCCGATTTGTAAGTGGAACAAATTCCAATTTATTTCGAAATATATGAAGAAAATGTGCGAGCTACTTTCACTTTGCTTTTAATTATGCAAATTCATTCGTGTAGAAGAAGAATGAGCCTTTCAGATGCAACATCCAAAAATGTCAAAGGGTCGTACCCGCTGTATATGAATCAACTCAAGACGCTCTCGGATTGCGCTTCCGGCTTCTCCGTTCATTTCGCACTTTCAGCTTTTCTATCCGTTTTAAGTGCGATGACAATGTAGGCTCATACGACGAGAAGTAATACTCTTCAGTGGCGGATACCTTAGTACATAAGGTAAGGGTGATCTAGATACAGATAATATTTAAAGAAAAAGGCCCGTTCCCATGCTCCCACCTGCTCGTGTTCATGCAGTTAAACGCACAGTAGAAGCTCGAGGGATAACCGGCTGCGGTCCCCAGTGGAACCGTCCGAGATTAATCCCAGTCACTCTGTCCCCAACCACAGTTAAACATTGCATCATCCTCAAAAAAGATGGAACTTAATTCTGAAAGGTCGCAGTCTGATAAGCAAAAACATCGAGATTGACCGTGGTGAAGTTTATACTGTCATCCAAGGTCTTGAGTGCTGTCGCACTGAAATCGCCTTCATAGTAGGAGCGTGAGAGGAAGACGAAGTTATGCGTTCGCGGTGAAAGAACAGGGGGAACCTGCTAACAAATGCTCTTTACGCAAATTGAAAAGAATAAATAAAATAAATAAAAGTATGTATTTTCAGCATAACGCAGAAGGAACAAGAAAAGAAGCCACCTAAGAGAACTAAACCCTGTTCCTCTGGTCCTTTAGCTTGCTAACTAAAAATCAGATAAACCTGCCTCCATCTCGAATATACAACGCCTTCTACGCAACACCCTAATCTCATGTTCTTCTTTTCTTCACTTTCAGTCAGCCTAAATGAATATAATAAAACAAATTATCGCCACAAGACTTGAGCAGAAGTCGATTAGGATGCTAATTGTGCCACTTAAGACAGACTTTACTGAACTACGTTTCCAGAGGAAGTACCCGGAGGCTGTAAAATCGACCCTCTGCAGCATCCCTCAAAACTTGAATCGAGCGCGGAGAAGGAAAGCCAGCTCAGCATTTTAATGCTCAAAGTTCCACAGGGGGAGACATGGCCTGCACTACCTTTGGGGTTGCTCTGAAGCAGTCGCACCAGAGGTCGTGCTTGGCCCAGCACCATTTTCAACAGGAGGAGAAGTACCCCACTTGCCTTCAGATTCCAATGGCTCGAGCACATAGACGCTGCCATCGGTAAGCCCTAGTGCAAACTGGTTAGGTTCGGATGGATGTGCTGCAATGACTAACGGGTAGACTCTCAAGCTGCCAAATCCATCAGTGTGGAATGAATTACTTGCGAAACTAATGGAACTTCACAAATGAGACTTGCCATTTTCATTAGAGGACAAGGTTGAATGAGCACCAATAACTAACTTACCTGGGGTTTGGAGGGATATACGCAGCAGGATTTATACGACATCTAAATCTGAGGGTAGAAGCAGTAAGAACACCGATGCTTCCGTCTTCAAAACTCACATATATTGATTGGCCATTGCATGAATATGTAGCATGTGTGATTGGACCACTAGCTTCTCGAGTAACCCACTAGTTGAGATGAACGACGAATCAAAACAAGTACATTAGGCAAGAAAACAACTCATAATACCTACTATTTAGTAAACTTTTATGCAATCTGGATGAGATAAGACTTCGGTTTGTGCACAATACGAGAACCTTCAATACCTGCTTAAGGCAATCTAGTTTAGGAGCTTCATATATGGCAATCTGTGTTTCGTGAACCACCAGCAGATGTATCTGATCCAGGTGAAATTGAACACGAGTATCAGCAAGAGGAGCTGCGCCTCGCCCAGTTGGCATCTGCAGAACCTTACTAGTCTGCTTCTCCCATCCATCAGTGCTCCAAACACACAGCTGCAGTGATGATAGACAATTATCAAAGGAGATATCAACATTGATGCACATTTGAACGAATAAAAGTTCCACATAGTGCCTTTATATCAGAATCACACCAATCATCAGTCATAAGCAACAACAGGACATCTTCCCACTTAATGGGATGGGATTAATATGTCACCACAAAAGATGAAGTTTACTGGAAGGACTTATTCTGCCAGTTAATGATGCCTTCATGACCAAACGTATGATAAGGGCATAAGCATCAATACATCCAGAGTGAACATCAACCCTTTTTTGGGACACTTCAAACTACATTTCTCTCTCTGCCCAAAACTTAGGCATGTCTACATGGAAAGTAACATGCAGCAGTGCTCTAGTACCTGAGAGTCAGCGCCAGAAGACACGAGAACATCCAAGACATTAGAGAAGGCGAGGCCTGTAATTCTTTTCTGATGTCCTTTTAGTTTTGTCTTGACCTGAGAAAGTGAAACAGTCAATATCCATAACTTAGTCGCAAATAATAACAAGGTTGACCTTCAATGGCTATGAAAACAGGTCTCTCACCTCATCAACTCGAACATTGTAAATTTGAATAGAGGAGTCCTCCATTCCTATTGCAATAATGTTATTGTCTTGAGGATGGAACGCCAGAAATGTTGCTGCTGGTGGTGGGGGCATAAATGTCGTCATCGTCTGGATATCAGCAGGCAGGATAGTATTAATAACTTTATAAGTAAAAGTGGGACATATGTGCCAAGAGGCCCTTGCCTCAATGGCATCTCCCTTCTTTGGAATGGGAGAGAGCAGTTTGACCATTACATCACTGGATGGGTGAAAAAAGCTCTTGCCTTCTTTTCTTTCATTAGTAAGAGCAAAAACATTCCATTAGAGACAGAGAAAAGCCCTTGTCTCACTTACATGTAAAAAAAGGACATATGCTGCACTTTTGACTCTACCACGTAATCCACATGAAAATCAGAGTAATTGCTTTATTGGACCTCCTAACAATAGAGTTCAATACTTTCTATTACATGAGTGACTCGATTAATTTTAGCTCCCATAATAATGTGAAAAGGAAAGAGTGCATGCATATTCAGCACATAATGACTTTTTTGGCATCATTTTGACTTCACTCATCCACAAAGGGGTGGTTCATCATCCCGAGCCTTGTGGATAGTGCTACAAATAATCGACAAGAGGATGTAAACATGCTTTGGGAAAACATTCACCTTAAAAGTCATCATATTGAACAAAGAGATCTTTCCCCCCGATGCTGACATTACATAAGAATCATTCTTTGACAGTGCAAAGCATGGAACTGCATCTTCAGGATTTGTATCACTTATGTCATTGGTCATCAAAATCCCACTAGGAGGTTGCCATAACTGTGGTCCTACACTAGTTGTAGCCTGCGAAAAGAAGAATCAATGTAGTTAACAATGCGCTAAACAATAAAATAGCATGCCTATTTCGAGAAAAAAAATTCCTTACCTTGCCAGTTAAGTTCCGATCACTTTTTTGCCATTTCCAGAGCTTGTGTACAGCATTCGATGATAAAGCCAGAATGGCAAGACCCGAGTTTGTATAGATTAATCTCGAGACCTGCTTTATTTTATCAGCTTCAGTGGTGACAGTAAAATGCAATACCCAAAGTTGAAAGAAAATTAAAAAAAAAAAAAGACCCTAAAGAACTTGGCAGTAAATGTAGATGACGCACAGGTTAGACTGCATGTTTATCCAAGAGCGTCTGTGTGCATAGGCATATGTACATCTTGTATGTTTACATATCAATAGAGCATACGATACACATGACATCAAAACCCAGCTGAAACAGTTAGTAAAAAAAAATTCTGGCAAAACATAGAACCTTCACTTAAACCATCTAGCTGTATCACTACGGCATAAAGAGAACTATGTGCTGTAAACATGCAAAAATAGAGTAGATTCACCCATGCTACTCCTTTCCAGGAATACCTGTCCTTTCACCTCTAATGTTTGTGTATTTAGTTTCAGCAGGTAAATTTCCACTCATAGTTCTGGAAATTGGCAAGCAGAAAATAGCTCAATTCACAAGCTTAGCATTTCTGACAAGCATCAAAGTGGTGCACAATGATATACTTTGCCTTCCATGTACAAAGCAAAATTCATCTGGTGAAGATTCCGTGCCTTTTAGCACATGTAACTGCACTAAAGTCCACAGAACAATCCATCTCATTGGATTCCAATCAGTAGCTTAAAAAGTCTCCTCATGTGAATATACCATTACTTTCTAAATCAGGCAGCATCCATCTAACTATTCATCCTTATCATGAAATCTATTCATCCTCATCATAAAATTCATAACATCCACAGCCAACAAAACTCGAGCACAATTGACACTCCACATTCACAAATTATTTAATGTCCATCTTATCCTTTCCTAATTCTATAGTTGAAACAAGCACTTAACAATAAAAGGCCAAATGAAGAGATGACAAACCCCTCCAAGTGTCAAGATATAATAAAATTATTCTTTGGACCACAGGCAGATGAAACTAATAAAGCAAGTGCATCAAATGTGACCTATTTAAATATGTGCTTATATAGTAGAAACATGACAGATAAATGTGGAAAACAAATGCCGCATAAAAACATCCTGAGGTGGCAATAATTCGTACCCTCATAGCTGTTAAGTTATCAGGTAGTTTTATGGACCGGCATTGTGATGATTCATTGATTTCTGTCAGTTTCCAAATCCGTGATTTGTCTCCCGACTCATCGGCAAATTTGGGCTTCACATCGGCCATGATCTCACTGTTCTGTAGAGCTCAAAAGAGAGGATATCATCTAAAGATGTCCAATGGATATGCACATAAAAAATGCAATTACTGCACCACTCAAGTAACACAGTAACTAACAAATGAAGCTCCATAAAAACATTTAACTACCTAAGGCAATAATGATACCACTTACCATACCAACCATTGCTGCCACTGGAGCACCTCTATCACCCAGGCTTGCCCCAACAGTAGCATTGCCAGGACCAAATGCTGTGATCGCTGGTGGCTGCATAAAATTCAAGAAATTTAGCAAGTTCATCCCTATGAAATCAGTGCACTCTTGAAATTACCTTCACAAGAGGTCCAGGAGCGACTCTAGAAGTATCAAAAGGCCGATTATCCACAGTTCTTAGCAGCCTAATCCCATCAGCATTTGCTAAAATTTTGATGCTATTGTCACTTGTTGAGACAGCTAATAGAATTCCTTCCTTGTTAAATCTAATACAAGGTGAAGCCTGCAAATTTAAAGAGAGGTAATTAATAGAAAGGTTAGGTTAATTCAGCCAGAATAAATTAACAATAAATTACCGGCAATCCACCCTCAGCATCAATGCTTGTCAAAATATTGTTATTGTCCATATCCCAAACTTTGACCATGAACTCATCACCAGCAGCCAAAAATCTGTTTTTGGTGGTATCAAACTG
This sequence comes from Syzygium aqueum, assembly GCA_031216185.1. Classification (NCBI taxonomy): domain Eukaryota; kingdom Viridiplantae; phylum Streptophyta; class Magnoliopsida; order Myrtales; family Myrtaceae; genus Syzygium; species Syzygium aqueum. Next base: position 10,469,813 of record CM062233.1, read on the forward strand.
CACTACCCCACCAGATCTCTTTACAAGTCCATGATACGTACGCTTGACAGCCCCCTCACTTTCATTCCATTCAACCAAGTATGACTCTCCTTCTTTATTGGTCCCACACGAGAACAACCTATAGCAAAATAAAATCGCTAAATAGGTTATTTCAGTCAAAAAAATGACAGTACGAACTCAATCTGGAATGCTGTTGATCTGAACCTTGTTCCATCAGCACTGTATGCCATCATGGTAGAAGAGTGTCCCGGCGCATCGTAGTCAACTCTTGACCCCACATTGTCATAAAGCCAAGCCTTAATTTTTCCATCCGTTGCTGTTGAGAAGATGAACTACACAAGATAAAAATTGCATAATCAATTTCAATGACAAGCCCAACAGATGGCTTCTTCATACAGAAGCACCAGGGATCTGAATAAAGATTCGTAAAAGCACATCCACTTAAAACTCTAGTTATGAGATCATAGCATCCTAGGATGCTGGGTTAATCATGAAATATCTTTGTGATAGAGTGCACAAAACCATGAAAGTTCAAAAGATTTAAAACAAAAAAGATAATATCGCCAATTGCTGCTCCGCTCAGACACAGTAAACAGCCTTCCATTATAAATTTAACCAATCAGAAATGAAGGAGGCAACTATGGGAGAACAAATGTTGGAAGTGGAAAGGAGAATTTTCCTTCTGAACACACACTTAAGCAGTAAGGTCATTATTGTGAAGACCTTTACCCAGTTGTTAATGCTTAATAGCATCGCCCGAAAGAATCAAATTTGCAGTTTGATCTTAGGACCATGTCACCATTTTAACAAGCACGTTCTACTCAATACAGGTTAAAAGTTGGAAGACTTGCAAAACCCTTGAAATGAACAAGGTCGACGAAAACTACAGATTCACACTTCTCATACAAATTGAACCAAATGTTTTCACCTAACCGAGTTTTAGCAAACAGAAGTCCAGTGAATAGTCGAGAGTCCATGCTGATTGGTCATGCTTTCAGCGTGTCCTTATTTATACACCACATAACGAGGTACCTGAATATTTTCTTTGTGGTGTGGACATATGGAATATACAGGTGCTTCATGACCCTCGAAACTGAATTGCTTAGCCCCAGTCACTGCATCCCATACCTGCATAACTACTAGCCTGGGTAAAAGGAATCAAACAGCACAACCCTATAACATTGAGGAAAACAATCAGAATATACCTTAATTAACCTGTCCTCTCCACAGGTAACAACACATAACTGTTTGTTTGGATATGAAAAGGCAAGATCATTAACACTTCCAACATGAGCCTCGATCTGTATCAGACATTAGTTTAGGGTCAAAATCAAGTTAAACTCACACTTAGATAGTAGTTCTCTGCAGAACAAAGAAGCTCAATTTTTTCTCCATGTTTAGCAACAAACCTCAAGGTGGTCCCTTATGTCGTCACCACCATGATACGAGTATATGTGCACCATGTGTTTGGAATAAGCAACACCTAAAGAGAACACCACAAACCATCAGTGATAGCAGCATATGAACACTTCTTCCTAAAAATATTGCAAAGAAGCCTGGTTCTCGGCGCCTTAGGTTTTTCATCAATTAGCAAGTATGTACATACCGAAAAGGGTTCCATCGGGACTCCACATTACACGGTTAACTGATGCTGTATAATCGTTGGCCAGAGATGCCTACAAAGAATCATACCCATAATCACATGGCCAAAAACAAAATACCATGATTTTATTTAGAAATGAACTTCTATACCTGCAGCGTCACTGAACATGCTCCTTGATCCCAAACCTTGAAATGTTTTAGAGCAATCCTTGTACGGCTGCCTACCTCCCATACCATGACATCACCCATATTTGTTCCCACTAAAATTATTGATACAGAAAATTTGAAGAATCAGATCCCATGGTTTCAATTAGCTGAAACTGATGTCAAAAGGGTAACAAAAAGCAATCTTCCGAGCATCAAAAAGCAAACTTATGCCCTAAAAGGGGAAACAAGTATATCAACTGAAGAAAAGCAGGAACATGTTCTTCATAGAGTAAGAAAGATGCGCTAACCGAGCAGCAGAATTTGTTGCACTGGATGGAAATCCATGCTCCTAACAGGTGAACCTTGATTTATGGTCGCGCCTACAATTCTGGGCAAGTCATCTGAAGAATAAGAACTCTGACCGTGGCTCTGGCTGTTGTATGTGACAGGCATAATGTTTACCGGCAAATTATTCACCTAATAGAAAGTCATAAAGTTTACAAAACCAGTGAGTCTGACAGAAAATTAATGAAAGCCATGGCACTCAAAAGATGCAAAAGCCATATGAAAGCCCCTGTTTTACTAGCATACATGACCACAATCCATGCATGCCGGGAGAAGACGTAATTTACACCTACCTAGTTCCCACTCCTTATTAATGCTGCCAATATTTGACACAGGACCATTTACACGCCAATACCAAGCACGAAACACGCAGACACAACCCAATTTGACACATCACAGTACGTTCAACCAGTTTATTGACAAGATGTTTACATGTTTTAGTCCAATTCATTGGTTTGACATGTTTGATAAAAGTTATGATGTTAATATGAATTGACACAACCACAAACACAATCAAGACACGCGGACATGAATTGCCAATCTTAGCCCTTTTGCACCTCTTTCTCTCCGTCAGACTTTATTGTAATTCTTCCAATCCCGAATTAGCTCCAAATGGGTCTTCACTGTTTGTATATTCGGTTTCCAGTGAACAACAATCATTAGTTTGTCAGCATAAAAGTTAAGGGTATATAGAAGCCTCAAAACTGAAGTTTCTCCTAAAGATTCTCAATGCATGATCTTATGCCGCAATAGTACCAAAGTGAGAAAGTTTTCAGAAGGTTTTCATTCGATGGAATGCATGAAAAGATCATTAAGATATAGAAATGCAAAAGAAGGGGCAATATACTCCAGCTCCACTGTATAATTCAGGTAAACTGGAAATCCCAACTTGCGTGAAAAGAATAGAAGTACATGTAACAAATCTGATGAATGTTGAGAAAAGCATTTCAGACATATCAGATTGTTAATCACCCAGCACAGAACTTTTTTGTGGATTGACCATCCAGTAATAACCGAACAACGATAAAGCAAAAGAAAGATGAAATAAGTACTTCATCTGAGATTCCAAAAGGTCTCGATCTCTTCAAAACATGTTCAGAATCTGCTGTTTGGTAGTCCATGGCTGAGTTGTTAGTAGGAGGAGTCCTGGGACGCTTCAAGATAGCTGAATCGCAAGACAAAAAGTAAATAGAATTACAAACTAACAGCTTGAACTTGTGGAAATCACAAAATCAAATTTCACTGCTTTAAGTCTCCATATTATAAAGCCTCGCTCCTAAATAATATTTTACATGTTCCGACAAAATACCATCCATATTGCAACTTCTCATAGACCTAGATATTTTGCAATGGTAGCCATGAACTTGACATTGACATTGTAGAGCAGCTTCGTGTACCTGTATTATTTTGTGCAGTCAAACCTATTGGTCCAGCAGATGCTGAGGGGGGGTGAGGTACAGGGTTTGGATTTGCCATCCACCCAGCAAGAGTTGTTGGAAGAGCAGCCGGAGGAGGCTGGAAGGGCTGTAGTAAAGGATGGGGGAAGGCGCACAAAAAAAAAAAAAACTAACGTGAGTTACCAACATCTAAATGGAAAAAAACTATCGAGGAAACAGGCTAATTATTCTCCTCCAGACTTACAGCATGAGCAGCCAACGGCGGGAAGGCCCCTGGTTTGGGGACGGCACCCATTAAAGGATTAGTAACAGGGGATGGCGCACGAGCACCATTTGGCTGTCCACAAGTGTGGTCTACAAATAGAGTCTTTATGTCAGGGTTAGGCCTAGGATTCTTGCATAGCTGATGCTGCCAATTTAAACTGCCAGAAGCCATGAAACAGTGAGTACGACAATATTTTTTAGTTGAGAGAATACGTAGAACCTTAACAAGAAGGCAACAGGAAAGCAAGGACCTTTGATTTATTAATGTGCGTAATCTTGAGTTTTTCAATGTGGGAAATTGAAGCTTATCACGAAACAGGGGGTTAGCCTCTATCAACTTTTTCAGTTCAGCCAACATTATACTCCGAGCTGACTTGGTATCACCATACTTCGATAGTTGCTCGTTCTCCCTGCAAGCAGGACATATGTTTACGTCAATGTGATAATAGCAAAAGACCAGAGGTCAACTATAGAAAACTGTTAGTTACAAATTAAAGATTCTCCAACGCAAGACCTCGTACCTAAAGTTCTCCAACGTCAGCAACTGCGTAATTTCCTTGAACAAATCCTCATTGAATGCAGCAAATACTTTCAAGTCCTTAACTAAAATTTCCACAGCTTTAGCACGATCCCTCCTGCAATCGGTCAATGACGCAAGACCAACAACCAGAAAATTAAAATGCTTGTCGCCCCGGCAACCTAACAGACACTCAACCAACAAGGGGAAATGAGTTCGAGCAAACCGAACCCATCAATCGTCCAAAGTTTTTTTCGACCTACTTGTCCAGAGCTTCGAGATACTTCTGCTTCCGAATCTCGAAGAAAATCTTCATGGAGTATCTATTATCGTCCACCTTCGTGAACCCAGATAGGTACTTCTCCACATCATCCCACTCCCCGTTCGTAACCAAATCCTCGAAGTACCTCATGTTGAAGAAGAACCCCGACTCCTGCTCCAACCTTCGACAGCACGAGGGGGAAAAACCAACATCAATTCAAGAGACGTACCCTCGCCAGGCGAGCAAAATTCCAAGCTCGAACGACACGAAAATACGCGACGCACGAAAGAAAAACACAACAAAACAACAACAGGGAGGGGAATTAAGGGGGGGCGTACTTGTGAACAGTCTCCCTGAATTTCTCTTCGTCCAGGAACTGGAGGATCAGGAACACGAGCTCCCTGCTGAGCGAAGACATGCCTCCGTCCTCCCCCGAGATCTAAAACCCTCCGCAGATCAACGCCTCCAAAGCAGCAAATCCCTAAATCGCACGCCAAGGCAAAAACAAAAAAGAAAAAAAAACCGCATCGCGACCACGTGAGCAGGCGACAAAGGCACGACCAAACACCAAAAACGGGAAAGCAACAAGGAATCGGGGAGCGACAATTGACGCGAGAAACCGAGGAATCAACGGGCGCAGAAGCTCGAACCTGCGAAGAGATTTTTGCTCCGGAGACCAGTAGATCGGGACGCTCCCCGAGCTAATCCTCGCGGCCAAATATACACGGTACGCCTACGCCCCTCTCTCTCTCTCTCCTCTCTCTCTTCTCTTCCTTCTCCCTTCTCCCTTCTCTCTCTAGTTTTAGCTTCGCACTAGTTTCTCGCTCTACTTTCTCTCTCTACTGGTTCCCCGCCGGTGTTTATATAGAGCGAGGAGGGAGGGGAGGAGAGAGAAAGGGGGTTAGGGATTCGGGGAAGAGAGAGAAAGTGGAGAGAAAGGGAGATGTGAAGGGAAAGAAAAACAAAGGTATCAGACAGCCTTAAATACCGCGACGCGAGCGGGACGAGACGACGAGATTTTGATAGCTTATCCAGATGATTGGAAGCCCCCCACCTGCCTATCCCCGAGTGATAAGCAGCTCCGCTTATCACCGGATAGGGCCGGGCTGGCTTATAAGTGCGTTGTCGATACGCCTGGATTTGGAACTGTGTCCGGCAGAAATAGCGGGATTTCCGAAGCTCTGCTTGCTGTGATGTTCCCTCCTCTTTCGCGAAACGCGTTAGCAGAATAAAAATTGGGTTCGAATTCCTCCGGAAATTTTAAAAAGCCGAAAAAAAAGGAGAAGGAAATTGGTGAATCGATGATTCGCGCACGACGGGAAAATCAGGGCGGCACCGCGATGCCACTCGCTTATCACACCGCATATCACGTGAATCCCCCGCACGAGCCGATCAGTCAGCAGATCTTATCTGCGTCCCGCTTGATATGGACAGAAATCCGTGACCTCAAGGTATCGACGGCATCATATTTATCGCTCGATTCGAGTTACTCTATACGGCGCTTGACATGCCCGAAACGCATTGAAAAGCGACAAAGCCCCATCTCGAGGCGCGCAAATCTTCCCCCTTCTGGGTTCTCGATGGATTAATACTTTTTCCGGCCTTCAGGCTAAGGCCGGGAATTTCCTAGCAACTTTTTAATTTCGCCAGATTTAGTGTGCATATGAGGGCATACCCAATAAGTCCTCCCATTTTCAGCCTATTTCCATATTATTATTATTATTATTACTATCATTATTATTATTATTATTATTATATTATATTATTATTACATTTTAAGGACAAAAAAAAATTGAAAAGACAAGGGGACAAGGGACAGGGGTGGATAGGACTTGTTTTGGGGGGGTTGGTTGTGAGGTGCAAGAGCGGGGAAGGAGACGACGCATGGGGCCCCCACGGGGGAGGGGGTTGGGGTCAATTTTTGGCAGAAGGCGACGTCGAATTGACACGTTTCGAAATTCCATTGGACGGATATGGGGAGGAAAAGGAATAAAAAAAATATGTTCCTGTCGGTAATCGATGGGCCTAGGTTAGAAAGGGGCGTGGAGAAATTCGAATGGGGAAGGGCGTCATTCTTAGAAACGTGGATCGTATTCGGAAAATAATTTTGATCTCATCCTTTGTTGATTTTTTAACGTTATGCTCGTGATTAAGAAGAAAAAAAATCGTTGAAAGTTTGCTTTTTAGACTACAGCGTACTTGTGCTAATTCTTCTTTTCTTTTTCACGTGGTAAAATAATTAAATTCTCGACTTGTCGTTTTCGCATGAGTTAATCCGCTCGTCGAAAAATCGCGGGAGGTGCAATAATGCATTAACCTGGAGGGTAAGTTAAACTTTGGGGGCGCCTAATAATTTCCTAATCGAGTATTATCGTGATGTGTCTGTGCATTAATTGTTCTAGCCCGAAACAGTAATTTTTTTAAGAAAAAAGCTATATATGTGTACGTACTTATATATGTATGTATGTATGTATGTATGTGAGTATATATAATGTGGAAGTTACAGCCACCTGCTACATGCGTACAACTTAGTCAAAACAAGCAGATGGTGCTGGTTTTGGCGTTGCATGGTGCACATTTATTGGGAAACGGACTTTGATCTATCATTTTCTTTTATAATAGCGTTTTTGGCTGGTCGTGGGACCAAATTATCGTCGCAAATGCCGTGGGCACGAGGTTCTCCTTCGGTGACAACGTGCCAAATGCGTAGGGTTTTGGTCCATCGAATGGACTGACAGTGCAGCAGAACAATAAATAAGTTAGAAAAGGATGGATTTTGATTTTTCTTACATAGCGAAAGATGCTACGAATGAAAAGAGAACTTGCGACATGATTCATAAGTCTAGCACCAATCCTGAAGTATTCACTTCCTGGGACAATCACGTATCGTGTACTTCTTACAAGAGTCTTACTCGTGTAAACGAATTTGCTCGCTACAAGCTATATCGGAGCAGCGATTAGACGGCACGGCATGAGAACTAAGTGTCGTGACCACCTCTGAACTCGCCGGTGACAAAGCGCTGCTCGTCGGTGTCTTGAGCACCTCATCCAAGGAGTATTGGTAAGCACTAAGGCCACTCATCTTATTGGTGCTCTCGCTTGAGTGGACTTAATATTGGAGCTCCAATGCTAAAATTTCACTATACTAAAAAGTGTCTCTTGTGAAATAATTCAAATGTCATATATCAAAAGCACCTATCCTCTCGTTCAAAGTGTAATTTGATAAATGTCCGCCGATTTTGCCATCTTAAAGCTTACCAAGAGCATGCCTTATTCAAGCCTCCTTGGCCCTGGCAATCACTCACCACCTTTTTAGGACCAAGCCGTTGTAGGCCCCTCAACTTTCACAAGGTACATCCTTGAATCACAAACTTACTAAAAGAGTTGCGCTTTGATACAGTATCATGACATGTTACCTTGAGTTATTAGATGTTTTATCTATTTTGACCTGTCTCATAGTTTTGTTAAGCACATTTCCAAGAGGTAACCATTTTAGTAGTGATCTCACTTGTGCATGACTAAATTGGGGATATCCAATGCTAAACGTTATCGCTATATCGAAAGTATTTCTTGTTAGTTAATTCTAGTTTTACTTTTCTCACTCACATAACCCAAAATACACTCCTCCATATTTGTTGTGTGGTTCGATTCAGTCTATCCCCATTTGTCATCTTAGAAACTTAATAGGATTAGCACTTTATTGGATATCTCTTGACTTCGATAATCACTCCCTTATCGTGTCAAACCGGGTCCTTACAATGGGGGCCTCCTCCAGAATCCTACTTACTTGATGCGGTCTTAGGCTTTAAGTTATAGTAGGAAAAATTAGCCAATTAGTCCTAAACTTATTGTACGGACATCAATTCAGTCCTAAACTTTTCAATTTTGCTAATTTAGGTGCAATTGTTTCACTAAAAGCATCATGACAATGGAAAATTCTGTGAAAATCATTCTCAATGAAAACAGTTAGTTTTTATTTGTTTGTGGTTTAGGGAAAGTATTTTCCGTCTTATCAGAAGGAGAAGTCATTTTCCCTAAATATAAGCTTGTGATCTTATGTCTATGAAAAACGTTTTCCATAAATCGATTAGTTCTCTATCGTTCAAACACCAGAAAGTCAAAAAATAATTTCCCAGAAATAATTTTCCTTCAAATGATTAGACCCTTAGTCCTAAGCCTATACGCGAATTTACAATGTAGTCCTTTTGCCATAAATCACTGACATGGCGGTCCAGTTATCGTCAGTCGTCTTAAGCGGCACCACCACCATGTCAGCGATTTCCAATGAAAATTGATTGAAATGGCTATATTAGAATTTTGCTCAAAGGTTTAAGACAAAATCGACAAAATTTAAAAATTTAAAATCGAATTGGCATCGTACCATAAATTTAGGACCAATTGGACCCGTCAATAATAACGAGGACATCAGTGCACTAATTTCGAAGTTTGCGATACTCCAATTCCTTCGAAATGTAAGGACTTGTAGCTCTGTTCATAAGTGAAACTCCCTCTCGGATTAACCTGTCAAATGAGGGGGTCGAGTCGGGCTTGGGTAGGGTCGAAAATGGTTCGACTCAAAGTGATCCATTTAACCCATTTATGATTCATTTCCATGTAATACAAATCTAGTTACCCATAGTTAACCCAACACATACTTTGACTCAATCCATATTGTTAAAACGCTTCCATATATAACACAATATAGGAAAATCCATACAAAAACTGAGGTGAGAACGCAGAGTGAGCTAACACGAGATCACGTAAAGAGAGACATAGATGTGAATTGGGTCTAAGTAAGTTATGAATTCATTCAACACCCATGTTATTTTAGACTTTACATTCTTAACTCATTTATGATCTATTTACTGAATATAACTAACTTACGTAACAACTCAACCCATCGAATATGAGTTAAGAGATGGGTGTACAACCCACTCCGACAAGTCTACTTTCATATGACTACCATCCCGAGTGCTCATCTGAATATTCCTTTTAAAGGACGCGATGCATGTGAATTGGGCTTAACCACCACCATGAGTGGTCATTGAGTAAAGTTGTTTAAATGCTGGCTAAGCTTGTCTGTATGCAATGAATCAAAAACGGGTCTTGCGGTCTCATTTACCAGGAGATAGAAAATTTTGGTTTATTAATGATGACCATAACAAAACTATTTATTGTACTTTGTTATGATGTATATTTTGAATCACTTTACATCATGTGAGAGAGAGGATTGAGTATAAGAGGTCACTCGTTCAAAACTCCCGGTTTGTATGTAAAATGATCTAGGTTAAGGCCGTGATGCCAAAAACTTGAACTTACTCAGGTTTATGAGGAGTTTTTACATTATTCTTTGAATTATCGCGCAAGGGAGAGAGAGTCTGCGAAATGTTTCATAGACAACTTTCGGTTTCAAAAATTTGTTGGGTGAAATTAAGATGGGTAATTGCTTCAAATAGGCAATTTCTTAGGTTCAAAGAGTTTCAAAATAATTCTGTCAAATACTATTTTGGTCATACTTTGAAAGTGCAGAGCTGTTTTTTGAAATTGATCCAAGCTCACCTTATAGAGAGACTGAAGGAGCAATGAAAATAACTTAGAAATTAGAATCAAGTTTTTTTTTTTTTGATAACCCAGGGAACCCCCGCACGGCCGACAGCCGGGAGGTAAACCCTGGGGGCGACACGTGCTAGCCACCACACACGTGCACTAGTTAAGTCACCTTGCGGCACCCGGGATTCGAACACTCAACCTTTTGCGAGAAAAAGAGTGCCCTTCCCAGCAGCGCCACCCAGGCGGGTGGTAGAATCAAGTTTTTCGTAAGGAACGATAACCAAAATCTACAGTTAAATTCCATAGAGCACAAATCTTCCTCTTTTTTATTTTTCCCTTCTCCAATGTAAAGAATAGGATTAATACCACGGAAAACCCCAAACTGATACACCTGTGATAAATTTATCCCAAACTAATTTTTTGACCACGGAAAATCATAAATTGGTACACTTGTGATAAATTAATTTTCGTTAAATTTTACAGTCAAATTATCGAGTTAAATGACACGTGACAGTTGATCAGTGTACCAGTTTAGGATTTTACCCTTCGTATGTCACAGATGTATCACAAATGTATCAGTTTAGGGTTTTTTGTGGTCAAAAAATTAATCTATGGTAAATTTGTCACAGGTGCACCAATTTAAAGCTTTTCGTAATATTAACCCTAAAGAATAAATTAGTGGCCTTACTTAAACAACATCACTACTCAAATAATACTAAGCACGTTACAGTTGATTTATTAAAATCCCATATCGTCGCATTTTGATTTGAATCAACATATTTACACATTCTCATTTACAAATACGACACATTTCTTAACACGTCAGTTTTACAATGATTCTGTTAATAAATGCCCTCGAAGCGCTTTTTTTCTCTCTCTCACGATACACACTAGATTTGCGCCCCGCCTCTTGCAGGGCGTGGGCGTCGAAATCCACATTTTAACTATGCGACCCCACCCCTACCCCCAGCGAAAGTGGGGATTCGAACTCCCCACCTCCCTATTCTCAAATGAGAACGGTGACTACTGAGGTAAATTCTCAATCTTCGGTAAGAAAACATTAGACTTCCAAAGTATGGACGGTGCTTATTAAAGGACAGTCGCTTCACTGGAAATTTGAATATTCCCGACTTGGACATCGCAGGCAACAGGAACACTTATGAAACATTCAAATGAGGAAAAACTTGTCATATTCAATGTATCGACCGTCTCGCATTACTCCGTATCGATTTACGGGGGCGGTGGAAAAAAAATGAAAAAACCTTTTCTTAGTAAGTAAGGACGATGCATTATTACCACTTTTAGTTGACAGGACGTCGACCGAATTTTAAGACAATATCAGAAAGTGAGGGCCGAGCGGTCTGACCAACAGGCACGTCCCCAAAAGCCACGAAGAGAGAGAGAGAGAGAGTACCGGCCGGAACGACTACTCGCGCGTGTCGGCCACGCCCCCACTCAAGACCCCGATAAATAGATAAATAAAATTAATTAATTAATTAATTAAACGGGACGTGTGATGGACGTTTTATTAAATGGATAAAGTTAAGGGAAGGGGGGGGCCAAAGGGACTGGGGAACAGTAGCGAGCAGTCAGTCATGCAAAAACACGAGAAAGTCTCCCCCCACTCGCGCGAGTTCCCGTCCGCCGCGGGCCCCACCCCCCACCCCCCGACCCGCGATTTTATCGGCGCGGCGAGACGGGCGGGGTCCCGTCCCGTCTCGTCTCGTCTCGTCTCGTCTCGTCGCGGCGAGCGCGAGCGCGAGCGAGAGGAGACAGGCTCACGTCAATTCGCCGTGACGCAAGACATTTTTTAAACGGTTCTAATCAGGGAGGAGGAGGTTTTCTCGGTCTTCCATCAGCGAGCGGCGATCGGGTGCGGCCGCGCCCACCGTGAGCGCGGCGCGGCCCGGCCAATCGGAGCGCCTCTCCGGCCCGGATGGCCACGTGGGGCGAATCGGGGTCGAGGGGGGTCGGGATGGGCCTTCCACGTGGGCACGTCCCTGTCGGTTTCGCACCGTTTCGTTGAATTTCTCCCCTTTTTTTTGCGTGCAAGTGAAGTTTTTTCGTTGCCGAAGTACTTACTGCAAGAAGCGACAAATCCCCAATAAATGAACGCGCCGGATAAATATCCAATTCGCCACTTTGAAAATCATGATCGGTATTTCTAACGCTATTTTTGATTAGGTACGATGAAACAATGTCGGCACGCATTTTGACCGAGATTCCCCACGGCCTTTGCTATATATGGCTCGTTTGTTTCGTTTACCCAGTATTCCAGGGTACCTGCCCAACATCGAAATTGGAAAATTTGTGATTCGGATAGACCGCTGTTGTCTTTGCACAAAATAAATTTAACGACCTTAGTAGAAACGTCGTCGTGGTGAGTTACCGTTCGATTCCGACGTCACGTTCTATGAGCTCGTGTCGATTTGAGCATTCGGATGTCCTTACTCTATGTAGTCTTCGATGTGCATGCGTCGAAGATCATATCGATACATGACGAACTTAATTGCGCGGAAAAGCTAAGTGGTCCGAAATATTTTTATCGGAACGTGAACATTTCGTTCCCGGATCTTCAATTGAAGCACATTCGTGGGGGACAGGATGGCTCGCCCGATTTGGGGATCCATCGTCAGTTAAGTCCACATTTGAAAGATTCGCATTTGCCCTAAGATATTTATGTTACGTTGCTTTGGGGGGGATAAGGTAGGAAAAAGTTGACTTTAGATATCTATGATTAGCCTTTGACCATTTTTCATGCCGAACCAAAAAGGCCTCGATGGGATGATGATGTCAGCACGATGCAAAAATATATCTTTATATTATAATGATCCTAAAGTTTGAGAATTCTAGAGAAGTATCTGAAAGATGTGTTTATTTAATTGTGTACTTAACACGACTCGACCTTCGATTTTGGTGAACCCACTCGAGACACGCACCTCCTCCGGTCCATGGGAACTATAATTCTGTTTTCTGTACTCGCACGTAACGATAGTCGAGTCCATCGCAGCCGTCCATCCGGTGACCCTCGCGATACCGACGGCCGCGATCGGACACGGTTCTATTCGAACTCGGATCCTATAACAAATCCCCTTTTGGGCTGACACTGTATACGCGTAGGCGACACTTGCATGTGGTAAAAGAGGTTGCCTTTTTCACTTTCCCTCCTCTCTTTTTCCTTCTTTCAGCAGAGCACAATTTCTCCTTTCGCCTCGCTCTTTTGCAAGTTGTTATCAACGTACCGCACGAAATTTCATGGGAGCAAGCCCCTTTATTCTTTCCTTTCTCATGCCCAATAAGAAAGCCGAACCTTTTTGCACCCGCTAGATCCTGTCCAGCATGATCTTCGCTTGTTACAATTTCTAGAACTCTATCTTTCCTTCTATGGTAGCACTAGACATGGTGTTTGGTCTCTGCTCCAGCTAAGTATAGTTAGATTAAAAATCCCGAACTGATATCGCATGTCAAATATATCATAAACTAATTTTCGTACCGCAAAATATTTCGGAATGATACCACAAAAAAATTCAATTTGGTCAGACCCAAATCTACCGTATATAAGATGGATCTAACATGGAGAATGATAGATCTGGCGTGAAAAGTCCGCGTATGCCGACATATATGCATTTTAATGGTAAATTATTTGGATCGTGGGTATTGATTTGGAATTTTTGCGTGGGATGAAAATTAGTTTGAAATAAATGTGTTAGTGGTGCCGATTAAAGATTTTTAATAAATCTTATAATTGCAACTGTGTAGTAAATCTATAATTACGATAGTTTACGGCAGACTAGAGATATTGTAGCCATTTTAGGTTCCTAAATAGTCCATCTATACTCTTACCCTAATTCATTGTGAATCACAAAAAAATTTATATTTTCTCACCACATACTTTATCTCCGATTAAATTGTTGGTATAACGTTAATTCCGAGAGATTAGCTAAGGATATTTTAAAATGGGCATAAACCCATTTTTAATTGATAGGCTAAGTTGTTATATGTATTAGTTATATTCGGTTAATAGATCATAAATGAGTTTGGAATGGTAAAACCGAAAATAATATGCGTGTTAAGTGAATTCACAATTTATTCATACTCAATCCATCTCTATGAATTTCTCTCGTGCTCGCTCACTCTATGCTCACATTTTAGTTTGGGCATGAGTTTTTCTAATTGAGTTAAATATGGAAGTATTTTAGCAACGTGAGTATGCCCGGGTGTTTGTTAGGTATGGGTTGGGTCGGGCCTATGTCACAAAATTTAATTTGCATGAAAATTGATCAAAACAAGTTAAATGATCAATTTGGATCGGACCACTTTCAACCCAACCCACCCATTTGATAGGTTTAGCTTTGTATGAGCTATAACGATATGCAGAATGCTTCTGAAGGGAAAACGCATTTCACTCCGCAACTCCTGATGATTTTATTTTTGCTATCAATTTTCTAAATTACCTTTTAATTATTTACCCTAATCGTAATGCATTGCACATTTACATATCAATTATTTTTCTCTTGCTGAAAAAGCAGTCATAAGATCGTGACACGTGTAAATGATTGGGTGATTATTTACAATGAAAATGGCACGACCTAATCCCTTGGATTACGAAAAAAAAGATTCCACCAACTATTTGCTTCTTATCCAAAAGCTAATTAAGATCGAATTCTTCACTAATCCCACTTTAAACATATAAACTTACGCATATACAAAATTACAGAAGATTTATTTCACAATTCGCAATAAAACAAAATCTTTTCTCTTCTATCTTCTACGTTCCAAGACAAAAGTTCCAGCATAGGCACCCCCATTCAAATTAGTTGAGCGTGCTTATTAGATTTAGGTTCTACATAGGTACGGAATCGATATCTAACGGGTCGGACGAGTCCAAAGCAGCATTCAAATGAGTTCCACTAAGAAAGTTCAAACACCCTTTCTTTCGAAACCCAAGGCAATGTGAAAACCAAATTTCGCCGTTGTAAACACGGCAAGCGTACCATCCCCGCTTTGGAAAACTTGCCAAGACGTACCGGTGCACCATATCACGCTTTTCTTCGCGATTCTTTCACGTTCGGTCCATGATATACATTCGTGGCATTCGCAAATGTTTCCACACTCAATCACAGCTGACACGTCGTAACGTTACACGCCGTGCTCCGTGGCGCGGCGGCGGGGTGGCACCTTCTGGTTTCGGACTTCGGTGCGTTCGTCGTCGGCGACTGACGTTTCCCTCTGCACATAAAGATACAAACAAGGCGACAAAAAAAAGGGAAGGGAAAGAAAAGAAAAGAGAAGAAAAGAAAAAGGAGGAAAATTTTGGGCAGGGGAAAGTGACGTGGGGGCTGGTGGGCCGAGTGCAGAATCCGAGGCGAGCGAGCGAGTGAGGCGAGACGAGACGAGACGAGATGAATCACTTTCCAACGGGGACGTTTGCACTACGACAAAAAAGTCATAATTTAAAAGTAATAATTTTCTTTTGTTTCATTCATTCTTTTAATTAAAGCAGAAATAGAAAGGTGGAAATATAATAATAATAATAATAACAAAAAGATGGGGGGAAATCCCATTCAATCGAACAGACGTCGCGATCAGAAAGGGGGGGGCGTTTTCTTGGATGCTTCACTGGCAAAACCATGCCACGCCATAACAGCATCGCTGCTTCTTTCCTTTCCGTCCTTCCTTCCTTCAACCCAATCTTGTCATCTACTTTGGGTATACGTCCACACAGTCAAGTTCCACCCACGACGGAACACATTCGTGCTCCGTCGTTTCCTTTGAAAGCGACGCACCAAGAAGGGCTAACAAAAAAAAGGGAAGGGGGGTGTTGGAGGTGAGAGTATATACGTTTTGCCTCCAAGATTTTAGGGTTGCGACGAGGTGTGCCGACGTTTCGGTTTTCGCAGTTTTCGCCTCATGAATTTTGGGAAAATGGGCGGTGATGTGTCCCCGATGTCGGGCTCCGGCCGGGTTTTGGGATGGAGCCTGGAGCGCGTGATGGCCCGCGACCAATTTTTGAGGGGAGATTCCGTTTATATGGGTGTGTGCAAATAGAAAAAGTAGAAGGATAATTTGGAAGTATATTGCATGTGTGACTGAAGTTCTGAGGAGAATTTGTCTGAAGCTTATGCCAGATGCACATCCAGACGTAGTGGGGGGTGTACATTGGTCTCGATCCAATTCGGAAATTGGATCGGACTAGACCGAATCGACCGGTTTTGGGTGGTTAATGAGGAAATTGATTCCTGATTCCACGTAAGGACCGGACTAACTGAACCAAACTAGAACAATGAATCGGCCTATATCTCTTTGTTCTTTTATTTATTTATTTATTTATTCCGAGGCAAAACAAACTTTAATTTCTAAATTAGGTTCAATTCTCATCCCTCTTTTTTCCCTCTCTCTCGATCTCATCTCATACCATCACACTCATGCTCTCACTCTTTGTCCACTCCTCCCTCTCTTGCGCATCCTGCCTGCCACCGGCTCACCGCCGCAGTCTTGCCGGTCCGTTGCCAGCCTACCTGGTTCGATTCTAGGTTTCAAGATGGGAACTGACCTACCCTATAACCGATCACTTTTAATATGTAGTTCAGAAACATATTTTGGAGTAGTTCCTATTTTTCCCTTCCATATTTTCGATGATATGCGATCAATTTGGCCTCCTCCATAACTAAACACATGTGATTACGCGATCAAATACGTCCCAAAAATTTGGCCAAAATCAACGCTAGCGGGCACATTACCACCGATTTTAACAAAGGGGGCGGACTGCAAAAACAAAAAACATCGAGGGGTGACTTGCCACAATCCCAAAAATTGGAGGGCAACATATGATTCTCCCAAAGAAGGACACGAGGGCTAATGAAGAGGCCAAGGAGGGCTTGGTGCGATGAAGCTGATTGATGATCTCATGAAGCACCATTCGAATTCAAAAGTAGAGTGTCATTTTTATTGCAACATGATAGACTCTTGTTTTTCTTTTATCTATCCTATTTATAACTCTCTTCATTCTCTGATTTTTGTCCTATCTCTTACAGAGCACCAAAGTCGAACCCTACACCTGTAATACTAACGTTTCCACCCCCTCAATCCCTTTATGACCAAGGCCGCATGCCTATTGATAAAAAAAAAGAATTAAAAGTGATTCAACTATCATTTTCTTTGTTTTGTTAGAATACTTATCCGTTGGTCATGGTCCTAATCGGCTACTTGAATTAAAGTATCAAGAAATCCAAGTTGGCTTTTTATTCATACTATAAGGGAAACTCAAATCACAACTCGTCCGCTCGATCTAATTTTGAACTAGCTGCTCGATTCGGGTATGACTGTATTGTTGTATGTTGAGAGGCTGGCACCGACCAAACTCTTGAAACTTTTTGAAACGAGTGTCAACTTTTCTAACCTTTCAAGTGGGGCACCACGTCTATTGGTTACATTCACATACGCTTCTCCAATTCCTTAGAGTTAAAGAAAATAAGAAAAAAGAAAGCTAACAATTTTTCTTGTTGAGTTATGTGGGCCCATCGTCCAATATTAGATCGATCCGTTAGAAACGTAAAGGTATGTAAATTTGAGAAAATTCCTCAATGAATTCTAAATCACGTCAGCAATTTTTGGTGAAAAATTTGATCGGAAGGGCTCCATTAGAATTTCGCGCAAAAAGTGTAGAACTAAATTGAAAAATTTGAAAAATTTATAATTAAATTTGGCATTCATACAATAAGTTTAGGATAGATCCGTCAAAATGCGTCATAAACTCATTTTTTAACTTATATTTGATAGATTGAGTTATTATATGGTTAGTTATTTATTAAACGGGTCACAAATTGATTTAGAATGGCAAAATAAAAAATTATATGAGTGTTAAATGGATTTATAACTTATTTAGACACAACTCACATTTACAACTCTTTTTTTACTCTCTCTCATGCTCACTCGATTTTGCGTTCACTCACTCCGCGCAGTGAGTATGAGTTTTTTTAGATTTGACTACGTATTGAAGTGTTCTAATAATATGGCTCAGGTCGGGTATGGGTCAATCGATTTGTATTGCATGAGAAATTGGTCAAAACGGATTAAACGGGTTAATTTGGATCGGATGATTTTCGACCCGACCAACCGATTTGACGGGTCTAATGGAGGACTAATCGGACAGTTTCCCACTTGCAAATTGAGTTTGGAAGCAAGGGGAAGTGTAAAGCTCAAGTGCTCTAGCTTTCGGTCGACAAATAACTCGAAGACACACGAGTCTCTTTCCGGAAAACTCAAGGCCCGTCGAAGTCAACAAGGAAAAAGATGCACGAAAACGACAACGTGGATTCGTTGAACCGAGTGCTGCAACTCAGACGAAGACAAAGAAATGTCTCGTCTTCAAATTTACGAGGTTGGTCGTGATTGAAATTTAAAAAAAAATTCACCAAAAAAAAAAGGAAAAAGAAAAAGAGAAAGGAAATTGAAAAGGAAAATGAGGAATCCATATTTGACTTGTCCAGTGCATGTAAAAGTGGGTGAGAGGCCGGGCGCCAACGCTATCGAGGTCGTCCTTTCGTGTTGAATAGTTCAGGGAGGTGCATGAAATGACGGTTGAGCCCTTGGGGTTGACCGGAAGCGCTCGCTAGCACGGCACATTCTTTACGTGCGACTGGTGTCGTGACGAATCAAATCTCTCTATTCTACGTCAACCTCTCTCTCTCTCTCTATCTTTCTCTTTTCTTCCCTTCTTTTCAAATAGATTTTTATCATTGTGATCTTTGATGATTCTCATTCGCATTTATCATTGAGCCCATCGAACATTCAAAAGGGCACGAGACCCAATTGATTTTTGATCCTTCTAGAAGACCAACCGTGCCTTTCGTTTCCCTTCGCTACGATTGGCGACTGACCGGTTCCTTACTGAACACGACAATCGCTCGTTTGTGCCTCCCCGACAGTTTATAGAGTCAGGTGGGTTCATTGCGTCCTGGATCGACTTGCTCCGATACCACTTTTCGACACCTACGTGGGTAGGGGGAGAACGTGGATGATAGAATAGTTAAATATTAAATCGCGTATTCGTCTAACAGCTTCAACTTTTAAAATAATTGAGAGTGATTCTACAAAATCTCATAGTGAGTATGAGAGAAATCAGAACTTGATGTTCTCCCTTATAAAGGAAGAAGCAGAATAAAGGCTCTGTTTATTTTGTGGAAAATGAATGATTTTGAAATTTCTTTTCCTTAAAAATGATTGCTTATATTGCTTGAAATAATTAATTGATAAAAAATGTTTTGATTGTCGATAACAATTTATGCCTAAACATTGTCCTCAACGATGATAATATTTTTCGTTCATTCATTTTTGTAAGTGACACGAGTGATCATTTTTAGGAAAATATTTTCCAAAAATTATTGATTTTTTGCAAAACAGACGAAACTTAAGTGAAAAAAAGCATATTCGTCGATACCATATGTAAAGTCAAATGGAAGCTAGCAAGGCAAAACACTCAATTCTTAATTTTCTTTCCCCCAATTACTTAACTTTTGTTGCGATCGACCTCCGATCCTTAAATCTTGTATAATTAATTTTGGGCAATTAAAAAGTAGGTGTCAACAACTTTGATTACTCCTTTTGTTTTCATGTGCAATTTCCCTTCTCACCCAAAGTCTGACCACTTTAATAATAATTGTATCTTGACCAAATGCAATTTTTTTTCCTACATCTCTCGTTCCATGGCATTATCTATTGGTGTTTATTTCATGCAAGAAAGTCAGCCCGTACCTTTTCTTCTTTCTATTTTTGGGGTTTTTAATTGAAGATCTTGTGGAATTTTTGGGTCCAGGAGACGGTCAAATTCGCCCACTTGGCATCTGTGTCCTTTCTAGCGTCTCTGGAGGAGCTGACTGAGCAATTTTGGTTAAGGCCACTTTCGATAGAGTTTTTCCGTCAAACACTCTTTAATAGCTGTATGGCTTCTAAACTTGGGATAACTAGAATGGTCAAACGGGTGGATTGGGCCCGACTGAGAATGATTCGACCCAAATTGATCAATTTCTATATAATACGAATCTAGTAGCTCATACCCGACTTACATCCGACTCTACTCATATTGCTAGAATGCTTCCATATTTAACATAATTAAATTAAGGTGAGAGTGCGGAGCAAGCACAAGATGGAGTGAGGGCGAGAGAGAGAGAGTGAAGAGAGAGTTGTAAAGGTGAATTGAGTCTATAAGTAAATTATGAACTCATTTAATACCCATATTATTATTGGGTTTTACCATTTTGAACCCATTATTAAATATAATTAACTCGTATAAGAACTCAGCCAATCAAATATGAGTTAATAAATGTATCTGTATCCTATTTTGACAAGTCCCGCAAAAACTGGCTCACTTAATTTTAACAAACCGCAGTTTGAGAACATGTATTATCGAACATATAATAGAGCTACACTTCACACCATACAACAGTACAATTGCAATTACGGTTTGATTAAACTATAATACGGGACAAGCTTTAAGTCTTAGATGCACTTGATTTCGAGTTCAAATCACTTCACCTCTCCCTCACAGCAATCCGCAAGCATCAGGCATAACCTTATGCAATAACAAGGAAAGACAGTTTGCGTGCATTGAGAGTTAATGGCTGAAAGAACATTGTCTTTTTTAGACTACCTTTTCGAAAGAACATTGTTTTCTTTTTTCTCACGAGGCCAAGAATCCCAATTTATTCTCTCAAATAGCTTATATTGTCGATATCTTCGTTGTCATTATCGATACCTAAATTTTAGTTACCTCGTTTCATCACACATCACATAAAAATTAGGAATCAATCCTAACCTATAAATAAATATATCAGTAACATGGTTTGCATTTACATTTTCATTTAATAACGGCAAGTCCACATAAATTGCATTTAAGTTTGTCCGGTCATAAATTGCCTTGGGATTAGCCCAGAGTGCTGCAAGGGATTAAGGAGGGATGCCCTAATCTCATTTGAATTTTCATTATCGAGCCCCTCGGCCACAAAGGGACATGGCCGGAGAACGGATTGCAGATGGAGGCCGTACATGCAGCAGAGTTCGATCAGGCAGGAGAGCAAGAAAGCCCCACGTCCAACAAAAGGAGAGCTGCGTGCGAGACTCAAAGATGGGAAGGCAGAGATACTATCTCCGTTAGTTCTACAGTAACGTATGAAACCGCTAAGGCATGGGAGAGAAGATTTGGCCAGAGGAAGAAGAGGATGATCTGGTGCGCGTGTGCTGAGATGAAGAAGGAAACAAAAGGGACGAATTCATGGGGACTTTCCCATTATTGCATGGAGACGTTCATGGACGATCCTCGTGCGGAGGAGCCAAGAAAGGAAAGGGAACGCTCGGCAGGCGTAAACATGGAGAGAAGATCTGGTGAAAATCTTCACAAATCAAGAGGGAATCGTGGCTAATAGGAAGAAAAGTATATTTCCTTGCCTTTCGAACTCAAGACCAACGCCTCTTTCGTGAAGCCGTCTCTCTCCCTGTTCGGCATTCTCGCGGCAGTCCTTGGCGTCCCCCGAGCAGCATCACCACCGTCCGTCCGTCTGCCACCACCGCTGTCCGTGAAAGCCGTCGTTCGGCGAGCTTCCAGTGCCTTCGGCTCTACCACCCGGCGTTCGTTCTTGGCGAAGAGCACGGACCAAGCATCGACGAGCGCACATATTATCACGTGCCCCCACGTTCACCATTCAAAGGAGAATTGGTGCACGTACGAGACAGAAACGACTCGGGCACCATTCAAGTACCTTTCCAACATTCTCCAGGTAAGAACTAGTTGACATTGCCTAGCCGTTTCAAGCGGCTGTAGTTTCTCGGTTATTTGCTCACTGCTTTCCGACTGATAGCATCATCTGTCCCCAAGTCTAGATCTCGATTCATCGCTGCGATCCGCGTAGTAATTGGTTATCATTTGGTCTCGCGATTAGCATTTACTCTAAATCCTTTAATCACGTGAACATGGCCTCTAAACCGAGTGCTCATAGTCCTTGAACTGAAGTAGGTCCGAATAGTTGTCTTAATCTGTGATTGCAATGTTGCGCATTAACCCTTTTGGATATGATCGATTCGGTTTGCTATGCCTATGCTAGAATTTGATGGCACGCATGTGATGAGTACTCTTTAAGCATCGATTTTCGACATGATGTGGCCAAATTATACTGCACATGTTTGGTAAGGTCCCATGCAAAGCGTGGGTCCCCAACCTAGTTATAAGATAGCACAGCTTGAAACTTATTCATCTCAATCATCATATCAATCTTGGAGCACGCAACGGTGATAATTGAAATTTGGCCATTTCCTCTCCTCTGATGTCTCTGTCATTCATCTAACACGATAGAAAAGGGAAAGAAGAAAAAGAAGAAAAACATGATATAAAGGGAGAACAAAGACACCCCCTTTCTATGGATGTGACTAGAGATTGTATGTAGCTAAGGATGGAGCTTAAGCTTATCTCATCTTCTTATGTCAGAATCCATGCATGTAAAAGCAAAAGCTAAGATGCTTAATTAATCGAAGAAGAAGGGTAGACACAAAGCCACCTGCTCCTAACATCACCGGTGTGCACTTCAGACCTTGACTAGTTCTGATAGAGACAGCACATCATCAGACGTTAAGGCAGCTTGAATCCGACACTATTTCAGACTGACAAAAAACCGGATACTTTAACCTTGGATATCGACAACAATTGAAACATTTGATCCAGATGAAAGCACCAGTGTGCTGCTGCCATGGATGAAATCCCTGGCAAGATGGCACCTATCATGAAACTTTCAGAGGCCCTTTCTATTAGCTAAACATTTCTTTCGAAGACATGAAATATGGAATGCTTTCAGCTGTTTCGCTTCTTGACAAATTGCGGGTATCGCTCGATCTAAATTGGCCATCAACATTCCTGTCTATTGAGAAACAAGTCTTAAACTCAAGCTGAACTCGACCTGAACTCACTACAAAATGGAAATGCTAGGGACAATCTGCATTGCTCCGTATTTGTTGGACCAACATTGGGTTCCGTGGCAATTGATGGGGACCAGATCGACGGTCATGTCACTGTGCGACTGTCCATAGCACTCCTCTTGCTATCAATGCTAAAAATCTACACAGTCTATATCCTCGCAGGAAAATCTCGAGCCAGTCCAATTTAAATATGAAATCGACATTGCTCATGCATTGACGACGTTGCTAAATCAGCTTGAAAGATTTCAGTCTGGACTTCTTTCACATCCCCCAGGAAGGAGGAACTTGAATTTTTCTGCATTCGCTATAACATATGCGGGAAGGTGAACTGCAGAAGCTGAATGGGGGATTGGACCCAACTTCTTGATCAACTCCTGGAACGTGTACTCTTCAGGAAGCATGTCAAAAAGATCCTCTCCATGACAAATGAGCCTTTGAATCCTCCGGTTGCTCAGATAATCTTTCCTTTTGACTCGGTCTGCATGGCTATAAGCAGTCATCTTAAAAATAAACTCTCGGATTCTCCGGAAGCAAAAGCTGCAATGCCATCCTGCATCAGAAAATATAAGATCGGTTTGGCGTGAGTGCCGATATTGGGTCTTTGTGCTATAAATATGAGCAGTGGCTCGCCAACTGCTGTAGTCCACTGGGAACTCAAAAGAATACATGTAATGCCTTAGTTCCAGATGCATTACAGGTGGGATCCCATCACACCACTGCAACAGTTTCAAAGTATGTGGGCTCGGAATCTCATCAGTGTCAGACATTATCAATAAGTCACCATATGAAATTCCAGACCGGCGAAGTAAACCATTCATAGCCATCCGTTGCTTGGACTCGAGCTTAAATGGGTCATCATGTGATCCACGATTTGCAACTCGACCAGAAAATGTATCATGGACAATCTTCCCTTCAGCAAAAGCATACTGAGCACGGTTTGAAGCGAAAAAAAGAGGCTTTGGAATGCCTGTGAATGTGGTACCAGACTCAAGGATCACAAATTTAGTGACATAGGGGTAGAGCTCACGCCACCTTATTTCGAGCATATCTAGCTCATTGCTGAAAATTACAGCATCATACACCTGCCGAGGCTGGGGGAGAATGGACCAGCCATGAAGGCGACACAGATGCTCCATCGACACATTCTCTGCATAGTAGTGAGGTATGCGTTGGAAAGGGGGTGGTGGATGGTCCCAAAGTGGACGGAGAAAGTATGATATTTTCTGGCCATAAGTGAATACCCCAAGTAGACAGATGGGAACAATGATCAGAAGAAGGATAAAGAGGATCTTTGGTGGTGCTCGTCTAGACGTGAGGCGTTGGGGTCGTGTGGCCATTCTTCGAAGGATCATCAAAAGAATCTAACAGTAACATCTTCAGTACGATCAATTATGATACTTGGGCAGTGCAGGAGACCGGGGAATGAGTCGAGTTAACTCCCCTGGGCCGGAAAAATAACAGACAAAGCTCCATGGGAAGGTACTAGATAACCTGAAAAAATTTGTTTAGTCAATATTTAAATGGCCAGAACGTACATTTTACTCTGAACATGACAAACGAAAAAAGAACTGGAGCTGGGAGATCAGGTTTCCAAACACCAGGATAAGGCAAGCTACATCGACAACAGCAAGTCCATAAATATATTTTGGATTGAGGAATTATGGGTGGACCATTTGGACATTGAAAATCAAGTTATTTCAGACCCATTAGAGTATGAGATCTTGCTTTAGGGCTCACTGGATCATAAAATTAGTAGAAAACATACCAGTTTGTGCCCTAAAATATTTTTGCCATCACTTTAGCTCTTGATCTTGAGACTTACCTAGCCAATTTGTGATCTTACATAAAGTCTGATAATTTAACAGCAAGACAAGCTCATCAAAGACCAAAAGTGGTGCAGAAGAGAGGCATCTACCGATTGTTGGACTTTTGGAGCATGATAACCAAAGAAACATCCCTGAGTTATGGAATCTTCTTATCCAACTTTCAGTCCAAACCAATTCACTAGGTTTGGGGAATCAACTTTTCTCTCCACTAGACAAATGCACACCCTTGACGTGATCATCATACGCTTAGATAACTATTCAGTGGACATGAAAGTCAATTAGTCCTAAAACTAGCAAGGGCCCACGAAGCACTTTATGGCTTCGCTTGGTTGCTCATCCGCTCAAACGAAAAACATCAATCGGACCTCTCATTGACTAAGAGCTCATTCTTGTAGTCCCCGGATTGCTGCTCGGGCCGGCCTAATTGGGACATACTCCGTGCAGTTTTGGATGAGGAGTTCAAGGAGTACATGACATTCCTCAAGAAATCTTCAAGGTCTGGGATAGACCACACTGTTGATTTTAGGCCACCCAGTTTCTCTCCAAATAAATCACACAACGACGAAAGCTCTTGTAGAATGTTGTCTTGATATGCTTCTTCTTTTAGTAAGCATGAACAAGAAGCATGAAACCCGAGTTGTATCGAAGCTAGCATGCACCTCAAACAGGGTAATCCCATTAGGAATGATCACAATCAATTTACCCATCAACCAAGCACTCCTAACGTAACTCAAAATAGAACCCAAATCGGAACACGTGAATGAATGGGAAAAAGGAAGAAGCAGTCAAATAACAGCTGTATTTGGCATTACTCGGAGATGGGTACCATCTCGGAGGCTTTCAGAAATCCACCAACTGCAACAGGAGCCAATTGCGGCCATAAATGGTGACATTGTAAATGCTGCGGAAAAAGCTTAATTCTCAAGGAACACCAATCTAAGCGAGAGCTTCCAGCGGAAACAAAAGCTTCGAAAAATAAAAATAGCAGTTCAATGAAAAAAATTCACATACAGAGGTGCCCTTCATCTGAGGATCATCAAAACATTAACCAGAACCATCCAAGAACGTCGAAAATGGGTCCAAGCCCATCTTTTTACACGGGAAAATCAAGACGAGAGCAAAAAAAGAAACAGCAGCGACGACAACAAAACCAATCGCAATCGGCAATCAATGCGCCCGAGCTCCTTCCACAAAGAGTCGAATGACCAACGACCAAGAACCCATGAACCCACGAACGACACACAACCCATCATGCATGCACCAACAATCATTCCTCCGGACCAAAAAGAACAAAACATTCGATCCCCAGAAAGAAAAAAAAAACAGAAGACAACAGAAATTACCAAAAAAAAAGCAACGAAGAAAAAGAAGGAGAACAAGGAGGAGGGAACTCACCAATCCGTCGCTGCGAGGTCCGACCGAAGCCCTGCGGAGACGAGAACCGCGCGCCCATAATCTCTCCATCGCGGTCATGTCGATGCCGATCAGCACAAGGCCATTGGCGATATCTACAACCTCAAAAGTGTACGTATATATCTACGTAGAGGTAGGTATACGTCAGAGAGAGAGAGAGAGAGAAAGAGAGACAGAGTGAGAGAGAGGATGTGGTGGTGGAGATGCGAGGGTCACGTGAGCCACGTGCCTGGGACCGCGTGGGGTCGCGTGCGGCCATATCCCCATCCCGCCCCGCGCGCCACGCAACGAGGACCGTCCCTTTCGGAGACTCAGAGGCGGGGGGGAGGGGACCTGCCGAGGACCCGGCCCACGTGTCGGCGCCCCATTGGCCCGTCTGGCCAGCCTCACTGTGAAACGGGATGTAGGGGGAAACGACCGATGGGTCGTCGTCGTCGTCTTTTTGTCCACGTGCTCTTGTCTCGGGGCGTTGACCCCGTCTTCTTCTTCTTCTTTTGGGTGAAGGCCGGCGTCTTCCGTAAAATGAATTTTCATTTTGTTCTTTTTTTCTCCTCATTTATTTATTTTATTTTCCACCTATATTTTGAGAAATTAATTTTTTTTTTACCACTTTCGAGTTCTCTTCAGGTTTTGTCTCCACGTGAATTTTTCCAAGGGGTCTTTGGTCGTTTGGAATTTTGGAACCTCGGAGAGATGTTTTTCCCTGTCTTGTGGAAATGATGACTTGACTCTGCGGAAGAAGGAGAAAGCCTGTCGGTCCGAGGTACAGCAAAAGCAAGGAAAAGTGCTAGAAAAACCCTCTATTGCGGTAGTTTAGTCCTAAATATTGGCCTAATTAAAAAAAAAACATAAACTTTATGTCAAGAGACAATTTTAGCTCAAACTTTTTTTTTATCCCATAAAAAAGCACCAATTTTAAGTTGAAGGATAATTCTGGCATGAACTTTTTTTTGTCCCGTAAAAAAGCAACAACTTTAGGTCAAGTTCCTTACCAAAAAAAAAACTTTAGGTCAAGTGACAATTCTTGCCCCAAATTTTTTTTTGTCTCATGAAAGTTCACCAACTTTTACCCTGATTCCAAATCTGGCCCAATGTTGACTTTTTTTTGGAATTACCTCCTAAATATTTTGATAGTGTCAATTTAGCCCTTTTCACCTAATACCTATTGGTTGGCCTTGCTAAGCCTCGCCCTGGCCTAGGCAATGGTCAGCGAAGCCAGGCATCCCCCGAGCAAAGGGCCAACGCTCGCCACTGGAGGTAGAGGAAGAAAAAGAGAGGAAAACAAAAGAATAAAATTCGAAAATCAGTAAAAATGTCCACGTGGATGTCAGCTGGTATCCACGTTAGCAACATTTGGCCAAAATCAGTAGGACTGAATTAACTCTAGGTCAAAAGGATTATCATTGAGTTGGCATTATTAAAAAGTCTAAGACTGAATTGGTACCAATGCAATACATTTAGGACTTTTCCGATACTTTTCCGTAACAACATACATTAGTTCTCTTTTATTTTTTTTGTTTTGCTTGAATTTATGTGTTGATATTTGGATTTCATGAAAATTTGCATGTGTCGTAAAGTTTTAAGTAAAATGTGCAAGAAAAGAAAGTTTTGAGTAAAAAAGATTAGGGTTAATACCACAAAAAACCCCAAACCGGTACGTCTGTGATAATTTTATCCCGAACTATTTTTTTTATCACAAAAAACCTCAAACTGGTACACTTTGACAAATTTACCCCCAACTATTATTTTAACCACAAAAAATCCCAAATTGGTACACTTGTTATAATTTTACCCTAAACTAATTTTTTGACCACAAAAATCACAAGCTCATACACCTATGATTATTTTATCCCGAACTAATTTTTTGACCACTAAAAACCCCAAATTGGTACATTTGTGACAATTTTACTCTTCGTTAATGTCCGTTAAATTGGATTAATATCACGAAAAATCACAAATTGATAAACTTGTGACAAACAAATGGATAAAACCTAAAACCGGTACACTTGTTAATTACGACGTGCCATTAAACTTAGCAATTTGATAATAAAATTTAACGAAAACTAATGGATGGTAAATTTGTCACAGATGTACCGGTTTGGGGTTTTTGATGGTCAAAAAATTAGTTCGAAGGTAAAATTATCACGGGTGTACAAGTATAGGATTTTTTATGGTTAAAAAAAATAATTTAGGGTAAAATTATTACAAGTGTATCAGTTTGGAGTTTTTTGTGGTAAAAAAAATAATTTGGGCTAAATTTATCACATATGTATCAGTTTGGGGTTTTTCATGATATTAAACCAAAAGATTTAAAGTAAGTCAATCGAGAAAGACTCGGTAGAGTGCAAATCAAGGTCAATGTCTCTGCACATGAAGCGCAAATGCGACATACCAAAACGATGTGGTAAATTCTTTGGTCACATCGGTTTATAATTTTGGCACACACTAATCAATATCGTATTACTATTTTCGAACCGATATCTTTTAAGATCAAGAATACTTTAAGATCGCTAGTCTTGCAAAATTTCTCGGTTGGTCTTTGTACGGTGCATCGACGCACCATAATATGTGCTAAGCACACTTTGTGATGCTGAACGATATTTCCCGGAAAATTATCTAGATTGAACAACACATTTCGCCGCGTTTCACTGAGCTGTAAATTTTCGCCGTTCCAAAATAAATCCTCCGTCTATTGCAATGTTCCCCTTGTTATCTCGGAAAATTTAAACCGTTGACAAAAAAGCCGTTCATAAAAATCAATGATTAAGCATTTCCAAAGAATCAAATAATCACTGGGCAATAGGGGTGTGCAACCGAACCGAGTTTACCCAAAAACTAGACCAGACCACCTGAAAACAGGTTTAGGAACCGGTTCCTATTTGAACCGGTTTCATTTTTTGGGAACCTGTTGGAATTAATCTGGTTCTCGGTTCCAAGTGAAAACCACCCGAACCGGTTTTGGAATCGATTTTTAGCTTGTTAAAAAAAAAGCTGTAGATCGTACTATTACTATATGTTGGATTGTTGCTTTTGGTGGATAATAATTTTTATTGCTATCTTAGGGATTGTTTTTTTTTTTTTTTGGCGGATAGTGTTTTATCTTTTACTTTGAATTGTTTCATTCCTACTTATATTATTTTGTTGGAAAAAATGAAATAGAAAATAAGAACAAAAGAAAAACGGGTTCTCGGGTAAACTCTGAAACCGGATCGGAAAAATCGGATATGCTCCAAAACAGGTTCCAAGACAAACATGGTAAGTTCCAATAGAGGTGAGTAAGATGGACTGCCCGAACAGAGATCGGATTGGACCAGACCAACCGGTTTGGTCAAGTTCTAGGGAATATCGGTCCGGTTCCCGGTTCCTAAAAGCAGAACAGGTTTTTAGGCGGTTTGATTCCCGGTTCTAAGATGAGAATCAGACCAATCGGATTGGACAGATAAATAGATATTTTTAATTTATATATATTTATTTACTTGTTAAAATTTTTGAAAAAAATATAGAAAACTTAATCTAATTTCCCAATTCCCTCTCGCCTTTACCAATAAGTGATTGGTACCATTGGAACTGGACCGGACCACCGGTCGGGTCCACAGTTTCTGGACTAGTCAGTTTGGTCACTTGTCCTAGAAATTGGGAACCGGCCTTTCCGATTTAGTTCCCGATTCTTGGGTTAGATCGAACCGGACCGGACTGGGAACCGATCACCCCTAATTTCCCGGTTTCAAAATTTGGAAATTGGTTATAACATGGTAGGTTCTAAGTTTTAGATCTAGAAACTATCTATTCTGAAACTGATCACCCTTACCGGGCAAGATAGACGAATCATTATAGTACAAGAAAAAAAAACATTAAAAAGCTAAAAGAAGAAAGAGAGATAGTTAGTAGGCCCATTTCTTTTTCCATACAGCTCATTTAATTTTCCTATTTTTTCTGCGCTTCTTCCTTGTCTTATTGTTCGACTCCTCGTGCCTTATAACATAATTTAAAAACAGTCGGCTGATAAGAGTCTGCATCAGAGGTACCAAAAGACTAACGTATGTAGTGGTTACACTGACTTCTCGTACCACATGGTTCTCATTATTTTTGTTTTTATTTTTTACTTTTTCAGCGTCGTCGTGCCGGTTTTCTTTTTGGTCGAAATCAATTTTATTTGCTTCTCAAAGATAAACATCGGAGCTCACTATGGGAGCTCAAAGCAAAGCAAATCTCAAGGGGCTTGTGGTGGGCCGTCCAACCAATTTGTGGAAATGGCTTTTTTTCATTTTGTTACTTTGGGCTTTAGCTACCCATTTCGCTACTCTATTTGGTCTCTCTATTGCAACGGGTCAAGTTTAAGTTTAAAACCGGAGAAACATGATCACGGCACTCGGAGATAAGTACATGTATTTCCCACGAAAGTTGATTTGCACATTTCGAGGTCCTTTTTAAATTTAGGCTATCGTGGTGGAATAACCATATGAAATTGAGCACAATTTTGTAAAGAAATAGCTCACCCATTTCTTGAAAGGAGATGGGAAATACTCTCAATATCATTTAATTGAATAGTTGACCCGGTTTTTTGTTGTTTGAGAAAAACCTCCACTTCAATGGATATTTTTTCACTAAAAACAAATATGGGATAACACATTCAGTCTTTAAGTAAGATTTTGAATAGCCGTGGTGAATTCAAGTTAATTATGTTTGGGTTTCAGCTTGAAAGAGTTTAAAGGTGATGAAAAAGTGATGCTTTTAAAACTTTCAATGGAGACAAGAGACCTTGAAAGAGGTTTTGGTGAAAACAGACACCATTTGCTGATGTGCTGCGAAATGCTCACTTCAGGATAACTTTTAAAAAACACGAAGAACAAATTTGAGAAGAAACAATAGAGAAGCGTAGATGCATCCGAGACTCTCCACCACCAGGGGCGGGGTTGTGCAACCACGGCAAGGCGGAGCAAGGGGCAGGTCTGCAAATGGCCCTTGCACATCTACACAGTTGTCAAAGGATAATTGTAAAAAGTATCTTAAACTTATTGCATGCTTGTCAATTTAATTATAAACCTTTCATTTTGGTCAATTTAGTCATCAACCTTTTGATAATTTGCCAATGTAGTTTATCCGGCCAAAATTGGCCGGAAATGGCTGATGTAGACACCAACCATTCTATGTGGCATTGTCAGCACTAATATAGATAATTTTTTTAAATTTTTTCAAAATTTTTTTATTAATTTTTATTAATTTAATTTATTTTTTTTCTTTTCCTTTTTTTCTTTTTCTTTTTTCAATGTGGCCGCGCCAACCACAAAGCCCTCGTTGGTCATTGGCAAGGGTCGTGGCCCTTGCCAAGCCTAGCCTAAATCTGGGTGAGGCGATCACAATCACGGGCAAGGTTGCCTTGCCTAGATTTGGATGAGGCTAGCTTTGCCGACCACAGGAGAGGTTGCTTTGGCCCGCGACCATGATGGTCTTGCCCAGATTTAGGTGAATCAGGTGAAGGCCACGACCCTCGCTCATTGGCCGGCAAGCTCCAATGACCCTCACTGGCTATAGTGGAAAAAGAAAAGAAAAGAGAAGAAAATAAAAAATAAAAAGTAAAAAAAAATCAAAAAATATATTAAAAATTAAAAGAATTGTCTGCATTAATGACGACCATGGCATGTAAGATGGTTGACGAGTGTTCGCATCAGCGATGTCCGGCTAAAATTAGCAAGATAGACTATATTAGCAAACTATTAAAATGTTTCGATTAAATTGAAATGTTTATAACTGAATTGATATAAATGCAATATGTTTAAGATTTTTTTTGGTAATTTTTTGTTTGCTATGACATGGGGCTTAAATCCCGTCATTTTCTCTCAATTTTGAATTACTAATCAAACAACTTTTTGTTTCACAGACCAAAAAAATAAATTTTTGTTTTTATTTACAGAACTTACAATTGTCAATACTTAAAATTTGGTATTTGAATTTCCAGCGCTTATTTTTCGATTTTATCAAATGAAAAATGTTTTTGAAAGCTATAAGTATCATCGTACAAAAACCATATTAGTCTTTCAAAAACCTAGTATTATATATGGAATGAAAGGATGAAATATTCAATTAAAATAGGCCAAATAATAACATGATACTGTCATTTTTAAAATTATATTCATTGATATCACAGAATTTACTTGACTGCTCATGCTTGTCACACCTATGACCCATATTGCCACGCCATTGTGCATATTATGGTACAAAATAGAAACACATTTGACACACGGAGTCATGTCGAACTCAAAAGATCTAACTTTTTCATCTCATTACGTTTCCGAAAAAGAACTCTCGTATTGAGAAATTTAGAAAATTATTTTGATGATTACATTTAGAGATTCAATTGAAAAATAAGTTACTGAAACGATGTCTTGAGGTTGCTAACCCCTCCCCATGAGTAACGGACCTCTCGGGATTGCCATCTTTGCTTTCCTCATGAATTGAGTAGCACTCTCACGCGTGCACTACATCTCCGATCATCCTTTGCCACTAAAAATGATTAACGGCGACTCTATCGCATCGAGATTCTCAGGCAAAGGTGGCGCAATTTGAATGTCACAAAATTCTAATATAATCTTTGTTGCATCTAATTAGAGGGCAAGCAGACAACAAGATCTGTTTTGTTTTATACATTGCTCGATAAGCTCTCTCCTCTCATGGACAAAGCTATACATGTTTCAAAACTCTGCTCCTCTTCCAACCGCTGCAATCTCAGTCAACCACTCATCCTTAGCAGCTTCAATCGCTGTGCAGACCGCACAAAAGACCTGCAGAATGGAAGAAAACCATCCACAAAATCAGTACATTCATCGTTGAGCAGACTCTGTCCAAATCGTGCATCAGCTTGCAATTCCACACTGATCAGTGCTTAACAAAATGGGTCTTTTTTAGCAGGATTGATGATGATGATGATGAATCTAGTTCGCTAAATCGATTTTGTTACCTACTCTTACATAGTGGAGGCCACGGCCAGAGGCTTCTGTTAGACTTAGGATTCTACGAAATTTCCGAAATTTGGTGTTTCGTCGGCGTTTAATGTAGTCAATTTACAAAAAAAAAAAATGTAGTCAATTTGATGTGAACTTTGTGGGGCCTGACGGTTGAATCGGGCCAAAATAAGCAAATGCCCAAAGCCCACCAAAAAGAAAAGTGAAATGCTTCTTGTAGTTAGATTGCTTGTCTACATGCCCATCTTGATGAGTTACCTTAACGTGTTAGGTGGGTCGCCTTTACACGAGCCGAAAAGACCGTCACCTAGATTTTGCTCGGAATGATGAATGAGCCACATGGGCATACCAGAGACTAGATCAGATCAAAAGGAAGAGCTAGACCCTGCGTCGAGCTGAACTTGTCGTTCGAGCCGAGGCCATTTTCAATTTCCCGAACCTGCTGTTTACAGGTCGGAGACCGGAGGCCCGGATCAGCTGTTGGGTCGATGATCAGGTCTAGCGTTCATAGTTACGAGATTACTGAGTGCAAGGTAACACGAGATACATGACGCACCTCCAAGTCACGTTTTCGGCGAGCATCCAATCTCCGTCCCTGTCCTGGTAAGCGAGCTTCAGGTTTTCGGATTCTTCATAGCCTGTTTCAACGAGAGCCCAGCAAAATTGAGGAATGTTTTCAGCTTTTGGTTCTTTCTTCTTCTTTGAATTTTTTAGGCATAACTCGTGAAGAGAAATGTAAATGTTTGAATAGAGATGTCGTGAAGCTTACACAAGCCGAACATGTTGATGAGGGTGTACATGAGGGAGGGAAGAGAGCGATGGAGGCTGAGATCGATCTTCCTCCCGATCCCTACGCCTTCCATTGTGACCTTCAAGTACGTGGACTCCCTGCAACATCGCCAAGAACCATTTTTCAACATCAATTTGCATTCTTCGATCGTCATTTGCTTCTAGATGACAGAGAGATAGAGTGAGAGAACGTACTTATTGCCTGAAAAGTGGCGATGGCGCCTGCCGTCGTCGTCATCTCCGACCTCGTCATCGTTTCGAGTCCCGAACAGGAGCGGGAGTGTTCGGGGCACGCTCCTCTCGCAATTCCCTTGCTCATCGTACTCGCACTCCTCCTCGCTTCTGTTGCAGTACCCCGGCTCGAGGCTTGGCCCGGGGTCGAACCGGTTCGATCCCACGGCCTCCACCATGGCCTCGTCGTCATCGTTGCAGCGGCCGTGACCGAACCCGTTCACGTTGAGGTCCAGGTCAAGCCCGTGACGATGTCGACGCTGCTGCTGGTGGTGCTGCTGCTGCGCTCGATCGTAGCCGCCGCTGCCGCTGGGGAGGGCAAGACCCAGTTGGAGCTCCATAACACCATCCAACAGCAGCAGCAACAACCAAACAAAGAGAACTCCAAAATAAAATAAGCAAAGATCTCTCTCTGGGCGTCTTGTGAGCCTCTTTCTCTCTCGTTTCTTGGGGCGATTGGCAACTGTGTTTGGGGACGATGTGGTTGGCGTGTGTTTGGCGTTTATATAGAGAAGGATAGAGAGAGGGGAGAGGAGTGAATGAAAGGGGGGGGGGGGGGGAGTGTTTGGTAGCGAGGGGGACGGACAGCAGATTTGAGAATAGAGTCCCGGGCTGGGCGGGTTGCCCGACAAGGTGTTGAAACAAGGTTTGATCTGTCCGCTTCGCTGCTCCACTTTTTGCCGACCCGCTTTCCTCGCCTTCTCTCTCTCTCTCTCTCTCTCTATCAAACACACGTTGTTTCATGAAACACATGTCCCGAGCAATTAGTACACACTTCGCCTCAGATTCTGTTCATAAGCGGCTGCTGCTGCTGCCGCTGCTGCAGTGAGTCCTTGCTTGCTTGCAAGCTCACTTCCTTCTGAGCGTCGAACACGGCGAGGGAGGAATAGGATGATGTTTCTGATGCTTCCGGAGCTGTTCAGATTCGGTTCGGTTGACCCCTTTTTTTAGCCGGGTATAAGATGCGGAGAGCGCGCTTGCGACATCCTTGATTTCGAGTGATGCCTTGCTAGTCACGTTTGTTGTGACTAATGACTCTATGGTAGGGGGACTTGGCGTGAATTCGAATCCATTCAATTTACCATATTAAGATAAGAGAAATTAGGTTAGGTCGGCTACGGAATAAATATTGTTCGCCTATTCTTTCTTGGCTGATGACGTCCTGTGATTTTTACAGAATAAATTGTCTCGATCTACCTCTTTCACGATCGAGATCTCTTGAGAAATTTGTCGGTGTCATTGATTCTCTTTCATGGAAGCATACTTTATCGGATCGTGTGAAACTTTCGCGCAATTTCCAATCCGTTTGTCAATCGTCAAAGCTATCTCCGGTTGCTTTGTGACGCGTTGTTCTCGATATGTATAAGCCCTTTGTCACATAATAACTTAAACTTTTTCTTAGTGACTTAAATTCTTTTTTATCTCCCGATATAGTATGAAACCTAAGCTTTCGCTACTTCATTTTCCGTTTCATAAGTTTCACCTTTCTGTGCACGTTCTTCCTCAATGTGTAGGTGTGCTACCTCCACTTAGTGGGCTTTTCCCCTCTTTTGTTTGACAACAAAAAACACGTAATGGGAGTCATTTTCCTATCGTTTTCTCGACATGAGTTTAGGAATAACCTCAAAAGTCAAGTGGTTTAGCACAAGCCGCTCGTCTCTTTCGACCAAGGACGGTGGAATCGAAAAAATCTTGCCACTTCGAGAGATAAAACTTACAGAAAAAGATACAAAACCCAACACCTAAAAAATGAACCGTCTCTCCAATGCGAATCCCACGACATTCGTTCTTGTGTACAAGGCACTTCGTCGTTGTTTCAATTTCTTTTGTCCCAAAAGCAAGCTACATATGTCTCTAAAGTGAAACGAAACATCCCATTTGGGTGCACCACTTTTTTCTTTAGTCTCTATCCTCTCTTTCCTCTTATTGAATTAATTTGATTTTTTATTAGTCCAACCTAGTATCGAGGTGGGTCCAGCCAAACTTGTAACGAAAGATTAAACAAAAAAGAAAAGAGGGCTTCTTTCTCTTTGTTCTCGAAGGGGTCGTTAACAATTACCATTAAATTATGACGTAGTTTAGCCCCTTCCACGAGGAATATCTAAGATACAAATGATTAGTAAATAATGACCCCGCAAAGAGAATATATATATATATATATATTATATACCGGAGAAATGAAACGGTAATGCATTAACATTTTAGTAATAAAATGTAACTATTTGGAAAATTAGAATTTTCTTTATGTAATATGCTAATGAGAATCTAAAAAATATTCATTAACAAAACCCCCGCACGGACTAAACATAAGTATTTTAATTCCTAGATGCCATATTGTCGTCGAGATTAGGAGGACTGAATACATACAAATGGATAATTATTTGGCGGGTGTTCTATGAAAAGAAAAGGTGCTTGGGAATTCCAAAATCGATACAATTTTAAGCCAAGGACAAAAAAAATCAAATATTATTTATTTGTTTCTATCCTATGCAGAGTCTACATGGAATGGAAACTCAATAAACAACATTAGCAAATATTTTTATTCAAATCGAGCAGACAGAATCTGGAGAAACAATAAAGAGTTGTCCCACTTCAGTTAGGAGGAGGAGGAGGAAGATTTGGACACTTCGACCGACAACGAATATTGTTGCCCACAACCTTCGAAATCGCCAATACAATATAAGAAAAATCAAGTGAAGAAGGGTTCTTGCTCCCTTGCTATGTCCCTTGTTTTGGCTCATGTTTTCATCCGTTGTTGATAGAATAGATAAAGCAACAGAAAGGCTGCATGCCCTCCCATCTATTAAATTTCCTGGCTTACATACATTAAATCATACCTAACATCAGTGAGGCTCGAAGAGAAACCATCGCTCATTAGTCACTCTAACTGAACTAAATACTACTTCATCAATATACATTGTATACAAACATGGTGAATCTAGAAGGTAACAATTCGACGGCATCGTTGGAATTGAGAAAATTCAACCGTCGGATCCTCTTTGAGAGGTGATTTGTCATCATCCGGAAGACAAACACGTATGCGCGCTGTCAGTTTCACTATTCAAGTGGAGAGAATCTCGACTTGGTGATCGACCGGTGGCAGTACTCAACAAGCCCACGAGGGGTATGGACCAGCGATCACGTACGAGTCACCCGGAGTTGCTGTCGATATTCAAACAAGCCCTACGGTGCCTACACGATAAGTCCCAATCCTATAGCCCATATCAGCTGCTTGCTAGGGGGGGGGGGTGCGCATGCAATGCACGAGGGTGGTCAGGCTTCAGGACCACGGGGACCCTGAGAATTTAATTGGAAGGGCCTAACTTTGGTGCTATATGGTCAATGGTGTTTGGCAAGGATGTTTAACTCCTTGGGTGCTCAATAGGAGCCACAGATTGGCAGGGCTTGGATGAGTATGAGAGAGAGAGAGAGTACACGGGAATTTAGATGGTTCGGTAAATGGTGAACTATGAAAAGTCTACGAGAGAAGCTCAACCACTCATGTAGTGCGTGAGATTCAGTGGGGTGTTTGGTTGTGGCTATTCTCGATGGGTGACACTGAATTCTAGGGAGGGGAGGGGCTTTGTCTAGATGAATTGGCTAGTTGAAAACTGTGACAACATTGTCTCCCTTTGAGGTCCCATCAAGTTAGGGTTTCTTTCGTCTTGGGTTGGACGAAAAATTGGAGAGAGAGGATGGCGATATTAACGTGCGTGTAGGAGGTCTTGTCTAAATATGAGGAGGAATAAAAATTTAACAGGACCAATCTATGTGAACGAGCACGAATTGCTCCTTATCAGTCTCGAAGGAGGCTTCACACGTAGCGTGATAGACGTGGCTTCGAAAATTACTCCGAGCGAAGAATGCCATGATTTAAATACATATAGGACTTGCGACTTCATCAAGCCAAATGTTTTGCCACTCAGGAAATCCCTAAATTTATGTCAAGTTAAAGATACATAATTTTTTTTTACAATTTTCAGTGGGTCGTTTTTTAGGTGTCAAGGGTACTTGCTATTTTAAAACAACTGTATATTGACAAATAGAATCTATGTTTGCTTTCAATTTTACTTCCAATTGGAAATTCATCTATCTAGGTGACCTTTTTCCCCCTAACAATGTTTGCATGCGCAGACCTAGGTGCTTTTCATATAGCATGGAATCTGGATCTCTCCCCCATCCCTCTCCCTACCCCCCTCAAAAAGTAGCTATCCACCATTCAATTTCTCAACATTCTCAAGACGAATTATTTCAATCACATCCTTCTCCTTTCCACTGATCATAGCTTGCATAAATGAATGAAGAAAACCCTGCTGTGGGTTGGTTTGCAATGTCTGGGCAGTGTCACTGTCGGGTCCTTGGGGTCTCCTCGAAGTTGCCCTCGCAAGACATGCAACCACGGGAGATGGGGACAACACCCACACTTTTGTCTCTCTCATTCTCTCAATGTCTACGGGTGTCGCTCTCTCGCTCTAATTGAAATCTCACGACCTGCGCACGTGGGTTTACCGGGTGGGATTTGGGTGGCACCTCTGATATTGGGCTCAATGGTCTTCGGGGACCATTCACAAATGTCGCGCAGCTGGTTTCGCCATCATAACGTTTTTCTCGGACGGAAAATAAGTGGCTTGGAGGTATGGAATCAGTTCATTACGACCGTTAATCTTGTGAATTTTGTATCGGCCCTAAACGTGTGGACACGCACCGGCTACGGATGAGATCGCGCACGATTCTTGAATCCGGATCCGGATGAGTCTGCCCCTATCTTGATGTGATAGATTTTCGACTGAAAGGGGTAATCAAATGATCTTTACAAAATGTTTCAATGATATCCTTCTATTTTCAAGTGAAATGCCACGGAGTTTGTGCTGAAAATACTATTTTAGTCATCACTTACGCCCGTTGACTACATTTGATCAGTAGATAGATCGAGGCCAGGCAGGGCCCTGAGCATCGGCTCAACTTGCTGCCTAGCCTCGATTTGTTGCCCAGGCCCAATTAAACCAGATTTCATTGGGAAGATTGTGTAAAAAGTCCTCAATTTATTGCGCTAATTAAGTCTTTAAGCCTTTTTACATTTTGTCAATTGAGTCTATCCGGTCAATTTTAACTAAAAATTGTTGATGCTGATGCTGATAGTGCCACATAGGACGGCCAACACTGATATGGACAATTTATTTTATGATTTATTTTATAAAATTTTTATTGTTCATTTATTTTATATTTCTTTTTTGTTCTTTCTTTTCCTTTCTTTTTATCAAGTCTAACGAGGGTCACTAGCCGACCCTCGCCAGTCACAAGCGAGAGCTGGCCGACCCCCTCGTCGACCACAAGCAAGGGCCAGTGACCCTCGTTGGCCACTGGGAAAGGGCTCCGAAGCCCTTG
Organism: Syzygium aqueum; assembly: GCA_031216185.1. NCBI lineage: Eukaryota > Viridiplantae > Streptophyta > Magnoliopsida > Myrtales > Myrtaceae > Syzygium > Syzygium aqueum. Next base: position 10,509,460 of record CM062233.1, read on the forward strand.
CCGATCATGGGTGAGGCTCTCGGCCCTCGTTGGGGCTTGGAAGAAAAAAAGTTATAATATTAGTAAAAATTATTTAGGTCAACGCTGGTTGTGTCTTGTAGGATAATTGGTATCAACGGTAGCGATTTTCAGCTAAAATTGATTAGATGGACTCAATTGACAAAACGTGAAAAAGTTTAGGATTTCATTGGCAAAATCGAAAGATTTAGGACTAAATTGGCAAAAGTGCAATAAGTTTAGGACTTTTTGAATAATTTTTCTAGATTTTATTACTGAATGTCATTTTCCAAGACGGTGTAAATTAGCCCATTTGGCCAGGGAAAGCTTATGTATAGATAGGTCCATGATCAGGTCTAATCTACAAACTAGCTTGTAATCGTTTAAACCATCCGCTCAGAATAAATTTATTTGTGTGCATAAAGGATTTGCAATAGAGAGATATACTTTGGTATGATTTTAAAACTATGAAGGAAACCGAGAATGTAATACCTATTTTGAATAAAAACTTGTCAATTAGATAACTTTTATTTAAAATGTATGACAATTTTTAATTAGAAGAGAAGACGCTCTAAAAATCATCTAAACAACACGTTAATGGGGATATTTTAGATAAAGATGGGTCTTGGGCTGTTTTGTTTGAAGGGAAAAAATTACCAAAAATCTCAAAGTATATCACCTGTGACACATTTACTCCGAACTTTTTTTTGTGACACCAAAAACCCCAAACTATGCTATTTGTGACACATTTACCCAATTGTACTTTAGTCCACGGGCATTTTCGTCTTTTTTGCTTTTTCTTTTTTTTTTCCTTTCCGGCAAGGGCGGCCCTCGCCGCAAAGTATACCACTTGTGACACATTTACTCCGAACTTTTTTTTGTGACGCCAAAACCTCAAACTATGCTATTTGTGATACATTTACCCAATTGTACTTTAGTCCATGGGCATTTTTGTCTTTTTTGCTTTTTTTTTCCTTTCCAGCGAGGGCGGTCCTCGCCAGCGTTGGGCGAGGGTCGCCTCGCCTGGGCGAGCAAGGGCGGCCCTTGCCCAACTCAGGCGAGGGCGACCCTAGCTGGCCATCGCCGGAGTCGGGCGAGGGCTGCCCTCGCTGGCCTAGGGGAGGTGACCCTTGCCTGACTTAGGCAAGGGCGACCCTCGCCCGACGCCGGCGAGGGTTGCCCTCGCCTGAGTCGGGCGAGGGCCGCCCTCGCTCGCCCAGGCGAGGCGGCCCTCGCTCGATGCCGGCGAGGGCCACCCTCGCCGGAAAGGAAAAAAAAAGGAATAAAAAGAAAAAGAAAAAAAGACGAAAATGCCTATGGACTAAAGTACAATGGAGTAAATGTATCACAAATAACATAGTTTGGGGTTTTTGGTGTTACAAAAAAAGTTCGGGATAAATGTGTCACGGGTGGCATAGTTTGGGGTTTTTAATGGTTTTTTTTTTCCCTTGTTTGAATAAAGAATTTGTAGCCCCCCAATTGCCAAGCCCAGTAATCACAGCCCAAGCTTCTTAATACTTTTATGGAACGCACGATATTAATGATGCACGATAGTTTTGGATTAAATTGGGGCTAATTTCCTAAATGACCTCCAACTTTAGGACCAACCCCAATTCTGCTATGAACTTTTTTTTTTTTGGTAAGGTTGCTCTGAACTTTTTTATCTCTAAAAAAATCATAAATTTTCACTCTAATCTCAAATTTACCCAGACGTTCAAAAAACACAACTATTTTCTTCAAGATGATTAATATCGGGAAGCTACTGTTGTTCCGCACGAAGGCCAGGGTGTTGATGAAGATGTAGGTTCTAATAATGAATCTCTAATTTGGCACGATGCTGATAATCTTGAAGATACCAATGCCTTTTTTTGATGCGTGGCAAATTTGAGACTAAAGTGAAAGTCGGGTTTTTTTAAGACAAAAAAAAGTTGGAAGCAATATTGAAATTGAATCTAAAGTTGGAAGATTTTTTTTTTTTTAGGAAATTAGGTCGATTAAATTGTGGGATGATAGGGTGATGGGGACATTTTTTACATTCTTTTTGACCAGAGATCTTAGAAAACGTTTGACAAGAATCAACAGTCATGTAAAATTTTATGGAATTACCAACAACCGTTCTAAAAGCTGGAATTTGGCATAAGACTAGTTTAAATATAAAATTAATGAGGCATATAATGGGCATAGAAAAATTTTAACTCCAACTGTTCTAAAAGCTTAATTTGATAGATTAAAGCGTGATTTAATATTTAATTATTTTGATAGATTCCTCCTAAAATTTTTAAGCTATATGCAAAAATCTGATTCTACTCAAGAATTTCAATCTACACCTGCATTTCCGTAGTTTTATTACAATATCAACTTTTAAGGTCTTGTTGAGGTAAACTTTTTATGTTCGTGTATTTTATTAATATATATGGACTGGTTAATTTAAAATTTAATTTTAAATTTAACTTCGCGTCAGACATTGTGTCTACTTGATAAGTCTATTTACGAAAGTTTAGTGATCTTATTAGATTTTTCGGTACAACACAGTTTGAAGGATGAACTACAGTTAAGGGTATTTAAATGTATTTGAACGGATATAGCGTGATTCAAAAATACATTTTGAAAGCATTTGTTTTTCACTTTCGGCATGGCAATAAATGCATCCATAATGCCCCTCTAGTTCTAGCCGATCTTGATATGTCTTTTATAAGAAAAAAGATAATGCACTATGGCTGCTACATGTCAATGTGTACAAGGTAAGGATCAGGCATTGCGTGAGAGAATTTCCCTGTTTTATGAGACAAGATGTTGCTTTCACCTTTTATGGGAGCGAATATTCATGCGGTTCTGTGCAATGGGTATGCGAAATCATTGTGGAAATAATTGAAAAAGTGAAGGGGAGGAATCGCAAACTAAAAGCTCCAACATTGCCAGCTTAAAAGAGGGTTGCGCAGCACATGATATTGGGGTAAAGCACATGAACTTCGAGAGGTGTGCCGAGTGGGAACACCGCCAGTCACTATCTTGCTTTACCGTTTCAGAACTATGGTAACATCAGTTTCGACAAAGGCTCCAGTTAGCTCCTTCTGTTTGTGTCTGTGCACTTGTGATTCCACGAGGATCGGGGCATATTATTTTGCACCGGTATCTACTGTAGTTTGCCAACGTTAGACACCCATTTGACGAACAAAAAAGAAGGGTAAATTTTCATTGACGACGATTTCAATCAACCAATGTACCGAGCTTTGATTTCTTCTATAATCACTGAACTACCTTCATTTTTCGTTTTTTCAATTAGTGAACTTTGATTGAAATCTAATTAGTTTTTCATATGATACTAACATGGCGACCACGTGAAGATAACATGTGGTCCAAGTGGATGTTACGTTAGCCCTAAGGATGCATGGCTTGCACCTAGACTCCGCGTCAATGACATGTGGCAGCCGTGTTAGAACCTAGTCGATGGTTTGAATTCCAATCAAAGTGCATCACTTAAATGGAAATTAAAGTCTTGTGTATTGAGCGATTGAAATGAAAGTTCAGTAACTAAATTGCAAAATGCAAGAAAGTTTAGTGGTCGCCAACATACACGTGTGTGACGCAATCATTAGGTTTTCTTGTTTGTCAGAATATCTGCAATTACCGTCATCTATTATGCGACAAATAGGCAAAAAGATTTGGTGGATTGGTGTAAGTGACGATACTTCTGCATGCCAAGTGTATTCCCATCTTGTGGGTCGCATATATGTCAAGTAGAGGGGAGGTTTCAAGTGCTCCCCCAAAAGGACGACATTTTTATTCATTCAAGTCAATTATCACTTGCAAATGTGCTATAATTTCGCAAGAAAAAATTCATAACAATTGACACTATGGTGATTTACTTAGATGGCTGATGAAGTTGTGATCTGAAATCACCTAAGAATTTCTTGATAGAGAGAACTCCGACTTTTGCCATCTGTAAAGAAAAAGAAAATCCACCAAATGGCATGGGGAGGTAACCCAAGATAATATGGCAGCTTTGGTCGTGGCACAAAATAAAGGAAAACCACCATGCATATCCAAGAACTCAGTTAGAAAAGTAAGGATGGATTGTAGTCGATCCACAGGGAACACTTTGTCATCTTGTTATGCTATTCATCTAAAATTCATACTTTTCGAGTACGGGAGACATGAAGTATTGCGTGACTTTTACAAGGTGATAATGACTGATAAAGCAACGACAGGACAGGAGAATAATAATGCATTTGAATCCTGCCAAAGTTGTAGGGCATCAATGTACAACGCTTAAATAGGAATCACTTTGCAAGTCTTGTAGCAGGAGGAGATCTTTTTCTTTTCGCAAATAGGAAGTTCAACTTGAATTTTAGGCTATATCTATCATGCGAAAGCCCATGTACCTTTTAGGCTTCCTCAATTGGTATTGGGAGATTAGGAATTCATCCTCAACATCATATGTAATTTCACATGATATGCATATTTCAACGATCCTTTGGGGGCACAAACATAGACTTGGTTATATAAAAATTCATGAAATACCATGCAAGGCTCGTAGTCACAAACTACTTAACTCTAGACTATTGATCTTCGCAAGTAGATTTGTCAAATGGGTGGGTTAGATCGAGTTTGGGTAAGATTAAAATTGATCTGACCTAAATTGATCAATTTTCATGTAATACAAATCTAGAAACCCATATCTAACTTAATATACCTGATCTGACCTATGCTGCGAAAATACTTTTATATTTAGCATAATCTAGGAAAATTTATAATCAAACTAAGATGAGAGCATGAGCGAGCGAGTGCAAGATTGAGTAACAGCGAGAGAGCGTGAAAAGAGACTCATAAAAGATCTGTTAGATCTAAGTAAGTTGTGAACCCATTTAACATTAACATTATTTTGGTCTTTACCATTCTAAACCCATTTATGACCCATCTACTGAATATAACTAATCCATATAGAAACACAACCTATCAAATATGAATTAAGAAATGAGTTTATGATCCATTTGACAGGCTTGCAAGTGACTTTACCGAGAGCAGTTTATATGATCTGACATTTCCTTTGTCACACACTTGCGTCATGTAGAAATACCGAGGCTACGTTTGGTAGTGAGGATAAAATTCAGGATATGATAAATTTATAATATCCTGTGTTTAGTTCTTGCCCAAGATATGATAAAGTCGAATATAAGAAGAATATAATACGGATAAAATTATTAAATGGGGAAGGTGTGATAAAATTTATAATATCCATAGTATAAATGTTATTTTTCTTGCCAAAAAAAAATTCTTAAATTATTAAAATTAAAATAATTTTTGAATATAAATAATATTTGAATTCTAATATAAAAATTGAAAATAACAAAAAAATAACAACAATTTTATTTTTATGGATGATAACACAAATAGTCTCTGTACTTTGACCCAATGTGCAATTTGGTTCTCGAACATTTAATTTGTTTAATATAGTCCCTGAACTTTAGGTTAATGAATGTGGTCCTTGAACTTTTAGTTTGTTCAATATCATCCCTGAACTTTTGGTACATGTTCAATTTAGTTCCTGAATTATATAAAAATGTTCAATATAGTCTCTAAACTTAAATTAATGGAAAGGACTGTATTGAACATTTTCATATGATTCAGGGACTGAATTGACCGTGTATTAAAAGTTTAGAGATGAGATTAAACAAATTAAAAGTTCAGGGACCACATTGCACTTTGGGTTAAAGTTCATGAACTATATTGAACAAATTAAGATTTCAAAGATTAAATTCATATTCGACCAAAGTTCATGGACCATTTGTGTCATTTTCCCTTATTTTTATTAATTCATATTTTAATTTGTATATTCAAATTTCTTTCTATCTTATAATATAAATTCAATATATATTTAGTATTTCTATTTATTACATATTTTAGCTATTTTAGTAGGTATATCAATATAGTTTACCATGTAATAAAATTTTATTAGAGAATGATGGAAGAGGAAAAAAGAATTAAAAAAATGAGAGGAAAAAATAATAAAGAATAAGCAAACAAAAATGAAGCAGGCAAGAGTGTCATGAGAGATTTTTAACATATCCGCTTGTGCAATTTTTAGGTTCATTTACACTGACATACCATTTATACCAAACGATGGATATGATAAAATGTAAAAATATCTGACTTTATTATTGTGATTCACCAAACAGTGGATATGATATAGCAACATTCTTGAATTTCATATTTTATCATATCCAATCCTATTCTAATTAGAAATCCATACAATTAGATGCAGTTTGAGAGATTAACGATGGTGGAGTGTTTTGAGAGATTCGAGAGATGATCAGTGGTTAACGCTCTGAAGATGATAAGTAGGATAATGATTTTGCCAACGACTAATGGTGATGAGAGAGAGAGAGAGAGAGAGAGAGAGAGAGAGAGAGAGAGAGAGAGAGAGAGAGAGAGAGGTGTGTTATGGTGACTAGGGTTAAATACATTTTGGATGTGTGGTCAGCTACAATTGAATGGACCGTGTCCATTTCTTAATCAAAGGCTCGTGTATAACTAGGTAGTCGTTATTAGCGCACTCAAATACGATATGGTGGTACAAATGGCACTTGGATAGCAAATTCAAAGATGTTTGGTCATAGCATATATTCTAGTTTATATTTGGGGAAGGTTGTATGCAGCAATTGATCAGTCCAGTTCTAATCTTCTCAATTTTGCCAATTTAGTCCTAAATTTTTACGCAAAATTCCAACGTGATCCTTTTAGCTAATTTTCGTCGAAAATCGTTGACGTGACAATGTGCCACATAGGACAGCTGGCTATGATTGAATTGCCATATCAGCGAATTCAGGCGAAATTTGGGGCGAAATACTACATTGAAATTTCGCGCATAGATTTAGGACTCAATTAACAAATTTAAAAAGTTTATGACTAAATTGACATATACACGATATGCTTAGGACTGATTGGATAATTTTTCTAAGGTTTTACCATTGTTGAAAAGCAACATCAACGTTTCTGCCTAGACACATGGTTGTCATCGGCGTTTCCCTAATTTCCCCACCTGCAACTTCATATTACATGAGAAAACCCAAACAAAAAACACATCTTCAGGAAGCAAACCTGAACATTTTAGTTCTCTGGCTCTCTCCACTCCCTTAACTACCAAGCCCGGTTTCCATTGCCGCTGTTGCATCCTCCTTTGACGTTGCTACCTCCGAAACCACCGTCGTACTTTCAAATTGGAGCTACCACCGTCCGTGTCATTGTTTGCAAGTTTTTGGCCAAGTTTGTCCAGCCTCTGTTGTGCGTGTGTGTGATCGTCCATGGCGATAAAGTACGTTGCCTGTGTTGTCATCAGCGAAGCCAGGCCTACAACGGAGGCAGCCCCCTCTCGAATTCTCGAACGAGCCATATCTGGCTCTGTTGAGTAGCCAGGAACCAAGATATCTTTGTAAACTCATAAGAAGCCACGACTAAATGGATGACTGCAGATTAAGTTCAATTACACTTCATAAGCAAGACTCTTTGGACACGAATGTTGTAGAATGTAGGTATATTATATTATGTTATACACATCCTGGATGACTTGAAACTTGGAAAATGTTGTACATTGAATATGCTATAGACTTCAAATGTATTGAAAGAGCGCGGTACTACTCGTAACTAGAATATCAAATTCTACCAAGTGTTTTCTTGAAGTCAAGCGGATCATTCTCTCCTAAAAGCAACCCTTCCTAATCGTGATTTCTGCGACTTAGCTTTCTGAAGGATTTTTAGGTTAATATGACTAGATAATAAAGCTAAAGTTTTCAAAACAAACGAGTCCTTCTCTAAAGTGAGAATGTAAAATTGGAACGTGAAACACGCAAGGGTTTGCGACATTAATTGTCGCCTTAAATCTGTATATGGGTGCTGTGTTTTGCCTTCTTCTCCCACAAGGTATAGGCTTCCAGCAAATGGAAGTGGCAGGATAGATTTTGCTTTTCCTTTAAGGGGAAATGTCACACACAAAAAGAGAAAAAAAAGAAAAGAAAAGAAAAGAAGAAGCACGAGAGTGATTAAACAGAAGAAGAGTGGGTCCTCTCACTTCCACATTCACAAGAAATTGGAAATCTGGCAAATGGTGTGGTCCATGGAATGCACGAGTGCCTCTTCTCACTTTTCCTCAGGATCACTTTCAGTTCCACCCGCGCACACAAAACACACTTTCTCTATCTATAAAATCCTTTCACATTTTACCTCTTTCTAACAGCACACTTATTCCCACGAGAGAGAGAGAGAGAGAGAGAGAGTATGAAGGCAAGAGTGATCAAGAAGGGCTTGTGGAGACCAGAAGAGGATATGATACTGAAACAGTACGTTGAGACGCATGGTGAAGGCAACTGGGCAGTTGTCTCTCAAAGATCCGGTACAATTACACTCCAATTATAGTCGGTCGTATAGCTCTCATCACGCGAAAAAATTTGTATGTAACTTCTATTTTGAACATCATAGGGAACCCAAATGGTATAAAGAAGTGATGAATGATTCTATTGGGACGTGAACAGTGATGATTAGATAAATCACAGAAGGACTCGGCCTTGAGACTCACTACATATCTCTCTTGTCAGGTTTAAAGAGGGGAGGCAAGAGCTGTAGATTGAGATGGAAGAATTACTTGAGACCAAACATAAAACGAGGTGGGATGTCCCCAGAAGAGGAAGATCTCATCATCCGCATGCATAAGCTTCTCGGCAATCGGTAATTACGACTATTCTTTAGCTTACCTTCCTATATATCTTGAATCCAAAAATAAGAGAAAAGTAGAGATTTTTTTTCTAGACTTGTTTAGAGCTTAATGAGTTCGTGTTGCTACTTTTGCTGTGATGAAGATGGTCACTAATTGCTGGACGGCTTCCCGGTCGGACGGACAACGAAGTGAAGAACTACTGGAACACCCATTTGACCAAGAGACAAAGGAAAAACATCGCCTCTAATGGACGCCGCGAGGACGAGAACATCCGCACCGCCTTGGCCGCCGATGCAACCAAGGACGTACCGTGTCCACAGTCCATTACTCCACCACTAGTTCACAACGGAAGCAATGACCTCGACGTAACAGAATCGACGACGACGGGAAGGAAAGAAGAGAGACTGGAAGACGGAGAGAGATTCGTGTACGGCTGCAACATGGGATCACCGCTGTCGATGCCGGTGAGCAATTATTCCGCGCCACTTGTCTTTGATGACGAGCAGCTTGTGCCCTGGTTGGATTCCTTTGTTTTTGTCTGAAGCATTTGGATTGCAAAGAGATGAAGAGATTCAGGTGTGACGTGATACCTGTGCTGTTGTTCAAACGGTACAATCATCAACCCGGGACCAGACTCAGAGTTTGTGGCCCGGATGACTGAAATGTGAGCTTCGATTTAGGAAATCGAGCATCACTTTTTTCGCTGGCCCTATGATGTCAAGGACGTCTTTTCTTTGTTATGATTGGACTTATTGATGCAGCTTTAGCATTTGCAATATTCCAGCACCTTCTGCAGAAAGCGCTCTCTCTCCTGTGCTCGAACATGTGACCAACAAACTAAAGAAAGAGGAAAAAAATTGGAGGATAATTGTCCACAAAATCCTAAACCCATTTGTACGGCAGCCAACTCACTTCTGAACTTTTTAATTATGTCAATTTAATCCTAAACCTTTTTGATGATATGCTGATTTAGTCTTAAACCTTTCAAATATATTAATTTTTTTTGGTAATGATTCAAATATATTAATTTGATCCTAAACCTTTTGAAATAATTTATCAATTCAGTCCTAATCCAATAATCAATTATTGAGATAATTGGCCAGAAGGATTACATTAGCAAATCTTCAAAAGATTTAGAATTAAATTGACAACTCGTTAAAAGTTTTATGTCTAAATTAGTACAATTGAAAAGTCTATAACTAAATTGGCTGCTATATAATAGGTTTAAAACTTTTTGGATAATTTTCCCAAAAAAAAAAAGGGAACTAGATCAAATTAAAGTTTTGGAGGCTTATTCTATTGATTCAAACATGGGCAGCTTTATGGTACACCGGGTGTAACTTATAACATCACGAAGTGGTGTCGTAACTCAATAATGATTCATTGTAATCAATACAAGAGTCATAAAAAAAAATTGCGGAAACTCTACGCCATCGTACCTCAGAAATTCCCAACAAACACAGGATGCATTAATACTTAAAGCCTGCACTGGCCACTTGGTTATCCAGAAACAAAGAACAAAAAGCCTAAGCAACATCTCCTAGTTCAGCCCTTTTAGAGACACAATTAACATCAAGCAAAGCGCATCCCTTTCGGTTCGATTCGAGAATATGAATCCCGAAGGTACAACCTTATTAATAAAAGACAGTTGCCACCATAAGATGCACCATTCATTACTACTAATACGGGGAAATGAGAGGACGCCCAAGCCTAAAGTACCGTTGGATGAAAAAAGTCTAATCGTACACCAATACGCATGAACATCGACAGAGACCTCTCGGCATGACTACTTATGTCTAGTTCCCGCTCCCACCAGATACAAACATCTTCGCCGGGTGTGCATCATAAACTAGGAAAGTGCACACACTAGAGATTCTCATCTTTAAAGTCATTGCAAGAAAAGCCGCGTGTATGAAGGACCGTACCATTGAAATTATCTGTGTCGACGGGAACAAGAGAACTTCTCACCCACCACGGCGGAGTCCAAAGTCTTAAGTACCGAAATATGCTAAAGCTCGACTAACCTTTGAAATTTGCAGGCCGAGGATCCATAAAAAATGAGAGTTTACTGAGTCTGACATGTCATCAAGTGCATTACCCATCAAATCAGGATGCAAGGTTTTACTAGGCATGGACTGCTCGGAGATGATTTATGCACAGACTAAAGTGCTCATGGTAAGCAAGAAGGTTCGTCATCGCATCATCTCAGACTCGTAATCAGGCTCACAGATGATCATGCATTTGCACTTTAACCTCACTACAGACAGGAAAGCTGAAAGAGTGAATTGCTAGTCCGCTTTATACAATCTGCTATTTTTGTACAGGCTTTGACAATTAAATCACTTAAAGGAAATATAGGTCCCCTTCATAATACGAGAAAACAAATCTAATTAGTAATCGGCAAAGGCAGCATAGCCCATCTACAAGACGTCGTCATCCTGCTGAGGGTATAATAAGCTACTTTCGATAGGCAACGAAGGTGGAGTTCCAGGTGGGATGCAAGCAGCGCCGTTCTCACCTGCACATATGCACAATGCCTCTGCATCCCTAAGGATTGCATCAGGATCAATGTGGCCACTCAACTCGTTGATGAACTTCAGGAGCGTATCAAAGTCCATCTGCTCGCCCATTATCTTGTTGCGGTACCGCTTCAAGATTGCGACACAAGCATACAGGTGTAAATGCTCTGACAGGTGGTGTGTCCAGAAAACCTCCCATAGGCGCAGTACCTTTTCATACTCGAATTCCCTGAAAGTGCAAAAAGTAATCAGGAGGAAAGAAAGGAGAGCAGGTACAAAAGAAATGAACATAGATCAGCATATTTTGTTCCTCAACTAGAGGAATAACAAACATTTTCAGCTGTGCAACATGATTCTACCAAAACAGCAACAAATTGTTATGCAGCTGGTAAGAATGATTCTATAGATAAGCATATAGAAACAGAATTGCACTGATAAAACCAATGGATGCTGAAAAAGCTTGGAATCTTCTTAAAAAACTAGTAAAAAGTAGGTCCCAGAATTTTGTAAGTCCAGTCTTCATTGATCAAACGTTAAGAAAGTGACAACACAAACCACCAAATCATTTTATTGGTCAAGAGAAAAATATTGACATTTGGAAGTATCTGAGGTAAGGGGAAAAAAACTGAAATGCGCACTTGCAGAAACATTACTTGAAGGATGAAGAGAGGATTATAATTTAGCCTACACTGCAGATGGCAATAGAATCGACATGTTTCTTGGACTAAGCAACAATCTTCTAGATAAATTACCTTTTGAACTGTATCAGAACCCAGCGGAAGCAAAAGAAATAATTCAAGCAATCATTCTGCTTAAAATAGTTGTGCAGTGGACGGTCCAACAACTCCACCAGCTGCAAAAATTACAGCATGATTTTCAGTCCCCAAGTTTCACGCATGTCATCCAGAAGCAAAATTTACAAGAATATATACAATCAGCAAGCAGAATAAAATTTCAACGTTGTAATCCTTATTTTACAAGAAGCAACGCTCAATATCAGACACTTTACTTGAAAGGGAGATGATCAGTGATGCATTAATGGGCATGGTTAATTTCAGGCACCAAACTAATTTGCATATAAAACATAATAAATTCGCTCAAGAAGCATATGACTATTCTGCATATATTATCAGAAAAAAACTTCAATCAACATCAATAACTGTTCATTCTCTGGGTTTTTTTCTTTTATTGAGAGAGAGAGAGACCTTGCATAATGCAAATAGCTGAGAGTGCATGCCATTTTGATCTCGATTAAAATTGGGTCCAAGTCGTTCCATCAGAGCAACAAAACACCAAAAAGATTCGGATTCGTCCTCCATAACATACAATATGGGAGAAAGAAGATCACTCATACCCTGCATATTTAAAGAACAAACAATTTGTATCAAAACAGGCAAATGTCATAGACAATTGATACGGTGAACACGGGATTTAAAAGCTTAATTAAATCTCAACTCTAGCCCGGATTGTTTAGCAAGCAAGGAAAAAAAAAAACTCTACCCAGGATTTTAAGTACTTTTATTTTAATCATACCCCTTTTTAAGTTTGTTTCAATTCTATCGAAGTGTTACTTCACGTATAAGACTACATAACATCAGGGTTGATTGAATCTAGCTCCTATGAATGTTGGTAACCAGATCCGTGACTACTCTCTCTCTCTCTCTCTCTCTCTCTCTCTCTCAGTTTCAAATGTCTTCAATGCATCACATGGTTAATTTCCATCTATTCAAAGAGAGGGCTGATCCACCTCATGCCACTACTACTTGTTGGCCAGTGCATCAACAGTTAACGGTCACACTGACTAAGTTACTAGAATAGGCTAGAAGGACATTGAAGTTCACTATTAAATTCAAATTTTCTAAAGTTTAAGTTCTAAAGGAAAACCCTCTGAAGGACAGGGTTTTTAGGTATTGATGCAAAAAAGCACCCCCCTTGTCAGGCAAACATGATAAGGGAGGTTGAACCAAAAGACCATCCTTTATGCACCCAAACCTACACCAAGACATGTTGATGACCACTGTATATTCAATACAGCGATTGGCAATCATGAAAGAAAAATGAGTGAAGCCCAGATGCTTGAATAGTAAAGTGTCACTATCGAAATTACCATTCAAACACCAGAGGCTTTAGCCTTCTGGAGCGAGGACACACAAAATAACTGCCACCACAAAATAACTGACAAATAAAGCTTTAAGACATTCAAACACAGGCTGTTTCACCAGACAGCAGTAAGTGAGAACTATTACCTGACAGTAACCAAGATCGAAATTGTAAAATGAGTAGGTCAATAAAATATCTCGCAGAAGATTCACATTTGGGTTGTCATCTCCTTCGTAGAATGAGAGTGACCTATCAGTCCTAACCTTCAATATGGAAGATGGATAAAAAGTCAAACACATCAAATTCCACAAGCAGCAGCAAATATACAGGAAAATCACACCAAACTTCAATTACCACATCTTTATCTGTAAGACCTTTCCTCTCCCTGAACTTAGTGAACCTCTTTGCTTGTTCTGAGGATATACTCTGTCATACAGAAAGAAATCATTTTGCTATTGCTTTCACATGACCATACTTAGCATGCAACAATTGAGAAATGCACCTTTTATAATGCTCATGCAAAGGAAACAATTACCTACCAATTATTAGACTTCACTCTTTAAAGGTTTCATCATCTACAATTGCCATTCAGTGAATACACCCTCTACTCTTGAAAAAGTAAGGACAATGATTAAAGTGTTTGGTCCTGATTCTCATCCAAGATAGAATTAACAGTACTTTGATTCTTTGCAAAGTGAATAAATATGCATTAATCTCATTTCCCCTACATAATAGGAGACATGCTGGCCTTGGCCTACAAATCAGAACAAAGGTTTGTAATTCCTGAATTTATTGGTTGATAGCAGCTCTTAACACACATGTTCGCTGTTATTTATTAAGCCATTATGCAATATAATTATGAAAAGAAGACAGTATAACAACTGCCTCTTCTCTACTTCTCACTCAGTTACTTTAAAAGAGAAGAATATCAGAAACCAGTGTAGTTCAAATTGGGCGATTTTCTGTTCAGCTCACCAACAAGACGGATCAACTCAATAGGTATGAAGAGCAAGAACTGTGAGATTCAAAATGATAAGGGCATGTCTAGATTTATTTTTACTCTTTAATTTTTGCTTAATCGAAATCTTGTGGCTCACGTGTTTCAACTTTTTGTCATCCAAAACACCTAAAACTTTCATACTAACTACATGTTGCATAGATTGACATGTAACTTTTTGATAATCTTTTTGAAATTTAGACTATATTAAATATTGCCGAGAAAGCAAAAAATATCTTTTCGCTTTTAATTATTGGCAAACAAATAAGTACTAAATGAATTTGATTTAATTCGCGATTAGATCACAAATCACTAAATCAATGCAATTTGCTAAAAGGTGATGCTCAAATGTGCTTTCTGTGATTCATATAGAATCTGTCCGAAGAGACTATAACTGAAATATGGATATGTTCCTAGGATGATTAGGATATTCAAATGGCCGAGCAACTAGATCAAAAAGGCTAACTAATGTTGGATGTAGTAACCCATTTAGACACATGGGATATTCCCATAGCCATACTGAAGCCCAAAAGAAGGTTTGATATCCTTCTCTTTCATTTTCTTCTCTATGAAATAGTTCAACAAATGGAGGCACCGCTAACTAGCTATTATTTGTAACTTCATTTTATTATACCTAGATCATTTTTTATTTATTTATGAGGAAAGATGAATCTGTAATTTATCAAAGGACTAGGTGACAGCGTTTTGTTGTCAAATGTTGTCCATAGAATGTTCTTACCATTAAGTAATTTCACATGGGATTACTGAAGTAAATGTCATTAGATTACTTGTATTATCCACTTTTCTGTCATCCCACTAGAAAAATGGAAAAAAAAAACCCCAAATAGATCCAGAAGGCTTTGACCAAAAAAAAAAGATCCAGAAGGCAGTGACGAAAGTGAACCAGCTCCTGCTGGAAAGAAATTACCACAGATAAAAACCTATTGAAGAGCCATGATATCAGTAGGATGGGGAGCAAAAGTAACGATAGGATGACACTACAAGAAAACACAAATGAAACCCCAGAAATATTGGAAATTTTTAAAGTTTAACACAGTATCACAGACACAAGCCTAGCCAAGCAGAAATATGCATGAAGGGCACTAAACAGCATGCAGCACCAGGAGATGTTTTATACGAAGTGCACAAAAAGCAGGAAGTTATGTGGAATTAATGCATACCTGCCATTGGTGTTTTATGGCTTCATACTCTGACTTTTTCATCGACCTAAGATATTCTCTCTCCGCATACGTTGAATCAAAGGCATGGTATCCCAACAAGAGTGCCCAGACCTGCAAACATTAACGTTACTGTAACAACATCAACACATGATCCAGCAAAATGCTAAAATGGAGAAAACCAAAAAGCACTCTGTATAGACAACAAGGATACTAATAATCCATCCAAACCAAAAAAATACACACCTCTCTCCTCAATCTGTGTTCTACTCCTCCGTAAAATATTCTCTTTTTCAGTGCTTTTGAATCAATCACCCGTCCTTCAGAATCCAAGAAAGTAGCCCACTGAAAATACAATAGAAAATAACAAGGCTAAGAGGCATGGCATTCATCTATCTCTAATACGTGAAAAGACAGGATGACAAGTACCATTTACATCATAGAATGAAAAAAAATCGTCATTAATGGATTCCTTTTAAACAATTGACAGAACTTACACTAGAAGGGCAATGTTCATACCTCTTCTGACCCTAACGGCGACTGTCGTGGTTTTCCCCATACCAATGATAATTTATCAAACTGCCAAAAAGCAACATAAGAATTTGTGCAGAAAATAATAAGTGAAGAGTAACTCAAGTTTCCAAGGTAGACAGGAAATACAAGAAGGCAAGTGCAAAAAAACAAATTGCACATGAGACAACTACAAAAGTACATATGCCAAGAAATGCATTACAGCAGCAAGGAAAGCAACAGAAGAGGTACAACCGATAGTTCAGCGGTCAACAATGTAAATGAGGTAGTTACATGACATTTATCAACAGGACCACATAAAGAAAAAAACGAGAGTTCCCTAATGGCGAAGATGATCATGACCGACTTTTTTGCCTCTACAGTCAGAAGAGCCTTTAGAAAGCTTTGTCAAATTATCAACACAGTAGTAATCCATTCAAGATGATGCCAATTAATCACCTGAGACTCATTTAAGAATGGCACTAACTTGCAATCTGGTGCTGTTAGGGACCATATACTTCATTAGTGAAAAGGGAGACTATAATGAAGCACTCAGATTTCACCAAATCTCTAAAGAAATACAAAGGACACAGCAGTTGCACAATTTGAAGTTTTATAGCATGTGATATCATTATTCATAGGTTGCAGAAAATTACCTCCAGAGGATCTGGCACAACAGGAACCTCCTCAGGAGCTTTCTCTGGTTCAGTGGATGGCTTGTAAGAGTAATCATGATGGTGCAGGCTATGGTCTCTCCTATCATTACCATACCCATTGTTTAGACTTTCGCGAAGGAGTTGTGAAGTCGTTTCACGAGCAAACCTTGTCACAAGAGAGAACTTCTCCAGTACTTGAATTGAAAGATCCCGAGCAGGATCATGAACCTTTGGTCTTGGCCTCCCATTGTACAAAGACAAACTTGCAACTTCACCACTAACACTACCATCATCAATTGGCTGTTTTTCAGCAGAATGTGGAGCTGAAATAGATGTGGATGCAGAGAGTCCATTTGCAACAACAGCCCTGGGCAGCTCCAAGGAAGATAAAGTTCTCTGACAAGCCAACATAGCCTCTTTCAAAAGTCGAGCAACAAGGAAGAATGACAGTTACTTAAGTTGCCACTATCGCTCTAGCCATTGAAAAGATTCCATTAGTGAAAGTACTATTCCCTTATTGAAATTTATTGCCTGACCAAGAACAAAGAAAACACTAATAAGGATCCTTGCATCTCCATAATCTCTAATCCAAACAGTAGGTTATCTGTTTCCGTTATAAATGGCATCATCCTTGACCAGTACTCATGAACAGTTACCTTCATAAGGCGCACATGGATGGCTAAATGCCTAAAAGTACTTTCCAAAACAAAACCAAATAAAAGCAAGAGAATGCAAAGTGACCCACACCTGAAGAGGATTTTGAAAATCGTTCACAAGAAATGTGTTGGCATCGTCAGCTGACCTGAAATAGGATCACTTACTTAGAGAAACCAACAAGCAACAGGGAAAAGAAGGGCTATATTTGTGACGCAGGAGATATTCATCAGCAATTCTAAGTATCGGTATTAGTAGTAAATGGTCAAATCACTAATTTCTCTCTACGTTGCCCACTAGGTTCCTACAACTATAAAAACAAAGGTGACAAATTTTCAAGATCAGAAAATAAAAATGAACTTAAAGTAATGCCAGCAAGCACCAAATGGGCCGTCAAAAAATTTGATCTTTGTCCTTTCTTAAAGTTCGTATGATTTTACTACCATGTTTACTCCAAGTCTTAGGCTCCTAGGAGCACGGCTACAATACTACAGGGAGAAAATACATGTCACTGAAAATTCATGAAATATACCGGCCTGCTTTCTTTAATCCTAGACTTCCTTCTTAAAAGAGACCACCTTTGAAAGGTTATTACATGATGGGATTAGTATATTTCAATCAACATAATGACAGAAAACCCAACAGAGATATAGAGAAAGTCAGATTGCATGAACAGGTACTTGCTCAACATCCCAATTGGCTTCTTTCTCAAGAAAGAAGACAATATAACTGATGATTATCAATTGAGATGTAAAATCTATGGATTAAGTCATGATAATCTCCAAAACAATCAGAAATACATGGAAAAGGATGATATTTATGTGCCAGACTCTAGTCTGAAACATCATTTGATGTCATAATCATCAAAACAATGTCAATCTTGTTGCACTAAGTGCATTCTTTTACAGAATATACAGAAAAACTTCGTTAAACCTTCAAAATTTTCCTCTTGTAGTGTGTTTATAGTACTTTCATAAGCACCGCAACATTTGAATTGAATTATACAAATGAATGTAGCAAATATAACTCCACTGCACCATCTTGATGACCTCTCTCTCTCTCTCTCTCTCTCTCTCTCTCTCTCTCTCTCTCTCTCCTTTAGAAAGTTAAAAAAAATAACATAAATCAGAATTTGGGTGTTAACACTTAACAGCATATATAGACTCCAAGGCCCCTACAGCATATCATATTTAATATCTACGTCAACAGCAGACCTCTCCAACAAACAGAAGTTATTAACACCATTAGTCTCTTTCCCCAAATAATCAGACTCAAGAAGATGTGCATACTCTATCGACTATTACATCAATTTGTTTTCAAGTATAACATATTAACGCTTCTTTGCGTACCTTATACAGAGATTAAACAAGTACTATTTGAGAACTCAAGTTACCAACAAAAGGAAATCAAGGACTAATGTACCTCACAATAAAAACATGTTGCTTTATTGTCGCAAGAAACTCCTTGACTCCTCCACTATAGAAGTAAAGAGAAGGATATGCAAGTCCTGCAGATTACTGTCAATCACACAATGCATACCAAGAAGAGTCCGATTTTGCTGGACAAGGTCATTTGTTGGAAAGAAATAGAACATCATCAGGTTTGTAGAGATCAATTTCTCCAAAACTGAATACTGCTTTACAGAGTTAAAATTAAGATATCCATGTCAAAATCGAAGATCATATTGAAGAAGCAGAGTCTCTCCTCCTACATCGAACAACAGCATGCTTTCTTTACTAGCTCAAACGAGCGAACATAATTTTAAGACAGTAAAAACCCCTCTCAAGCTGTCTTATTGCTTTGACATCCTCTCTGTGTCATGCTCAGCTTATAACGAATGCTCAACAAGGACATACTATTTGGAACCAAAAGATGACCTCAAGAGAATGAGTGAATCATTGAACAGCTCTCAACTTCAGATTTCTAATAATAAAAGAAGACGTCTGTGGACAAGCTGAAAAACTAGTCGACAAACTGTGCAAAGCCACAAATATACACTATCAGCATTCTTTGCAGAAAACAATTTTGGTAGATTTGAAGATCATACTTTCCTTGACACTTTCGTCTTCACAATGACATTTCACCAATAAAACAGACAGGAAAACCAGTTATTCAATTGCTTTCCATGGATTTTCCCCCAAGACAAATTACGATGCATCAGGTCAATCAGATACCAAAGCTCCCTAATGTCGTCAATAGAGCGTTTCCTGGCGTGGCAATTACATTAGCCGATCCGCAGATGAGATATTTAAGGCAGACACTGCATGCTTGCATGGTTCTTTACCTGAGGACATAACGACGATGATGTACTGCCACCCGAATGTCGGGTTGTGGCGACGGATGGACCTGATATCGGAGAAAGAAATCCCCTTGATCGTATAAAGATTCCTATCTGCACAAACAATCCACAAGGAAACGGTCTCAGAAACTACATCCACATGCATAATGAGATCACGAAGACCCAAAAAAAGGAAGTTGCGCAGTACCTTTCTCAGACAACCTAGCGTTCGAGTCCTGACCTTTGTAGGGTATCCAGGTCTACAGCGCACAGATTAAGAAAAAAATAAAAAACAAGGAATCAACCGCCCTCAACAAGAAAACGATCATTCCCGACGATCGACACGACAAGCGAGACCGATCGACCGAGCTCACCAGCAAAAGAGACGGCCCTTGCTTAATCAACTTCAACCTCCCGCTGATCCTCTCGGAGGCCAGCTGCGACGGGTGAATCGACACGTAATCCTTCGAATAGACCACCTCCGCGCCCTCCGGCTCGGCGGACGAGCTCGCCTTGGCGCTGTCGCTCCGCTCCATGCTCACCGATCCCTGGGAACCGCAAACAGACCGAGAATCATTCAAAAGACCACCGACGATCCGTCCCGATTGGCAGAGCACGGCGATCGCGACGCCGAATGCGGGCGACGATCGAGCGACGACCGTCGAGAAAACGGAAAACGGAAGGCGGGAGGAGGATGGATTGCCTGGAGCTGCGAGGCGGCCGTGGCGTAATCGGCGTCGTCGGAGAGGTCGTGGAGCTCCGTCTCGTGCATCGCGCTTAGGGTTTTCTTGGCAGAAGGTTCTTGTAAGAGCGAGATCGATGGACGGATGGAAGGCGGGGGAAGAAGACGATGACGAGGAGGGAGGGTGGGAGCGCGGTTGCTTAGCGAGGGAGAGAATAATGGTGACGCGGACGATTTGTTTTTTTTTTTTTTTTAAATTTTTTTCATTTATATATATGTTTTTTTTTTTTTTTTTTTTTTTTTCCTCCGGTAATTGAGCGAGCCGAGAGAGGGAAAATGATTCCTTGGTGCCGTTTTTTCCCACCAATTTGATTATTGTATTCGATTATTATTGTCCTCGTCGTCTTCGAGAGGGTGAACCCGTGTGCTACCTTGGCATACACGATGATGACACGCGGCGTCGGTGTCACGACTTTTGTAAAGTGCCTATTTTGGTGATAAATTATTGAAAAAGTTATAGATCCATTGTACTTTTACTAATTTAATATTAAACATTTTAATTGTGCCGATTGGCTCTTGGGATAACTTTTGTTTGACTGAAAATGTAACGTTTTTGGAAAATATTTTCTGAAAATTTATTTTTCAGGAAAATAGTTAGTTTTCCTTTATTTGGTGATATGTGATCGAAAATATTTTCGTGTGTTTGGATCTCATTTGGAAAATAATTTTAATCCCATGATTTTATCTCCGGCAAAAAGAAATTTAGAATTTTTAAATATTTTTATTTTTAAAAATAAAAAAGAAAAAGAAGAAAAAAGAAAGAAATGAAAAGAAAGAAAAGAATAAAATATCAAAAAAAAAGTAAAATGAAGCAATTCCAGAAAGTATTTTCACCTTTTAGATTAGGGAATTCACTTCCTAATTTTATACATGAATGTTTTCCTTGATCGGAAAGTATTTTCAGTTAATTAATCATTTTCGACGAACCAACAGGTGAAAATTTGGAAAACGAATTCCTAAAAAACACTTTCCCTGAAACAAACGCACCCTTAAATCTTTTTGCATTATGTCTATTAAGTCTATTCAGTCAATTTTGGATGTCAGCCATTCTATGTGGTATGGACGACGCTGATACAGACAATTTTTAATAATATTTTAATACTTTTTAAAATTTTTTATTTTGTTTTTATTTTTTTCTTACAACTCTCACCAGCCAATCATTGCTAGCCACAAGTGAAGGCCGCAACCCTCATTGGCCACCATTGGGGAAAAAAAGGAAGGAAAAAAAAATAATTAAAAATTATCTATATTAGTGTTAGCCGTTTGACGGTCATGTCACGTAGGATGGCTGGCGTTTACGTCAATAAATTTTGTTAAAATTGAACGAATGGATTCAATTGGCAAAACGCAAAAATATTTAGGACTCAAGGTATAATTAAAAAGTTTATAACTGAATTGACAAAAGTGCAATATATTTAGAACTTTTTAGAGAATTTTTCCTCTATTTTAGTGCTAAAACTTTCGAAAAGAAGCGATCATTTAAGTGGCTCTGCGGCTCACCAAAGTAACTTAAATGGAGGTCTCACTGAATTGGTCGTTCATAGAGTTTTGATATTAAATTCATCATTTATAAAATTTTAAGTCTGACATCTTAAAATTAGAAAATTGTCTAAACGGCCACACGAGCCAAAAGCAAAAATCACAAAGCCAATATTCGACTTTGCCACTGTTTTTCTCTCTTTTTTTCTTTTAGTTAAACTCAAAAGAAAAATAAGAGAATAAACATTCTCTCCAAATTATTTCATTTACAATAAAAAAAACTCAAAAAAGAAAAGAAAAAGGAAGTAAGTAAAATTTTCTTCAACTCTGGTAACTTCTCTGAACTTGCTCTGTTTTGAGACTAAATAATGAAGCTTGGAGACTTGTAGGAAAGGATTGCTTCTCTTTGATTAACTAGGAGAATAAATACTAGGAATGTTGGGCAAGCTAATTTGACCCCAATTTCCCAATTTTCGAAAATTGATGCATTCAATAACCCAAAACTTTATGAATGATCAATTTAGTGCCAAACTTTTTTAAAGGGTCCGTTTAAGTAACTCCTTAAACCATATGAGATTTTGCGTCACCATCATTATTCGAAAGTTGCGCCACTTAAATACTCGATTGAAAAGTTTGGCATCAAAATGAGCCCCGTATAAGTTGTGGCACTGATATATGTCATTATGCCCGCTACCTTTTCATCTCATCCACACCATATCAAAATTTCCTAATGTTGGAACTAATAATATAATCTAGAGTTCGGTGAATAGATTGTTTCTAGATTTTGAAACTCTTTCATGTAATATAATAAGATGTATCTCAACAGCACCAGAAAAAGATTTAGAGAATTATGCGCAAATGGTACTAATGATGCTGGTAATGATAAATGTGAATTGTAAAATACAAAGCAATTTTTAGTGGTTCGACTTTATCCGCTAACCTACACCCACTCTTCAGAAGATAGCCTCAACACAAGTTGGATTCCACTAGTAATCTTTGAGATAAGTTACAATCAGCAACTGTTGCTCCTAAATTCAGCCCGTTAACGGCCATTTTTTCTTCGTTCAACGGTCATCTTCAGACGATCACGTTATCAGCATCACTAGAAACTTATTATCAACACAATCTAATGCTCACTACTAGCATGTGCTGGGTATCATCAGTCTGGTGATGTTGTCCACGGTTAATCCGTGAAAAAGGACTTGCGATTGTTATCCAATGTTCCTTTTAATTATATTTGCCTTAAGAGACACTGTGTGGACCAAAGATCGACTCTGCTATCTCCAAGTCTTCATCAGAGTCCATTTTGATATTAACATTGTACTTATAGTTTTCAAATCATCAAAAACTTATAAGGATGTAATCCCAACACCTAAATCTAATGTATCCCCAACACCTAAATCTAATCCTTCTCTCTCTCTCTCTCTCTCTCTCTCTCTCTCTCTCTCTCCTCCCTTTCCGCAAAAGCAAACCAGAATGCTTGGACATTTGGTGTGCCCGAGCCGCTGCAACATCCATCCTCGCCACTCCATTCCCAACGTCGCTGCCGCAGCCAACGGCAAGTTCACTCCCACGGTCTTCATCCTCATAGCCCCCGTCCCTCTTTCTAAATCATCTCTTTGGTTGAGCTCCACGCCGCCGTTCAGCTAAGACTCGGCCAGCAACTCCATACCATGGAAGCGGAGCTAAGCCTTGGCCAATGGATTCCAGTGTCGAGCTAACCCCCTCTCTGTTCTTGCCGTCGAGCCTAAGCCTCGAGTTTCCAGATCTGGCAAGGTGGCTTGTCCATGGCCACGAGGTCCGACGGCAAGGCCGAGATTCTGACGGCCGTGGACTAGCCACCGAGAAGAGGCGACGGCTGCATGCACAAAAGCTAAGAAAAAACAACAGGAGGGCGAGAACAGAGAAGAGGGGAAGGCGGGAAAGACGATGGGCAGAGATGGTGGCGGTCGGTTGCGCAGCCTGAGACGCAGCTTGGAGGGGGCAGGAGAAGGAAAGAGGAGAATGGATCATGGGGTGAAGGTGAACAGCTGATCAGCATTCGGTCAAGCCAAAAAACCTCGTCTCTATAACTTAATTTCCTCCGTGAACACCTAACCATCGAGTTCCTTCTTAAAACCATAGAATTTGCTTTCCTAGAGAAGATTTTATGATCCCATACTCTTTCCTCTACGAGCTACTCATATACTGTTCTCGATAAAGTTTCCCAATTTGGCAATTTCAACGTAGCAGCTACGTCCCAATGCGTGGATAAAGCATTGGATGTCTTAACTGCTCTTTTCTTGCCGGGTCCAAACATCTTCTCCTGGTCAGAGAACAAGAGTTCTCAAGGAAGAGCATCGGTGCAAATGAGCATGCTATTTTGAATGTGGCATGTTTCTTCCAAATAAATTAGAATATACGATTCTAACTTATCCTCGGCAATGGCTTCACTTCCTCCACCGCCGCCGCCACGATCGCTTCCCCTTGCTTTACCATCACCTCCAGTCCTTGACCCACCGTCCATGCCTTCATCAGTCTCTACCACCACCATCAACCTACCAAGTGCAGCAGTGGCGGTTGACATAACCACCCCAACTTGTCCACCATTGCCGTCCCCCACCCAGTGCTTCCAACTTCTCCATCAACACTACTCTCCACGGCCACCTCCATTAGCCATGACTAGTAGCACCACCCACAAGTGATATGACACCACTAGGGCCGCCGCCGCCACCACCACGACCTCTTTTACCTTGATTACTATGTATAATTTAGTTGTAATACGTTTAATTTCCTAAAATTAATTTATGTGGTTAATTTCGAGGAAGGAAGGTACATGAGATCCCTGGATTTTTACAAAATGTTCAATTAGGTTTGTGATATCTTTTTATGCAATCGAGTTCATAAACTACTTATATATATTTTTTTGTGGTTCTTTTGTTAAAAAAGATAATGGAAGTGCCAAAGTGGCCCTTTTGTTATATGCTCCATTGACTTCCTAGGTGGCAACCAAAAATCTCAAAAAATATTCTAAAAGGAATTTTTTAAAAAATATTGAGTAAATAAGAAAATCTGGAAAAAAATAGAAAAATATTTAAAAACACAGAGTTCACAGCTTCCGTGGCCTTTGTCTCTTTCCCGCAGCGCAGTCCAGCCCAGCCCTCACTCTTTCTCTCTATTCCATTCTATTCAGTAATCCACGTCAGCAACGACTCCAAATAATATGCTGACATGGTCTGACACGTCAACATTTCTGTCCATAATTTGTTGAAAAATGACCAACTCAAACAAAAGAGAATGGTTTATAACGACAAAATATTCAAAACTGATATACCTATAATAAATTTATTACAAATTAATTTTTTAACCACCAAAAATCCCAAACTGATACATCCGTGGCAAATTTACCCCAAACTAAATTTAAACCACCAAAAATCCCAAAATTGTGCATTTGTGACATATTTTTCTTCCGTTAGTTTTTATTAAATTGGATTAATACCATGAAAAACTACAAATTGATATTCTTATGACAAACAAAGGGTAAAACTCCAAATCGGTACATCGTTAATTGTCATGTGTCATTCAACTTAGCAATTTGACGGTAAAATTTAACGGAAACTAATGAAGGGAAAATTTATCACAAGTGTACCAATTTGGATTTTTCGGGATATTAACTCAAAGAATATATAGTTTAGAGATTCTTTTGAATAAAAAAATTGCAGGGATCTCATAGAATATTTTTACAAAAATTCAAGTACATCTGGTGCCTTTATCCCTATATTTTTCGCTTGAACAATTGGTATATGTTAAACGTATAGTAAATCAAATGAGATTGCTTAACTAGATGAACATTTTCCAAAAAAAATATTATATAAACAAAGACAGTAATTGTGTTATCATTGGAGAAATCTACACAGAATAATAAAAAGCAAGAATTCCCAATATACGACGTTCAGGTAATTTGTTAAATATAAGTAAAGGATATATGAAAAGCCCATGTCAAACTAGACATCATTCTATTATAGTATTGGAGATAAGATCTATAGGCATCAATAAAAAACTGACTATCCACTAAGCGATCCCATCGTCGCGATCCCATCATGTTTGTGACATTTTGGATTTTGGCCCGTTTTTGGGATTTATAAAACGTGTAATTTGTCAGTGCGCTTATAATAAGATCTCACCCAAGAACTGATCACTTTCGGGTTCTTGTTTTTAAAAGAGAGATTTTTGTTAGAATCGCACTCAATCGAATTTGGCCGTTATTTAGACTCCAAACTTGGCAACCAATTTCCGGGAGTTCCGGATCGAAATAAATTGAACGGTGTCGATATTATTGTGGTCAGCGTTGGTATTGCCAGGAATATGTAAAAAGTGGATTTTTGACCGGATGCGACTTTGAATTAGTAGACCTTCCTCGTAGTGTATCTTCAAGTCCTTTTATTCTTATTTTACTTTGGCCTTTATCCCCTAATATTTTCTAGGATTTAATTTGGGCCTTAGGATCGTCTTCGGGTTTGAATTCAGACCCTCAAATCGTACTCGAGAGCGCATTTATTTCCCCCCTCTCTCTCTCTTCTCTCTCCTCCTTCCACTACGTTTTTCCCCTCCCCCTTCGCGCTGCACGTCTCCTCTCCCCTTCTTCCCATGCACGTCCGCCCCTTCTCTCTCCTTTTCCTCTCTCTCTCTCTCTCTCTCTCTCTCTCTCTCTCTCTCTCCCTCCCTCTCTCTCCCTTCTTATCTTTTCCCCATACACGGCAAAGCCATGCACGCGCCCGCTCCCCCTTCACGTCTGCCTCGCCCCTTTCCCATGCAGGTCACCTCTTTTCCATGCAAACCCTTTTCTCTCTCTCCCTCCTCTCTCTCCTTCCTTCTCTCTCTTTTTCTTTCCCTCTCTCTTCCTTCTTTTCCCTTCACGCTGGCCCCGAACCGTTCGGCTTTTGCTTCTCCTTGCTGCCGATGCCGACCGACGAGCCCAGCCGTCCGCCTTGCGCCGCCGTAGCACGACCGAGCTGCACCGCCGCTCGCCAGCCGCCGGCAGCCCCGTCGGCCGCTCCCCCTTCCACCCCCGACTCCCCTCCACCTCCTCAGCTTTCCCCCCCCTCATTCGCAGCTCCTCCGCCCCTTCGCAGCCGTCGCTCGGCTACCCTCCGCCTCCGCCCGACGCCACACCACCAATCCCGGACACCGCCGCCCCTCTTGCACCGTCGCCGCACCGCCGTGTCGCCCAGCAGCACCGGCCGACGCTGCCTGCTTTCTCTTCCGAGCGCTTGAGCTCGGCTCGCCGCCGCTCGCCGCTGCAACCGGCGAGTCCCGGTCGTCGTCTCGCCGCCCAGCCAGCTCTCCAGTGCAGCCCCGACACTTGGGCGCTGCCACCATCGCCGTCGAACACCCCCCTCAGCCGCTCCACCCCACCCCAGTCCACTCTCTCTTCCTCTCTTTAACCTTTCACAGCTCGCTGCCGTGTCCAGCGAGTCTCGGCTGTCGACCAGTCGTCCGGCCAGCCCCTAACGCCGTCCCGACGCCTGAACACAGCCCCCGTCGCCGCCGAGTTCCTCTCCGACCGCACCACCCCACCTCAACCACTCTCTCTCCTTCCTGTGGGCTTCCCGTCAGCTCGCCGCCGTGAGCCATTACCGTCGCCGTCGCCACTGTCGCCGCGCCAGCCAGCCAGCCAGCCAACCTCGCCGGCCGGCCAGCCCCGCCGGTCAGTCAGCCCAAGCTCGCGGCCAAGCCTCCCTGGGCTGTGGCCGAGCTCGCTTAGGCCATTGTCCCCCCGTGCCGGAGCCATCCCGGCCACTGTCCCGCCGTGCCAGAGTCGTCTTAGCCACTGTTCCGCCGTCCTCGAGTCGTCCCAGCTGCTGCCGTCTCCGCCGAGCCCCGTGCCCGTCACCGTGCCCATTGCCGTGCCCGTGCCCGTCCCCGTGCCCGTCGCCACGCCCGTGCCGGTGCCTGTGCCTGTGCCCGTGACCGAGCCCGTGGCCGAGGGCTGTGCCCGTGGCCGAGCCTTGCGCCCGTGTGACCCTCGCCCGCGCCTAGTCGGTACTGTTCACCCCGGGCCATTTTAAGCCCGAGTCGACTTTTACCGGGCTAAAACTTGGTAAGTGTCATCCTAAACCCTATCTAGTATTTTGGGTATTCTATAGACTTGTCTCTGGTTAGAACGGCTAGGGCGTGTGTTATTATAGTTAGTTTACATTATGATTGCGTTATTTGAATTAGGCTTAATTAACATGTTTGAATCGGATATTAATGCGTGCCGATTTGAATGTCGGGTTCGTATGTTGAGGTGGCGAAATGTGAATGTGGGCCGGGTTGTAAACATGGAATGTTTGATGTAATTGGCTTGAATTTGCTTGATTGAATGGCGTGTGCTTGCTTGTTGGATTTAAGCCTGGATCGATCGAAGGGCTACGGACTTGGGACGTGTTGACGGCGGTCCGTGTGAAGGCATGAACGGCCGATGGGCCAATTGGATGCGGGCTTGAGACGTGTTGACGGTGGCCTATTAATGGTGTGATAGATCGGGACGTGTTTACGTCGGTCATTGGAATGTCTTGATTTGTGGCTTAGGACGTGTTGACGGCGGCCACTGGATGGTATAATTGGTATGGCTTGGAACGTGTTGACGGCTGTCATTGGTTTGATTGATTGTGTGGCTTGAGAGCCCGAGAGAGGAAAGTTGACTGGACCCGTGTGCGCTTTGTGATTGATTGGATTAGCTAGTGGCGCATGTGATTGCTTGGGTGGATTGATCAATTGTGAGTGGGAAGCGTGTGCCGGGTGATTGTGCTATAGTGTTGAATCATTCTTGTTTTTATCATATTTAGACTAATGTGTAGGGTTGGTTCATGATCCGAGGCGAGGTAAGTTTGTCGTGTGGAATTGGTTATTTTGCCTGGTATTTTGCCTGTTAGACTTGTCTGGGTACGCAATAGCCTAGGTGAAGTTTAGGGTGTCGCTTATTGAGACTCGTTCTCACGGTTATTATATAACCATTTTCAGATCCCCGTCCTTGAGTATGATGCCACCTAGGCGTTTTGGGGTCCTCGTGCATACGTTGCATGAGGACGATGTGTACCCGGGTCCGAACCCGGGAGAGTCTTACATTAGGCATCGCACTTACATTTGGGTAGACGTAGGACTAGAGCAGCTGGAGCGCCACGACTACCTGGCGTGGTCCCATAGGGTCGGGTTGGTGAACTCAGGGCCAATCCGAGATTTTGAGGGGTTATGTCATATCAACGAGAATGCGGTTAACTGGGAGCCCTGGGACAAGTTCGCTCTCGATGGTGAGGTGTCAGACCCCGGCAGTCCTCCAGTGAATCCCAATCCAATGCCGGCACCTGTCCCCGAGCCTGAGCCTGAAGAGGAGCCCGAGCCTGAGCCCGAAGAGGAGCCC
Source organism: Syzygium aqueum (assembly GCA_031216185.1). Taxonomy (NCBI): domain Eukaryota; kingdom Viridiplantae; phylum Streptophyta; class Magnoliopsida; order Myrtales; family Myrtaceae; genus Syzygium; species Syzygium aqueum. The sequence goes on from CM062233.1 coordinate 10,538,658, forward strand.
ATGGCGGTCGAGCAGGGAGATGCAGAGGAGAATCCAATCGAGGTAGACTCGGATTCAGATTCAGACTCCTTTGGATCCAATCCGGATTGGACGCTGTAGGGATGCTTAGGAGTAGGGCTAGAAAGTTTTCTTTTGGTAGAGTCTCATTTTGGTACTGTCGGTAGTCTACTCAGCCCCTGTCCCTTTTTGATTATGCTCGTTAAAGTTTTCGTTGTTCTATCCCTTTGTCATACTTTTTGATGTCAGGGTTGTTTTAGTTCGCTTCCACTTGCGTAATTCGTTTGGGTCGGCGACGCATCCTGGGACGTCACGTTCTTTATGACCGTTGAAGGGGTGTCGCGAGCCCGTTGGGGTTCGGGGCGTGACAATGTTCGAGCGGAGAAGTCCAAGATTGGCGATACAGTTAAATAGAAGCCCATTTTTTTGCAGATTAATCAAGGACTCTTGAGATCAGGTATAGAACGGAGAATCTAAGCATGATTTTCAACTTGCAAACCAAGTGTTCGACTAAACCACGAACCAACAATAAAAATATTTTATTTATAATTGGGGACGAGCAAAAATTTCAAAGGCGCTAATAGTTCTTATGACGTAGTATGAGGGGTAACACTGCTAATAGTAATGATGTGCTGTTGCCATTGAATATGCAATTCCATTCCTTCCAAAAATTTTACCATATTTTGAAAGGCACGGAAAGCTCCCATCAATTTTGTGGCAAAGAAGAAGAGTATGGTTCTTAAATAGAAGAGATCTGCATTTCCCTCTATTGCTCTATAGTTGGAGATAATCGGAATCAATCTCTACCTAAAACCAAACAACCTCCTACTTTTTTTCATAACATTTTCACTTGATTAGATAATATGTTGCAACGTCATGTGAACATTTTATCTTGCGCTATGACATTTTTATTTTAAATTACAACCACGCGCCGTATTGTTGCATGTTACCACAGGTGTACCATAGAAGTTTTCCATATATTTTGGCCTTTGCTACGGTTCATTGGCCTTGAGTTATATTTTATCATTCTCAATCTGACATATGACAAAGTTTTGATTGAAAATTGAATGACACACATTAATTGGACAACCGACTTTAAGACAGTTGCATTGGATGGCTAACAAGGGACATGGCGAAATTGCTGTGCACAAAAGTATGGGATTAGAAACGACCCCGTTCCTCATATATTTTGAGAGGCTGTTGAATTATACATCACAACTCTCACGAGATGAAAAGAAGAGCAATTGATTGCCTCAATTTTGGTGCACATAAATCTTGCTAATCTTTTGGAAAAAAAAATTAACCTCGACTTTTGAATAATGTAAGGAATTTATGAAATTTACGTAATTGGATTTTGTAGGGTACTTAAGAGCACTTGTCAACAATATTCAATAAGAGAATTTTATCAAACTAAAGATCGAACTATAAATCGAAGTTATATGCCTGCCTGAGACCAGATTGTCGGCGGTAGACTGATTGCTTTTGGTGGCGGTTGCGGTCCTCGATCTTCAAATAGATTCATGGGCCTTGCGCGATCGGAGATGAAATTGAATACATGAAGACAGTTTCTATTTCTATTTCGTTTCTTACGAAAACACATTTGGGATGAAAATTTTATGTAGGAATTGGAATTAAGAATGCATGTTTGATATGCCTCTTATAGTGTATCTTAATATATCTTTTGACATATTGTCAGGCTTTGGTCTCTTTATATACTATTTGGGTTTGTTAATAATAGCAATAAAAAAATTATCTCACTAACCAAAATGATTTTTTTGTGTGTAAATAATCCTTCTAGGAAAATCATCTTAATGAGTGGGAAATTACTGAAGTCATATAACTAGGGGTTTCAAAGCCAAATTGTGTATACAGACCTGAACCTGAACCGACCCAACTCAAGTCAGGTTTTGTTTGTGTTCAGGTACACGGTTATAAAATGGGTATTGTCATTCTTTTGGTTCGGTTCATGTCGGTACTCGAACCTAATCGAATTGTGTTGAAATAAAGTTGCATTGCCGACATCATATTCCGGGAAAGAGAAAAACACTATGCATAGCAACGTTAAGAAACCAGTAGAAATCACATCCACTATTGTGCATTGCCATTACCGCCACCGCCGTGGTGCCGACAGCCATTGCGATCTCCGCATCGGTCACAATAGTCTGCTTTCTCTGGAAGAGACGCCAACCCCTTTGGCCCCTATCACCTCTGTCTTTGTTCTCAAATTCGTCCAGCCATGGCGAGCCGCCCTCACCACCACTAGGCGAGCTCGACCTCGTCAGATTTGGGCGAGGTCGAGCTTGCCCAACCATGGCTCGCTGCCCTTGCCGCTGTTGAGCGAGCTTGACCTCGCCCGGATTTGGCGAAGTCGAGCCTCGCCATGGCTGTGCGATGGCGAGGCTCGCCCTCGCCAGCACTGGTGAGGGCCGGCGATGGCAGAGCTTGAATTTTTTTCTTATTTTTTTCCTTTCTCTATTTTTTTTTTTGAATTTCCTTCTTCCCCGGTGGCCGGACCGGCCAGGGGCTAGGGTTGGCTCACCAACCACTAGGGAGGCTTGCCATCGCTGGGCGAGATGAGGGCAGAGCTCGCCATGGCTGGGCGAGCTCGACCTCGTCCACAGCCATAGCGAAGCTTGAGCTCGCCAGATCTAGGCGAGGTCGAGCTCGCCCAACCATGGCGAGCTCCGCCCTCGCCGGAGCTGGGTGAGGCTCGCCCTCGCCCGTGCCATTGAGTGTGAGCCTCCCTAATGGCCGGTGAGATCACCTTGTCGGTGAGCCTCTCCCTGGTCAGTCTTGCTAGAGGGAAGAAGGAAAGACAAAAAAAGAAAAACGAAAAAAAATTCTAATTTTTTTATTAAAATAATGCCACATCAGTTGATCGATGCCAGCTAGCATCCACGTCAGCGCTAGCCAGCGTCCACGTTAGCGTCGGCCGATCAAAAGTGGCCGAATGGACTGAATTGACAAAATTGCAAAAGGTTTATGACTGAATTGGCCAAAAAAAAGTTTAAGATTGAATTGGTACAATTGCAATAGGTTTAAGACTTTTTTGGTAATTCCCCTTTATACTTATTTGATTGGGGAGAACTCATTGGCCGAGAATTTCTTAATTTGACATTGAAAGAGTAAAATTTATGTTAAATGTTAAAAATTATTAATTTAAGGAGAGAGATCAAAGTGACTCCGGTGAGGGAGTGATGATTAGATAATCTTTAGGCATGATGTGGAATGGTGAAATCTAGTTGCGAGAAAATTATTTAAGGGGAGATTTATTTTGGGAGTAGCTTTTCTAGAGGAAATCTCTCTTGAAGAAACAAAAGAAGAAGTCATATTGTGGCTTGAAAATAATAAATTTTTCTTATTTGAATGTAAAGTGTCCTGCAGACGCATGTTAACGAAATTCTATATAACATGAAATTGCAGAGGGCTGAAACAGCGATGGCGAAGAGTGCATTTATAGCTAATGTGATGCTACATGCACATGCGGTGGAGTTGTGTCTGCAGACTCTTCTCTATCTCCTCTTTGAATGTTAAGTGTCCCAGCAAACATTTGTTAACGAAATCCTATATAGCATGAAATTGCAGAGAGAAATATCACCTTCAAATTGAAGCATGTTCGATGTTTTTATGTTCAACATCAGCACATATTGCTGTCCTCTTGTCATGTGCCAACTCTTCAATCTGCTTTGCTTTAACCACAGGCAACAGGTATAATTAAATCAAGACTCATCAAATGCTTGGAGCTGTTCAGGAGAAACCAGATGACTATATGAGGCTGTAAAAAAAGGTTCCATACACGCATCAATTGTTACGAGCAAGTAAAGAAGAAAATATCCCTATTCAAAATCAAACCAAACATACCTACTGAACAAAGAAAAGAAATTCGACCAAAAAAAAAACCAAAGAAAAGAAAGAAACAGAAAAACAGAAACCTTTTAGCCCACTTAAACTAGAAAACTTGTTCAACTAAGAAACCGCTTAGACTAAGAAACCTACTTTGATCGGGTGCAGGCTCAAATTCAAGACAAATTCTTAACACCAATATGGTTGAGTTCGTTTGTTTCGTCTCCAAGCATATGTTGGTTGTCTTCTTTTGCTAATACAAGTCTACCTAATGTAGCTACCTGGATCGAGAGTATGCTTTCAATGGAAAACTAAGAAACCATATATGTATGTCTTTCCTTTTGGTGTATGCTTCTGGAGTTAATAATTGGGCGTCGTCCGATGCACAAAACTCGACCCTCTATGAGAATAGCATATGGTATATTGAGTTAGTGGTCTGTTGACGACATTACTTGATGCATGTTATTGTTAGTGATCTTATATAATAGGAAAAAGAACAGATTTCTCAGTTTATGTTGTTGACAGACCATTGACCCAATAAGCCATGCTATCATCATCAAGAGGGCCGAGTTCTGTCAATCGAACAATGCATAGTTATCAACTCTAAAAACTAACACCGAAAGAAAAGACATCTGATTTCTCAGCAAGCTTTCCATTGGTGGTGTACTCTGGATCCAAGTTGCTACATTTGGAAGAGTTACATTAGCAAAAGATGACATAACTAATATATGCTCATTGAGAAAATAAATAAACTCAACCATCATTGGTGTTGAGAATTTGTCTTGGAAACCCGATCAAAGTAGGTAAGTAGGTTTAGTTTGAGTAGGTTTCCTAGTCTGAGTGGTTTCTTAGTTTGAATAAGTTTTCTACTTTAAGTCGGGTAAAAGATTTTTCCTATTTTGGATCAAAATATATAAATAAGAGTAGTTGTCGATATCCCAATCTGCCAGGACTCATCAGTACTAAGTAATTCTTCATTGCGTCGAGATCGACGTAATTCAAATGGGATGGAACCTACTTGTATTGGTTTGAGGATGAATCCAGCTTTTCGACATTCATCCTCCAGAAGCTTTGCCTGCGATGGCCCATCAGGGTAGAAAGCAACCGCAGCTCCTCCACTGCCAGTGAACTTTGACGCAGCGCCCACTCACTGGGCCACCTCCATCATCTCCATGTTTAAAGCACCAGGGCATTCATCTCCAGACATGCTTCTGAATGTAACCACAAACAAAACTTAGTTACCACTAGTCGTGAGGCTGCATTCTGCTCATGTAACTTGACCAGCAGCATATTTCAATTCTAAATTTACATAAGCACATTGAAAGATGAAAGCTAAGCAATTGTACACTCAATCGATTTCAAGCAGCGATAAAATGGCTCAAAAATTAATTTCCTAGCTAGTTTATTCTGCCAGATGGTGATTAAACACCTTACAGATAGTTTTTTTCTGCCAGATGATCGATTGCGAACGAGTGCTGAGAACTGGGAGAAATTGAAATCTCCAGTGGCCTATGTATTCAGGGGAATGAGGAAAATTGGAGGGAAAAAAATGTAAACCCAACATTCGAGTGCTAACCTTTCCAGAATCACTTGGATTTTAAGCATAAATGAGATATGAAGGAGGGAGTAGACATGTATCCATTGGAATATAGATGCCATGCCCCAATTTCCTCATGTTTCCTTGCTGAAATCCTTCCAGGAGAAAAGAAATAAGCTACAATTTTACCGTGGTTCATACAACATATGCATGACTTTGCAAGAACGTGGTGAACACATACCATGTAAACAAGGGGCCCATATGCCTGGGCAGCCCGAAACAATTCGCAATTCCTTTCCAGAATTAAGCACAAGATTTGGTCTAACTTCCACTTTCACCAAACGCCTGACATTATAGAAGTCAAGAAGGCAATTTGAAGCAGCACACACTACAGCACTCGAACCTGAAAGCCCTGTCTGAGAAAACAAAGTTACAGTTCAGCAATATAATTAAGAGCGAAGCATGAGCAGATGAACTTAGTATTATTCTAAAAGAGAAAGGGTCTCGCAAGAAACTTGAAAGAGAAAATCTAGTTAAATCACATGTGCATCAAACAATCTATAACAACCAGAAAAGGCTAGCTCATTTCAGATAACAAGAGATGAAAAGACGTGATGACAAGCTTACGAACAATTGATACCAATGCTGATAACAATACTACTGCTGTAGGAAAAATGTAGGCAACTCAGATAACGAAGAGTAGTTGACAACACTTCACGCTTAAGCTTCTCTCTTTACAGCTCTTCCTTTTTACTTAAAATCTATAATCACTGTGCTGGCAGATACTTCAAACTGGGTAAGAAAGAGGAGGAAAGTTCCAGGTCGGGAAAGGATACAGCTTATACATATGCAAGATCTAAATAGCATCATTTGGTCAGCCTTATAAAACTTGGGGTAACATCAAATATCTGCCAACTCCAATAGCAATTATCTTTTGTATGCCACTCCTATACATCGACAAAGCAACTCTCACTTTCCTTCATAGATAACTCATAGAGAGGAGGCGAGGGTGAGGATATAAACTTGCTAAATGAAAACAGCAAGAAGCCACAACACTAATTAGTCAGTAACTAGAGCGTAAGCATAGTGAACCTAACAAAGAGTTTAGGATAGTGACTTGTGGTTACATGCAATCGACCTTTTCCATGAAAATTCACCTATCTAATTTAAATAGACAGGAAGCATTCTAAAAAGAATATCACAGGTTAGCCATTCACATTGCATAAAATGATTATCGCAGCAAACCAGATAAACGCCTTCAGTAGATAAAAACATAAAGAGCCCGAACGCTTTACCTGACAGGGGATACTTGTCTCATAAGAGAGATGTGAAATTATATCTGTGAAGATCGATGTTGTTATTCTTGTAATAACTCTGAAAAAGTTTACAGAGCGCCATGAGCAAACGAACTCCTCCGCAGTATCCTTCACTTTGCAGCCGATGCACCTGCGTTTGCACCCATTTCGAATCAATCCTCTCAGACAGCAAGAACATACAAATAACTAGCAGGATTTCTCAAAATGCAGTTGCAGAGACTGGACACACAATGTTGGTCTCACAGTAAACATCAACTCATCAGTGCACAACTTCCAACCACATTTCCAAAACTCAGGCACGAGCAAGAGAATCGAAACAAACCTAGATCGCGACAAAGTAAAATGCAGATAGATTCATGACGCGAGCACAGCAAAAAAGGAGTCCACACAACTTCTCACCGACAATAGACGCCATTCCAGAGAATCAAACCAGAACCCAGATTATACACACATTGAGACGAACTTTATAAGATGATCGAGAGAATTAAAGTGGACGAGACCTTGGACGGGGTGAGGCGTGATGACGAGCTAGTCGGAGGGACGCAATCGCACAGAGGCCAGAAATTGCCGAGGCTGAGAGAGATGGTGCGGCCATAGTAAACGTCGCTAGGGTTCCCCAAGAGACCGACGTGAGTACAGACCTTGTGCTCGACCGCCCCAACGGAAACAGCAGGGATTTGGCGCGTCAACATGATTGTGCGAGAGATAGAGGAGTCAACTGATCGTAGCCGCCGATGGGGCTCCAGAGTTGGAGCCATGGACGACACTTGGCTCCACGTGTCGTCCACTGACTAGGCCGGCCAATGCAATATTTTCTCGTCGGTGGTGACCTAGTCATTTTCTGTCGGTTGTTACCCGAATGATGAGCCTTCAGTTTTGCCTTCTACAATTATTTTTTTCTTTTTTTGGGTCAAATCCTTCTGCACGTGCTCCTTTCCGATGCTACAATTAAGTTACAAAAGAATTCTCTCCTTTGGCCACTATGATACGTCTCATCTATTTTATTTACGGGGGAGTCTAAGCATATTTATAATTGCATGCTGTCATGGCACCTCCCTGCATCGCGGCTAGAGATGGTCACGATTCGGAACCGGTGGTTCCGGTTCGTCGCCACATGTGAACCGGAACGGGAACCGCCCCTAGCGGTTCTGGTTCCGGTTCGGAACAGGCCGGTTCCGGTTCGTAATTTAAAAATTTTAAAAATAAATTATAAAATAAAAAAAATTATAAATTTTTTTTTTGCCTTCTTTAAAAAAAAATTAAAGGGCCTTAATGGTTGCTACAGGCTGTGCTGCAGCTTTTTTTTTTTTAAAATTTTTTTTTCACAGAATCGGCCCGGAACCGCCGGTTCCGGGCCGGTTCACATTTTTCTGGAATCGGAACCGGGCCCGTAGGCCACGGGCCGGTTCCGATTCTGAACCGCCGGCTCGGTGAACAGGCCGAGCTCGGGTTTGACCGGGCCGGTTGCGGGCCAAAACCGGCCTGTGGCCACCTCTAATCGTGGCTTTCCCGATTAATTACTGTGTATATTGGAAGAAAATGCTAAATTACATCACTCGTGCAGACAATTTTTGGTAACCTAAAGGTTTGATACGCGCGCTAAATCCCAGTAATACGTCTCCTTTTATGCTCAGTTATTTATTTTATTTTATTTTATTTTTGATAACCCATGGAACCCCTGCACGGCCGATAGCCGGGAGGTAAACCCTGGGGGCGACACGTGCCAGCTACCACACACGTACCACCGGGTAAGTCACCCTGCGGCGCCCGGAATTCGAACACTCAACTTTTTGCGAGAGGAAAAGTACCCGCACCGTCGACACCACCCAGGCGGGTGGTCTTATGCTCAGTTATACATGGCTCTTCCGATGTTAAAGAAGTATATCTAGTATCTATACTTATTGATGGACTTATGGTTCTTGAGTCATATATCTCAATTTTCTTGTTGATGCTACCTGGAAGATGTCGTCTAATGAGTGGGTCCACAACCATTCAAATATTTCTGCAATTCGGAGAGCTAAACTTTGAGGTTTTTCTACATTAGATTGCCGATAGTAACACATACGATGACTAGTAGCGACTAAATCCCCCGTCGGCAATTTCAGGCAAACTTTACTAGAGGACTTGATTGTATGTTCATTCAAAGTTATGCGATCAAGTCATGATGATATATAACATCTTAACATGTTATGATGCAATATTATATAACAATGTAATTGGTCAAAGTCATGTTGTTGTAATATAGTTGTTAGTTCATAACAGCCAATCACTAATGACACACCCTTAACAAAATGAATGTTAATCTTGACTAAAATGCAAAGGAAAAAAGAAGAATGTCAACATGAAATAAAAAGTTCAATCGAGAAAAAGTGTAGAAAGGAAAAAACTGCCACAATATAATTATTCGACTATCTGAAACATCTAAACGACACTGAAAGAATAAGAGTTGTGTGAAATGTTAAAAATTATTAATCTAAGGAGAGAGATTAAAGTGACTCGGGTGAGGGACGATGACTTGATAATCTTCAGGCATTACGTGGCATAGCGAAATCTACCTTTTTCTAGGAAAATCTCTTGGGAAAAAAATTAGATTTGGGATTAAAAATAATATATTTTCCATATTTGAATATCAACTGTCTTACAAACAAATCTCATTGATATGTGTCTATTATTGACTCATGTAGATTAGCACGAGGAGCATGTTTGTATTGGGCGGTCAGTTTTCCCTTCTATTTTTTTCTTATTAATAGAAAAAGCAAGTGTAAGTCAAGTCAAGTCATGCTGGACCTCATGTATCCATCAAAGCACCGCATAATTTGCACGAACCTTCCCCATAATGCCGTGGAAATTGCGCGTCATACTAAAAAATATCAGTAGAGCACCGGCGGGATTGCTTCTGCCCTAACAAAATACCAATTTGATCCAAAAAGAACAATTCAATTAATGTACCTGCAAAATTTCCATCGCTTGTTGGTTTTCTTTTCTATTTTTTTTTTATAATTAATGGAAACAGCAAGTCAAGTCAAGAAGCAGCCGCGTGGGTTCCACCCACCTTCAGTGATTGTCCTTTCCTTGCAGCATGCATGCATCGCAGCGGTTGGATTAGCATAAAGGGTCTTGGCAAGGACTACGCATCAGCCAAGACCGCACGGCACAGAGTGATGTGCGGTGGTAAACCAAAGTCGAAAGGCTGAGAATGGGCGGAGATCACAGCAGGTGGAGAAAGTGGGTGGGTTGTGTGTAGTTTCAGCACTCCTCGGGTAATCGATGACTTCTTGCTCATCTCTTCTCTTCTCTTCTTTGGTTCCTGTTTTGAGTGCTCCATTTTCTTCTGATTAAGGTGTGTGAGAATTCTTTTATTTTTGTTTGAATTGATGTCCCTCTGAATTGGGTTCTGAGAGACATTCTTGCAATTAGCAGATCTCTGGACAGTGAAATCTTGCTTTCTTTTAGGGCTCTGCTCGATCAATCTCCTCATCCCTGCGTGATGAACTCGGAAGAACAGAATTTCGAGGCGTCTTCCTCATCGACCCCTCCGCATGGAGGAGATAATGAAGGCGGAGATGAACAGCAGAGAGGGATTGACTACGAAGTGTTCTTGAGTTTTAGAGGGACAGACACTCGTACAGGCTTTACTGATCATCTCTATACAAACCTTGTCGAAGCAGGAATTCACGTGTTCAGAGACGATGATGAGCTCCGAGTTGGTGACGAGATTGGTCCAGAGCTTATCTCTAGTATTACGCAATCTAAGATCTCGATTCCAATTATCTCGGAAAACTATGCTTCGAGCAAATGGTGCTTCCGTGAGCTAGCTCAAATATTGAAGTGCAAGAGAGGCAGAGGGCAAATAGTGCTGCCCATATTTTACAAAGTGGAACCCTCACAAGTGCGACATCTCACGGGGGGATTGGGAGATGCTATCAATGCACATAAAAAGAATTTAGACAAAATGATTGTGAAGGAATGGGAAGAAGCACTCAGAGAAGTTAGTTCCATGAAAGGATGGGAATCGGAGAAAATTGATAACGGGTACATTATTTTCCTCCTTGCTTACTTTTTCATACATAGATCTTACTTGAAAATGAATATAAATATTGTCATCATATATCAAAATTTATATTTTCATTTGACAGGCATGAAGCAATATTAGTCAAAATGGTTGTCGGAAGAGTTATGAGTGAGTTAAAAAGACTTTTTCAACTAAATGTTCCCGAACAGTTGGTGGGAATTGACGATCATGTAGAACAGATTATGAGCAAGATAGACTCTAAATTCAATGGTACATGGATTATCGGAATTTATGGAATGGGCGGCATCGGTAAGACAACTCTTGCAAAAGTATTATACAACAAACTCTCTAGTCAGTTTGAGGGTCGTAGCTTTGTGGCAAATATTTGAGAAACATCTCAGCGTGAGGGTATTAAATTCCTACAAATGCAACTCATTTCTTCTATAACAAGGAAACCATGTGATGTGTCTAATGTTGATGAGGGAATCGGTATCATTATATCCCAATTTACAAGTAAGAAATGCCTCATTCTTCTTGATGATATGGATGATAATACTCAATTGAAAGCTTTGGCTAGAGACGGTAGTTGGTTTAAAGCTGGAAGTATAGTCATCATAACAACTAGAAATAGGAGTATTCTTGATGAGGCTAGGGCAAGCTACATGTACCAACTCAACGAATTGCCTTTGGATCAATCATTGATCTTATTTAGTCGACATGCATTTGGAGAGGATTCTCCTCCGAGTGATTATGAGGTTTTATCTCGTGATGTTGTATCTACTACTGGAGGTCTTCCCTTAGCTCTTGAAATCATAGGTTCATCCTTATGTGGAAAGGCAATAGAAGCATGGAAAGATGCATCAAAGAAATTGAAGAACGTGCCTGATAAGAAAGTGCAAGAGTCGTTGAGGATTAGCTACGATGCATTAGATGAAGAGGTCCAACAAATATTTTTGGATATTGCATGTTTTTTTAATGGATCATCTAAACAAATTCCGACTTATATGTGGGATGCTTGTAACTTTTTCCCGGGGAGGGGGATAGAAGCATTAAGTCTTATGTCCCTAATCAAAATTGACAAGAACGGCAAAATAATGATGCATGATCAACTAAGAGATCTTGGAAGAGAAATTGTTCGTCTGGAAAATCAAGAGAAGCCTCAAAAGCGTAGCAGATTATGGAATAAGGAGGAAGCCAAAGATGTGCTTGACAACAACAAGGTAAGAGTTTTCTCTACTTGTCTTAGTCAATGAATGTGAGGCCACCTTCTCTTTCTTGTTTGAAATTAAAATTATAGTCAATCCCGAGTCCCCAAAGCTTACCATTTCTACTAGCAAATGAGCTCTTTCAATTAATTGTTGTCATTGCCTAATCTTAGGACATAATTGAGGAGCAATTTCTTGGTTATTGATGATACAAGTGTTGTGATGAGGACACTCTCCTTTAGTAACTTCAATGGAACACCAAACCTACAAAAAAATAATTTGTGACAATGAACTTCTAGAGAAAGCTTGACATTTATAATGTGTCAGAGTTCCTGCTTTTCCCATGCATCTGTTTGATGCACATATTTGATGTTTGGATTCTTTCTTTTGATTTCTTGTGAGGTGTTCTCTTCCTATTTTTTTACCGAGTATTGACTTCTGTTGTCACGATTAGCAATCTTGGTTCCTGTTTTATTCAAGTTGGGTTAAATACAGATTTAGTACCTTAAGTATCACCGTTTGCGCGATTTAGTCCGTATCTTTTTTTTTTTTTGGCTCAAGGTAGTCTGATCAGATTGAGTTAATCACACATTTGCATTCTAATTAATCCTGGAAATTACGAGATATTACATTACAGTAGAAAATGCGAAGTAAATATTAAATATCGTGCATAGCACAAGACTTCTACTACCATAACGGTCTACAACACTAGAAAAGTATAGAATGTAAACATTATTTTCATGCAATATAAAAGAAGACGTTGTATCAGTTGTCTAAGACAAGTAGAGAAAAAAAGGAACCAAGATTGAAGAAAGGAGTAAAAAAAATTAAAATATTATTAAAAATTGTCACGTTAGCACTGATGTTACCACGTAGACCGGCCGGCATCCACGTCAATAATATCTGGCCAAGATTAGCCGGAAGGATTAAATTGGCACAAAGACAAAAGGTTTATGACTCAATTGGCATAAAAAAAGGTTTATGATTAAATTGGTACCAATGCAAAATGTTGAGGACTTGTCTGACACTTTTCCCCAAAGATGAAGGAGTTTGATGAATACACATATTCTAATAATGAACCTCTAACTAGCCTCAATATGATAATTTTGAAAACATTAGTGGCTATTTTATGACGCGTGGGCAAATTTGAAACTAGCATGAAAGTTGGAGATTTCTTTTTAGACAAAAAAAAAGTTCGGGCAGAATTGAATTGAACCTAAAGCTGGAGGTTTTTTAAGAGAATTAGATCAATCAGTATAACTTATATCACCGAGAGTAAAGAAAGAAAGCAACAAAACATAGAGTATGTTCTGTAAAAAGAAAAAAAAGTCATCCATTAATAACTACGCCACTGAAAATGCAAAGAGTAGTGTCTGGTCCAAGCATATTTCTTCCTACAGAGGTATCTATTCATCATAATATGAATAATACTATTTGTTAAATGTCGTTTCTTGGAAAGAAATGTCTTTCCATGCAATAATATAGAAAATGACACAAATCGTGGGTTCCTACTATCTTGAATTTGAGAAAGAAGAGAATCGTAAGTCGCATAACAAACGAACCAAATCAAAAATCAATTGAGTCTACCTTATCCTTGAAAATGTGAAAACTGATGCATATTTAAATGCACTATTTTGAATAGAAGTGTTGGTTACTGAGAATATGTTTAAAACTCTATTCATCTATGTTATTTAAAACATATATGGCTCTTTCTTGATAGAGAATCATAAACGTTTATATTTTAGTGCTCACATAATACTACCTTTACAATTTCTTTGGAATTCAAAACCATATGCTTACATAGAAGTAATATTGACTAAATATATATATGCACACACACAATTTTTTAATCCAATCGACAAATTTAGGATAAGAGATAATGTTGATCCTAAATTTTTTAAAATAAATTATCATCATCAAATAAGTCTTAGAACCATGCGTTTACGTAATAACAACTAATAATATCCTTATGTTTTAAGACGATCAAATGCACAATTGGAGATAGCCCTTATCACTTTGTAATACTTAATTTAAGTCAAAAGGTTTTTGTTTATTATTAGACCTAAATGTGAAGGTTATCCATTGTCGCGTTAATTTTATGAAGAATATTTATTAGTGAAAAAAGTGACTGATGAAATTTTACTAATGAGAATAATATGCGTAAGATTAGTAAAAATAGGGGTAAATTCAAAACAATGACTCATTCCAATACTTCTAAGTTTAATTTTTCTTGTCATGTAAATAAATATGGTTTTGAATTTTGTGTGATGATTAATTTTCATTATTAGCATGAAAGCTTAAAGGTACGCAGCTAAAAGCGATTATAACCTATGGATGATTTGTACAAGCATGGATGATTTGTCCAAGCACGTGCAAAATATAACGAAGTAACAAAATTATTTAAAAGCATGCTACCGAATAGAACATTGCTTTTCAACGAGCATATTTTTGCACAAATAAAAATGTAATAAACTGAATAGAACATTGCTTGGAACTGACAAAGGGGGTATTTGTAAAGTTTTTTACCAAAATACAATAAATATACTAGAATGTAGAAACTTTTGAAGGAAAGATAAGTAGTGTGATCTCCTCAGAAAGAATAAAAGTTTGAAGGAAAAACTCAAAATCACCTAATAAATCATCCATGTACCTGAAAAACACTCGCGGGAGAAACACATGATAAGAAAGAAATATAAAAAACAATCACGTACTTTTTGTGATGACATTCTTGTGTTCATTTTACTATCAAGAATTGCTAACAAGGTACACCAAAAAATAGAGGGGATTGTACAATTGGGATTCTTAACTCTGATACATGTTTTAATGGCAAGTTTGATGGATGTAATTGGATTGTAAGAATCGTGTTGCTTTACATATAAAGGATGTGAGTTTGGGTTGTGTTGTTTCACATGTAAACGGCTTGAATTTTGATAGATACATGTGAAGTACTGTGTGCATAAATAGAGGCCTTTTAGGGAAAAAAAAAAGGGTTCTGTTTTGGGAATTCAAAAGGTACAAATGGCGAAAGGCATTAGAAGAGAAACATTCCAAAAACGCCCTCTTGAGCTTCACATTTTTACATAAATAAGATATGCAACCACAACCTGTCATGTGATTAGCCTAGACCATAATAGTATGACAACAAATTGAAATTAGTCCATCTATTTTTATATACAATTAGCCTCACCTCATCATGCAAAAATTACTGTCCATAATGTTTCCGAATTGTAGGGCACTTGCAAGATTGAGGCCCTCCAAATTGGCAATGGCTGGGGAAAAAGCTACACATATGAACAATTTAAAGAACTGACCAATTTGCGATTCCTTCAAATGAAGTTTGGGGGTCTCACTGGAGATTTCCAAAACCTACTTCCTAATTTAAGATGGCTTCAGTGGGAAACTACTTCTTGGGATTTCGCAGCAGATAACTTTCAACCAAAGAAATTAGTGGTGCTCGATTTGTCTGGGAGTGGGATTTCGGATGACTGGGGAGGATGGGGTCCACTCAAGGTAAGATCTAAAGCAAGCATACCTTATAAAATAATAACGTGTTGTCGAAGGTCCAATAGCACCAAGTTCTCTTTTCTTCTTTCGAAAGAAACATTTATACGATGGTGACGTAGCCAAACGCTACTGCTTAAGAAACATTTAAGTAAAACAAACATGAAGTAGTGGGGCATCAGAGCAATGATAGAAAGGAACCGAGCTATGAGACATTTATATAATTTTTGAGAAAGTCTAAATAAAAGGAGTACTGGCGCATGTGCATTTTTTTTTATTAATTTTAAAAAGTTTAAAATTGAACAAGGAGTAGTGGAAAATCACACGTTGCAGTGGTCGGTCCAATCTCATTGAGGTATCCCCTCTTTCTTTCAGATGGCAGCCAAGCTCAAAGTTCTCAACCTTTCAAAATGTAATTACTTAAGAAGAACTCCTGATGTTTCTGCTTTCAAAAGCTTGGAGATTTTGAATCTGGAAGATTGTGGGAATCTAGAAGAGATCCATCCTTCTCTTGAAGACATCAAGACCCTCCTCTCTTTGAACGTCAAGAGATGTCATAGACTGAAGGAGCTACCAGCAGGAGTAGGTAGAATGGAAGAATTGAGGGAGCTTTTCTTAGATGATACTGCTATACAAGAGATTCATATTTCAAGAGGTTGTTTGATGAAGCTGGAGACTCTAAGTGCCTCATCGTGCAAACGACTTGCTCAACTTCCAGAACTGATGGGCTCCATTATATCGCTAACTCAGCTGAACTTATCTTTTTCAGGGATTAAAAGATTACCGGAATCTATGGGTTCTCTTATATCGTTAACTCTACTGGATCTATCTCAGACAAGGATTAAAAAGTTACCTAAATCTATCGGTTCTTTGAAGGAGCTCGTGACTCTTGATCTCTCTGATTGTGCATCGCTAGTTCGCCTACCTAGCTCCACAGGCCATCTAGCATCTCTACAATTCTTGTTGCTACGAGGATGCCTCTCGTTGACTGAAATTCCCGATTCAATCGGAAAGTTGGCATCATTAACTAAGTTGAATTTAAGATGGACATCAATTACGGAATTACCTGAAAGCATTGGGAATTTGCAGAATATGAGGATATTGGACATTCGTGACACTCGCATAACGAAATTGCCTAGTGCCATTGGAATGAAAGAAGGCTTGTTGGCTTCAGCTAGTGTTGTTCCTGCAGTTGAACTATCCACAATGACAAATGGAGACAACGCCTCCAGCATCTTAACAGAATCGCCTAGTGCAGTCGCAATGTTGGCTCATTTTGTGTTATAATTTCAGGCCTAGTTCACCCTAAGATCTCCGTGCTTTCTCTTCTTTGTCAGGCGTGTTGCTTCACTGCAAACTTAGGTGGAAAACGAATGTCGCGAACGCTATATATGGACTGTGTCGTGAGGCACTAACTCTGTCACTTCGACTGAGTATAATATTTTCCAAGTGGTTCGCGAGTGAGATTGAGATTGAGATTGAATGATGCATTTGCATCTCTTATTTGATGGAGTGGAATTGGTCAATTCTATGATATTGCCCAAACGGATCACGAGATGGGAGTGGAATATTGTGATGTTGTATGCTCGTACATGTCTTATTTAATTATTCATCAGTTGGAATCTTCTTTACATTAATCTTACTTTGGTTTTTCATCTATATAAATAGAATAGTTATACATACAGAGCGCTCTACACCATCTGTCATTGGATTGAGGAGGATGATTTTGATCATGGACTGTGATATTGCAAATTCTTTATTCTCTATTATATTCAGTTTGTAGATTATTCTAGCGACAGACCAGAACATTTGACTAGTCGGTATTCACTCAATCGAATCATATATATATAACGAAATGTCAAAAAGTTCATATCATGTTATGTTAGTGTCGTGGACAAGCGATCGAACATAAAATAGACTAAACAAGGAAATAGATTGGACACTGTTTTGCTGGAAATGCTCCCGCGACGAAATATAATTCATCGAACGTCGTTCTTCGGTTCTTAATGAGAGGAGACCGGGTTCCGTGACGACTCCAGAGAGGAAATATCCAGGAAGACAAGGAAAAACTATGAACTTTTACGTCGAACTTCGAATCGGACTGTATGTACAAACCGTGCCGGAATTTAATCAACGACAAAGCTTGAAAATATAGCCACACACGTACACAAAGATGCAATGCTGAAATTTAATCGACGACGCAACACCCGGGACAGAGATACAAGCCGGAATTTAATCGACGACGCGAATCGAAAAGCTATAACTAAGAAAAGATAAAGTGCGGTACATGAAAGTAAAAATAATTGAAAGATAACATCATGTTTGATTTTCGGTGGTGGGCTCTCCAGTAGATGGCCAGTGATGTTTATAATGATTGCATAATAACTACTCTTTAGCGGTTTTCAACAGTTGTGCGCATGTTCTTCCATTCCGAAAATCTTGCCTTCATGTCCATGTGATGCTATGATTCTGCTTTCAAAATAACTATCCCACGATCTTGTTTACAAGTGATAACTGCCTTATGATCATGCTTTCAAGTAATTGTTTCCTCAAAATATACATGTATGCTCCTTAGTGGTTTCCAACAGTTATATTGAGTCGACTACCTTGACGGTTTATTCAACTTCACTATGTTGGTGGTTGCTTCGACCCACTACGTTGAATGTTACTTCTTCAATAGTTGTATATGAGGTTATCGACTCCACTTTTTGTTGATTCCTTCAAGTTGGCACTTCTTCACTGAAGTGTATTAATTTCTGCATTCTAACCAATCACGACCGTCAACTTCCTTTTAATTTCGACAGCTCTATAGTGATTTGTTGAGAAAATTCAAAACATAAAAGTTGTAGATCCAGGAGTCTTCGTTCTTTTGGCTTTGGAATCAGGTCAATTCGATCTGTCTCGAAGAAGTTATGACCATTTTCCCAAACTAGCGCAAAACTGAAATTTCATCGACGCCCTCGACTAGATGAAGTCAAGACCGTCGACTTCCTTTAACCTCGATAGCTTCTACAGTGATTTTCTGAGATAACTCAAAACATAAAAGTTGTAGATCCAGGAGTCTTCGTTCTTTTGGCTTCGGAATCAAGTCAATCCGATCTGCCTCAAAGAAGTTATGACCATTTTCCCAAACTAGCGCAAAATTGAAATTTCATTGACGCCCTCAACGAGACTAAGTCACGACCGTCGATTTCCTTTAACCTCGATAGCTTCTACAATGATTTTCTGAGAAAACTTGAAACATAAAAGTTGTATATCCAAGAGTCTTCGTTCTTTTGGCTTTGGAATCAAGTCAATCCGATTTGTATGGACGAAGTTATGACCATTTTCTCGAGCTAGAGCAGAACTGAAATTTCCTTGATGAAGTTGTAACCAGTCTTGTCAATAATACCCAAAAATTGGTCATTTTTTGGTGTAAACATATATACATAACACATGTCTCTGACATGTGTCCCTTATGTTGGCAACTTGATGATATTTGCTTCTATGTTATCTCAAGTCTCCGCCATGTGTCCCTTGATAATCTTTGGCACAAACGAACCATGTTGATAAGTTGGCCATTTTTTGGTGTAAACATACACCAAATTTATGTAGTTCAATTGGTGTAACCTAAGTCCATAGAAAGAGCGACAAAAGATTCTACTATAAATCAAGTGATACAATAGTTATTATAATCAAACTTGAATCACTCAAATATATTTTCAGTGTTTCTCAGCCCCAATTACACCCAATAATTAACACAATGTTTACCTCCACAAATTCTGATGAAATAATATCTCAATTTCATAAAGAATTCACAAATCTACCACAAGGTTTATTGGCTTCAACACTTTTGGATTACTCCAGTGTGCAATTCACAAAGAAGTTGCCTCTTAAACACTCTTCACAATGAAGACGCTTCTTATAGATAGACAAGACTTTGATTCAAAATAGGAAATTTCTTTTAGGAATCCTATTTAAACTAGAAAACCACTCAAATAGGAAACCCACTTGAATTAGGTTAGTTTCTTTTTTAGGTTCAAACTCGATACATATTTTCTAAATTATTTTTCACCTAGATAGGCAAGCTTTTATACCCACATGAACAGTGTCCCGTCACCACGGGCAAGACCGGCTATGCACCCAATCCTCATCGGGAAGTGCCTGTTAACACTTAATTTTTGCCTATCCGTTTTAGGTTAATTACATATAAAATTAGGGGTTAATTTTTAATCCCTAAACAAACATATTTTCATTAAATTGTATGGCATATAGATATTAAGTGCATTTGCCTTAATAGGGTCTATTAGGCATATTTTTCCTTAAAAAAATTCAAAAAAACTCAAAAAAATCCGGGCCGATCCAACCCGGTTCGAGTGGATCAGATCAGCCCGGCTGGGTCTTATTCCCCTTTCCCTTTTCAAGCGCTGGCCGGCTCAGCCCCTCTCCCCTTTAGCCCGGCCCAGTCTACCTCCTTTTCCCTTCACATTTTCTCTGCAAAGAAGCAGAGGGGAGACGCTGGTACGGGTGAGCAAAACGGAACGTGTTGCAGAGGGAGACGTCGCGCAGCGGTAGGGGATGTCGTGCGATGCTGACAATGTCAAAAGTGTAGCCAATGGTCCCGAAGAAAAAGGAGCGACGTCCAGGGATAAAGAGGGGGAGAGTGCTTGAACAAGGAACAGAGAGAGAGAGTTTGAGGAGAGAACGAGGTGGAAAAAGAGAGATCTTGAGGGCGAGAAGAGAGACCAAGAGCCTCGCCCACTCGCCGGAGGGCCATCCGAGTCGCCGCTGAGCCTCCAGCCATCGTACCTCGTCTTGGCCAGCCGTGAACCAGGTGGGTCTTCTTTGTCTTCCCCTGTTTTGGTCCCCCTCCCTTGCCTCTCGGGTGCCGGGCACACCGAGTCTATTTGGTGATCGGCCGGCCCCACTTAAGGAGGATAACGCTTTTTTTACGTTCAAAGAAGTGTTCTTAAACGTTGTATGTCGAAGAGAACTCATGAACCCTGTCCAAATCGACCCTATAGCTCCCATCTTTAGTCGCCTACTACCTGTTCGATGAAATGTCCCAATGAATCAACGTAGGTTTAAAACGCCACGATGATTTTCAGTGTTTTCTTACGAACTACGACAAATTTGTCACGAAATATGGCCGTTTAGACCTTTAAATATCACCTTTGAGTCAAAGAATCACACTGAATCTCAGTCTTAAGCCCCTGGTTGAACTAGCACATCACATGTTCGGGGAAATGTCTAAATGGAGGTCTGAATCACATTTTTTTGGAATCAGTGCTTGGAACTCGATTTTTATGCTTGATTAGTTCTCATATATGTCGAATGGTGTCTGACTTTGTATTTTTTCGTTGTGATTTATTTCGGTTTTGTGGCATATCTCTCGTCGTTCGAGTTGGCCATGGACGAGACCTTCACCAGAGATCTATTCCCCACACCGGCGTCGCCCGCGGTCTGATGCCGCTACCGTCGGTTCACTATCCCCGTTTCATATGGGTGTATGTCTGTTTGTTTGCGTTTTAGCACGTATTGTTGCCGTGGGAAATCTAGTGATCAAAAAGTGAAAAAACGGCCATCAAAGTTGGCGTTTTGGTGGCTGGTGGTGCTGGATTAAGGATGGTGGTTCGGTGATGGTGTTATCGTGATTCTGGTCGGAGCAGATTCGACGTCGGCGCCAGTCGAGGAGGCTAGTTTTGGTTCGGTGTAGTGGTCGCCGGTGAACCACTGAGAAGAGGACGTTCTCGGTGGGAGTTCTGGGGAAGAAGACGTCCTGGAGAAGAAGACGTCCGGAAGGGGAAGAAATACGGATAAAAAGTACCAAGAAAAAATAGAAAAAGAAAAAGAAACCAAAAAAAAAGAAAAAAGAAAAGACGAAAAAAAATTAGAAAAGAAATAGGAAAAGGGGAGTCCTGGGCGGGTGGGAGAGCCGGGTCAGGGGACCGGTCTGGAGTTCTTATTTTATTAATAAAAATATCCAGATGTTTAAAAAAATTCAAAAAAATTCAAAAAAATTCGAAAATGTTTAAAAACTCAAAAAATGTTAAAAAGTCTGAAAAAAAAAAACATTAAAATTTCAGAAAATTAAAAAATCCCAAAAAAATCATAAAATTAGGAAATGCTTAGAAATCAGTTTTTTGCTTAATTTCACTAGATATTAGTGTTTATTTCATTCTAGACTTAGTTTAAAACTTATAAAAATTGAGAAAACCCTTTAAAAATTTTTCAAAAATTTGAATAAGCCATTAGGACTTTACTTTAAGGCTTTTGATTGCCTTTTCTTTTTTAGAGACAATACTAGGTCACTGGTTGTTTATTTTCTTTATGATTATTTGATTGCGCACATTTAATGTATTGGTTGTTATTTTCTATTTTTAGAACGGTTAAGTAGAATCTTAAGCTTTTTCGATAGGCTGCCCGGTACGTTGGTTTGTGAATGTTTAAGTTTAGGTACTGAAAGAGCACAAGTTAAATCGCTAGCGTAATCAAGTCTTCGATCTTTAGAATCTTTGATTTTTGCACATATTGAGACAACACTCCCACGTCTCCATTAAGGTTTCTAGCCAACCCTTGACTATGGCTAGTGGTGACTCCAATTGAATGCTTAGTTTAGACAATTCTCGTCGTATGAGATATGAGGCTTGAGAGTGCATCAGTCCTTCGATTAATGAACCATTTGGTTTGTTTATCAAACGAATCGATTAATGTTCACATTCACCAACAAATACTTCCAAACCTCCATCAAATATTTATTCCCCCCGATTGGGATGGGTAGATCGCGACAGTTTGGCGACTTCGTTGGTGACTTAAGGATTTAGGCCTAATATAACTTTATTGTTTGTTAATTAATTTGGTCTTATGGCAGCTCATCGTGAAAGCCAAGGTAAGCTCGCTAATGTTGTGTTAAATGGTTTTGTAGGTTGAGAGTTATATGGGGTGGAGTGTTTGTTGACGTGTTTGTTTGTAGATTGGTGTAAGGGGTGTATGTGTATGTGAATGAAAATAGAAATGTTGTTTTGATATCAATTGTTGCGCATGTTTTTACCTACTTTAGCACTACACCTCGCACACACAACCTACGATCTAAAACCCTGATCGCCTTAGGAAACCCATTGGAGGTGCCAAAAGTATGGAAACTATGCGGGAAAGGACCCATGGCTATCCCCTTTTGGTTTTTCCCATTTTCAAATAGTGATAAAGTGGACTGTCCAACGCAAGTGCGGAGTGGGGAAATCTCTTTTGATCTATTTGGGATGGAGAACGTAAGCCTTTAGAATCCCACCTTTTAGTGAACCTCACTAGTGCATCTGAGTGTCTTTGTGATTTGAAAAAACGATCGTCACTCACTGTAAGTATGATTTATCTCATTATTGGTTCACTTTGAATTGAAATTTTATTTTCGCAAAATCCATGGAAATCAATTAAATGCTGTTGACACCTAAATTTTGACACGACATTTAGTGTAATTTGCATAGAAAAATAAGGATTAAATTTTTAACCGTAAACAAAAATATTTAAATTGCATAACATATAGTTTAGATTTAATTGCATTTTGCATCAGATTGGCGGTGGCAAGCGAGTTTAAAATTCGTCGAACGAGACTCGGCACGCTCGGAATGCAAGGGCCGGGAAGTTCAAGTCGAACGGGCTCGGTTGTTTTAATTTGAGCTTAATTCAGCCCATTGTGTTTAATTAATTAGAAGCCCACATTAAATCAGCCCATTTTAATGTTAATTAAAATTAAGCCCAAGCTTAAGCCCACTAGGATTAGAGCCCATCTAAGTTGACCTAGGATTAGTGCTATATATACATGTTATTAGATCAGAATTAGAGGGGGAGGTCACAATTTAAAGATCAGAAATTTTTAGAGAGACATAAGTGTGAGAGAGAGGGAGAGAGAAAAGCGACGTCGCGCATCACCACCGGGGATGCCGCGCGTCGTCGCACCGCCGTTGTCGCACCTCAACCGCCCATCGACGTCGCTACCTTTCACCCAACGCTGCTGCTTTTGCTCTCTCTCTCTCGCCACAGAAGCCCAAAGATGCCTTGCTGTGTTGAGTCCCCTTTGGCGTCAACGCGGACGGTTGCTGCTTCTCTGATTCTTCACCAACGCTGCTGCTCCTCGTCCACTTCCTCCCAGAATCGCTCACTCCACAGAGCTTATTTGTGGAAACTCAAAACACGAAAGTTGTAGATCTACGAGTCCTTGATCTATGGCTTTTGGAATCGGGTCAATCCGACGTGTATTGAGGAAGTTACGCCCATTTTTCCGGAATCGTGCAGTCCTGAAATTTTTTGTTCGGAGTCACTCGCCCACGCACGCATCAAATCCACCGAACAGCCGCCGCGCCGTGAGCCTCGCCGGTGCCCGTTGTTGTCATCGTCGTTGCAATCTCGATCGACAACTCAATCCCGACCTCGATTCAAATTTGGAAGTTATCCAAATTAGGTAAGATTATTATCCGATATATTTTCAGAATGTTCTAATTTCCTAGTTTGAATCGTTTGGAATATTACATGTATATCCGGTAGATATGGATAATATTTGATATATCCGCGATATTTTCAAATATTTAAATTAGGAAAACTTCCTAATTTAGCAACGTATTTGGACGACTATCCGACCTTAACCCTAAGGTCCGATACGCAGCGATACGGGAAATCATTATCCTATTCATAACCACTTGAATGCGATAATGATTTTGATTCGCTTTCCAAATTTGAATGATCGAATATCCGTTAATATCTATAACCCTTTAGATATGACCGATATTTCGAATTTTGTGCCTAATCTGAGTTTGAAACGAATTTGGCGGATCGCGTGGTTGATTTGAATTGTTTGCTATCCTTAGTTATTTGATTATCTTTCTTTTTCAAATAAAAACAGAAAATTCAAAAAAATATTAGTTAGAGTTTGAATTAGAATTTTTGCATGTCTAGGATTTTTGAATATATCCCGAAGGATAAGATAAATATTTAATTTAAATTAGGACTTAACGTGGCATGTTTCCTAATTTAAATTAAGTATTATTTCAAATCCTAACGGATTATTCACGTTATTTATTATTCCGAATTTTAATCAAAAATTCCAAAAAGAAATCATTCTAGAGTAGATTAAGTCATCATAAATTGCATGTTAACTTAGGTATTTTTGAATTTCGAATTTTAAACAGAAAATACCAAAAATAGAAGTCATTAGGTTGCATGTTATTTTAGGCATGTTTTTTATTCCGAATTTCATAAAGAAAAATACCAAAAATATGTCATTCTTTCGTCATTAGAATTAAGTCATGTCGTCGCATGACATATAGTTTGCATGCTAGGTTGCATTAATTCGCATGTCATATTTTTTGCACGTCATTGCATATAGATTAGATTTCATTTTTAAATAAAGTGAAAATCCAAAAAAAGGAAATTGAATGAGTTGCTTGTTAACTAGAGATCATATTAGGGTTGCCTGTATGATTTTTTCGCCAACAATGCAGATGCTTGCGTTACATTCAGGTACGCTGTTCTCTTAAACTCGCAATTTATTTAATGCTTTTCTGGGTGTTAAATTGGTGGTTTGTGCACACGCATGAACACCTCACATGTTAGTAATTAAGCTAAAATGAATCCAAACTGCTTGCCAAAATATTTTTGAAATGAAAAGGTACCGAAAGGGCGTTAGACTAGATCTAGCGTAATCAAGTCCCCGGACTTAGAATCTCTGGTTCGTAGGAATAAAACATATCTCCCTATGTTTTATTTAGGTTTCTAATCAGCTTACCGTAAAATGATTAGTGGCGACTCCAAGCATGAAAATATTTGCATGTTAAGAACTTAAACCCTAAGTTGCGAATTGGTAGGGCTTGGGAGGGCCCGAGTTAAGTTCAATCTTAATAATCCATTAGCCCGAGAAAAATGATCAAAATTTTTTAAGGGTCGCGACAAATGCCCAACATGATTTAGGCCTATAATAAGAAAATTCCTACATGCAACGTTGGCCAATAGTTCTCATCTGACCCCGTAGAACAATTGGTTTGTCGGAATTTTCAATTGTGGGTCTAAGATCAATTTTTTTTTTATGACCCAGGAACCACCGTACAGCCGACAGTCGGTGACGTAAACCTGGATGATGCTAGCGCAAGAACCCACCACCCACGGTGCCGCACTTAAGTCTTGCAAAGTGTGCACGTGGAGAATCAAACCCCCCAGCGAGATGGGGGACGTCTGCCCGAGCCAACGCACCCACAACGGGGTGGGTAAATCTAAGATCAATTTTTGTCACTAAATTTTTCAAAGTCAACATTGCCATTTGAGATGTCGAATTGAAATTATACTGGATGTTTGGATCTTTCAAAATTGAAATTTTTTCAAAAGTAGATTCACATTTTAATGGGTGAAGTTTTCAAAATTAAAGTCACAAAATTGTAGGAAAATTTCTCGAACTTAAATGATTGAAACTAATTTGGTTTGCAAAATCTGAATGGGTGTTCGATTGAAAAACCATGGAATGATCTTTCAATGATACTTTCTCTTACAAGTGAAACAGTGGCAAAACACTTAACCCTCGTAAGCGGGGATTCGGGGGCGAAGTGTTTTTGCCCTGCTTTCATTCATTATAAAGGACGGCCTCAATGAGAGATCAATTTTTTCATTCCCATACTGACATTGTCTTTCTTTTGCAGGTTATGCATAACAGTCGTTCCTTGAAATTCTCTTGATTAGTCATGCGAGGGAGTGGACTTCGAAGCTAGGATGAGAATTATTTACTGCATTCCTCTATGCAAGAGTCTTTTGTACTATGTTCTTGTCTTTATTTTTAGTGGAAACCATGTTTTGCATTTTGGATTTCGATTGTAGACCCAATCGAGTGGTTTTGTAAATCATGCAACTCACATTTTTGGGTAAAGAAATTCTAGTTCGTAAATATCGTTTTGCTTTGAGGACAATTGGAGATACTGCAAGCTAGCCATATGGGTTGAATTTTCATGGAAGCGTGGGAGAAGCATTCTAGGATGGTAAATTGCAATCGTTCTAATTAAATCAATTTATTTCGAAACTGATTTGTTCATACATTTTCTCAGTAACAGGTGACAATGGAAAATTTTGAAAATTGGTATTTATCTCCCGTAGAAGACAGAATTTAAATCATTGCCAAATGTTGTGCACAAAATTTTAAAAGCCAGGCCAAAGATTGGTTGATATAAGGAAAGCATTGAGTTCGACAGATGCCGAGTTATCTACTGATGAATCTATCATTCGTCCATACTAACACTAAATATTGTAAGATTGGTGGAGCTGTCCTAAGCTCATGGATGAATGGCAGTGAAAATTCTTTACATCCAGCGATTGATGAAGAGAGTGTTCATGGAGTTCACATCCTTTGGGGACTTGTGACTTGAGTATCAAATATCCCATAACAAATGGGATGGGGCTGCCTCATTGTTAGACTCGATGCCTTAATCCGCGACAGGTGATGGAAGGTTCTAAATCATTTCTGGTAATTCGCTGCCTAGCACAATAGATAGACACATGTGAATTGGATTGGAGAGCGAATCCCATGATTCATTGCTAGAGGATGTAGGCGATGTAATCTGAATGTTATAGAGATGCTCGCCAACAATTATCTAATTAGTGGACCTATGGATGATGTTATGAAGACAGCCACTGACAATTTGGATGAGATTGCAGAAAAAGGACGAGAATTGACTGCTATTGCAACTCTTTGTGTATGCCCCTATCCCTATTCACTACTGCTTGAGCACAGACAGTGCGAAAGGACAGAGTACTCCCTCACAATGGCCATTGGAGAACCTTCGACTTAGCCTGCAACATTCTTCAGCTTGGTGGAGCACCCATGTGGGGCCATATTTAGAGCAAGATGTGAATTGCAATTTTCCTGAAAGTAAAGTAAGAAATGTGTTCAAATGTTCAGTTTTATCAGGCAATTCGAATGTTACCTTGCTGGTTTTCCAAGGTCGTGAGAAGACTAGTTCAGCTACACATCCCAGGTATTATTGGATGGCATACATGCATGTGGTAACTGGAGCATATATTTCTTTTGGCCTCTAGTGATCGGGGAGAGGACAATGGACTTACTGATGCCCCACGAAGTTTGGAATCGGATCATTTGCACCTTTCTTTGTCACAACGAGTCACATTTTGGAGAGGACCTTCCAGAATATTTCCCAACAATTTTTGGACACGAGACGGTAGGGATCATGGAGAGTCTTGGAGAAAATGTCGACAAGGTAAAATGAAGGGTTTGTTTGAGATTTGCATATACCTCTTGATAGACAAACTGTTGGCCCTTTGAACTAGAGGCACACGCAATGCGGCATGATTGTCGATTGAATTGCACTGTGGGGGTATCAGTGCTCATGATTATTGTGGTACTTGTTGGATGGATAACGGAAGAAAAGAATCATTATTCACAATGGGCAAACGACGAAGTTGGCAGACCTAGAAGACATAATTTCTTGAAGTTTCAAAGTATACTGTCCATTTTCTCAAAGCTCCATGTACAATCTCTTGGAACACATATTGGATTGATGCTTGATTCATGATCTGCAAACATCGGCATAATGAGAGTGGCTGGCTCTTCAATGGCGGGTTCACAATTACAAACTTGGAATTTCCGCAGCTTGCCAAGACAATGTCGATTCATGTTCGCTAACAGAGTTACCTGTTGCTGCATGCTTCCTAGCAGTGAAGAGAAGAATTAAAAAG
Organism: Syzygium aqueum; assembly: GCA_031216185.1. Lineage (NCBI taxonomy): Eukaryota > Viridiplantae > Streptophyta > Magnoliopsida > Myrtales > Myrtaceae > Syzygium > Syzygium aqueum. The sequence continues at coordinate 10,566,768 of CM062233.1, forward strand.
GTTGCTCCAAAGCATTTGGACAACTTGAATATCCCTGGGAGTGAGATTCCACGATAATTTTTTCATAATGTTTCTCATTTTGTTGCTCCAAAGAACCACAAGGAAGATATGTTGGCTTCTTGTTTTGATGATAAACCTTTTCAGTCCCCTTTGCCCCACGGGAATGAGAAAATAATAATAAGAAAGTCAATGATGCTGATTGAGACACTGCTTGTCTAAACATCTGAAGTTCTCCAAGTCCAAGAATGTTCACTTCTCTTAGTCTACCACATACTAATCGCCATTGCTTGCGAAGCTGTGCACCTTTTAGTTTCATCTGGCAATCAATGTCAAATGGCCTTATCCATAATTTCTTAGAGTGGCTATTCTATGTTCCAGGCGTTGATCTATCTTGGTGACCTATCTGCTGAAACGATGGAATGTTTACTCCGAAATCAGAAGCCTTATTCTTACGGATAATGAAGACAGAATGAAGTTATGCTAGTGGACACGGATTGAGGCCGACGGCACAATAAACCAGGGAAGCGAACTGTCAAAGTCGCCCGACTTTAAAAAAAAGATGATGAAATGATGAATGACTCGAACAAAGCATAAATCCGTTAGTCGGCCATGATGGGATTGCACGAGGCAAACTTATCCAGTTAAATGTGGAATGCATTCGACCGACGAGTGGAAGTCCACCAGGCAAGCATGATAGGGCAGCATGCGTTGGATGGGAGTGCATCGTGGGGCAACGCCTCTTGCCAACAAATCACAACAAGACATTCAATTTTGTACAAAAGGGTGTATCGTTCTTAAATTAGTCCAATTCAATTTTGGAATGGAGCTAACATGTCTCATCTCTTATAGACAAAGGCACACATTGATCACGGGAGTGACATCTCCTACCAAGGAAACATGCAATAAATCGAGCAAAACACCCAAGGAACAATGCCCTCAAAATGTCGAGAAAGGGAATGCTGAAAAGTTAAGGGAGTTGTCAAGTACCCAAAAAGTCGAATTCAAATGAGGATAAATTGTATCGTTTTCAATTGTCCATTTCGATATCATCTTTCGACATAATTCTCTTTTCCTTTAATAGGCAGCATTAAAGACCCGAAGGGCAAATGCAAGTGAAGGGTAATGATGTATCGTTTCCAATTGCTCAATCAATAAAGATTCATGCACTAACACGTTCTTTCTTATTCTTTACAGGGTTACCAAGTCGCCGTGCGGCAAGTGAGTACCCTTCTTCCAAAATTCAAATGGAAAACAAATGAAGAATTTTCATTGCAAAAAAAGAGTTTTTGACGTATTTGAGAAAAACAAGCATGAAAGTGGAAATTGAAAAAACAATTTTTCGCAAAAATTTTGAATACCGTCTTTATCTAAAAATTGTCTTGCCCGCTTGTGAATTATTCATTTTCAATCAAGATTCCCCGTGGAGATTAATCTACTTAGATGATCTCAACAAAATGAAAGTGAGATGTTAATTATACCAAGTGAGAAATACTTAGAATGAGGAAAGGCAAGTAATTCCCAAACACGTCCTGTAAATACTTTGAGAGTTGAGTAGAAAAGAAACCCGTGTTGTTTAAGGATGAGGGATTCATTCGTGAGTAGTACGTGGATCAAAATGAAAAGAGGCATTTCTTTCATATATCCTACACACTACGGGTGATCATAGTTAAGCCCACTTGAGTCTTTAAATGTGAAGAATTCACAAAATACACCTATCAAGAAATATCCCACAATGGGGCAAATTTGGAGATTTTGATTGACTCTATTTGGTAAAGAAGATGAAAAAGACTTCTTTGCTCTTACTTGTATTAATATTTTTGTGATAACTTCATGTGAGTCCTTATGAAATCTCGAAGGATCTCGAAATGAATAAGAGCGTTTCTTTCCATACCCAAACACTCATATCATTTGCTTAGACAAGTTGAGCCTAAGCATTCATTTCAAAAGTCCAAGTGGCGATTATCTTCCCACACTGGGGCAAAGCACATGATTTACCAGAGCAATTGGTGCTTATGCGACAACTTGTAAAAAAAAAATCTCAAAAGTCCTAGGAGCTCAAAAGATTCAAATAAGCAGAAGAGAAAAGACAATGTGCTTGATAAAAGTAATGCCAATGCCCATAAAAAAATAAAAAGAGAAAAGTCACATCAAGAGAAAAGTTCTCATGTGAAAAAAGATGTCAAAAGAAAAATGATAGCAAGAAAAGAAAAATTGCTGCAAATGCAAAAGCCATTAGAAAAAGAGCAAAGCTCTTATGCTGAAATGATTAGTTGATGGACTTTCGAGACAAGTCAAGGAGTCATGAGCCTTTTGAAAAGACTGGATAATATGGTAATGATGCCATGATAATCACCCCATCTTAAATCTCTTTTGAAAAACTTGAAGCCTTTTGAGCCTTTCACCAAACCAACGTTACAACCCTTTCCAAAGCCTCTTTTGATTGGGATGGTTCAAGCAAAAATTTGGACTTCTAAAGAAGCTACCGCTTGAAGAAGTAGGGGCAAAGTTATCTTATCTCATCTTAATGTTTCTTAACTTGTAAACCTAGCGGAGATGCTGATTGACAATTATTTCATTTCTTAGCCATTGATGTTCATCCATTGTTGAAATCACGATCAAACCTACATTATGGTCCTTCGAAAAACCTCTCAGATTGGTCGATGTGTACTTATCGCAAATGATTCTCAAAGCTTTCGACATTGGTAATGCGAGGTATACTAGAAATCAGACTATTTTCCACGTCAATGAATTTGATTAAATTGCCTTCTTGAGAGTTGTGAGATGTCATTTCTGACTATGGAGCTCTTATTTGACATATTTAACAAGCCCTTTTCATGAGTCAAGATCATTTTGACAAAAATTTTTGTCTTAAGGGAATTTGATAATTAATGACACGTCTCAAGCCTAATGGCAATTTTGTGGTATTGAATGATGCAAAATGTTTTCCAAATAATTGAAACCAGCTTGAATTGCTCATGCAATCAACACTTTCTCAGTGATGATATTCTTTTGATAGTCTCTCAGGACGTGTACTCAAATCACAATTATTTCGCCTGGTATGCCTTCGCTACCAAGGCATTTGTTATGACACATTCTGTTAGATTGTGCGGTGACCACTTCAAAAGATTCCAAATTGACAATTGCAATAAGCCTTAACAGCCTAGAATCATTGCCATATGGCAAATTCCCCCTAGTGAAGTTGATATACAACAAGCTTCAACAGCCGCTTGAATCACTTTCTCTACACGGAGCTTTATCGTAGCCCATAAAGTTGCTTTTGGCCTGTTCATTGTTGGGATGCTCCACATTTTGAATTGGAAATATTGGCCTTTCAAGGTTTTATTGCCCCATCTTAGGTGATCTTAGTCCCTAGGCAGAGTCTTTAACGTTCATAGGGCTTTAGTCGCTAAGCATTCCTTCAAGGTGTTATTCATATTTCTGATCATAGGGCCTTAGTCCTTAGGCGAGACCTTTATGGTTTGTGGTCCAACCTAAGACCATGACTCAAAAGGTTTGTGGTATAACCTAAAACCACACTTCAAAGGGTTTGTGGTCCAACCTAGAACCACACTTCAAAAGGTTTGTGGTTCAACCTTAAATCATACTTCAAAAAAGGTTCCAAGTTTTCCCATAAACCCAAATTTCAAAAACGTTTCAGGTCTTTCTTCAAACCCCAATTTCAAAAGGTTTCCTTTTTAGTCAAAATCCATTCTTACATGGTGAGACTTCATTTAGCCAAAAACTTGTTCTTACACGGTATGGCTTCCTTTTCGATCAAAGTCCGTTCTTACACGGTACGACCTCTTCATTTAGCCAAAAGCCCGTTCTTACAAGGTATGGCTTCCTTTTCGGTCAAAGTCCGTTCTTACACGGTAAGACCTTAGCCAAAAGCCCATTCTTATACGATATGACTTCCTTTTTTATCAAAGTCCGTTCTTATATGGTATGACCTCTTCTTTTGGTCAAGACTATTATTACATGGTGAAACCTCTTTTTGTCAAAACCCATTATTACATGGTGAGGCATCCTTCTCGGTCAAGACCATTTTTATATGGTAAGACCTTATTGAATAAAAGGATTCTCCTGTTAGGTGGGTATCCACAAAATATATATATCCAATCACCCCTCATGTCTTAGCCATTGTGCCATCCCCTGCAATACGCCAGCAAAATTTAGGTGTCTTTTGTCTTTGAAAGGAATCTCTTCGAGCTCCCATTCAAAAAGGGGCTATTGTTGACACATAATTTTTGTCTATCCGTTTTAGGTTAATTATATATAAAATTAGGCTTCGTTTGGTCGTCCGGATTTCTAAACATGATAGGACTAGATATAATAGAATAAGAAATCCTAGGATTTTTTCATATCTTGTCCATTGTTTGGTGGACTATGAATTTAAAGTCGGATAGGATAATTTTTATTTTTATTTTTTTGCTATTCATGGGTCAGGAGGAGTTAATGAAGGAAAAAAAGCTGAGAAATTTTTTTGGTGAAAGCACACAATGTGTGAGGATGAAGATGACGGCGAGTGGAGTGTAGCGTTTCTGGAAAAATAGGCATTAGATAACCTATCCGAGTCTATCCCACTTCCTCCCTGATTTTTTTATCCGACCTTATCCTATCCTGGACCACCACCAAACACAAGATAGGATAAAACATATCTTATCCTAACTTTTATCCAGTCGACCATACACAGCCTTAGGGGTTAATTTTAACCCCTGGACAAACATAATTTCATTAAATTGCATAGCATATAGACATTAGGTGCATTTGCATTAAAGAGGTCTATTAGAAATCACAACATTAATCACACCCCCCGAGCAAACATTGCATGCCCGGAAGAAGGAGGAGGAGGAGGAAGCTATGGCCGACTTCTTCTTCCTCTCCCGTGCCGACAAGTGACAACTCCCTTGGAAGACCTCATTTCCCAGGCCAAGGACCTCTACGTCCTCGAGCAAATCTCCACCATCAACTTCGGCTTTACTACCACGGCCTTTGCCTTACCCTTCGTCCTCGAGCCCTTCAGCCAAGCTACTCCCCCTCCCCTTCTTCCTTGTTTTGCTTTTTCTTCTTTTGGAGTTTGACTTTCAAGTCTTTTTCTAAAACTTTGAACATCATATTTTAGGCTCTTTAGTATCATCTAGGATGCCACTTGTGATGCACATTAGCATTTAACCGCCAAGACAACATCTTTGTCTCGTTTTTAAGGATCAACTTGGAAAACAAAAAATTGTATATAGTTTAGGGACCTAATTGAACAAAAAAAAGAATCAGCGGACAAATTGAACATTATGAGATTGTTCGGGGACCTCCGGAACCTTTATCCTTAATTCCTATGATGCACATTTTTTTTCTTAAAATTCTTAAAAAAAAAACATACATCACTTTTGAGTTGATGATTACTTATGTGCCTCTATTTTTGTTGATGTCACTTACATAACTCTACGTAAAACCCCACGGTGAAAGGACCATATCTCTTATCCTTGTAAACTCATTTTAGCATCTTATTTAGGATTGGGATGGTTTTCTTTTTAGATGGGTTTTAAAGTGTTTTGGGTGAGTATTAAAATTTTAGGACTTGGGAATTTTCATTTTTTTGAAAGAAAATGACATTTTCGCAAATAAGGACACCAACATAATAATCGTGAAGGTCCAAAGAACTCTCCAAATGTAACACTTATGTATGTATTTAATTTTTTTTAAAAGGTATATAGTTGTCATTCGACAAAAACTGAGATATGTATTTGCTGTTATCCTTTCTTAGTTTAATGAAATAAAATAATTTTGTATGTTGATAACATGAAATGGGATTTGGTTTAATCTGTATCCTATTTGGTCTGCCACTACTTGTTCCCAAGTTATTCATGATGCAACATCGGAAACCGACCAAAAAATACATTTTTATTTGTTATTTGAGGTGTATATTTGGTATGCACACGATACAAAATGGGCGTTTATTCCATTTTTATCAAACTACCCCATTTTGCGAAACTCTCAAATAGTTATGATAAATGTTACATTAGACTGTGTTTTTGTTATAGGGAGTTATTATTCTATCCGTGCCCTTATACCATTAATCAATTAAAATGTGCCATTCTGTTATCATCGAACATATAATAAAATGAGTTTATTTTTAATAATATCTACTAACTTTTTTCAGGCCAAACCCACTTTCTGATTCAATCCAACCAATACACCAATCCCAAAAATACGGTAAAAAAACACATTCCCCATGAAAAGCAAGTCTCCACCAAAGGAAGAATTCATTTTTTAAAGCAAAATCTGCCATGCAAAAGGCCAAGATCAAGAAAAGAATCGTGGAGTCCAAATGGGGACCAACCTACTCTACGTGGACCCCTACATCCACTGTCCACCACCACGTGTCAGTCAACCTCTCACTCTCTCTCAAATGTGCCCTTCTTCCCCTCTCTCTCTCCTCTCTCTCTCTCTCTCTCTCTCGCTCTGTCCTTCTGTTTGTGCTTGTGCCAGTGCTTCTTCTTCTTCTTCTTCTTCTTCTTCTTCTTACCAAAGACCATCTCTCTCGCTCGCGCTCTCTCTCTCTCCTTTCTCTCTCAAACACGCACACCGTCATCATGACGAAGGGTCACGACATGATACCGGTGACCGATCCTTCGTCAAAGACCTCGTCGTCGTCCGCCATGAGCAGGAGAGGAGCTTACGCTGCCGCCTCCTACATGGCCTGTGCAGGTTTATCTTCGGTTCACCCTCTTTAGCTCGACTCTCCCCTACGTTCTCCTTTTTTGCTCTGCAAAAAATGCTTAACTGGTCACTCACTAGTGGAGCTTCGCTTTACTTTACTTTTCCACTTCACGTGCACACAAGTGCTGCATATGGATGAACACGTCATGTATATAACTACTTTTCCTGTACCAACGCACGTCGGTTCACGGGGAAATGGAAGAAGGAGAGAAAAACGCGCTCTTGAGATCGGTTCCCTTCCTCATATTGGGTGTTTTCATTCGGAGGCTGAAGTGCCTTCTTGTGTTTTGAATCCGCGTGATTAAGTCTAACGATTTTGAGTTTTCCTGGACAAGCCAAATTCAACAGTGGAATCTGTAGTTTTCCTACCGCTGATATAGGTAGCCAATTTACCTGTTTGTACTGACTTCCTGCGTGATTATGCTCGTGAATGAGCCAGTCATGCTCGAACTCGAGCAAAAATATCAGGACGTACGATACGCGCCAGGGAGATGATAGCGAGTGTCACAGTCACTTTACATTACACCAGTTTTTTTTTTTTTGGTAAGAAAACTTTACATTACACCAGTTTCCTTTTTCTTTTTCCTAAAAATCGTATAAGAAAAAGTGGTATATGAATAGTGACCAAATTTTTACTCTTTTTTGATGCTGGTGTTTTTCCATCCAATGAATTATAGCTGCTCCTTTTGTTTTCTGAATTATGTGATAAGGTTGTGAATTTACACATGTTGGTTGTTCTTTCCAAAATTTTGTAATTGTACTTACTTAGCCTGCGTAGTCTTGCTTTGTGAATGGGAAACTCGAGCTGTATGATCTTGTGTTCCCACTACTAGTAGTTATCTTCCTGGGAAGTCCGATAATGCAGTTTTTCTACTTGTAAATTGTAGTGAAGCTACTTGGTAATTACATAACAGTTATATCTCTACTGATTCATGCAGTTCTCTTGGTAATGTTCAACAAAGCGGCCCTTTCTTCATACCATTTCCCTTGTGCAAATGTGATCACACTTTTTCAGGTACATTGCATGCCTTGACTAGGATTGTGTGTCAACTACGCAATCCTGGTCTGTAATTTAGTATATATTTAATAGGTATGTGAGTGGAGAGGGAAATGAAAGAATCAAACTCATGAACTCTTTGTTCTTGGCGTAGCATTTTACTAGTCCAACTAGAAGGGACATGTGACAAACAATTAACCTGGTATTGGACTTTTTCTAGACAAGCTTTGATGTGAAGATACACTATTCTCGGAAAAATAAATTCCTGTTGACTATACTTTTACTCTTCTTATTTGTCTCTGTTTCACCTTGTTAATTATTCTACAGTTGAATTAGAGATTCCTCCCAAAGCATTGCGTTTTCAAATAAACCAGACATATCATTTGGTCCATTGCGGAGGTTAAATCATATGAGATGCTCACTGAGGCATAAGATATTGGTTGGACTTTCTTTTCTTTGAAATTCTGATTACCTTCTTATAGCATGTTATTCAAATGTGACAATGCTTTGGGGATCTTTCTCTAAACGTAAAAGTCGAGAAGCAGTCGTCGTGAGATAGCTGGAGGTACTCTCACCTTGTAGGTGGGCTTTAGATTGTTCAGGAAAAGGATGTAGCCTGTGGAAGACCTTTGTTCGTGTTGATCTCCTAATGCTATGTCAGTGGGTTCTTTCTGTGGAAAGACCTGAGGTCATGTTAATCTCCTAATACCTTGGGAAGGATATGATTTTAGACAGGGTGAATGGCATGAGAGGATTTGGGTGAGGGGTGCATGCTCTTCCTTAGTCAAAGGTTTTGAATAATTGAGGCAAGAAAAGAAGAATACCTGCCAGTTTGCCATTGATCTCTGGAAATGAAGTCTGATTGCAAGAGTGTACCGTGAAGATAGTCACTGTCATGAAGTTTACTCTTTTATCATCACAATTTCATGCATTTATTTTTTTGAATTGGGTAATTTTAATGTATCAAAATTTTATCCCTGCCTTTTATATGGTCTATTCCTTTCAGATGGTATGTTCTTGTTTGTTACTGTATGCAATGAGATGCTGGGACATCATTTCTTTCTCTGCTGGAGAAACCCAGAGGATCAGTTACAACCCTGCAACACTGATTCCCCTTAAGACATTGCTTCGCACTATTCCTCTTGCGGTGTGCTATTTGCTGTATATGGTATGACTTTGCCTAGTTCGCTTGTGTTTTTTATAGGCAGTTTCTTTTGGTATACCTGATTTATTTTCCTTCTGGTTAAAGCTGGTCTCCATGGAGTCCATACGTGGTGTAAATGTTCCCATGTACACTACGCTCAGACGGACTACGGTGGCCTTCACAATGGTTGTGGAGTATTTTCTAACAGGACAGAGATATTCACTCCCTGTTGTAGGCAGGTAAGGAACCTTCTCGTCCTGTTAAAAGCTTTGCATTTTTCCTCAGGATATAGTAGGATTAGGTGACACAAACAGCTACACTTTACTAGAACGAAAAATTTATCAGCTACTGAACCATCTTCCATGTACGCCTATGAGATTGTCTATGGAAGAATAAATTCACAAGACAAATAGGGAAAAGATCCGATTCATTTTCAGCCCACTGAAGCTTTTAACATTGGGAAGTTCCTCGAATCCTTCTTCCTTGGTTGAGAGGTGAAGTTTTATAGAATTGAATGTCGCATATATAGTAGCCCAATATACTCTGTTACTCGTAATGGAAGTGTCATAATTGACTGCAGAACTATTCAAGAAATGCTATCTAAGAGAGCTTAGACTCTACCTCCCTCATCTTCAATATCTGTTCACGCTGGCAAAGAGTTGCTTTACTACTGCCATCTGACTCAGAAATGCCTTTTGCCAGCTTTATGGGATGTAGAAGAACTAGACAACATTTGAGGCTTTTCCTCTCTAGCATTACTTGTCCGAACTTTTTGGTAAAAGAATCAGACAAGAACTGCATGCAATGGAACATTTATTCTCTCTCTCTCTCTCTCTCTCTCTCTCTCTCTCTCTCTCTCTCTCACTGAAAATTAGATATTCTGGTGGAAAGGTCTTGATTTTTGGCAATCTGACAGAACATGTTATGCTTGTCTAAAGGCTTTCATCGTTCTAACCATTCTTATTGGATTATTTCCAAGGGATGCATCAGTGTGGGGATCATTATACTGAGCGCTTTTATTGCTGGAGCACGAGACTTGTCATTTGACTCATATGGATACACGGTTGTGTTTATGTCAAACATCTGTACTGCAGTATATCTGGCTTCTATAGCACGAATTGGTAGATTTTATTATCCCTTCTGCAATTTCTTTGTATATGATGATGCATTGGAGAACTTCTGATTCCTTTTCATTCTGTTTAGGAAAATCTAGTGGACTTAACAGCTTTGGCCTTATGTGGTGTAATGGTAAGATACATCACTAGCACAATGATCTTCTTCCCTGGTTTCTGCCACGAAGTGCCTGCTGGTCACCAGGTGTTATTGGCACATGTTTGTTTCAAATTTAATTGTCCCCCTGGACATTATGTAGGCATATTATGTGGACCAATTTTGCTGATCTGGACTTCAATCAGTGGTGACCTAGAAACGACAATGAAGTTCCCAGATTTATTTTCTCCTGGCTTTCAGGTGATTTTTTAAACAAATGAAATTCATCAACTTCTCCACAAACATGCAAACTATGCATTTACTGTTTTTGTTGTTATCAGAATTATAAAGCAATTACTTTTGCATTCTGCAATTACACGTTTTTTTTCCCATGCTACAATACATTTAAAAAAATTTCTCCTTTAGCCACTATGATACATCTCATCCATTTTATTCACGGGGAGTCCAATTAATTTATAATTGCAGGCTGTCATGGCACTTTCCTGCATCATGGCTTTCCTGATTAATTACTGTGTATTTTGGAATACAATGCTAAATTCAGCGCTCACACAGACAATTTGTGGTAATCTAAAGGTTTGATATGCACACCAAATCCCAGTATTACCTCTCCTCTTATGCTCAGTTATACATAGCCATTCTGATGCTAAAGAATTGTATCTAGTATATCTACTTCTTGATGGGATTATGGTTCGTGAATCATAGTCTTGGCTGCCATTATCTCAATTTTCTTGTCAATGCTATCGGGAAGGTATTTTGTAATAAGTGGGTCCACAACCATTCAAAAAATGTCTTCCCAGGATATTTTGTCCCTGTTGATAGTTACTTCACCAGAATAATTGCTATTTGGTAGCACTGTTCGTACTGGAGTTTGATGTCATGGACCTTGTTCTTGCTTCACTTTCTTCCTTGGAGTGCTTTTGCTGGTAGTCGAAATCAATGCACTGTAAGATTTTCAATTAGCTGACTATACTCGACCATATCTGAAATATTGTAAGGTTATTTCTCCTTATGCTTTGACTTGAACCATAGTTTGTTCATGAGGGATAAGCACGAAGATTCGAATCATAATTTGCATTTCCTGTGAGTATACTGAAAGATGCTCACAGACTTTCTTTTTTCTTAATGCCAACTAGAGTCAAAATTGTCATTCTTGCACTATCAGACCTCTTTAGATGTTCTACTCCCATCTTTTTCTTTCTTTTCTTTGTTTGTAAATTTAATGTATTAATAACTTCTTCTTGATAGGATCTTTTCACAATTGGACTTGGCTGGCTAATGTTTGGTGGGCTCCCATTTGACTTGGTAAGTATAAAAGCCTCAACTGCATTCCTTCTTTGCAGTTTTCATAGTTTTGATTGTACAGGAGCTAATGTCCACTGTTGCTTCCAGTTGAATGTCGTCGGCCAATCACTTGGTTTTCTAGGGTCCTGTCTGTATGCCTATTGTAAACTTCAAGGGAGATAAGGTGATAAGCAGCTTGTGAGATTTTTTTTTCTCTGATGTAAGTCTATCAAGTAATCAACAACCAAATTTTGGGACGAAGGTTACTAGGGTAGTTGAAATTCAAACCGAAACCTGAAGACTTCTCCAGCATCCGTTAAAGAAATTCACAAGCTAATATGAGAGCTGAGCTTTCCTATAAGCATTTTCAGTAAATTTATGAAACTTCTCTATTTGGTTGTAGGCGGTATGTAAATTTTGTATGATTCTAGGGTAATGGATCATTTGCCAACTCGGTTGGTGGAGGTGTGGTGGCACACTTCATTTCCTCAATGAGAGACCCAATTCTAATCGTTGTTATATCCCAATGTTGCCTGGTTCACATTTGGCTATTTGCCTGAGGAAGTTACTTAGAGAAGAAGGGTTGATGGTTGAAGACTAACAGTCAGTGGGCAGCACACCCTGACTTTATTTTTGTTTTTGGCTTTATTTTTATTTTTTGGGCAATGATCCTCCCTCTTAAATCTTTTGAAAGGCTTGCCTTCGCTATGCAGCTTGTTCGTCCCTACCGCAGTGCAATTAGTGCGGCAAACTGAATTATGTCCTCACGAGACAGTACACATCCAGTGCAAAAGAGACGTTGTTACCTGGCCACTGTTTTCTTCCCTTCGACATAAGTGATGTGGTCCTGCTACAATTCTTTTGAGATAGACAAGACATTAAGGATAACCTGTGAGGGAAATTCAGAAGTGCACAGAAAGGTAGAATTTGAGCCATTTCAGACCAAGTACGAGACGTGATTAAGAGGAGAATGATAAGTTGAACAAATCGCTACATCTGACTAGCATGCAATAGTTAATCACATTGTCCTGTCACGGTGTTAGACACGGTCCTGGCATGCTCATGTCCTGTTCACCCTTAGAAAAGGAGATCCCATTGTCAATCCCTCGTTTTGCTCCCATCTTTCTCCCCTGTCCAAGAAAGCGAAAAGGCACCTTTTACCCCAGTTATGGCAAAGAAGATTCTTCTGTCACTTTTGATTTCTGCTGGATGGACATTAGATATCATGGTGTCGGCATTGTATGGTGCTTCGAATATCGTCTCTTTGGATGAAACTGTTTCCTCTTCCCTCTCCTTGCATTCTAATTCCATCGCCATCTCTGCATTTGCTGATGTATGCATTGTTCTGTTTCTCAGCGTACTATTTTTGTGCTGGATTTCCATCTGATGTTTTTCCCAAAGTAGCATTCTGTCTGTGTAAGGTCACGATGTATATGCAACTGCATGAAATGCATTGGTCTCAGATACTCGTGTGTGAACGTCAAGAGTCTCTCTCACTATAAAAAGGTGGCTGTAGAGAGAGAGATAGAGAGAGAGAGAATGTGGGGGATAGGGCGTGTCTGTGCTGTCTCCGGAACATGACAATGGACTTTGCCCTGATTGCTGGGCATGATTGAGACATATTCATCAAACTTCAAGTTCAACAACTTTCTTTTTTTCCTGCTTAGCCCAAAGAAAACTCTCTCTCCTCGGTTCTTTCCCTCTTCACGTTCGAGATGAGAAGTCGAAATCTCGTACCGTGTCTCTACCACGAAGCGACCATCGACTGTGATCTTTGGTCTCATTTAAGTCTCCGTCATTGTCTTGGCCGTTCAAAAGCGTCCTTAAAGTAGCCGTGTATTGCGTGAATATTGCTGCATCTAACAACTCTAAATTATTAGCGGCCGCAAGAAAATCGATCAACATGTCATGTGAAAGCATGTTCGCTTTCCTACATCGTTATGTTGAATGCCGCCATCAACTCGACATGTCCCTTACTCCCTTGACCTTCACGAAGCTTTTCAATTAGGGAATGAAAATGAAGGCAAAAGCTTCACGGTCTTTCAACTAGCGCTCCACATACCGTGCAACTTGGGCAAGACTTCACTTGGATACTCTAAAGCCTCTAAATCTTTATCGCGGCATATACCTGCGATCGACCAAATGATATGCAAACTTCATATTTTCAAAGGAGAGTTGTAAGCAATAAGCATGGAGTTGCTAAGCGCTTATTTTCCTTAATTTCGAATCGTCGATTAATAGGCAGGCCAGGCAAACAAAAGTGCGAAGAGAAGTTCATAAAAAGTTAGGAATAACTTGTTCCATACGAATAAACATTGCGATGACTACTAGATGGATTGATGGATGGATGAGAAAAAAGTGGCGCAATTGCAACTTGCAACTTTGGAGAGAAACAATGAAAGCTTTTAAAAGAAGGAATGATGGCGGTGGGGAAAATACCAAGCTGAACCCAAAATCATGGAACTAGAAGCTTTTTTGACCTCCCAGCTTTTGAAAGACGTGTGTTTGTGTGTCTTATCGTCTGAAAGAGAGGTAGGGGACACATTCAAGGGGATGAGAAGTCCCAGGATCTAGTGATAATAGTAAAACAAATGGATAATATTACAAATGGTCTTTAATCTTTGATCTAATGAGTTATGTCGTCCCTAAACTTTTAATTTGTGCAGTGCAATGCAATCCCTGATCTTTGGCCCAATTACAATGCCGTCCATAGACTTTTAATTTGTTTAATATGGCCCATGAACTATTGGCAATTGTTCAATGTAATATCTAGATTATATAAAAATGTTTAAATTTTCGGGAACTGCATTGAAAATTGGACCAAAATTCAAGGACGACACTGGATAAATCGAAAGTTTGGAGACGACATTACACATTGAACTAAAGTTTAATTCAAAGATCATTTGTATTATTTTCCTAGAAACAGACAAGCAAAGAGTTTGACAAATCCTGAAAACTGGTCTTGTCTTTAAGGCATGGGATGAATTTGCCTGGGGTTGTGGCACGCGAGCTTATCGCGCTAAATCAGTCGAGAGAGAGAGAACGGGGGCCTTCATCTTTTTTACCAAAAGGGTCTTTCACGATTCCCCAAATTCTTCAAAGAGAGAGGATGCATTGAAGCTTTGAAAAGATTAAGAGTTCGATTGGAGTGATTTCATACTTTGGCCCATGACTTTTGGGATCTAATTCGTTTTCCTGGACTGTTGTTTTGGTCGTGAGTTCAATTAAAGTTTCAGTGTTGAGGAGTCGTTAATTTTGTCATAATTTTAGCATCAAGAGAAAGTATTGGTACTTAGATGGCATGGTGGCAATTCGACTTTGAAAATGGTTTTCATCTCCATCCCGGATGATTTCAATTTGAATCTTACCTGACCATTAATAAATCACTTAAAGTTCATAACTTTTAAAATTCAGGTATTGCAATTCTATTGGTTCCATATTTTCATAGGAATATTATATCCTAATCCTACCTCCCAGAAAACTCATACTTGTTGAAAAGATGATGTGACAAGTTGAATAGTGCCCGAAGAAGTGAATCGATCTAATTGCATGAAAACTGACCCGGAGATCACCTAACAGCTAAATACAAATAATGGAAAGAACTATTCCTACAAGTGATGGCAAGATCTTTCACATGTCTAGTCAAGTTTTATGCCAAGAATTGTAAAGTGTGCCCTTTGAGTTTGAGATCTATTTATAGGAAAATGGAATTAACACTACACAAGCAAAAGATTTTGATTTATATAATAATGGAAGAATTTATCCATAATAAATTTCATATACATAGTGTTAAAACGTAGCCACCCGTATATTGAAAGTTCAATCATTCTATAAAATAGATTTTAACTGCACATCTTATCAGATCTTCACATATCGGATGTAAAAATAATTCTTTTTTCACGGTAAGTACATAGAGTGAAAAAAAAAAATCCAATCCCTTTTTCCACCCGTGGTGGACAAAATAAATGCTGATTGAAACCACAAGAGGGACACGACATGCAACAACAACAACAAAATAATAATGAAGTGAATCGATCAAAGTGGTCAGCAAAACCCAAGAAGAGTGTCCCCTAGTGCTCATGCAAGCTCAAGGCAGGGCTACTTTAACGCCGGTGTCTCCGGTGCTGGGTTGCCTCTGCCTCTCTAGGCCTCCACTGTTCGCAAAGTGCTTTTGGTTTGTGTTCCATATCAGACTTTGTACGTACTCCTTGGAAACTTCTTTCTAGACAAACAAACTTATATAAATAAACCTGTTCAGCTTCGCTGACATTCTGCACTCCTGTTCTCAAGAACTAAGATTCTCTCCTTTCTCCCTACGCACTCATGTTATTTGACCCACGATATCTCTTAATTTAAGTCTCCCTAGGCATCAGTTTCTCCAAATTGTTTATAAGGTTTGATGTGTGAATATTCGAGCACTGGAAAATACCTGAACAGGACTGCAGAAAAAGCGGGTCCATTACCTTACCTAATCTTGCATACTCCCATTGCGATTTTCAGATTTTAATACTCGGTTTTCTTGATCACCTGTGAAGGAAGAACAATTCCTATCTTTGAGTATGATATTCGAATCTGGCCATGTATGTAACACGTCTGCATTTACAGAATGTTTGGCTCTCGAATACACAAACAATCAGATATTGATACCGTATGTGCTTAAGAAGTCCCACTTGTCAACACATACGAAATGCAAGTTCAAAAGATGTGATTACATTAGACTGCCTGCCTCTAAGCACGCTGGCCACTCACTATGGCCTTGGTAGTTAACAAACTCAAGGGATGTCAGTTTCTGTACTTGTCTGCTTCTCCAATCTGGCTTTTAGGCTAGAGACGTAGCTGCTATATATTCAATAAGTTGAATAGTGGGTGTTCCATTTAGCAAGAATTAGGTCATCTTAAAATCACAAACACAAAAGTATGTCAACCACTAGTATCATAGCGGCGATACCACAATGGATACGTTGCGCATGACATAGAGCCAATTGGTGTTAGGTGATCTCAAGATTACTATATCTTTCCAGGTATTTGTAACAATGTTTAGCTAATGACATATTGATTGCTGATTAGAGTTTTAGATAAAATTCCTATATCCCGTCCCCATGGGTATTGAGATTTCTTTATTTTTTACGCGTTATCTTTTTCTTTTTATTATCGCAATTGCTTTGACCCGTTTAAAACCTCCTCGTGACCAAGATGGAAACCTCAGTCAAAAAGTTCATTTAATTTTTCTAGACAAGGCGAGGCCCATGGAATCAAAATGAGCAATTCTCTCTTTCCCTTCACCAGGAAAAGCATAACCTAATCCTACCACTTCAACATGCTGTCAGGGACATGCATTATTCGGTAAAAGGACACCATGGAATGTTCTTGATCATAAAGTGTTCACCCCCACCTTTATAAGTATTCAAACATAAGAATGTCCCTTTCTGATAATCAAAAGAGTGGGTTCTCTTCATTCTTCTTTATGATTAGTGTCTAAATAAGTAACAGTTTAATGATGATTCTGCTTACAGAGCGTGCATGTAAGCCAACCATCCAATTCTCTTTCTCTCTCTCTCTCTCTGTCTCTCACCCAAAAGCATTTCAATCAAATTAATGCAAGCATGAACAAAAAGTTGGGGTGTCTTAAGACTTTCAATAATGATAATGTGGACGGGGGAGGGAGAATAGTACAATGAAAAGGAGTTATTTTGAGGGTTTCTTTTTTGGGGTGGAGAGAATATTTCAAGGTGCATGCGGAGAGAGAGTTTTTTTTATGTTAATTTTTTGAGTGCAAACTAAGCATGACAAACCCTAAAAGTGAGGCTTGCTCCCTCTTGACATCATTCCACTCACCTTCTTCCCCTTCTCATCCCGAGGCAAATCCTTCCAGTATACATTCCCCCTCCTTCCCTCACTTCCTCTTCAACACAATCTCTCTTTCTCTCTCTCGCTCCCTCTCTTTCTCCCTCCTCATCACCTATTATCCATTGCATGAGTTTTTCCTTCGTGTTGGTCGTGGGTATGGAGTCTGTCTATCACTTTCATAAATTTCTTCATGCAAGGAAACCCTACCCTCTTTCAGCCAACCCAAAACGTTACGTCTGAGTCAAGTTTTGCTAGGAACTCACTTATTTTCGATGGCTTGATATATTCATTTATATAGCTACTGTCATGCACTTGTGTTGTATTTTTATCTTTTCGTGTTTCATCAATCTCTAGCAATTTCCTCTTTTCATTTTTGTTCGAGCTATTAGGCGATTTCAGCCGCATATTGATCACCAAGAATACCAAACTTATTGAAAATGAGTTAGCTGAATTCATTCCATCTGCTCTTATTTCTCTTTTTCCAAATTATCGATCTTGTACTGACGCACAAGATTAATTTGAATAACACAAAATAGTGGCAAATAGAATGTTTTTATACATGGATACCAAGAATATGCAATGATTTGGGTGATCCCCACTTCACCAGCAGATAATTCTTCTAACCACCAACAAAACCCATGAATCGACTCCATCAATCCAAAGAAACCTTTTTCCCTACCAAAGATGCCTCAGCTCATAATTATGTTATCGTGCTTTTGCAAGCAGCATGAGAGCATTGGTCTGAAAGCTGAAACCAACACAAGGCTCTTTATTCACATGGTGCAAAAGAATGTTGGGGCAAACGTGTGTCCTGCTAATGATGGAAGTTAAGTCCTTGACTTTTTACATTTGGCTTTTATCTGTGGACGAGTTTGACCGGTATGGATGGGAATGAAGCTATAGCGGCGAAAAGACAGCGATATTGGTGAGGTTCAATCCGAAGACGGATTTACATATAGGGTTGTAAAAGACGATCTCAGATTGAGCCGCGCCAATATCACTCTCTACATATCGAGGTTCATTGCTGTTCAGTCGGAAGATTACTTCTCCTATCAGGTGCGGTCATATGTGGCATAGCTGATCAAGTACACTCCATCTTCATCTGATTTTTCTCTCAATGCGATTTTGTTTCTCATCTGATCTTCAGTTTTACTTGCATGAAAGATATTAGAGGAAGAACGTACCGAACTACCCATTTGGATTTCTGCTCACATCTTGCACCTTGTTTCCATCAGATCAACGAAATACTTCTTGAGTTGTGGATATATCCATAAGGTGAAATTCCTAGATTGAACAAGAAAACGCTAGACAGCATGTTGGCTTTCTAATAGAACCATTTCTATATGCTAAATTATATGTTGATTTATTAGTGCAAAGGGTATAACAACTCTCTCTCTTCTATGCTACAACTATTCTGTGAGCTTTTACTTTGTTGGTCATTGGTCGACAAATGCATCCTATAGGGCATCTTAGACGACTGATATCTGTCAAATTCGAAGACTTTATCTATAATTAGCAAAAAAGTAGACTTACAAATTGGACTTTTTAGCAAAGCTAGCGTAATCTTCGGATTGATTGCACAATTTATATCTCTAGCACGGTTGATTTGGAATAGTTGGTTTATTCCCAAAACTGTAATAGTCGATCTCAACAGTGATGGAGATGACGACATATGCAACAGTCACGCAGCCCGTGAAGCAAAATAAGTCCCATATTAATTATGGGGTTTGCTTTCAGAGTTCCATTTGTACATTAATGTTCTATTCCGGGGCCCAGAGTTGAAGCTTTTGGCTTATAAAAGCTTGAGTACGTTCCCTCCATGGAAACAGATAGATTCGTAAAAGTTGCACTGCCAATATCCATTCTATCAATACATCATATTTCCATAAATAATTATGTAAGATTTATGTATTTGATGGATAGATACATATCTTTTCTGATCTTTAATTCTTAGTTTATTTTAGTTTTTTCCTGTAGCTACTAAACTTCAACCTGTATCATTTAATTACTACTTTCAACATTGTTTCCATGTCACTACTCCATCATTTTGCCATCACAACTATTTATGAAACTTCGATGCGGAAACAAGTTCTCAATGACACTTCACTTGAAAGTAAGTGCATAAGCGATCTCAACAGTAAAGTTGCAGGGTTTAAACAGTGAAATACAGTAGTAAAAGTTGATAAGTTGCGATGATACAAATTATAAGTACAGTAATGAAGAATGAATCACCTCCTGTTTAATGACCACCAAAAGAGATTTAAGGGGTCTTTTTAATGTGACGTGAACCTATGAACTTATCGATGGTTCGATAAGCATGTTATCTGTGATTGATTGATGTAAAAGATGCTGATCGAGTACATTCTGGAAATAACATGCAATACAAACATTCTGTCTACGCCCATATAAAACACTGTAAACATGTTGCTCGGTCTGCGTTGTGGAAAATGCACGAGTACAGCTACTTGTTGAAGTAGCATATATCATCTTTAGCTGACAAGTTCCTCATCAACTTTCCGGTAAGAAGTACCATCGCATGGCCGTTTCTTCAATAAAGTTAGTCAATCAGTCGATAGACTCTTTTAGTCAATCAGTCGATAGACTCTTTTAGTCAATCAGTTGATAGACTCTTGTACTGGTGCATGCGAGTCACATAAGTCTAGATTTTACATCTGATGGACTTCGCCACAGCACAATTCGCCGAATTCAAGGATGCAAATGTGTTGGCTGGCGTGCACCAAGAACATGCGAGAAAATTTTCAATTGTTGGCAAATCAGTTCGTGCATTGTACTGGTGAAATTTGCACATGGGAAGGAGGCAGCTCGATCTGTGAGGCGAAAAAATTAGTTGTGTAATGTCTCTTCATTCTCCGATGATTAAATGTACTTATACTTCTCCATTTTCTGCAAATGATAGGGTTCTCTCCGTTCATCTGTCCTGTTTGATTTTCTATAGTTGTTGTAATAGAATGATGTAGTGTGTTAGAAGTCCCACACAGGAATATAAGACACGGTCTTGATTCGAATTTATAAATGATGATGCAAGATCCGAGTTTAGTTGGAAGACAAGGTGTAGCGAAAATACAAATTATTTATATTGCAAAGTCAAAAAGGGCAATTGGAGGAATACTATAGTAAATTTTCTCTTCTCAGACTTATATTGGTCCACGGATCTTTTTCTTTTTTTCGTAGAGGTATAATCCAACTATGTGTTGGTAAGTGTCAAATTTTTATTGATAAAGTATGGTCAATGACTGTTTTTTCAAAGTAACTTGTTGGTAACACTTTCATGGAATTATCAATTTTCTTTATAATTTGCAAATTAGCATTTTTTTTTTTGGTAAGGACAAATTTGCATTTTTTTGTATTATCTTATAATTTTAATTTACATAACTTACCAATGCCCCGAAAGTTAACTCTTATACTAAATTACTAATCGTAATTAGAGTGATTTATTAACTTTTGTCTTATTAAATTACTGTCTAGTTTTGGACTACCAACTTCTTTTTTTGGTCAGAAAGAAATTGATACCATCCACTTAAAAGAGTTTAGTGAATACAAGTCTAAAACTTACGAGCATATGTATAGAAATTACCAAACTAAATTGGTCTGACTCGTGCCAACTCACATTTGATTTATTTAACCAAATATTATTTGATTTTTCTAGCTTGTAAACTTCTTCGAGTATCATCAAGGAATATTGCTCAAACTAGGGGCCCGTTGCCAATAGGCATGCAGTCCTGCTGATAAAGAGATTGGGGTTTTATCCCCATGAGCACCACACACACACATGTACATAAAAAAGAAGAGTAAGATCAAAAAAAAAAATTGTGGTCTATCTATATGGGTGCTCATTATCGCTAATATAAGCGGATCCTCGAGAAGTAATTGGGAGTTTATATATTGTTAATTGCGGTTCCATCTCTCTACTTCATATACTATTTTTTCCATAGTCTTTTTTATTTTGAGCAAAAGAGAGAAAGAAAAAGAGGGAGTAAAAATTCCTATCCTATTTCTTACTTGTTCATCCACTTTTGATCCTCCTTTGAGTTAGTTTATTAGACTTCTAAAACTATCAATTAAGTGACATATAAGTGATTTCAATTTCGAGCATATCTCTATGCAAAGTAAGGTACTCATATGCTATGCCATATGCCGTGATGCCCAATGCGACATCGTTGAATAGTGAGTGCCACACTAGCTTTCTACTAATTTTTTTTTTATAAGTGGTTGATAGAGTGACCTGATTAAAAAATATCGAAAACACAATATGACTAATTTCTTATCTCCAACGGGAAAAGAATTAGTATGCAAGTCAAATTGCTCCCAAAAAAAAAAAAGACAATGATATGGGGTTGGCATATAGTTAATGTATGCTTGCTATTAACTTAACCTCCCAAATTTTACCACTTTTATTAGATTGAATATGCTAGCCATCTAGCTTTGCAAGACGCGCTCCTTGGGTAGCAAATGGCTTTGAATTTTTGTCTTTAATTTCATCTACAACCATTAAATACAAATATAATATTTTCTCTTTAATACTCATGGAAGTATTAATACCCTCTTTGTAATTGAAATATTTAGATCAACAAAAGTTTATTCGCTGCAAAACCTGACCAATTGTTCATAACTCTTTTAATGAGAAAATTGTTCAATGAGTTCTCAACCTATGGTATGGATGTCAATTCAATTCTAAACTTTTCAATTTTGCCAATTTAGTTATAAATCTTTATACGAAATTCCAATATAATCATTCAAGTTAATTTTTATCAAAAATCGTTGATGTGGTAGTTTAGTATTGCCGGCCATCCTATGTGATATACTGTCATTTCAATGGTTCCCAACAAAAAATTGTCAAAATGACTATATTAGAATTTCATGCACAGGTGTAGGACTAAATTGCAATATTAAAAAATTTAAAATAGAATTAGCATCCATACAATAAATTTATGATTGATCAAACAATTTCCCCACTAAGATGCAATTCATGAGTAATTGTTGTCAATCTTGGTATAATAGTTTTTTTTTGTTCAACATTGGTATAATAGTTCAAGTTGGGGAAAATTGTCTAAAATATCCTTATTGTAAGAAGGCAATACTAAATCTTTCAATTGTGTAAATTTAGTCCTAAACCTTTTGATAATTCACCAATTTAGTCATCAGTATTTTGATGATTTACCAATGTAGTCCTTCTGGCCAAATATTCAAATAATAGGTTTAGAACTGAATTGGAAAATCGTTAAAAGGTTTAGGATGGTTCAATTGAAAGGTTTAGGACTAAATTGGTTGCCTTACAATAATTTTAGGACTTTTTGGACAATTATCCCTAATTTATAATATAACTTCACATAGGTTAACTTGTCTAAAAGATGTGGCGCGAAAGAACCGGAAAAATATTAGTCTTATGTATGTCCATAGATATTGCTAATATTAAACAAGTGGATTTATATTATATATACCTACTAAATTTAAAGGCTACAAATAAAGAAACACTTGTGCAATTTTATAGACGAGACAAATGCTAGAACCTAGATAAATGCATATTTCATTGATTGTTCTAGTACGGTAACGACGACAGTTCTATATGCAGCGTACCAAATTAATATCCTTATGAAAGAATTACAGATGTGGAATTGATTTTTTAACAATGACCTCCAAGGTTAGAAGTATTTAAATTTGTTTGTGAAATTTCCAAACCAAGAGAAGAGTGAGAATTGGCTTTTTTTTAATATTGACTAAAAACCTAAGAATTAATATAGAAAACTAAATTTCCGTGCATGCCACATCATCATTTTATTATTCATCACGCCAAACACTTATATATTTATAGAATATGGAGAAGAACATGCACACACCATTTATATATATGTGTGTGTCACCAAAAACCTGTGGTAGTTGGCATATGAAAATGTGAAACGTACGGGAATGGACGTTCAATCTCTTCTTCCTACGTAAAATTTGAGTTTTGGTTCTTCTTGAGTCAGCGTTATGATTAGCTGCTTTAGTTTATGTAGTCCACCTTCACCGAGAGCAAGTGCACTTCATTGAGATTCTCACTGAAGTTCATCTTCTCAAGAAGATTGACAGCTTCAACACGAAGCAAAGACGCAGGATTGTCTCCCGAGACTGAAGAAAAGACGCCGTGTTTGCACGCATTCGTAGACAAATCTCGAAGGGTGCAGTTTCTTCAAACTCTGAGCAATTGACATCAAGATTTTCTTTTTCGCTTTTCTTTTCCCCCTTTTTCGTGCCGAAGGACATCGGCATCACGTTGCTAGATGCACATAAACAATTGCGGAGAACAACGGGGTTCGTTCATCTAATTACAGATGTAAAACTCAACTACAATACAGAACTCGCGGGGATATCCCAAGGTTAGTTTCTCTAGCATGAGAGATCGTGGAAGAAGAACCGGAAAGCACTTTTCCGTCTTCCTTTTTCTTTCTCAATCCGGCACTAATTAGGACCAAACATTCTAGTACAAAAACCAAACTTACAATAGTACTCGAATCAATCAGAAGGAGAGGGAACAGCTGACCCGTCACTTCGAGTTCTGCTTGCCGGTGTTCAGGGGAGAATCTCTATTGCTTTTGGTCTGGACGTAACTCCGCTGCTGAATCGGGTCCTGCTTTTTTTTGCGCCTTCCTTGTTGGTATGACCGTGAGTGGCAAGACAAGATTGCAAGGTCGTTGAGGTCTTGTAATGGGGTGAGCACCTTGACGATTTCGTCCATCGTGGGGCGGCACTTGGGATCCCTGCTGAGGCAGTGGTAGGCTAACTGAGACACCTTCTGGACTCCTTTGATTGAGTAGTTCAGTTCGAGGCGCGGATCAACCAGCTGGTAAAGCTTCCTCTTGTCCCCCAAATGGGGTCGGGCCCACGTGACGAGGTTCTGTTCTCCGCTGGGACGTTTCTTGTCCATTGATCTTCTACCCGTTAGGATCTCGAGAAGCACAACGCCAAAGCTATAGACGTCACTTTTCGACGTCAAATGACCTGTGGGAAATGAGAACAGGACAAGCATCAGCATAGGGCTTTGATAGTGCGGAAAAACTCCGAATCTTTTCAATGCCGCCAATGTTTGTCTCATGAGAAAATCAGTGTGACAACTTAGTTCAGATAAGAGAAAATTTCTCTTGTGCAACTTTGGTGAATCGGTTCATGACTAATAACTCGGTTACTCAACCGCTGAATAGACTAATATCTAGAATGAAACTCGCTTTTTCTGGTGAATCACAACGCTATCTGACAAAGCAACGACAGTTCTTTTTCTTTTTTGAGCTACAAGCAATGACAGTTGAAGACAATTTGGTCAAGGCACAAAAAGAGTTGTATGTTTCTCGAAAATGATCATACATAAAGCTTTTGGAACCAATTTAACAAACTAGATATCACAGGAGTACCTGTCATTACATATTCTGGAGCAGCATAGCCATATGTCCCCACAACTCTAGTAGAAACATGAGTTTTGTCTCCCTGTGGCCCGGCTTTCGCCAAACCAAAATCCGAAAGCTTTGCATTGTACTCCTGCAGAGCAAAGGTTGCTATAGTTTTTAGACTGAACAGATATTGGCAGTCCAGTATAGTGCCAGAGTATGTACCGAATCAAGCAAAATATTTGAAGTCTTGAAATCTCTGTAAATGACAGGTTTGCGGTTCCCGTGCAGGAAGGCCAATCCTTTTGCTGCGCCAAGGGCAATCTTTATCCTGTTGGACCATGGAAGAGGCACGGCTCCTTCAAGAATTACAACGTCATCAGTATATTTTAGTGACAGTGACAGACGTGGAGCCACTATGACAAAAGGGCAAACAATTTCGCAATCAATTGGAAGAACCGCAACTTGGCTCACGACAGTGCTTTATACCATTTTGGCATATATTGCATAACCTAGCATTGCAACTGGTCAGAACACCATAGGACTTAGGTATGATGCCACAGCCATGCAAAGGAGGTAGTGAGCTCATCAGAAACATTATGTTGAGCAGGAAAATTGTGCATACAATAGGCATGCCACCTAACCAGGTACATAGATAAACCCAATGTGGCAAATTCATGTCGGGTCTCTAACGGGTAGGCAAACTTCTCATCTGTTGAAAGCATTCTCAATCAAGATTGCAATTTGATTTTCCATTCTGATGGGGCTGCTACATCGAACTGTTGAAAAAGGCAGAAATCAGCACTTACTTCTGAAAAGATGATTTTCAAGACTTCCCCTGGTCATAAACTCATAGACAAGCAACCTCTGATCATCTTCGATGCAGCAGCCAATGAGCTTAACAAGATTGGCATGGTGAAGCTGTCCCAAAAATTCGACTTCGGCCTACATTAACGAATCTGTCGATTATGGCTCTATTCTCAGCATTTCGGCTAGAAAAATACTTGAGACATCAATTTTGCTAGCCAGAGTTCTAGAATGTGCTCACCATCCATTCTCTGTGCCCCTGGAGACCATCTGGCTTCAAGCTTTTGACTGCAACTGTAATTCCTGAACCAGGTTTTGCGGGCGCCGTACCATTCTCCTCAATCCACCCTTTGAAGACATAACCAAATCCCCCCTCCCCAAGAATACTATCCGGCCTGAAGTTCCCAGTCGCAGATTTTAGCTCCTGAAAAGTGAACTGGAGAAGCTGGCACTTGGGTTTATTATCTGCCACTGGTGGCTCGGGCATATCAGAGGATAAGCGAGCTTCATTAGGAGGATACATCTCGCGGTTGCTCGCATTGAGGTATCGCGTCTCAGCTGCTGCATCAAAATCAAGAAATTGCCTCCTGTCAATTTGCAATGTCGATTTTCCCAAAATATAGAAGTTGAAATTTGAACAAGGTCAGCTGGGACATCAGCTGAACTTTGGAACTTGAATTTGACTTGGATTCGCCCTCAGGTAGATGCTCATTACAATTGCTAGCCTAAGCTCAGTTAAGTGCAATGGAAGTCAGATTCCAAATGCCAAGCAAAAAAACATTAGGCTTTAGGGCATTGAATGTTCCAATTTCCAAGTTTGACTGAAACCCTGGATGACTACTTTCCTGATGCAAAACCTGAGCTATGCCAGTAATCGCAGACAGTCTACTAAATGAAAACAAAAGAAATCAGCAACCGGAAAAAACAATAATTTAAGCAAAAATTCAGCCAAGAAAACAAAGGAAGGCAAGAAAAAGAGAGAAGCCTTTTGCTGGTTACAAGATTGTCTTTAGCCAATACCAAACGGATGGCTCGGATTCCAATTAGATTTGTCGAATTGGTATCTGTTAGGGATTATTACATCCCAAAATCAGCACACAATACACTCCTCCAAACTGTAATACCCAATGAAAACTTGATGATGTGTTCATGAAACGGGTCCAAAGCTTGTAGCATCAAAAGTGCTTCCAACTAACTAGCAACTAATTATACCCTCAAGGAATACATTCGGAAAAAAACAAAGAGAGAAAAAGAAAAGAACATGCGAGATGCTATGAGGAAAAGAAAGTGACCCATTTTGTTTCTACATGAAACGAAGATTGAGTTTTACAGAAACTCAAAAGACACGATCATGTTAGTGCTGTTACCTGCATCATAAACTGTGCTGGTACGAGGAATGGAATTGGCAGAGTCTCTTGAGGCAGAGGAGGTGCGTCTCAGAACAGCCCAGCAACCACACCTGCTCTTCTCCATCTCTTCTTCTTCACTGCCCCTCTTCCCTTTTCACTTTCATGGGTTGGTGTTAACTATATTGAGTTCATGAGATGAGAGAGGAGACAGAGAGAGACAGAGAGAGAGAGGGGCGAGGACAAAAGGAGATTCAACATACTTATGAGGTGTGAGAAACAGAGGAGAGAGGCAGAGGAATATGAGTATGAGAGAGACAGAGAGACAGAGAGAGAGAGGAATTTGGTGTTCTTTTGCTGTTGGAGATTGCAAGCATCATCATCGCCATCATCGCGGTGTGTACAAAAAGAACTTTTTTTCCCTCCACTTTTTGCTTGTGGGGGATGGGAAGCAATTCTCTCTCTCTCTCTCTCTCTCTCTCTCTCTCTCTCTCAAGAGTAGAAATTTGCCCAAAATTACTAAAACGACTATGAAAATAACGAGGCCAAACACAGTGTGATTGATGCAATGCCGGTTGTCCTAGACGTTCTTGCTTTAACAGTCGAGGCCTTGTCTTGCTTGAAAACGAGAAGTGCAAGCAAAGACTTGCAAGTAGCTTTTCTGCAAGATGATGCATCTTCAACTATAAACAGGAAGTTTAGGTTATGATTCTCACTAGCATACAAAAATAACTTTAACTTGTCTAAAGTTCCTCCAACAATGCTAAAGCGCAAATTAGATGGAACAAAGTTGTAAGATCTACATCTACTCAATTCGACAGTTTGTGAGGTCGAGCTAAATCCAATCTTTATTAAATCGGTTTTGAAATTTTCCACAAAAAGAGATAATTCACTTGTACATTGTCATGTTGCAATATCCAGACGTGCTTGGATGTGACATTGCCGGCCATCAAGAAAATCTTAGCCAGCAGATTGTTATTACCAAGTAAGCAGTAGTGCATAGGGTATGTTGCAACTAAGCTTAACATAAAGAGTTAGAAATAGTTCCGTAAATTGTTCTTGATCAGAATAGTGTAAAGGGAATGAATTTTATTCGGTCTAATTGTAGAGCTACCTTAATTCTACTCGAGCATCCATATATCATAAGGTGACTCTAACTAATAAAGAGAGATGGGAACAGAGAATATCAAAGCGAGATTTGTAGCGATTCAGCTTCACTCCACTCTCTCAACTCTAGCAGTTCGATCAAGTCGTATCAATTACTATCAGCAAGCATTATAAACTGCTTCGACGCAAAACAATTCTACTACCGTTCGCCTTCTACCAGACTAGTTCCTCTTCACGGCGGAATCAACCCTTTATTTTTACCGATCCCCTCCGCCGATCTCACAGCCGATTTACAAAATTCCGTGTTTGCATAAGTTTGCGAAACAAATTTCTGCAAACATACTTACAATGATAATAACCCTTATTCTGTGTGGTGGTTAGCACGTGTTGCCTTCAGGGTTTACCTCCCGGCTGTCGGCCGTGCGGGGTTCCCTGAGTTATCAAAAAAAAAAAAGATAATAACCTTATTCTCTCTCACTTTCAGCCAAGTGTAAGTATATAGAGAAGATCTACAAGTAAGCCTTTATCTCTAGACTAAACATCACAAATTTGAAACCCTTGAGAGTAATGTAGCACATATATCTTTGGCACTTCTTATCTTCGAATTACATCAATATTATGTCGTGTATATGTCTGCTTGCTTCCTTTTTTCAATAATTATCAGGTAAAGATAGCATTTAATACATGAATATCTCCACTTAATATCTCCATAGAATCAGATCTTGTGAGGTACCTCGTAGAAAATCTTTAACATGCGATATTTCTTCTACATTCATTAAAAAACACCCATCAAGTACTTTGGCAAGTTTTTGTGATCATCAAAATAACCTAAGAGATTTTGACATCGATTTTCAAATTGTCCAACAATAGTAGTCTAAAAACTTGATTACACAAAAAGAAAACGTCCAAAGATATCATTGAACAATTAAAAGAAAGTTCAAAGATCTATGATATCTCCATCCCTTTCTTGAGGAAATATTTATCTCACTTAGGCTCCATTTTTTTGCGTAAAATAAATTATTTGAAAAACACTTTCTTAAAGACAATCATTTGTATCGTTTGCAAAAATGAATGAGTGAAAAATATTTCAATCGTTCATGAAAATGTTTAGACAATAATGAAAACATTTTTCATTGGTTAATTATTTCAAACTCCATTCGTTTTGCGGAAAATGAATGATTTGGAAAACTTTCTCATAAAAATGATTACTTGCATCACTTGAAATAATTAGCCAATAAAAAATATTTTCATTATCAACTATAATTTATATTTAAACATTAAATTTTGTTCATTCGTTTTTGCAAGTGATATAAGTGATCATTTTTTGAAAAATGTTTTTCAAATCATTCATTTTCCGCCAAAACAAATGGAGCCCTAATTCACCTATTGTTTGCTTTACGGTTCACTCATCACCATCCGCGTCCATAATCTATCTTGAACGCTTACACAATCGTAATAGCCTGCTTTAAGCTTATGAAGTTTTTAAAAATTCTAGTTCCAAAATGTTAAGGGGCATGTGTGAGCAAATTCGGGAAAAGAAACCCCACATTGGATAATACGTGATGAAATATTAGGTAAAGTGAACTTGGAACTGAAGAACAGGAAAAATAAGATAAGTAGGACCTACATTAAGAATAACTGATTCCGAAGGATGTGGAACTAGCTCTCAGACAAGTTAGAAATGTTCGAACCCAAAAACCTAAATCATTAGCTAAAGGAAAGTTACATGCATATGAGAGTCGTACCTTTATGTTTTCATTTTTTTCTTTGAAATACTCCCCCAATAATTGTTTACTATTTACTCGTGTTTCTTCTTGCACGCTATTAATCAATTTCTTATTTCTTCTATAGAATAATTAGGTATAGCGCGAACTGAACCGATTAGCCCGTTTATTTCAACAGCTTAAACGATGAAAGAGGGGTGATAATGAATGACCGGTGTGTAACTTATAACCCTAGGCACTTGTGATCTACAAACATAATGCACATAGAGTAAGCATAGAATAACTTTTAAAGTTCGAAACTGGGGGCTTTTTGGCGATAAATTATAAGTGCATCAATCTCGCAGCTAAAAAGTTTCAAGCGGACCGGCCCAAGATTTTCTCCACAAGCTGTGTCTGAGACAATGATTTTCTGAGTAATTTATTTATATTGCTGCATTATTTTGTTCTTCTTTTCTTTTGGACAAAACAAGGTTGAGAGCCAGTCCTGTGGTCTCGACAGGAAAACAAGGGAGCACCATGCCTTTGAGGCATGATGATGCACCCTATTATTGTCCTCTTATTGCATTAAAACTCTTATAGAAGGCCATTGGGTGTTTGAATAGCCATCTAGATTTCCATAACTTTGCCAAACTATTTGGAACTTCTCTCTCTCTAGCTCTCTGTCTCTCTATCATGCCGAGACATATTCACATACGATGTTATTTACCTAAACTCGACACCATTTACTAGATAAGTATGCAAGAAAATCTCGCATCTGTTTGCATGAGCTGCAAAGGCAATGTCCAAAAGGGTTACCTAATTGAGAGGGCTCAAATTGCTCCCACTTACTAATGATTCTTTATTGCTTCAAAGACCGCAAATAAAATCTAAACGATTCTTGGGCCTATAATTGTGTGGTCAAAGCTGGAGGAATGGTCAAGGAGCATATTTTTAGTGCAATCCCATCAAAATATCTCTCTCTCTCTCTCTCTCTCTCTCAATTATTCCATTCATGGATGGGAAATGGGAGGGTTGTGATAGGGTGGGCTTCCATGGTTTAGGGTTTTTTTTTTAAGTGAGATGGGGAAAAAGTGAAGTGGGGGAGTGGGAGGGGTGTGAGTAGTGCTTGGTGAGGAGTCATCTCATCAACCACCAAAGAAAATATATTCTATGATGCTTTGGTTGGACAAAAGCATTTTCCAATCCTTATTCTCCTTTCCCTTTTCCTTTTTTTTTATCAATACGAATCATCGACCTAACCTTGTTTCAACACTAAACTGTATCTCAAGAAGCGTGATTGCGGATTGAATCTTAATATAAACGACTCTCTCAAAAGCCGTCCTCAAAGATCTCTCCATGCCCGTAATCACTCAACCGGACGCCAAGCAGAGAGACCGTCGCCATTCGACGCTATCGGGTCTAAGAAGTATGAACACTCGACCCAAAAGAAACAAACAAAGAAAGAAAGAGAGAGATCCTTATTCTTTGTTTTTTGGTTTTAAGGTGCCTTCTCTAGACTGTGCTGAGCAACTTGACAAAGGCCCCTCGTGGAAAAGGAATGATACCCATCTTCCCCCACCTAGGCACTCACTACATGGGCCCACGGCCCACCGAAAAGAAGAAGCATATATAGAGAGAGAGAGAGAGAGAGAGAGAGAGAGAGAGAGAGAGAGAGAGAGAGATGTGTGGGGCACCACAAGCTCAATCATCATATGGGGCAAGGCAAGATATTCCATTCTTGGAGGTGGTAAAGTTTCTCCCCCAGCCATGCTGCTTGGAGGAGGAGGAGAGGCCCATCTGTCCTGCTGAGACAGGGACAAGAGAGAATGCAGTGAACATGTTGCTCATCACTGACAATTCTCACACTTAAAATCACTTTCCTGTAAGCATCTTGATGAAAAGCACCAATTACATGCCGGGATTTCTCAACATAATCATGAAAATTTTCCCGAATTATTTGCTGGAGGTGTAGCTCGATCATTCGAGGAAATTATGGGACACTAGAAATCGGGTCCCACGAAAAGTAAAAGAGACGCCAGCCGGTGATTCTTATACGTGAGTATTCATTTTAATTATTTCCCCGCAAAGCAAGATTAATACTATGGTAAGGAGAGGGGGGGAACTTCACAGAAAGTTTTTGTCAGAATATCCTATAGTATGTAATGCAAGAACCCTGCTTTTTAAGATGAGTTTGACGATTAGCAATGGTTCATAGATGTCTTCACTAATTTGATGAAATTGTCTCCTCGAATCAAGATGGGGCATGCCAGCATGGATAGGAGTTCTGTCTTCCATTGGGTCATGTTAGGCTAGATTTCAGCCCATTCATCTTGAACTTTTTGGGCTTTCTTTGTTTTTTCTCTTGTCCTTCAATTGCTTTGCACCGGTGACCAATTTTACGGATGCGTGCTGTGGGAGTCAGAACTGGCTCTGAACCACGGTGCTCTTGGCTTCGTCTCTCAAGGGATTGGTGGAGAGGAAACCCTAATCTTTGAAATCATGTCTGGAAGAATTAATTTGTCTTTTCATAGAGCTTCTAATTAGGGGTGTCAACAGTTCGGTTCAATTTGGGTTTCCATTTGATTTCATTTGGGTTCTTTGAAAATTCAAACCGAACCGAACCATTAGGGTATATACTTGAACCGAACCAAGTTTTGAGCCAAACCGAATATGAACCGAACCCTTGGTTCAGATAAAAAAATCAGATATTATGATTTTTCACGGCGATTTTGAGAGGGCTGAGAAAGAGCATTTAGTTTTTTTTTAGAATATCAATTGGTTTGTACAGATTTCTTCGAGAGAAATGGGAACTCGAACAATTGATGAGAAGATAAGCATTATTCTTAACCCGGCCCAGGCTCGATTACTTGTGTAAAAGTCTTGGGCTTAGGATGGCCTGAAAGGCATCGGTCCATGAAACAAAGGGGGGACTGGGATTTGGATTTATGGCACCCTACATCGTAAACAAGAATAGTGTGTTCATGTCATAAATGCGATAACATAAAATGTGGCATCCATCTATCGGTGTCAACATTAAGATATCTGCAAATATATGGTTTATGAACATTGCAATTTTTTTTCGGTCTAAATAGCTTTAAAATTCTTAATAAGAAGTAGTTCGAAAATACATAAAATTTGCTTTACAACACAGCAAATTCGAAAGGTTAAGGGGGAATAAGAGACCCAATTCGAGGGTAAGGTTTTGTTACGATGGGTTTCCACAACTTAATCTGCAATCTGATTACTCTCTCCCTATTGCAATGGGCTATATGGAGGTGATTGAACTTCTTCACGTGGGCTTAGGCTTCGATAATAAGAGCAGTTACTTGCCAACTTGCCTGATATTTAGTACCGATTTATTGCAGCTACTACTGTCTCGAGTTCCAACTCGAGTTCATGTAGCTTCACTTCGCCAAGGCTTACAAAGTATTTTAGGGTTTCCAGAATCGCTGTTGCTTTAGCTTGAATCGCCAAGGAGACGGGCACCGAGCGGGCACAACCATCAATCATTGTTCCATAGCAGTAACGACACACAAAAGTTAGGGCACCTTCCCCTGTTTCTAGGATGAACGACCCATCGACGTTGATTTTGAGCACACCGGTAGTGGACACAATCCTTAGATGATATGGACCCATATAATACCTTCTCATCACATCTCGTGATTAAGATCTGTTTAAAATGACTTTAACTTTTTTATTTACCTTTGTCAAATCTTACCAACATTGTAATTTCCTTTTTTTATGTACAATATTTGATACCATTGAAAATGTCCTTATGTGTACTTGTAGATTTCATATAATTTTTTAAATTTGAACGATGATTTAAATTTTGACGAAAAAATAAAAACATTACTCTGCATTGATGTCCAAGCAAACCAATTCCTTTTTTTTTAGTTGACAAAAAAAAAACCAATTCTTTTTTTACCATTCATTTTTTTGTTTTTGTTTTTTTTTTTGGTGAACTGCGGCTTAGTCCCTGTACGGCTACGCTACACCATGAGCGCAGCACAATGCAGTGTCAGTAGATGCAAGGCGTTGCTCGTGCACCTGACTTGTCATGCATCAGTCTCATCAAATCGCATGCAACACACATCACAAAAGGCAAAAATGAAGGCATAATTCTCTATAAAAAAACCTCAAATTTTAAGTCAAGTTTAAATTTATCTTAAACTTTTTTTTATTTTAAAAAATATCCTAAAATTTATGTATAATTTCAAATTTACCTTGAACTTTTTTTTATCTCAGAAAAAATCTCAAACTTTAAGCTCGGTCCTAAATCAGCTCTGAATTTTATTTTGTGTAAATAAATCTCCAAAATTCAATTTATTTTCAAAAAAATACCGCTGTGATCCGATTTCAACTTGACGTGACGCTTTTCCGTCAATACCAAATCCATATCAACAAAGTAATAGGGCTTTTTTTTAGACAAAGAAAAGTTTGAAGCAAATTTGAACTGAACCAAAAAATTAGGTTTTTTTTAAATAATTTTTTTGGATGGATTTGTTATCGTCCCTAACTTTGATATTTTAGAATATTTTTATTTTAAAGAATTTCAACAATTTTAATTGAGTTGGATTTGTTATCAAAATGGAAATGCGATATTGGTATGTATCTGTCACCCATTACTTTGCTAATGTGAATTTGTTATGAACGTGGAAGTGCACATCAAGTTAAGACTGGATCACAGAGGTATATTTTTTAAAATAAATTGAAATTTGCTTATTTTTTTTCACAAGAAAAAATTCGGGATAGATTTGGGACTGAACTTAAAGTTTAGAAATAGACATATAGTTTGGGATTTTTCAGATAATTCATCCCAAAATTGAAAAACGAAAAAATACATATTTATCATGCTTCATTTTGAAACCTATTTATTTTACATAAAAGGAATTAAAACAATCACTTATATAACTTACAAATTCAAAGATATTTAGACATAAATTGTTGACAATAATAGAATCATTTTCTATTGACTATTAATTTTAAGTGATACAAATGATCGTTTTCAAGAAAAGTATTTTTCAAATCATTCATTTCCCGCAAAACAAACAGAGCTTTGATGGCACGCCGGATGGCCTCCTGTAGCTGGAACGGGATTTGAAAATGGAAATCGATTGTAATTTTGAACCCGTTCTTTCCATGACCCCCCTATTGGAATATGAGTCCACTGTTTGAAAGTCCAAATCAATTTGATTCCACTACTCGAGGACTGGCCCTCTTCTAGCTAGTTTTGATTTTCTCTATTTTTAAGCACGAAACGACGGAATCATGTCGACAGAGAAAGCTTTCGACGAAGAATTTAGCTATGAAAGATGTCTTCAACGAGGGAAATGACTTTACTTGTCTACGAGATTAGCTTCGATACGACTGATGAGAAAACCAGCAACTAACGCTGTAAGTGTAAGGCTTCTTCGTGCAATGAGAAAAGCAGTTGAGCAATGAAGTTTGTTCTGCATGGAAGCTTTTGTTTCATTGAATAGATGTAAGGCTTATGCACTAATAGTGAATTCCAAGTTGGTGAATATGCATCTAAGTAGGGGTGAGCATGGTTTCAGATTTCAAGGTATGCAGGTAAGTTTCAAATTTAAAAAATTAGAGAATCAATTTCGATTGGTAGGTTGCAAATTCTAGGTTAAATTTGGATCAATCCTGAAATTGCTCACGTCTACGTCCAAGAGTAAATTGTGCCTTGACCCTTTATATTTTCAGGTCAGTGAAAGACCTCATGCATTTGATTTTGGCAGCATCTCTATTGTACTTTCGGTTTTCGGAATACAAGTGCGAGACGCTTCGATTCAATTTCCGTCTACATTTCATCGATACTTACGAGTTATTTGCCGCCACTGGTTTCGATCCGAAGGCAGTTATAATCAACCATTCAATCACCACGCGAAGGATCCTAAACCACTGACTGCACGGCAGCCGCACGGAGCTATAAACACAACAATTCGAAGATGTTCCGGTTTATGAACAACTTCGGTAGCAATCACGCGAATTGCCATCTACCTTCGGAGGGGGGCCGCTCCCGCTCGCCTGCCCCCCTGCTCCGCCTTTCTAACTCGTTAAAAGGAAAGGAAAGGAAAGGAAAGGACATCTCTAGGGTTCTGCAAATTTCGTGCTGCACCGGGTCCTCCATGGAAGGTGGGTCAATCCACGGGGCTTGGAGGGTTCAGGGCAGTGGGGAAAGTGGCGGAAGCTGAAATTACGCCGGCGGAAACTGAGCAGCACCTCTCGCTTTCACTGACGGAGACAACCACCAATTATTTTTCAACAATAATTGGACCAACGTTGCCTCCTGCCAGCAGCAGCCTCACCGTGCTCCAAGCCATCGAATCCAACCCCTCTTTCTTTTGGATCCTTTTCACCAGATGCATTATACTCGAATTCCGGACATATGATGCGTCAAACCGTCGTCGTGGATATGAAACTCAGATCCCGTTTGTTTTGAGAAAGATGAATTTGAAAATATTTTTCTAAAGAATGATCACCAATGTCGCTTACAAAAAAATAAATAAACGAAAAATATCAATGTTTAGATATAAGTTGCTGTTGATAATGAAAATATCTTTCATTTGCTAATTATATTGGTGTGTATGGGTAAATATGGATCATGAGATGATGTGATTTTGAAGCTTTCTAAGGGTTTCGGAGTTTGGATTGCTAGGGTCGATTTCAGTTGGTGGGTCTATTGGCTCAGGAGACAACGTTTGGTTCGCAAAAAATGAATAATCCTAACAACGATATTTGGAATCGCCTACAAAACTGAATGAACGGAAAATATATTCAACGTCTATGAAAATGTTTAGTAGTCATAAATTATTGTCGGTAATGAAAATAATTTCCATTGATTAATTATTTTCAGCGATGCAAGCACTTATATTTGTGAACATATTTTTCAAATTCTTCATTTTTCGTGAAATAAATGAAGTCTTAAAATAATATTTTGGGTCCGAAAGTTTTTAAGTTACCCCAAGCAGCACCCTGTGATTTTTCCAAATATTAGGAAATGCAATGGTCATGCTAGGGTTTTGGACAAGGTAGCTCCAAGCTGTCTTTTTAGGGCTTTATGTCCAATTTGTCATGCATGAACATGTATTGTGCTAAGGGCAGTCTCTGGGCCATAAGAGCTAGTCCTCAATGGGAGGTGGGGGCTAAATATCTAACTGACCCGATTAGGTTTTTTGGAGTTGGCATGTCGATTCAGTAAATTTTGTTCGCTTCTCGTGTCTTTAGCTTTTAGTGAAAAGACAGGTTTTATACGGACACTGTATCATATGAAACCGGTGGCAGTAATTCTCGCATTGCAATCGAACATGTTGATCATATGGGCTCGAACTTATAGCAAGCTCCATAGGTTTGAACAATTAAGATGGTACGGTTCCTAACGGAAGGAGTCCAAAAAAATGCAGTAAAACCACATGACACAGCACGTTGCACCTCGTAACAGTACATAGCCAAAAAAAATCATTGCACTTTAGATTCGTAGCCCAACGAATATCTCGATCAGACCAAGTACAAAAAGACCATAAGTAACAAAACCTTGAGGAAAATCGCTACTAGGAGTGCCAATAAGAACAAGAAAAATCTGACCAGAGGGTGAAAAAACAAATTGATGCGACAGCTGGCAACGAGGTGGGCCTGAAAGTGGGCCCACTGAGCCTTCCAACTTTATACAACATCAGGCCCGTATGGAGCAAGTGGGCCACGGTTGGCGAGTACAAACATCACATCGAGGCCCACCCACCAGATCAGCAATCGTACCACCGCACATCATGTGATCGTGACCAATGATGTGATAAAGTTGATTTCATAAGTCATCCTACGTTACCTGTACGTTCAGTTCAGCACGAAGCATCTCATCGCTGCACTCGATCACATGAGATGAAACCATCACATCGGGGACCGGAATCGAGCAAAACAATCTATTCATCCCCACGCGAGGGCATGGGCGGGCCTGAGGCGTGCGTCAGCCCACCGGACCGATAGGCCTGCTCGACAATCTGGACGACGTGTTGGGCCCGACCTCATCTGCTGCTTGGGGTGGGGTAGACCTAGGGGCAAGTGGCTCTATGGTTTCGGAAAGGTAATTATCGTGTTCTTGGCTAGTTGGGAGCAAGGAAGGATTTGAACCCCCGTTACAGTGGGATCGTGGCCACGTGCTCCATTCCATTGAGCTGCAGGTGCCAACCTGTTTTCATCGGACATCTTGTCGAAAGTACACTGAAAAAGGGGAGCTTTTCTCTTCCCATCTATTCTCGGGTCAAGAGATATGAAAATGTCTATCTTTTGTAATAGTTGTGTTTTTTGAGGTGTGAAGTAAGAGAGAGGATTTCAAGAAACGAGTTTTAAATGAAACGACATTTCAAATATGTTATTTCTCTCTTTGTAAACGAAAATGTAATAATAAGAATGAGAGCTATTAAGCCTTTCGAATTATCATTGAGACGTAAAGGGCCGACTAAGCTTGATAGATTTACATGTAAGTTTTTGAGATTTTTCAAGTCATGGATGGGATCGGCCAAGATTTCTTGATCCAATTAATGCTATGTCCTGCAGCACCATCGAACCAATAACTACTCCATCGATCGTACTTGGTTCAAAATGAACAGATCTATTGTGGAGTCATTGTATCTAGAAGATGGACACTTTATTTTGGCTTATCCTTGGAGTTCGATCTTTGAGGTTTTTGCACGTTGTGGATATTGCTCATCACCACCATAAAGGGATCGCAGTTCTCTATATGGATGCGAAAGATATACAGAAATCTCTATGTTATATAAGGAATAACAGTCCTTTACAGGCCAGAGTCTCGGCCGCGATTGGGCCGTGCGCCAGCAGCGAGGGGTGAGGGTTGAAAGAAAACAGGAAATGGGCTCACTTAGGCTAACGGCGGCAATGATGGTGAGGGGCGAGCAGCAGCTGAGGTGTTTTTTGCCGGTGAATTCGGGCAAAAGAGAAAGAGAGGGAGAGAGTAAACTCTTTTTCACACCAGAAAAAAGTTGTTTTTGTTAGGCGCATGATATTACACATACGGGTAGCACGAATCTATAAGTAAAAATAAAAAGGTTACCGACAGTGAATGTGTAAATCCGAAGAAGTTCGGCTTAATGTAGTAAGACAGACAACAAAACATTCATTTTTGTGTAATGTCCGTCCCTTACCCCCTCTATAAAATTAGCCGGAATCGAGTTATTTCATCACCCGATGGAGGGGTCCAAACTCTCTCTCTCTCTCTCTCTCTCTCTCTCTCTCTCTCTCTCTCTCTCTCTCTCTCTCTCTCTCTCTCTCTCTCTCTCTCTCTCTCTCTCTCACACACACACACACACACACACACACACACACACACACACACACAAGAAAGAAGCTGCTTGTTGCAAAGCGAAGTATTTACTTATGGTCTGTGCGAGATCGTCGAGGATGAAGGTGAAGACGTTCAAGTCCTGTCATGCTTTTCCACAGCTTTCTTGAACTTCCTCAGCTACTACGTCTGTCCTCGATCGTGGAGATTTTACAGACTCGGAAGCTCAAGAAAGCTGTGGGACGACATGGCGATTCAGGATTTCTCAGTCTTAATTGGTCTGCAGAATTATTCTCACTGCGCTGAATTCGCCGGCATACAATTCAGGTAAATTTCAATGGATCTGTGTATTTCTTTTGAATTTTTTTTCTTCTCCGAATCTCTACCATGGTGGTTGTGGGTTGGTTGGTCATAGAAATGCAAGAACAGAGGCCAGGGTAACGATTTTTTTGCTTGTACCGCACAAGATCAATGACCGTGATTGCACTCAATCCATGGACTAAGTTCAAGCAAAAACTTCCCCTACGATCAGTAGCTACAAGATATTATACTTTTGGCCCACGTGCTTTTAGAATGTTCAGTGTTAATCTCTCCATCTTTTTTGTGATAATTATGGTCCCTACACCACATATTATCGTCAACTTAAGTAATTCCATCACATTGCTATCCAAAATGCGATGAAAATGCCGAGAGAGAGAGAGAGAGAGAGAGTTAATCTTTCCATCTTTTTTGTGATAATTACGGTCCCTACACCACATATTATCGTCAACTTAAGTAATTCCATCACATTGCTATCCAAAATGCGATGAAAATGCAGAGAGAGAGAGAGAGAGAGAGAGAGAGAGAGAGAGAGAGAGAGAGAGAGAGAGAGCTTAATTTACAATGAAATTTTTTTTTTGTGATATGAGGGTTTATTTGTAGAGCTATATAAATAGGTGTTGCGTTTAGTGAGCAATGCTTATTTCAAAGCGTCTTGGTTGAGTTTAGGACTGTGGTAGAAAAATGCGGTCGAAAGTTAAAACGAGATGACAAACAAGTGAAAGAAATGTTTGTTTGGCCTTGGGAGCGAGCATTAAGTTCCTCATAATGAGTGCAAGAAGCAACATTTGGCCTCCGAGGTTATGCCCGGCATAGCGAAGCTCAACCTCTCCCGTCACCACCCGACTAAGTTAATTTTCTTCTAGCAAAGCCCAGGCACTCTGATGTCGCTAAATCGACATCTTTTACTAGGATTTCTGGTTAGAGATCGCGGAAGAACATTTGTTATCACAAAGGGATGGTACGTAGATTGCTATGGAGGAATTATTCGAAGTGTCGTCACGGAAACTATCACAAAACAAGGACATACGCAGTTCATAGGTGCAATCTTCTCTTTTTCTTCCCTTATCACCTTCGAACTGTTACAGATCGCATAACATCGTTGT
Organism: Syzygium aqueum; assembly: GCA_031216185.1. NCBI lineage: Eukaryota > Viridiplantae > Streptophyta > Magnoliopsida > Myrtales > Myrtaceae > Syzygium > Syzygium aqueum. The sequence continues at coordinate 10,607,045 of CM062233.1, forward strand.
CGAGAAGCTTAAGATAACTCATCATCACGTGATCACAGAACCTCTATATCAGTATAAGTCAGACTAACGCTTCTTGCTGAGAACCCTAATGAGCTGGGACAAGTAGCCCCACGTTGCATTATTGCAGGATAGGATCCATTAAGTTCTCACTCGAAAGGAACCGTTCATGTGGGAAGATACAAGGAAACAAAAGTAAAGGATGGGGAAATCCTCATTGGGTAGAGTTGGATCTCATCTCATGTCAAGCTTTTGTCAGTGGAATTAGCGTTTGGTCACCCTCCAATCAAGCTCGTGATCTGGAGAGAGACACCAGAAGCTGTTGTCGCTGAGAAGATTCCCCTCAGTTTCCTCTTTAGCATCAGCAATAATTGCGGCTCTTCCTGTTGGCTTTCTTTTGTGGTCCTGAAATTGTCTGGTTGCGATCTCCTAAGTTTCAGTGAAAAAACGCGGGGGTTTACCTTTGTCACTATGTGACCTCAGGGAGTGTTTTTCTTTTTGATCTTTTACCCCTTCGTTGTTGGTGACTGGTTTGGTTCAATTGCCCGAATTGTCGAAGCTGAAGATTCGGTTTGATCCCGACCAAACTTTCTTTTAGTGGAATTGGGATTCTTGCATATATGCTGAAGTCATAGGACAAGGTGAACAACTTATTTGTAGTTAGAGTGGATTGGGATGAATCCGAGCTGTCATATCTTGCGAGCCTGGCTTCCTGTGCCACCTCCGTCTAATTCGCATGGACCCGACACTAGGAAGAGCTTTGCTGTATCATGGCCATGTTGTCGGCATGATCGATAATTTGACGAGAATCGAAACTCTTTACAGGGCATCTATATTTCAGTTAGATGAATTTGAGAGCAGGATTGATGTCATATTAGCATTGCAACATTAGTTAGTATCAAGGATGACAATTCTTGATGTAACACGAGAACATGGGTAACACACAACAAAATTTATTAAAGAGACCCGAATTGGACATGGCGTGACATGATGAATATCTCTATGACAAAAAATTTCATATGTTTTGGCTAATTAAAAAAAATCACTTATACTTATGTTGAAAATTTTAATTAATGTCGGAAGATGAAAAAAATTTAAAAATACTAATACGATGGAACGACATGAATTGACAGCTCAATTAATATGAAAAAATTCAAGGCATCAGATAATCTAAAATGTGTTAGACGTATAAGGGTGATGTGTATTATCTAGAAAATAATATGTACAGTTTTTTACCTCAACATGAGCTACACCTCAGCAATCTATTTCCATATCTATATAATAATATTATTACATAATCTTCCATACAACTCTCTAAGTTGTTGCCATGTGAACTCATGATGTTTGAGTATAGTATCTCTATCTTGCAAGATACTACTAATCCTTACTTTTGAAGAGTTTTTGGGAGAATATTAGCTATATATGGTAATATTATCATATAAAAAAATTCGTTATTGACAACATTATCCAAAATTTTGTGGGAAAAGGATTTTCCTGCTAATGTCCAGCAATTTTGCTTGTGAAGATAGAATTTGACGAGAGAATAAGGGCGCGTTTGGTAACGCTTCTGTTTCTCTATTTTTCTGTTCTTCTGTTCCATGGAACAAAAAAAGAACAGAAATCCGTTTGGTAACGCATTTTATTTTTCTATTTCCTGGAATAGAAAAGTGGCCAAGAAATAGATTTGGAGCAGAAATAAGAAGTAGAAAAAATCTACTTCTTTGTTCTTAGAAATAGAAATAGAAATAGAAAGGTCCGGTCCTCAAGCCGCGACCTCAGCTCCTCCTTCATCCTTCGTCATCTGCAAATCGTCTCAAAACACCGGTCCGGTCCATTCTCGGCGGAAATAATACAAAAATTAATTAAATTATAAAAAATAAAAAAATTCCAAAAATTCAAAAAAATCAGAAAAATTCTCAGAAAAAACCATAAAAATCAGAAAAACTTAGAAAACCCATAAAAATTTGCTAAATTCCGAAATTGAAAAAAATTAAAAAAATACATAAAAAGCTTTCTAGAAAATAAAAAAAGACAGATTTTGGGAAAGTAAAAAGTTTTAATAAACTTTTCCCCAAAGAAAATCAAAAATAAAAAATTCACATAATCGCTTAGAATAAATTAAAAAATTCCGAAAATTCATAAAAATTACAAAAATTTCAGAAAAATCCCATAAAAATTAGAAAATTAAAAAATTCCCAAAATTCATATAAATCAGAAAAATTCTCAGAAAGTCCATAAAAATTAGAAAAACTCAGAAAACCCTTAAATATTTGCAAAATTCCGAAATTGAAAAAATTAAAAAAATTTCATAAAAAATTTTGTGAAAAATAAAAAGAAACAGATTTAGGGAAAGTAAAAAATTTTAATAAATTTTACCCCAAAAAATATAAAAAAATTCACATAATGGCTTAGAATATCTGTGACCATCCACTTTGAGTGAAATTTAAATTTTTGAGGTGCCCAAGTGGTATTTTTGAAGATTCCTTAGTTTAGGGATCAAAAGGGGTTTTAAACCCTTAAAAAGGATTATACAAACCAATAAACCATGCTTATTGGTTTTTTTTCACTTATAACTTGTACTTATAGTTAAATAAAAGATATAGATTTGAATGCAAAAAATTGGGAATAGAAATTTTGTGCAGTTACCAAACGCATTTCTGTTCTTTTTCTATTCCAGAAACAGAAATTTTGTACAGTTACCAAACGCATTATTTTACTCAGAAACTCTTCCAAGAAATAGAAATAGAAAAAACTATTTCTGAAAAGAAATTGTTCCCAGAAATAGAAACGTTACCAAACGCACCCTAAATATCTTCGATGGCAACAGTTTTGAAATGTATTCAACTGGAAACTTTAATTAATACAACTAATACCTGTAGAAGAGAAAAATGTGACTTTTAAATTATTTGGCTTCTTTGACTTTTTTTAGAGTATTTTAACTGGATCTGCGCGTTGTGGGATATGTCGTTTAATAAATCTTTATTTCAAACGTATTAGGTTTTTGATCTATATTCAAACTCTAGCTAGGTTGTTTTGGACATTGGTTGGCACCAAGAAAATAGGTACAATATATGTTCTCACGCCCGGGGTGGGGGGGGGGGGGGTGGGGTGGAGACGAGGAATGTAGTCTCAATCCCCGCTCTACCCCGTGCCCATCGCTAATCAATTTAAATGTGTCAACAAGCAAATTAGATAGTTACGCCTATAAACATTTTGAAAATCTTGTGATCATCAATTAAGTAATGTCGATATGGCAAAGAAGAACAATTGGTTAGGTGATACATCGAAGCGCGATACAATTGCTGAAAGCTTTTTCTCAAAGGTTGTGACCAAATTAAGGTAATTTAATTGATTCTAGAACTCCTAGAGCTTTATGTTGCACCCTTTCTTAACCCACTCCCTGACACTAAATAATGAATATCTATTGGGTTCTAGCTTTTCCTAATGTGTAGGAATTGCATCTCTTTCTCTAGCTTCTGGACCTGGGCCATGTATACAATTAATTGAATATTTGCCAATTCAAATTTGACATAAGTGTACTATACATATGCTTCATTGCTTAGCATAAGTAAGGAAATGTCCAACTGTGTCTAGCTAGGCTATAGTGACCTTGACCAATAATTCTTAGCATCTGCAATAAGGCTCTGACCATATTGGCAAAAACTTTAATTAGCCGAACTTATCAAAATAATTTACATCTTACTAGCCCTAAAGATTATTTATGCGGAACCCAATTATATTCTGACAAATTACAGGCAGGAGAGTGAAAGAGAAACGCATCATAGCAGCTTCAACCTGCTTTCATTACCGTGTCTGCTTTTCCAGGTTCTTTTTTGAATTATTTCATGCATGAATGCATTCAAACTTTGGACTTTTAGGTTTTATCACAAGGTCCAAGCTATTTCAAAGACACATAATACTTATAAGTTATATGGGCAGAGTCTCGGCATTTCTTGAAATAGCTCATCACTTACAAGCTGGACATTAAATCTCTAGAGCTCGAACATCTGTGTTCATAATCTATTTGGTATGATCTTTCGAGTCATGCTAGCGAGTGATCGAGTAATTCCTTGCAAATCCCTTAGTAAATGGATCACGACTAGTTTTGATCAGGTGGAGTTACGAGCTCGGAAATGCGATCCGATAGCTTATTCATAACTTTGATGCCCTAAGTCTAATTGCCAAATGAATAATGTTGAGCTCACTTCTGCCTCGAATCCACTTGTTATGTGGGTTTCAATCCATTTCAATTTTTGAATTTGGCCTTCCAAAGTACACAGTTTGAGCCCATTTGCTACGTTTTCTTTTAAATTATTTTAAAATTTTGTTTCTGCTTGGAGCTTTTGCCTTCAGATTTATTAGGGTTTACCTGCGCTTATAATGTATTTATGTATGCACATACATCTACACGTACATATTCATATGTCACATGACATTTTCACCTCAAATAAATACTTTTCTTGGTCGCACCTCAACCGCCCGTCGACGTCGCTACCTTCCACCCAACTCTGCTGCTTTTGCTCTCTCTCTCGCCACAGAAGCCTGAAGATGCCTTGCTGTCTTGAGTCCCCTTTGGCGTCAACGTGGACAGTTGTTGCTTCTCTGATTCTTCACCAATGCTGCTGCTCCTCGTCCACTTCCTCCCAGAATCGCTCACTCCACAGAGCTTATTTGTAGAAACTCAAAACATGAAAGTTGTAGATCTACGAGTCCTTGATCTGTGGCTTTTGGAATCGGGTCAATCCGACGTGTATTGAGGAAGTTACGCCCATTTTTCCGGAATCGTGCAGTCCCGAAATTTTCTGTTCGGAGTCACTCGCCCACGCACGCATCAAATCCACCGGATAGCCGCGTCGTTGCCGTGACGTCGCTGTCGCCGTCGCCGGAGTTGCACCACAGACCGCCGGGTAGCCTTGCCGTGAGTCCCGCCGGCACCGACGTCGCCCTTGTCGTCCCGTTCCCGATCCGCAAGCCAATCCCGATTCAATTCAAAATTTGAAAGAATTTTCAAATTAGGTAAGTGAACATTATCCAATAATTTTCAGAATATTTAGATTCCTAATTTGGAGTGTTTGGATATTGCATGATTATCGTGTGGGTAATTAGATATCTTTAGGATAATGTTTGATGCCCGCGATATTTCAAAATATTCAAATTAGGAAAATTTCCTAATTTAGCAACGTATTTGGACGTCTATCCGACCTTAACCCTAAGGTACGATACGCGGCGATACGGGAAATTATCATCCTATCTATAATCACTTAGATACGATGATAAATTTGATTAGCTTTCCAAATTTGAATGATCGATTATCTGTTAATATCTATAACTCTATAGATATGACCGATAATTTGATTTTTGTGCCTAATCCGAGTTTGAAACAAATTTGGCGGATCACGTGGTTGATTTGGATGTGGTTGTTATCCTTAGTTGTTTGATTATCTTTCTTCTTTCAAATAAAACAGAAAAATTCAAAAATATTAGCTAGATTTAAATTAGAGTTTTGCATGTCTAGGATTTTTGAATATATCCCGAAGGATGAGATAAGTATTTAATTTTAATTAGGACTTAACGTGGCATGTTTCCTAATTTAAATTAGGTATTGTTTTAATTCTAACGGATTATTCAAGTTATTTTATTATTCCGAATTTTCATAAAAAAACCCAAAAAAATGGTGAATTGTTTCATGTTTTACTAGGAGATTGCATTTTAATTTAAGTAATTAATAATTCCGAATTTTTAATAAAAAAAATTCCAAAAGAAATCATTCTAGGGTAGATCAAGTCATCATAGATTGCATGTTAACTTAGGTATTTTTGAATTTCGAATTTTAAACAGAAAATACCAAAAATAGAAGTCATTAGTTTACATGATAATTTAGGCATGTTTTTTATTCCTAATTTTAAATAGAAAATACCAAAAATAGAAGTCATTAGTTTGCATGATAATTTAGGCATGTTTTTTATTCCGAATTTCATAAAGAAAAATACCAAAAATATATCATTGCACGTCATTAGAATTAGGTCACGTCGTCGCGTGTCATGTAGTTTGTATGCTAGGTTGCATTAATTTGCATGTCATATTTTTGCACGTCATTGCATCTAGGCTAGATTTCATTTAAATAAAGTGAAAATCCAAAAAAAGAAATTGACTGATTATTTGTTAACTAGAAATCATATTAAGGTGTTTGATGTGATTTTCTAGCTAACAATGCAGATGCTTGCGTTGGTTCGAGATAAGTTGTTCTCTTAAGCTTGCAATTTATTTAATGCTTTGATTATTGGGTGTTAAATTGGTGGTTTGCGCACCCGCATGAATATCTCACATGTTAGTGACTAAGTTAAAATGGATCCAAATTGCCTGCCAAAATATTTTTGAAAAGAAAAGGTACCGAAAGGGCGTTAGACTAGATCTAGCGTAATCAAGTCCTCGGGCTTAAAATCTCTGGTTCGTAGGAATAAAACATATCTCCTTATGTTTTATTTAGGTTCCTAATCAGCCTACCATAAATTGATTAGTGGCGACTCCGAGCATGAAGATATTTGCACGTTAAAAAACTTAAATCCTAAGTTGTGAATTGGTAGGACTTGGGAGGGTCCGAGTTAAGATTAGTCTTAATAATCCATTAACCAAAAAAATGAAAAAAAATTTTTAGGGTCGCGACACCTGGGTGGCATCAACAGTGCGGGCACTCTTCCTCTCGCAAAAGGTTGAGTGTTCGAATCCCGAGCGCCGTAGGGTGACTTACCTGGTAGCACATGTGTGGTGACTAGCACATGTCGCCTCTAGGGTTTACCTTTCGGCTGTCAGCCGTGCGGGGTTCCCTGAATCACAAAAAAAAAAAATAGTAGACTAGTCTCTCGCCAATAAAAAACGCGGAAGGAGCAATATTAAAAAAATTAATTGAAAAAGTATGCTTGCACTAGTAAATTAATTTCGATTAATGTTATATCAATGGTTTTTCCATGTAGTGTTGTCTTGTAGAGTAAGTATAGGATTGATACTAAACCTATTATACTAATGTCAATTCAGCTTTAAACTTTTCAATTTTGTTAATTTAATTCTAAATTTTTGTATGACATTTAATGTAGTCCTTCTGGTCAATTACCGATGTGCATTCAATCGTCATCAATCATCCTGCATGGCAAGCTGATGTGTATAACTGCTCTTGAAACAATGTCCTACGTAATCAGCGATTTCTAGCGACAATTAGTTGAAAAGACTACATGGAAACTTCGCATAAGATTTAGAACTACATTGGCAAATTCAAAAAGTTCAGGCTGAATTAACATTCATACAATGAGTGTGGAGTTTTATTTTCGATCAAATGAAATTTCCATTCATTACCAAAATGATACATGAAAGGATCCATAGTAAATCTCAAAAGTCACCATAACAAGTCAAGCTCATAAAGCTTCAAAACATACCAAATCAGAGCATGGTTGGTAGAGATAATCACACACTTATCCTTCAAAACGTATGAGTCTCGATTCTTTAGGTAGTACAGGGTGCTTATCCTCTAACGCTTCATATTCTCTTTGACCGCTATCTTGTAGTCTCATGACACGTCACTTTGATCGTTACAATTCATGAATTGTCATCAATATGAATCATATCTTTATGGATCGCCGTTCCTTCAATAGTCACCCTGCTTCAAAAAATCTATAATTGGCCAAGATTTTATTTTTATTCTCCTCCTTCGTTCTTGACTTAAACCCTATTCTCCTTTTGGACTAAACCCTTGGCCTCAAAGTTCCGCTTGTCCTCAACCTTGCCCCATCCATGGCTCCTAAGGCCTTCAGATTTTCCTTAACGGATTATATAGCTAACTTCAACAAGTTGCAAGAGGATGAGTACTGCGATAATTGCTCTTTTGAACTCTAGAACTACCCTTGAGAATATCCTGACAATGTTCTCTTGGCCCCCCTGTTTCAAGCAGCATTTTCAGATTTCGATGAATAGACTGTTAAATCCCAGCAATTCAAAGAATTTCCTTCACTTTTATGAATGGTATATGAGGATGAATCCCAAGACCGAATATTTTCTACCTGGTACGAGAGGCTGGTATTGATAACAATACTTCAGTTTAATTGCTTTGATTGGAATCAGCTTTTGGTCTCCGTCGACCAGCCGTTTCTTTTTCTCTTGGGGACCAATGTCGATCACTCTTCTAGATGTTTATGTCATAGCTGGCTTCCTTCCTTCTGGCACACATTTAAGGGATGTGGATCCTCCTAAACATCTCAGATTTGTCAAGTATAATGCTCTTTCCCATGGGAATTTCTGGCTAGATCTTGCCGAACGTCTGGCATAATCACCAATGTCCAGCACGTGGCCTCTTGCTATACTGGCTTTCAAAGTATGTTTCTTTCACCATACCTTATGATGAGGACTATGGCTATAATGGACTATAATGAGGAGGAGGACAGATCCATTTACGATCCACTAAGATGGAAAGTTGCTTGATTGGTTCAAATCCAATTCGTAATCTAGAAGAAAGGTTAGTATGTAGAAACTTGGTTAGTGATAGTTTTCCCCATACCGTATGATGGCTATGCAATCACTTCATTCATAAATCACTTTCTTTGGCTAGGTGTAATGTTCTCAGAGCCTCTCGAGACGAATGCATAGAATATCTCTGTGCCTATATCCTTACATTACTCCTTAGGACAACAATTATGTGTCATTGACCTTACTTTTGCTTAGCTAAGTGACATTTTGCATAATACCCTAATTTTGACTTATATGAGATTTGTAAAAACCATGTCGTTCAGAAAGAGGAAATTATAGTATTTCATGTTCGATCATTACATAAAAATTTCACGCCGAGTGGAGTAACATGAGATGATTAAGGTAACATGAACTTATTAAGCTAGTAATACGGCGTACATTCATGATGGTGACGTTTGTAGCTAGCTATCTCATTTATAAAAAAAAAGCATATGATGATAATTCATGACACCATATCCAAGTCTGGTAGACCTTAGGGATAGCATAATGATATTTCCAAAGGAAAGCACAAAATCTCACGCACATTGATTTCAAGATCATGACTTTCATTTATGTTTGCCAAAATTCTTGCTTCATTAATTGCAACGCCTCCCTCTTGTTCTTTTGTGGATTGATTAATCCAAAAGTTGCTGGGATTCTTCCTTCTGTTAATGGAATAGGTAACCGTGAGCGGTTGGGACCCAAAAGCTAGCATTGAAGATTGCATTTGAAGGTCAAAGTTAGAGGAGAATTTAAGTAAACAAAACGACAACAATTTATGTGAATGTGATGGTAGTTGTTGAATGAATCAGACAATTAACTAAGTTGTTGAACCTTTGATCGCAGATGTTATGGAGATGAAGCGGGGTTACTTGCACAAGCCAAAGGCCTGGATTTAACCGTTCATGGGTTTTGCCGGGTGTTCTATAGGTTTCCAAACAATCAGGTTTATGCTCATTCTCTAGCTTATTACTAGAATGCCTTATCCGATACTTCATTTTCTCATTGCAATAGTAGAAAAGAAAAATGCACCGGAACTCCAACCATGTAAAGTGTATGGAGTTGGCTTAGTGGTTAAAGAGTGGACTCGCATACGTGGATTAGGCGCATGATAAAGTTCTACTTCCCACACCATTATCTGCATATGGTTTCATATATGAGCCATCCAACATGACTTCAGCTTCTAGGCCTCAAAATTTACCTACCTAAGATGATTTCCTCATCAATCAACAAAAGTAAATAAATAAAATTGTGTCAAAAGCATCCCTAAGAGCTGCTCATAACAGTTGGACACTATACTTCAAGAGAGCACGAACATGGAAAGCAACTCAACACCAGATGCAACAGCTATAACATATTGAGTACACAAAGGATATTAATTGATCACACTATATGTATGGTAGAAAGTTTATCGCAACATTTCTCCATCGACACACGGTGCAAAAAAAAAATTCTAGGTTAAGCAAATAATGTGTTATATGCTCAATTTAATTCTAGATAACATGCAAACCAAATCACAAAGGATAATCCTGGCGTGTTGGCTTAGTTATATGAGTTCACCCTCTTACGAAAACACCCTTATACCCTCATACAACTTTATTATCTTCGAACCATTTTCAAAAGAGAAAAGTTCTCCTTAATTGGGCGAATGGGGAAGATTAAGTACATTAGCTAGCTTACAAACGTCCTTGAATTAACCCTAACAGCAAATTAGGAGCCCAAAGAATGCCTTCAACTTCAAGAATCAAACAAGGGTTTCAGTGGAAAGTGGGGAATCTATTGGCGTTTCGGATGATGAGCATGCACTACGGAGAACATGGGTTAGTTTGAAAGGGAAATGGCAGGGAGAAGCAACAAATCAATAATGGCGTCCCCCCATTTTTTCGTTGGCCAAGGGGATGGAGATGTGTCCCGTCGCTATTCACATTCACAGCCCTATTAATATTCCTCCAACCCATTTGGGCATTTGCATTTGCAACCACCTCCTCATCACATGAAAGCTGCAAAACAAATTGGTCGAACGTGATTGGCTCCGATTCATAGGCTGTCATTCCCTGAGGCGAATTTGAAACCTTTCTGATTGGATGGAGAAGATATTTGGACAGAAGGTTTTCTTGATTTGCAAATTCCTTATAAAGTTGCCATTTTCCTCGTACTATCCCCTTTCCTCTTTCATGACAATTGGCTAATTAGGACAAGCTAGGGTGATCGATATGAGCAACATCGTTCTATGTCAGTCCTTGGAGACAACTATACTTTGCTAATTGGAATCGTATGTGAGATGTCACGGTTTTTAGGTTGTACCTTCCCAATTTCGGTCCCAATGTTAGTAATTCGATAAATTGACAGATCGGTGGACCTTAAATTTGAGAGTCACTGAGGTTTCATCCATAAAAATGGGAGATTGACCGATCAATAAATAAACTTCTACATAGTACTAGGAAACATTTTTACTCCTCCAACAACATTTCAAAATGGCGTCGTGTTCTTCCAATACAATGCAAAATATAAAAAAGATAAGTAATAGATTAATGACATATTACCACAAATTAAAGATGCGTGTAGTAAACGAGAGAGAAAACGGAATGCTTTCATAGATGTGTATAGTCTTGAAAGGATTTTTCCTAGGGTTTTGACTAAACAAATGGGAGATTACATTGAAAATTTTGAATAATCAACTAGAGTAGTTGGTTAAGAGAAGTTATAGTTTGACTTTAGACTGGTAGGCTTGAATTAAATACCAAGACCTAAAATGCGCAAGACCTAGATAGCTCTCATATGCGCCATTCATAATTCCACATGTTGTTTTCGCATACATTGATTGTCTTGGATTCAAAGATAATTGGCAAAAACATGTGAGGTCTACATGATGTACGGTTCTCGGGCATCCGGTTGCACCCAAGTTTTGTTCCTCACTGGCCGGCCCGACTTGTTTGCCATTGAATGCATTTATCTTATAATTTTAGTTTCTAATGTATATTTATTGGAGGAGAAAAATGATATTGAAAGTAATTGGTAGGTAATAATGTTTGTCGGCCTTTGTCATATCATAACAAACGAATGGAGATTATATTCAACTTTTGTGAATCTCATCATCTTTCCCTCTGAAATGAAAGCATTATAAATAGAATTGCATAAAGAAAAGGCCACTGTTGCGACTTGTTTATTGCAAGGTTATCTTTTTCTTCTTTCTTTTTGAAGAGAACATAAATTGAACATTGATCAAAGGACAGATACTATAGCTAGCAAACAACCACTCAAATTGTCCAGTCGATGCGTAATGGATCACGCAAACTACTTCTTTATTATCTCTTTTGCCGACGGAATCAGCAGCATCCTTGAGAGAATATTTTGATATATAAAGAGGGAGCACCAAAAAGAGAAATAAAGTAAAGTCAATTGATCATCTTTGATGAGTGTAAAGAATCATGCAATTTACAAAAAGATGAGTGATCCCAGCAAAGTGTGTGTATTATTGAAGAAGCCACATCAGATTATTCTTGCGGACTCTACTATAATAATCAATTCCGCTAATGAAATATCAAAAAGATCCGCACACAATAATTTGAATAATCTTACGCCGGACCCTTCATTAGATCGGACCTAAATTTTATGATGCAGCAACAATTTGCATAAGCTCGGGCATTGGAAATTAATGACAAATTTCATATGGCTTATGGGTTATGAGTTTTGAAAGAAGAACTTCGTATTAAAAAAACTACTATTCATTTCCTCAAAAGGAGAGGCCGGCAAGAACATGAGAATCTTATCATAGGCACATCAGTTCTAACGAAGACAAAACAATGTTTCTTTTGTTGGTTGCAGAGTCGTCTATAGAGGGGGACCTTTCTTGCCTCTCTCTTGTCTTTAGCCTCACATACAAAAGGAAACCCTAATTTCCTTTTCGCATTAGACTTACGTTTTCATGGGGTTTCATGGGGTCCCGGAGAAAAGGCCATTTTTTGCAAGTTGGTTGATGTATGTCTTTGGTTTCTTGTTTCAAAATCAAGATTTCATCTACCCAATTATCCTCAAGATTAATTGCCCCAAAACCCTCAGTAGGTTTGGTTGAGTGGATGATTCGACTTAGAACAAAGTAAGAGAGATTCATTGCAATTGAATCACAATAATCTATAAAAGCAAAGATATAGCTGGCTTTATTCTCGGGACATTTAGCAATGTAAAGGTAGCAATACTATAATGTACCAATGACGCGTACATATAAAGAAGCAATCCATCTAACCTCTTCAAATGCACATTTTAGCACCCAACTCAGACATGGCTCGTGTGACTAACCTTTTACTTACATGCCTAGTAAGCAAACTAAGAGAAATGCGTAACTTTGCACCCATGTGCAGGTGAACACCATCAAGAACATTACGACCTAATATCAGAAGATTCCCACTCTGGTGAAAATCATGATCAATCACAATGGCAATTATGATGCGCGAGGCCAGAATCCAGATAAAGACTCAAAAGTACAGAAACATAAGAAAAACCACAGTCCAAAGTACAGATCATTAGATCAGCAACACGTTCCTTACAAAAAAATACGAAGTGATGGCTTTTAGATCTGTATTGATCGACCGTGAGGTTTTATCTTTTATTGATCTGTAACAGACGCCCCACACGGGGGGTGACTCTCTGAAACAGGAAAAGAAGTAGTGTCTCAAACAATTAATCTGGCATAAAAAATAACAAATTTCACCAGATCCGCGTCTAGAGAGCTGCTTGGAGAGAGAGAGAGAGAGAGAGAGAGAGAGAGAGAGAGAGAGAGAGAGAGAGAGAGAGAGAGAGAGTACGGCTCCATTTCACTTTCAATGATGAGATCAATCAAGAACGTAAAAGGAGTACAAGTAAACACCGATGAACTAAACAAGAATTCTGAAAACAAGAGAAAAACCAGTGGATGAAAAATACAAAACTTTAAGAACTTCTGTACTCGTAAATGATGAAATTCTTTCGCTTCTCAAGATCCCCCGTGAGAGAGGCTCTCGTTTCAGTGTGTCAAGAATCACAGATTTGCAGAGAACAACATCAAGAACCGCACTTTTACCCTTCACAGGACCCAACAGAAAAGCAAAATCAGTACCAACTGCGCAAAATTCCGAATACTTACTATCCACACGGAGATGATTCGGACGGAGAATTTTTCCTTGGCCCTATTTGTATCTTCCCACAGCTAGCTTGAACCGCAATCGAAACGAGGACTTGTTTGAAAGAGTGGTGAGTGTGTGTGTACTCGCTTCAAAAAGATCCCAATTAATATATGCAGTTCAAGAAAGCTGTGGAAGAATACAAAGAGGACCATTCACTGGACACCCTTGAAAACCCTAAAAGCAAGAAAAGCTTGTGAGAGAGAGAGAGAGAGAGAGAGGAAGAAGTAGGTGAAGGTTAGGCAGAGAAAAGGGTCTAGGATAGGGGTTGTATTTATAGGAGAATTGAGTGCCTTTTTTGCTCCACCACCAATCCCTAGAAGAATATTGGGCTGAGAGATTGCTGAATCCACCATTTTTCTTTTCTGGAACTGTTTCCCTCAATAAAATATCTTGTATTTTCGCTAAAGTCTTTCAAAGCACTTAAGGTTGATCAGCATAAACTCTAAATTTGCATTTCTTTTTTTTTAAATGTACATCTTGCAACAGACATATTTTAACCCTTTTTAGTAACAAAAACACCCGAACCTTTTACGGTATAAATTCACATGCATTTTCTTTTGTTATTTACTGAAATTTGCAGACGAACCTAAACCTAATGTTAAACAGACAAATCTTAAGGCTTGATTGGAAACTAAGAAAGTGGGAGCAATGCAAATACATGTGAAAATTCCTGTGAGAGAGCGATGAAGAGAAAACTCTAATTTCATTTCCCACCTCCCGAATTTTTCCCATGTCATAAGTTCCCAAACTAACTTATTCTTAAAAAAATTATTAATTACATACACCTTGTATAGTCAAAAACTTGAAAATTATAAGAAGGTATTTTGTTAACGAAAGTTTAAAACCAGAAATTCTCAAATATTATTAGTGTTGGGAAGGCCGACACCGTTTTGATCCCAACTCCCGGTAACCCAGAAACCCGATCACAAGAAAAGGCCATCAAGAAACGTGCGGCTGCGATGCAAGTTGCCGCATCTGACGGTGATCGAAACCCTGCGTGGGGCGCACAACCGGCGGGCCCCGCCTCAGATCTGTCCTCTTCTCTTTTGGAGGAGGGAAGTGCGAAATGGACCCAGCCCCACGCGCCCCGCGGCGGTTGTTCGACAACCGCCGGACAACTAAACCCTCGACCCTCCCCTCCCCTCCTATTCCTTCCCTCATTACAAAATGGTAGGAATGAATCGATATAATTAAGATGAATGAATCTATAAGTACATTATGATACATAGTATGACCCAGTTTATTGGTGATTTTTTTTTTCGGACCGACATATTGTATGTAAATCGATGTCGTCATTCCCATAAATGATTTTGGAGAAATATGAAGAACGATCGTTCTATTATTAGGTGTCTCGTGTGCGCAATTTTCTAAATTGATGGGAATTCTAGCCTTAAATATGGTACCGATGTAATGTGTGGTGTAGGTTATCTTACTAAATTTAAGCTATTTGCTTCTAGATAAACCCAACTTTTCTTAGGTGTTGATAACGATGGCCACTAAGGTGACAAATTAAGGGTCACGTTAATCCAAAGTGGTTATAGAAAGAGAGAGAAGGAGAGGGTGGGCCTACACACGAACAAGTATCCCCTAACACATGAAGTCCAACTTTGAATTTCATCGTCTCATTTCACTGTCCGATTGAACAGGAATCCCGAAAAGATTGCTCGGCAGGGGTGAAAGAAAACCCGCCAAACTCGCTCTTGGATCTGAAACGGACGGGACGAGAAGAGGGACAGAACGAGCAAGGGCCGGGCAATGAATTTCCGGGGCTTGAAATCATCATCTCATGCTTCCCTCGACCAAAGGGTGTGTGTCCATATGATGAATTGCAAAGGGGAGAGCCAAAGAAGAGAAAGAAAAGGGGAGACTACAAGAGAAATTTTAAAAAGGTTTGGGGGAGGAGGGGGCAAAAGGGACATGAAAGGGGAGTTCACGTGGAGGCATGTGCATGTGAGGAGGGGGCGGGGCGGGGTGACCCACCGTCCGTTGGGGAGGAGCGTGCGTGGGAGTCGGGACACTGAGGTACGCCCCCGTCTTTCCCGGGACCGTCTTTCCCGGGACGGAGGTCTCTTTGTCGGCCCGGTTCGCCCTGGACTCTTCCCTTTTGTTCATTTCTTATCTCATTCTCTCTCTCTCTCTCTCTCTCTCTTCCTCTCTCTCGAGTATTAAACACTTCTTTTTGCAGGTTGTTGTTGTGGGGGCTGTCCAAAAGCTCGAGTCACTAGAAACAATTATTCATTTGACTTTGACCTCTCCGGAAGAACAATTACCCCGTTCCCCCCCCCCTTCTTCGTGTTCAAAATGTACCGAAATCAAGCCCGATGCGTTGCCCTCTCTCTCTCTCTCTCTCTCTCTCTCTCTCTCTCTCTCTCTCTCTCTCTCTCTCTAGTTATTGAGTAAGGGCGAGTCGAGTTGCCGGTGAGTAGCTCGAATTCGACTCTATGATATGGACTCGACTCGGCTCGGCTCGGCTCGGCTCGGCTTGTTTTGTTTCGAGCCGAGCTCGGGTTCGTGCCGTGCAAGCTAGGGGAGTGCCGTGATTGATCGAGCTCGCGGGGCTTGTTGATCATGCTCGTAGCTGATTGGAACCCTACTTGTATCAAGTGCCTAGATTTAAAGTTTACAAATTTTCGCTGCTCGTAAGGAATTTCAACATCAAAGACATCGAGGCTACACATTGTACCTCGACAAGACATCATTGAGCCTAGCCGAGCAGGGCTTGAGTTTTGAGAGTACCTTCCGAGCCGAGCTCAAGCAGGACATGTAATGCTCGATCTAGCTCGAGTAGAGTTTTGAGCACCGCTATCGAGATGAGTTGGACCCAGACCTTGCAATATATCGACTCAACTTGATTCGGTTGCGTCCCTACATTTATTTAATCATTGTGAAAAGATGCGAATTCAAATAAACATGGATTTTTTTTTACCAGTAAGCGATTTGTAAATATATAAAATATTTTGCAATAAGCATGATGTGCGCACGTTAAGGCACTTCATTTATTTTTCTAGCAAAAAAAAAAGGCACTTCATTTATTTTATTCTTCTTTTTTGGCTATTGGGTAGGAGATTAGCGGGTAGGTGCATTCTCTTAAGTTAGCTGGCAATCACTTAATTAACATTTTATGCCAATCTTGTCAATGACCCTCGACCCACCCCATCATCATGCCTCTCCGTTTTTCAAATCAAAGGGTTGGGTTTGATTTGATTTGATTTGCGAGTAATTAAACAAGTTTCTATTCCAATTTTCCATCGTGTCCCTTGCTTTCTTGAATGCAACGTGTAGGGGGATGGTGCTTTGGTGCTGCTTTGATGGATCGCAGCCCACGTCGGCAGAAAGTGACGTTTTGGGATTGCGCATTTGGTGGGAGTGAAATTTTTCCCCCATCCATTGAATTAAAGTTTTTTTTCCCTTACCGCATGAATCACGATTAGGGCATATTTATTTGAGTGAAAGAATTTTTAATGAATTAGTGTTTTGGATTTGACGAGTTTAGTTTATTGAAAATGATTCATCAATGAAAAATAATTTACGATCGACGAAAAATAGACGTGCTTAAAATTAGGAAAATAAATTCTTTACATCGACTGTCCTACATGACACCGTGAACGTTAATGTGGATAATTTTACAATTAAAAAAATCAATTTTTTTTAATTTTTTCTTTTTTTTATTCCTTCTTCCTCCACCGATCGTGAACCTTGGTGATGGCCGACGATTGGTCACAAGCAAAGGCCGACCTTGCCAGCTTTAGACGAGACTCCATGTCACCAGATCTCGGCAAGGCTTGGGCTTGTTGAGATTAGGCAAGCTCTAGTTCGCAAGCCTGGGGCAAGCTCAACCTCATCGGAATCTAGCGAGCTCGAGTCTCACCTAAGGCCAACAAGGTTAGCCCTCATTGTCCCTCTCTTGTGGCCGGTCACTGCCTATTGTAGAAGCCCAGTGACCAGCAGAGGAAGAAGAAAAAAAAAATGAAAGAAAAGGAGAAAAAAATCAAAAATTTTGAATTAAAAAAATTGTAATAATTGTCCACATTAACATTGGTTGTGCCACGTAAGATGGTCGGCATCCATGTTAGTAATTTCTAGCCAAAATTGGCAAAAATGATTAAATTGTCAAAATATTTATGACTCAATTGGCACAGTCAAAAGGCTTATAAATCAATTGACATAATGCGATAGGTTTATGACTTTTTGATAATTTTTCTCTTACAAACTTGTAATTGCATTTCTTAGCAACATCTAATATTTACAAACTCTTCTTAGAAATTAATTAATTTAATTACAACACCTTATTAACTTTGCTCTAACTAAGTTAACAACTAGTTGTGGGTTATCAACTCTCATTTGAGTTATTTATTAAGTTAATTTTTCTTTTTCTTTTTCTTTTTCTTTTTCACGTAATTTTACCAACTATTATTTCTTCTAAGCCTTATTTTTATCGACTTTCATATGAAATTGCTAATTCTAAATTATGCGATTTATCAACTCTTTCCTGAGCGAGTTATCAACTACTTCTCAGTTCCCAACTCTCATTAGTGAGTTACTAAAGTCTATTTAGTTTATTTTTTTAATTTTCCAACTTTTCAATTGGATTACTTAATTGAGAAAAAAGTTAGTCAGCCACTTAAATAAAAAATGATAATTTCATACAATAATTGGTAAATTTGAGGGGTTGGTAAGAAAGAACTTTTTTTGTAAATGTAAGAGAAGTTCCTAATTTAAAAATATCAAATAAAGTTGGTAGTTAACTCAAATAAGAGTTGATAATACAAAATTAATTGGTAACTTAATCGTGTAATATGAAGGGTAGGTAAAGCAAAATATATTGGTAACTCAATATAAAAATTGGTCATTTTAATTACAAATAAATAATTGTTGGTAGAAAATTCAAATGAGAGTTAGCAACCAAAAAGAAATTGGTGACTTAGTCGGTAAGAAAGTTATATAAAATTAGAAAACAGATAAGAGATGTTTTTCGTCATAGATAAGATAAGTTGGCAATTAAAAAAAACAAATGAATATTGGTAATAAAATCAAATAAGAGTTTGGACGCAAAATCAGATGGTAACTTCATCAATGAAATTTTTTTTTTTTTATGACCCGGGAACCTCCCTTTCGCCCGACAGGCTATTCGGTACTAAACCCGGGGGAAGGCTAGCCCAGCAACCCACCGCCAGGACCCCCCACTTAAATCGTTGACGACGCAGAATTTCGAACCGCTCACCTCCTGCGATGGCGGGAGGGCTCAAACCAAATGCGCCACCCACGGGTGGGTATCAATGAAAAGTTAATAGTGGCTCTAATTGAGAATAGTAATTTCTAAAAAGTATTGGTAATTCACCAAGTTGGCAAGGCAAATATAAGAATTAACTCAATAAAAAATTGATAAATCTAGAAAAAGACAAATAAATGTTCCCCCAGCCCAACAAGGATAGGGCAAGGCTTCGCGATTTCGGATATGGCGTTAGGAGCCATGACCCAACTTGCGAGGAGCCTCAGAGAGAGAGAGAGATTGATCGGTTTGGGGGTTCGCTATTGGCCGACCACGAGAGTGGCGATGTCACGCCGAGGGGTTTGGCAAAGTCTTTCGGCAGAGGTCGTAGGTCGAATTAGATAGAACAAGACTTCAAGCGTGCGTGTCTATACACACCCAACATCGATATATGCTAACATATTCTGTCATGACAGGAGTTTTACCCTTTGACAAACAGAACAAAAGACGGGAGTTTTTGCCTGGGGAGTTGTACTCTTTCACTGCGAGATTACAAAGCAAATGTGTTTTCTCTGGTCTCCCCTATCTTCATTACTTGCCCTCTTCCCTCTTTCGATTTGACTACCCACGTCCACTCCTACACCCTCTCCCTTCCTCTCTCCCAAATCATTGAACTCATTCCACATTATTCAGTAGTTCATTCTGAAAAAAAAAGTGAATATCTAAGTAGACTATGAAAGAGAAACAGACATTCAACAAAATTTTCCGTTTCCCTCCCTCGAGGGTTTAGGCTTTTGTAATTGATCCTCCTTATTTCTCTTCCCAACATAGTACTTTTTACACGTTTTCACGGGGATTGTACAACGAAAATAGAGCTAATTAAAGTGATTAAAGCACTAAATGTTTGGGGATTTTCACTCGGACCAACTTTATAGCTTGGGAATACAGGCCACACGAGCTAATAGCCCTTGTCAATACCCATGCAAGAAGGCTGTTCAGGAAGGTTCTGTGGGTGGCAATACGTGTAGGAGAATGGGGACAAGTGCATGGAAATGCATGCGCTCTTCTGTCACTTTTGCCACTTGACTTTCTGATCTGATCGATCTTTCAAACACACATCCCATGCCCGACACTGCTGTGAGGTTGGCTTGTCTCTTCGATTCAACCCATAAACTTGTCTTGCCATTTCCCCATTAAACTAGCGCATCTCTCTCTCTCTCTCTCTCTTATGTTCCTTCGTTTTAATTTACTTTAAGAACCCCAGATAAATAATGGGCTTCCATTATATTTATTTGGGTCAGCGAGAATTTTACAGTTTTGTTTCCACGTGTAAAAAAAAAAGGAAAAACCCTAAGTTGATAATTACCTGATTGTACATAATCAACAACCCTAGAATGTGCCCTAGCTTGGATTTATTAGTATGAATGAGTTGGTGTCGGTGCATTGTCAAGACTAGAGAGCACTAGTTAAGATATGTCTTTCAATATCAATATCACGGATTATTATCAACAACAAAAAAATGAAGAATACAAGGTTGACAACCTTGATAAGTCAGGCGCACGTGTTGATTAAAGATTTGAAATTAGAGAGAGTTGTAAAGAGAGTTTTCGGTAACTGGCCACCACGTGCATCCTTAGTTGGACTTGTGTCTCTTACTTCTGGCTCATGATAATTTATAAAATTTCCTTTCCATTATTGTTTGGAGTTCGACATGAACGTGTTTGATGATTTGGTGGTTTGTTAAACTATCATCTAAACAACCCCCAACGCCCCCCCCCCCTTCCGTCCCCATAATAGAGAGTGATTTTGATGTAGCGCTAAAGATATTAAAGTAGTGAACTAGTCGGTGCTTTTAATTAAATGGTATAGATTGCGAATCTACACTAAATCAGTACTTTTTAAGGTGGAATCTAAAAGATGGAAAAATTACTAAATATCACGGTGAATGTGAGTTAGGCTCACATGACTCGGATGCAGGCAATAACTGCTCTTAAAAACACTCCTAAATAAGTGCACATAACCTACGAAATTTGTGAATTCTATGTATGGTCGTCAGCTGTCGCTTTCTTCGTCTCTCGTTTCTCGGCTCTCTCCTCTCTCCCAACCGCATTTCATATGTTTCTGTCCTCTCCTTCCTGCCCCGTTCCCTCACTCTCTCACGTTGTCATTAATGGAAATAGAACTACCCGCTATCACATCGGAGCTCCACTTGGCTGAGAAGAGGCAAAGCTTGAGCTGAGGTCTAGCAAAGATACAAAATATCTTGGACACGACGTGAGCTCCTGTTGAAGCTTGACTCGAGGTAGGGCGAGACTAAGTCAAGCAATCCTACCCAATTTTGTACCTGAGGGAGAAAACTATAGCCACTGTTACATAATTATTAGTAGATGTTATTACAAGTGAGGGAATCAAAGATGAGGAAATCCGACATTGAAAGGCTACAAAATTAGGCCAAGAGAGTAAAAGGTGATCATTAGGTATGCCCAACCCTAGGAGTGATGGGTAGGTTCCAAATCTGGAAGTTGGAACCTATCTTGTTAGGGTTAGTTCTTACTTTTTAAAATCGGAAACTAGCTTTCTTGACCCTAAAATCGAACCGGCCAGTTTTAGGGTCAACCAGAGAATCAACGGCAGCTAGTTTTTCATTTATATATACAATATGTTTGTCTCGAACACAAACACTATTTATTCTGCATGAGGATAATATGTCAAACACATTTAATTTCAACAAATATCTTTTGTTTAAAAAAAAAGAGAGTAAAATAACTTACTTAGGGTTAAGCGTAAATTGACTTAAAATTGTTTTGGTTTCAGGTTTCGGTTCCTAGGTTGAATAGGCCAAGTTATGGTATATAGCCAGGAATTGCATCAGCCCCCTTGTGAACCAACCTTGAATCAGCAGGGTAAGGCGAGTTCAAGCAAGTTCTGAGTTGAACCACTCTGGTTGCTCACCGCTTTGATGCAACTCGGGCCTAAAGCTCAAATTAAATGGGGTTGCCCAAACTCACCTTTATCATAAAATTTATATATGAATTTTGAGGTCGAGTTGCGAGATTTGCACCCGAGATGGGCTAGCTAGGCTTTCCTATGTAGGACCATTGCCTAAGCACTCCCATTTACTTATTGGGCTTGGGCGCCCAAGACCGTCGATCACTTCTACTGGGGAGGAAAAAGGATACATAAGGTTTTGTTGTTGGAATTATTGCGATAGTAAAAAAAAATTGCATGCTTGGTACGATTCTTCCACAACTACTATAAGTTTAGCTTTTCGAAACGTTTTGTAAAGATATCAAAGTTGGAGCACCCTTGTAGCTGAGGTAATTTCGCAGCAACTTCCACGGAGTTATTTTAGTACCTTTGAAATATTGCAAGTTTTAAACTTTTTTGAGGATTATCTTATTAGGACAAAAATACCCATACAAAAACTTTGTTTTATTCTCTTAGGGGGGCTCTAAATTCACTAGTAAAATGGATTTATCCACCCCTTAAAGGATTGGAAAAGATGAAATTGTTCAACTTATGGGTTCCATTCCTCACCTTCTGTGTCTCCACCCAGTCTTCGTGCTCCACCCGCAAACCTCTCTTTAGTTTTTTTGTTTCCTTCTTCTAATAATGGCTGGCAAGCGGGCCATTTTTTTAATGTTTTAAAGTTGTTCTGGCTACACCAAAGCAAAGTGAGTGATCAACACAACAGTGTCTGTGAGACAAAGTCGAGCCCCTCACTGAAATTGCCGATTACGAGCATGAACATTGTGAAATGCTTGCTAGTGATGGAGGAAGTAGCTTAATAAAATCCAACAAAAACCCACGAAAGAGAGGAGAACAAGAAAAATTTGGACGTGAAAAGGGGTTTGTTTTGGAGGCTCGTTACTCGAGAGGACAGAGAGAAGAAATGGTGTCTCGTTGTGGAACAAGGAAGAGGTACATGAATCAGTTGATGAAAGTGAGACAAGCATGCTTGTTTTTGCATTCTACGTACCTCTGAGCGCTGGACAGCACCGGATCCACCCTCCATCAATTCACCAACGGCGAGATCACCCTCTGACTCCGCCGCTGTCCCGCATCACTCGTTGTAGCTACTACCCTCTCCGCCACGGCCAACGCCATCCTCTCAAAGTCCCAGCTTCAACACCTAGCTAGACTTCCATCCACAGGACCGCCTCCTTGGCCTTGCCGCCCCAACCTCCTCCGTCATTCAAGACTTTTTCCGCTATGTTTTCTCTTCTTCTTCCTTTTTTGTTGTGAAGGAAATGATGCCATTCTTCATATGACTTTGCAACCAATTCACAAAAACATGAACATTATAGCCAGACAAATAATGTTAAATATCTATTCAAACAACTAGAATTAAACTCTCGGCATAGAAGTCACCAATAGAGTCAAAATTGGAGAATGCCCAATCACAAAGCATCCACAATTGCATTACATCCTCTTGGACTTTGGAATACCAAGCAAACAGTAAGAAGGATTTTGGTTGAATGACCTCGACCCGAGCAATGCAGGCTTTGAGCTCGAAGCGGCGCGATTTGGCGGGTGAGGGTAGAGGCGCACATAAGTAGAAAGGATCGAGGAGGAGAGAAGGAGAGAGATGCAATGAGCTAATGAGAGCTAGAGAAGGAATGTGACCCATAAAAAGGGTGATTCTATCCTTTAAATTTTCTAGAGGTGGATGGAGCCATTTTAGGGATGGATTTAGCGCGCGACCCTTCTCTTATCATCACATACGTTTCTAAGTGTCTCCTCTCTTTTTTTCTTTAACTAAAAAAAAAAAGCTTCTCCACCACCACCTCCAATCTATTTTGTTCCAATTTTTAATTTCAATTCTTCTCTATCCTCCAACCATGTGACTCAACGGCATCGTCACCTCCAACCCTCTACAAAAGCTATTATCTTTTAAGAGAAAAATGAAAAAGAACTAATTATAATTATAATGTCAATAATGATCCTAATTCTATTATTATTGCTACTGTTGTTGTTTATTTCAAACTTTTTTTATAAAAAATTTAAAAGAATAACAAATAAGAATATATCAATTTTATAATAGCAATAAATGAAATAATAATTATGATAATGACAACACCATCATAATTATTATATGGTGAAAATGGTGTATTGCAAAAGTTCTAGTAATACGGACATAATCATTGGTATCAAAGTATGGAGTGAAGAGAGAAGGAGATACATAGAAGAGGAATTAGGGAAGGAAGGAAAGATGTTGGGGAGGGAGGCGAAGAATAAGAGACAAGAACACTTACCGAAGTTGGGAGTGGCTAAGGAGAAAATGGTGTATTGCAAAAGTTTTTATAATACAGATAAATATTGGGAAAATTATCCAAAAAGTTCTTAACGTATTGCATCTTTCCTAATCTAGTTTTAAACCTTTTAATTGTTCCAATTGAGTCTTAAACCTTTTTACCACTTACCAAATGAGTCAATCCGGCCAATTTTGGCTAGAAATCATTGACATAAACGTCGACATAGTAGTTGTTTTTTTTTTGGTAAAGACGACATAGTAGTTGTTGACGTGGCTAATTTTTGATAATTTTTTAAATATTTTATCGAATTTATTTTATTATTATTTTTTATTTTTCCTTATTTTTCTTTTCTTATCTTTTCCTTCTTCACTTTTTTTTTCCTTTTTGTCCTTTTCTCTTCTTCTTTTTTTTTTTTATTTTTCCCTGTTGCCCTCCGCCAGCCATCGCAAGGCCTCATTAATAATCAGCAGAGGTCGCTAGCCTCAGGTCAAGGCAGCCCTCGCTCTCCTAGATGAGGGTTGCCTTTGCCAACGCAGGCCTAGGCATCCCTCGCTTGAGGCTAATGAGGACAGCCCTCTCTTGAGGTCGGACGACCTCCTCTAGCGGAGGGAAAAAGGGAAAAAGAAAAGGACAAAAGAAAAGAAAACAAAGAAGAGAAGAGAAGAGAAAAGGGAAAAAAATAACAAAAAAAGTAAAGAAGGAAAACAGAAGAAAAGAAATAATAGGGAAATAATATTATTTAGAATACTCCACGTTAGTACCGACGTCCACGTCAGCGATTTTCAACCAAAATTAATCGGATGGACTCGATTGGTAAAACGTAAATAAATTTATGACTCAATTAACACAATTAAGAAATTTATGACTGAATTGGACAAATGTTAATAAGTTTAGAACTTTTTGGACAATTTTTCCCATAAGCATTGGTATCGGAATATAGAGCAATAGGGTTCCCCATTCACATAGGAGAAAGGAGAGAGAAATAGAAGAGGCATTGAGGAAAGGAAGGAGAGATGCTAGGGAGGGAGGCGAAGGCTGCAGAACCAAAGCATGTACCGAAGCCGGAAATGGCTATGGTGTGTGTATGTGACTTGTGCAGAAGAGGAAGGAGGTTTTGAGCATTGTCTTGTGAAGAGTGCAACCACGGCCATCATCTCCCACCTACTTAAATGAACAACCGATTGCCATTTGGGAAATCACAGAGACGTAGACTGAAAGGGCACCTGCCATGTTATCAACGGTAAAGAAGTTCTATTTTCAGCATGGATTAGTGAGGGGCTTAGGTTCTGAGCATTGTCTTGTGAAGAGTGCAACCATGGCCATCTTCTCCCATCTACCTAAATGAACAAATGATTGCCATTTGGGAAATGACAGAAATGTAGAATGATGGGGCACCTGCCATGTTATCAACGGTAAAGAAGTTTTGTTTTCAGCATGAATTGGTGAGGGGCTTAGGTTCTGAGCATTATCTTTGTGAAGAGTGCAACCATGGCCATCATCTCCCACCTGCCTAAATGAACAACCAATTGCCATTTGGGAAATCACATAAATGTAGAATGATGGGGCACCTACCATGTTATTAGCGATTAAGAAGTTCTGTTTTCAGCATAATCACAGAGATGTAAAATGAAGGGGCACATGTCATGTTATCAACGGTAAAGAAGTTCTGTTTTTAGTATGGATTGGTGAGGGGCTTATATTCTAAGCATTGTCTTGTGAAGAGTGCAACCATGGCCATCATCTCCCACCTGCTTAAATGAACAACCGATTATCATTTGGGAAATCACAGAGATGTAGAATGAAGGGGGCACCTGCCATGTTATCAACAGTAAAGAAGTTTTGTTTTCAGCATGGATTGGTGAGGACCTTAGGATTTAGGTTTTATCGTCCCTGAAAAGCCAAAAATATGATGATATAAATAAAAAAATCCTCCACATTTGATAAATCTCGACCGCGATAACAACCTCATTTCCTTGAATCAATGATTGAAATTGATTGGAACGTGGAAAGGGGGACCGTACGGAATATAGGACATTAGCCTGTTTTGGTGGACATGCTTGCACATTTTTGGGATCGTTACCATAAATGCACTGAAACATCATCTACCAGTCAAGGTTGACTGTTACAGTCTTAGGCTCTATCTCTAAGTTTTTGAATTAATGTACAACAGTGAAGTAGCTTGCCTCCACGGCATAAGTAAGTTTTGGCAACGTATCTTTCTAATTCTTATTATCCTACATTTTCGGGCGCATAGCATAAGGGGACGCTTTGATGTCTCCATTTGAGACGATCCACGTGAATATCTCCATAAGAAACGTTGATAAAGATGAAGATTTTCCATCACTAATCCGTTCTTCATCACACTCACAAATGTTTCACCGTTCCCTGCCCCGAAAGCGACATCGTCGTCGCCTCTTGCAAGAAGTTTGCGGCGTGTGACCCGCAATTGTGCTGCAACTTCCAAGTGAACGCTCTAGGGTCAGACCCAAGGAGCCGCACGACGGATCTATACGGATTTCGTCATTGTCGATAATCACAGTAATCTAATAATAACCTTTGCCAAACGCATTAGCCGTGGCCACAATAGAAAATCCTTTGGAAAATGTGTCGGCAAACGGATGCATTTCGACACAGTCCGACTTTTTAGCTGCAGCCGTACCAACCAGACTCGAAGAAATTTAAAGAAATCGTCCTTCATGATGCCGTGAGGTCGGTTGATTGTCAATTTGATGTGTTGAATTATTGATGGATATGAGGATGCCGTGTGGCTTTTTCTGATAATTTACAGATCCTACATGGCAAATAATTTGGGGAAATAATCATTAAATAATGTGCCTAGGTATGCATTTCAAAGGGAAAATTTCTCTGTCGAGTCACATTGGATAAGTTATTTTTTTTATAATGATATCATATAGAATTCTTAGGCAAGTTAAATTGTCCGTTATCACTTGAATGAATCATCATGAAAAGTTTCGACATCAAAGCGATCGCCGTAAATTATTCTCAATAAATCGGGTGCTGTATACCATCGCTACCAGTGTCCTTATTTTTTAAGAATTTCTAAGGAGTATTATCTAAATACTAATTTTTTAGCGTGGCAAGTCATCTGGATCCCTATTGGCATTTGTAAGCTGTAGGCCTATTCCCTTTTCTTGGCATATTAATTGTACTTAGCATGAAGATTCATTGTTTTTAGAATACCAGTGATGAATCGCACGTGTTATAAATAGTTTACTTGCCGAGGATAATATCGACTTGACGTGTTGAGGATAAATATTTATGAATTAATTGCGGAAATAATTGAAAATATCTACTGATTGAAAATATTCTTCCTTGTTTTTTAAAATCTCTATTGTTAAGGAAGAAAGGTAGATTACAAATTATAGACGCCACCATCATGATCCAATGTTTTCAGAATACATTTTCATTATTTTAAATTATTATTTAGACATAATTTTTTAAGGAAGAAAGGGAAACTACTCCCATCCTTTTTTTTATCGGAGAATATAACTCTTTTCACCGTCATTCTATCCGAAAGGCCCTTTCAAAATCGACAAAAAGGAGGACGAAAAGTCCATAAGATATAGATGAAAAGAAAAAAAACGGGGCGGGAAAACCCAGTCCCCCTCTTCGTTATCCGGACCGTACGAAGCCGGGGCGACGAGAAGGCGGCGGCGGCGGTTTCCCGGCTTCCCTAATTTTTCCTTTTCCACCAAATCTTCTCTTCTCTGCTCCCAAAATTAGTACTTAGCAGCACGCATTAGGCTGATCACACCCCAAAAAACAAAGAAGTTTTAAGAGCATGAAGGAAAATCCAAAACCCAGGCAGGCCCCTAAATTGGAGCACTAGGCTATATCTTTAGTGGGCCAAAATTGATCGGCCTTTTTACCCATTACAATTCAAAACTAGCACAATTCTCTCTCTCTTTCCTAATCTCTACACACACACGCACACGCACATATATATAAATAAATGAAGTTAAATAAAATGAGAATTAGGGTTGGGCCTTTTCTTGGGCGGTCCAATTCCTAAAGTCTTGTAACTCGTAACCAAGGAAGGAGGAGGAGGGGCAAAAAGGAATCGAAATTCATGTATAGCCAATTGGACCTCTCGTGGACACGAAAGCAAAGAAAAAGGAGAGAGAGGGAGAGGTCCAATCGAATCGAACCCACTCGGCCATCGCGGTTTTTTGTCCTAACCCAAAGTCTTCGCTCCGCTCGCGAGACCTTATCCCGACCGAACTCTTCACCCCAACCACCCTGTTGAACGGTCCAATTGCACATCTCGTTCTCGGGTCCCAAGCCCAATCCCTCCCCCTCTCTCTCCTCTCTCATCCCCTTCTCTCTCACTCTCTCTCTGCGCGGCCGCGACGAAACCCTAGATCTGCGAGGCCCATCTGATCGGCGACCGGACCACCGCTCCCCCGATCGCCGCCCGCCGCGGATCGCCCTCGTCCTCCCGGCACCGGTAAGGATGCTGACGTCGGGGCTCTCCCCTCTTTCCGTTCTCTCTCTCTCTCTCTCTCTCTCTCTCTCTCTCGCTCTGTGATTTTACTGTTCTTTTTGGTTTCTCGTCTGAGGTTTACTTCGCGTTGCTGTTGGATATGCTGTTTTACCTGATGACGATCGGTCGTTGTTTTTCGCTCTTTCCTTTCCCTGTCGATGGGCTTCTCCTCCTCCTCCTTCTTTTTTTTTGGGTTCGTGCGTTGCGTCGTTGCTTGTGGATTTGGCTCGTGTTTGATTCGGATTCGTTCTGGGTTTTTAGTCGAGAGTCCCCCTGGCTCGTGCACGGCTTCGGGGGGCGTCGGATCTGCGATCGCCCGACCCCTTTTTGTGGTTTTTCGTTTCGTTTCGGCGTTCGTCTCAGTTTTAAAGCCCAGAGTGGCTGCAAGAATACAGTGTATAAGAGCCTGGTTCCGGTTGGTTTTTTTTCGATTTCCGTTGAGAAAGAGTCCAGGAGGCTTCGAATCGAGCGCTTAGATCTGTTTTCATCTCAGCGGGTCTGTTCTCTTCTACCCCCAAAGCTATTTTGAGCCCGAAGGCGATGGTGAAACTTAAAAAGGACCGGCTTTGCACGGACATTGTTCCCGAGCCATAGGAGAAGAGAGATAGCGGAGCGGGTTTTAGCTGGAGAGGGGTCGGGGTCGGGGTCCGTGTGGTTTGGTGGGTGTGGAGGACTAGGTGGTGATCGGGCTTGGGCTTGTTAAGGCTTTGCTTGGGCCCAAGAAGGCTTGGACCCAGCTTCGTTGCTCCACTGGGTATCCCCCTCTCTTTTATCCGGAAGTGGAAGTGAATGACACGAGTGGGTGGTCTTCGGTTGCTGCCCCGACCGACGCGCCCAAGGGGGGTTTTGTTTAGGATGCTTTCCTGCGAGGGCCTGTCGTCTGAAACCTGGTGGAGTCGGCGACCCCTCTTATAGAGGGCTGAGTGAGGAATGTGTGGCCCAACTTTTTAACGTTAGCAGCTATAAGCGAAGGAAGAAAAAGAAAAAAGAGAAGAAAACAAAGATGCGGAAGGAAAAGGAAGAAGACGTTAGTTCAGTTAACTTGTCAAGACATGATATTTAGAGATATGTTAATTCCTTTCTTTCTTTCTTTCTTCCAAGACATAACCATCTGAAGATGTCGACTTAGAGGAAACGGGTATGATATATTACTGGCTATGCATGTGTTTTGTGTGGCTCAAGGGTACAAGGAGGGACAATTTTAGTCCGTGGAATTCGTTTTCATTTGGTAGCTAATTTAGTCTGTGAGAAGATCGGTGGTGGGAATGTGGGTACACAAGGAGGAATGGATGAACTCGTCGTTCTCGAATTAGTTTAGAAATTACTGTACGGTTTGTTTTCCATGGAATCACTGTGTGTTTTGGTTTCCGTTGTCTGAAAATTGGTGGCTTGCCTACTCTGTATGGTGAAACATAACTACATGTCTTAGATGTTCTCATGTCTCACTGACTTGAGATATTGTCCCAAAGAATCAATGAATGCTAGTCTACTTGTTGACCTGTAAGCTGTAGGAGGGCGCGACACTGAACATTTCACGTTGTCTGTTACCATGACCTGTTAATCATTCAAAGTGCCGAGGACTAAGGCAGTGATCAAGATTCATATGAGTGGGGAGTGGGAGATACCCTCGACATGAACTTGACTCATTGAATTTGAAGAAAGCTATAGTGGAGAGGGATAGTTTCTTGCCCTGCTTGCTGGTAGACTTTTTAATGAATTTTGTGTAGTACATTCTGAGATTTTTCAATTGACCGGAAAGTGAAAAGTGGCATGTGCAAGTTTGATGCCAATGGATGCCTTAAAGCTTTTACTTCTGTTGCAATGACTGAAAAAAGGGCACGAGCGATCGCGGTACTTTCACTTCTGTTCTCGGTTGGTTCTCTGTAATTGGGATATATGCATGGAGTTTTCCCTTTGTTCAATAGTTAGAGTTTCTTTCTGCTTGGATGCTTTTTCGTGTTTGATATATCTAGGAGACTAAGGTGATTTGTGTAGTTCCCTTCCTTCTCATTCAGATGTAAGTTCTTTGGCTGTACATGATGATTGTGTGTAAGTTGACTATGAGAAGTTGAATTAGCTTGCGAAAAAGATTCATTAGCCTACTGTTGTTTGCACTTTTCAGCCAGATCGAGGGTTAGAATTCTATAACTAAGACAGAGGCCGACGCAAGTTGGTTCTTTCTTGACACATAGATGACCGACCACCGACCAAGATAACTCCTGTTGCATCTGTGAGATGAGGTATCAAATGTTAAAGCTACTACTAGATTGTGTTTCCTGAGTATAAAATGCAGGTACTCTGAATAGTCTACCTTTGAGTTTTTGGAGTGCATCTGGCGTGGACTTTATTATGCAGGCATGGTCACCATAGTGGATACGTGACCTACATAATGCAATACAAAGCGGAATATGATGTTTCGCTGCTAGCTTAACATGTCTAAACTCTCCTCATCATGTTGAAAGCTAATTTATCAATTCCCTATGATTGGCCACTGTTGTGTCAATTTTTATAGAAGTTTTTTTAATTTTTGTACAGTTCTTCTGTCCATCTTACTTTAATGTTTGGTTCAAGCCCATTCATCAGTGATTTATGTAATATATCCGCCTTATTCTGTCAAAATATTGCAAATCTCCTTCTCTTCCATACCTTTCCTTTTTCTTTTGTTGTTTATCTCTGACTTTATTGGGCAGGAATTTGTTTTTAGATAGAAGATGGCGACCCTAGAAGAAAACAACAACGTGAAAACTGCCGAAACACAGCCCGGCAAGCGGAGAAAAAAGAAGTCCATCGTCTGGGAACACTTCACAATAGAAACTGTGAGTCCTGGATGTAGAAGGGCTTGCTGTAAGCAGTGCAAGCAAAGTTTTGCTTATAGTATGGGCTCAAAGGTTGCTGGCACCAGCCACCTCAAACGTCATATTGCTAAGGGCACCTGCCCTGCTCTTCTACGTAACCAAGACAAGAATCAGATCACACCATACTCTGCACCTGGAAGAATGGGCTCTGATCCTCCTAAACGTCGCTATAGAACTTCTGCTGTCCCTCTCATATCTTTCGACCAGGACCAGTGTCGCCATGAGATTGCTAAGATGATTATAATGCATGACTACCCACTTCACATGGTTGAGCATCCTGGGTTTGTGACTTTTGTGCAGAACCTTCAACCACGGTTCGATCTGGTCTCTTTTAATGCTGTACAAGGTGACTGTGTAGCAACTTATTTATGTGAAAAGCAAGGTGTGATGAAGTTCATCGAGGGAATGCCAGGACGAGTTTGCCTCACTGTCGATATTTGGACTTCTAGTCAAAGCTTGGGTTATCTATTTCTGACTGGCCATTTCATGGATAGTGACTGGAAGATGCATCGCAGGCTTCTCAATATTGTAATGGAGCCGTTTTCTGCATTAAGTCATGCAGTTGCTACTTGTCTTGCTGATTGGAATCTGGAGAGTAAATTGTTCTCTGTTACCTTTAATCAGCCACTGACTGAAGCAGCACGTGAAAATCTAAAGCCTTTTCTTGCTATCAAGAACCCACATATTCTCAATGGTCAGTTGTTGATCAGCAATTGCGTTGCGCGTACCTTGACTGCTGTGGCGAAAGATGTTCTTGGGGCAGGGGAAGGAATTGTAAAGAAAATACGGAACAGTGTAAAGCACGTGAAGACATCAGACTCGCATGAGGAAAAGTTCATAGATCTCAAGCAACAGCTGCAAGTTCCAAGCGAGAGGAGCCTTTCTTTAGATGATCAAACTCAGTGGAACACAACATATGAAATGCTGGTGGCTGCTTCGGAACTGAAGGAAGTTTTCTCTTGCTTAGATACCTCCGACCCCGATTACAAGCAAGCCCCGACACTGGAAGAGTGGAAGCAGGTGGAAACCCTCTGTACCTACTTAAAACCAGTTTATGAAGCAGCAAGTATACTTACGACCACCACCAGCCCTACTGCAGTTACATTCTTTCATGAAGTGTGGAAGATACAAGCAGATCTTGCTCGTGCAGTCACAAGTGAGGATCCCTTCATCTCTGATCTTACGAAGCCGATGCTTGAAAAGATAGATAAATACTGGAAGGACTGCAGCCTGGTTTTGGCCATGGCTGTGGTCATGGATCCTCGGTTCAAGATGAAGCTTGTTGAGTTCAGTTTCACTAAAGTGTTTGGTGAAGATGCTCCGAATTATGTGAAGATAGTTGATGAAGGCATCCACGAGCTGTTTCTCGAATATGTTTCGCTTCCATTGCCTCTGACGCCCACTTACGCTGAAGAAGGGCATAATGGAAACAAGATGGAGGAATCACCTCAAGGAGGGCATCTTCTGACAGACCATGGACTGACTGATTTCGATATGTATATCATGGAGACTAGTGGCCAGCAGATGAAGTCGGAGCTGGACCAGTATCTGGATGAAACTTTGTTGCCTCGGGTGCAAGAGTTTGATGTGTTGGGGTGGTGGAAGCTGAACAAGCTGAAATACCCGACCCTCTCTAAAATGGCTCGTGACATCCTGTCCATCCCAGTGTCTACTGTTCTTCCTGATTCTGTATTCGATACTGCACCTAAGGAGATGGATAGGTACAGGTGTTCCCTGCGACCCGACACGGTGGAAGCCCTGTTGTGCACTAAGGACTGGCTACAGTACGGCTCGTCCCAGATATCAAACGCCCTTGTGAAAGTGGAAATGTAGGTTTAGCTCACATCTCATTCTGGACTTGTGCTAAAATCTAGGCTTGATAGGTTGTAATTTGCCTCCCGGAATACCACTTTGCCATTGAGTGGATTGTTTAGAATTTGGATGCTTGATAATTGAACCTCGGTTAGTTCACCCGACACTCTTAACGTATACTTTCTGCAACTGGAGATGGGCTCTCAGGTGTCAAGTTTCTTACCATTTACTTGCGGTAGATTTAGTCTTAGCTTGAAAGCATGTACTTAAAGCACAGGAGGTAGTAGCTGTGTATCTTCTCTTCCCGGTAACTTTTAGCTTTGAACTGATGTATCCCGAGTCGATATTGGGTGCGCCGGTGCAGGCAAGCCTAGTTCACCTTCGCCATACTCTTTAGATCTTGTGGATCTCACATTAGACTCACCAAAATCAAGGATTTTGCGTCTCTTGGCTCACATACCTCTGGTGCATTTAAAGGTGTGTGTTTGTTATGCGAAAAATATATGATTTGAAAAATATTTTTCTAAAATTATTTGCTTTTATTAAAAATGTTGCTAGAGTTGGTTAAATTGGGGGAAAAGTCCTGACAAGTAAATTACATGAAATAATTATCAGCCTAAAGTCTAGGCATTAATTTTGGCCCATAATTGTCGAGAATTTTCAAATTTATTTATTAATAAAAAAGGTGGGACGAAACGAACGCAAGTGAGTGACTTCTCCAAGCAATATCATAAAACTTTCATACTCATGATCGAAGCGATAGATTTGAGCCGTTATTATTACTAATTTCGAGCAAAGTCTATCAAGCTGTATCATCGAATGCAAGTCGGGATAAATTTCGGCATTATCCCGTGCTTGATGCACGAGTCGACCTCCTAGCTCTCATATATATTTATTATAATTCAATTTAGGCTGTCGATTTTGTAGTTGTGGTGATTTTTCAAAGTTATACTCAGGAACATAAAATTCCAAAAAGCATTTGTTTCGCGTAAAATAAATAATTTAATAAATATTTTTCTATAAATAATCATTTGTATCGTAATGAAAAATGTTTCTGTTAATAATAATTTATGTCTAAATATTTTCATGGACGATAACCATATTTTTTGTTCGTTCATTTACAGTACAAGTAATAATTTTAAAAGTACATAATTTTTTCGCAAAATAAAGGGATTTATTTAATACTTGTTACAAGTTGCAACAAAACAAAAAAAGCGAAAAACCAGACCCCCTCTTGTCTGTCTCGGGTAAACTCCACGACCCGCTCAAATTCACCCGCCGACAAATCTCCGCCGTCTCCCTCCGCCGGCTCGCCGCTCGCCGCCCACCGCCGGCGGAATCGCTTCTCCGAGGTCGCCGGAGTCTGGACGGTGGCCGTAGTTCCCGTGAAGACTCTTCGCCGAAGAAAGCACGGACAGCTGTCGTCGCGCTCGTTGCCGTTTCGACCCATCGAAGGGCCGGCATCTAACCGCGATGGATCTCTCCTCGTTCAAGCAGGACGTCGATGAGCTGATCAACGATTTCGCTCATGTAATCTCGGACGGCTGTTCCGTTCTCAGCTTCTGTGAGGTGATGTGAGGTTTTGTGCGCAGGGCGGATCGAGGGCTTTGGCTGATATGAAGCGCATGTGGCTGTCGAGGAAGTTCTCCTACATTTACGAGGCTCGTCCTTCGTCCAACTTGACCTTCTTCATGCAAACGCTCTATTCTCAGTCAATCGGTGAGCGAGAGCGAGAGGCCTTTCCGTTTCTTTTGTCAGATTGATATTGCTAAATTTGAATGAATTAATGGTGGTATAGTTTGCCAAATCGAAAGCTTCCACGGTTGTGGCTTGCGGGGGCGGGTGCTCCAACATGGTTGGGGTGTTGGTCATTGAGTCAAGGAATCCATTGCTGGATTGTAATTTGCTTGGGTTCAATTTAGCCGAAAAATCGAGACTTGGATTTTAGTGAGTGTTGAAAAGATTCACCTTTTGTAAGCAAGTTGATGACTCTATTTGAACAGTTTTATGTTGGAAAATTCTTTAATTGGCCTTAACGATTGTTCTCTTTTGGGTGAAAAGTACTTTGTTTAGCACCTTGTTGGTTTACATGTATGTGTCATCTTAGTGACTTGAAAAGTTTAAGAACTACTAGCATCTCTTGTGAGTTTACTTTAAATTCATACAAGGCCATGACTATCGATAGGGTTTTTGCAGGTCACATGGTCAGCTCAGAGTCCCTATCTCGCCGGTTAGGTGGACTGTATTGCCTTTACTGTCTTTATGAGACTCAACCATTCAAACCTCCTTACAGAATTTATCTCTCTTTGGGTAAGATATTCTGTGCTCACATTGATTTTGCTTTTGGTGTATCTTAAAGAATTGTTATCTGCGCTCGATCCCCTATTATTGTTTTGAAATTCTGTTCTTTCTTTGCAGAGGAAAAACCTAAACCTTTTCTTAGAACTTGCCCATCTGCTGATGGTCAAGCTACTTCATTAGTCTGGCTAAGTTGCTGTGTTTGACAAGCTTTTCAGTGTTAGTCATTTATATTCTCCCCACTTCGCAACTGAGCTTACTAGCGGTATATAGAAGATAAAGAACAATAACTTGAAAGTATGTGCACTCTGCACCACCATAAATTTAAGATATCCTTGGAGGATTTTCATTGACTTTTACAAGTCAATATCAATTAAAAAAGAACAGAAAAACCCTTATAGGATAAGGATACTTATTCGTGGGACCTTATGAACCTTTAGCTTAATGTGTATTAGCTGTGGCTTCTAAACTGATATAGGGACTTTCACCTTCTTCTATCCTGAACAACGGAAGTGGGAGCTAGATTTACTTTTAGGATTAGAATTGCTTTTGCCCTTGCAAACAGTACGATTGTTACTCAGTAGCTTAATTTGATTGTCTTCTTTGTGATTTACTTCTTTTTATAGGTAATTTTGTTTGTGAATGTACATGTTGCCTCTGGTAATAATCTTTCTGGAAGGTGGGATACTTATAGTTCTAGGCATACGACTAGAGGGTTCAAAATTCTTCCCTTTCTTAACATATTCCTAGCTCACCATCCAAAGAGTTAAGCAGCATACAGAGTATAGATTTGAGCTCATGTCAATCAATTTATAGCAGTAATCTTCACTTGAGCTTGCTCTTGTTGCTACTTAAAGATGTTCTACCATCAAAAAGTGAAATTCCTTTTACTAGTCTTGTGTAGTTTCTCGCTCATCAATTCCTTGGATACTCATCATCTGCAGAAGAAGCTGAGCTTGGTTTTTAATTAAATTGTCAATTGAGTTGTTGTACCAACCACCCCCACAAAACTTTCCGACATTGGTTTTTGAGTAGACCCCAAAGTAAAAAACAAACTTAGATTGGACCCTTACGTTTCTTTCAAAATTAATAATGCTGGTCTTTTTGCTTCTGCTGTCACATCAGACTTCCTAACCGATTTTTATTGGTATTGGAGCTGTTCCACTGTCACGCGGTATGATGGATATTAGAATGTGTTTACTTATTATCTCAAATGGTTCACTGCCTTCTTGGATTGGGCCTAGGTTTCAAGTGTTTTTAGGATATTGAATCCTATGAAGAATCTAGGAAATCGTATTATTGGGGGTTGGTTTGATACTAATAGTTTTTTCTAAGCTGGTGCAGAAGGATAAATCACTTAAATAACCTTTGATGCTTGAGGGGAAAAGATTAGAATGGGTCTATTACCATCTTTGTGTCTGTCATGATGTCACTGATGTTGGTCAGGGAAAGCTGTTTCACGCGGTCATTTGTTTAAAATTTCTCTTTATTGATATTACATTCTTTCCTCTCTTATATTATGAATCTGTGTCAATTGGCTTAAGCTTTGAGTGATCAAGCTACTGTCCCTTCTCAGGCTATACAGTTCCTTATCATTCATTTGCCACCACCTTACGCTTTTTTCAACTTTGTCCTATGCTTACATCTGTTTCCTTTTATCAGGAGAGCTGAAGAATCTTAAGCATCTTGTTGCTAGTGCAAAAGTTGAAGGAATAACTGTGGTATCTCCTCTGGTCAAGAAAATGCTGGAAAAGAACATGTTTCTATTTGGGGCTGTTGAAATCAATGAAGGCTCTATTACAGAAAGAGTAAACCAACTCATGGAACTACAGAACGCACGTGTTCAAGTAGCTTATAAGAAGTAAATTGCCACACAATTTTTGTTTTTCCATCGTTTGTGATATTGTAAAAAAATATAAGCATTCTCTGACTATTGGTTGCATATCTTTATGCTGTTTCTGCAGGTTATTTGCTAATACAAGGATTGAGGATTTTCTTCACATGGATTTGGTAGCTAACTCTTATTCCCCTACCAAAATAAAATTGATGTCTGTTTATGTTCCGGGTGTATGACGTTAAAAAAGTGCACCCCTTTTGTTCTCATAAATGGCAGGGTATGGAAATTGATATGGATATGGTCAAGAATATGTCGAACGAATATGCCGAGGCCAAGAGAAGAGCCATTAAAGGTTCTCTTTCTCTGTCTCTCTCTCTCTCATATTCATTATCTTTATAAACATAAGATTTTTATTTGAGAACTTTGTTTGGGGTATATATATTGTAAATCACTGAAATTGAACATTTGCATTTATAGGACATTATTAAGGTGGAGTTCTATTAGATTATGAGAGGAAGAATTGGCTAGAAAGTAAAATTTCTGACATGTTATTTTAGTTTTACTAACTATTCCGTATCAAAATACGTCAATATTAAGAAATTACACTTATTAGATTGAGGTTATACATTTGATCTTAGCTAGAAGGCCTAGAAAGGTATATAATAAGGTTATGCATTAAAGTCGCTATGTGTGGGGTAATTTAGTCTTTTTATTGCTCTAATTAATGAACTTTTCTTGTTATGTGGCTGTACTACATTCCTTTTGTGGTGTACATGTATATTTCAATTGGTAGAGCTTAGGGCTTTTAATCTAGTGGCCGGCGTTTCAAGTCCTGCTATACTCAAATTTACCTAACCGAGGGTGCGTGTAGTAGTGTTCAAAGATCATTCTTTGTCCTTTATATTTGCTTTGGCGAGCAGAAGAGGAGCAAAAACTTCCGAGGTGAAAATTAATCCCTAGCTTGCCATGACACCGGATAGGCAGAGGAGGATCTATGAAATGAAGGACTTCTCCTTTCCCCCTTCGAGCACTTTTCTTTCACTGTGTTATTTAGCTTAGTTCAAAGGTCTGGGGAGAAGCTACTTGCCCCAGTAGGAAAATTCTTCAGGGATAGCGTGTGATTCATAGTACATGTGACCTTTTTCTGCTCCTCTCACTACAAGCACCTCAAAGCTTCATTCTATCAACTTTTCTATATATATATATATATATATATATATATATATTGCATTAGATTATCATTGAACTACAATGTGCCTTTATTGGCCCTTTCTCCCTTTGATCAATTTTTTTCTGTGTCCTACTTATTTTCTTGTTATAGAGGCTCGCGAGGTGGTCGATGTTCAGAACATAGAACATATAGCTTATGACAAGAAACCAATTGGAGATGAACTGACGAAGATTGAGGAAAACTGGACTGCGCAGAGAGACATGCTTTACCGCCAGATAGGTTTCAATCAGCATGGTGGTGAAAAACAGCAACAGCAGCAATTACAATTAGTACAGCATCGGCTGGAGGAGGAACCAGATGAAGGAGAAGATGAAGGCTTCGAGCAAGAGCTGGAACAGCTTCTATCTCGACCTTAATTGGATACTTAAGAGGAGTAGATTTGTTCTGTTTTTTTTTTTTTGGTCAGAGGAATAGATTCGTTCAAGGCACAGAATTTGTGAAGTTGGACACTGGCCCTTCCAGTTTCCCATAAACTGCCTGAAGCGGTATGTTCTGTTTGTACTCGGTTTTCAATTGACAACATTTCAGCTTTCTATGCTTTGTGAATAGTAGGAAGGATTTCTTTAATCCTGGAGGTCCTAGATGTCACATGCCAATACCTCATTCTAATGGTGATTAATAGCAGTAAATAAGCTGTCAAAATATAACAAGTGCTGTGAGATATAACTGTCCTTAAATTTTTGTTAAGCACATTTGCTGTCCTTTAAACTTATAACATCAATGTCTGTTACCTCAGCTGTGACTGAAGTGCTCTGCAGTTTGCGACGCCATCGTGGGGGGTGGAGGCTAGTACCAAAACAAGATTGAATCGAGTTGTTTCTGAAGATTTGAAGGTACCATTAGAACTTTGGCAGTGGAAGAGTAGAGCTTCATCTTAAAATTCTTTCGGGGTTGCTTGTAGTTTATCTTCACCTCGTTCCATCTCAGAGGACCTGTCAAATATTAACAGATGGTTGAACAAGGTTGGAGGGTTAGGAACGTGTTGTATTTGCAATTTCACATATTTGAAAAGGTCAGTATCATACTTTTGTTTCGAGTTCTCTCAGATTTGCATCAATTTTTTGTCCAGCTTCTTATAATTCCAACAATACTAGATCGTTTGAGTTTGCTAAAAATTAGTTGCATAGAGAAGTACTAGTTCCAGACATAACATTGTAAAAGCTTTCTATTGCCTGGTTTATGTGCTCGTAAACTTCAGAAGCAGCTCTAGATACTTAGGTTAAAGGAAGAAAAGAAAAACTAACCAAAGTTTTATTTATGATTTGGTTCCTTAAACTGTCGCACGCGACAAGAGAACTTATCAAGTATATGGGGAGGAGTTTTGTCTTGCGATGTTTTGCCTTAGGAAAGAGTTAAAAGTCTTGCACACAACTAATTACTGTGAATGTGATGAGTATACAGCTCCCGCACCTAAGTCACCGGCGTCCGGACCCGGGCCTGGTCCCAGTCCATCGAGGTTGAGCCCGAGACCTAGGTGACCATGCCTAGGTCTTCGATGATCGTGCTCAAGTCCCAAGGACCTTGACGGTTGAACTCGGGTTCCTCGTGGTTGGGTCCAGGATTTTGGTGCCTAAGGCCAAGTATCCCAAGGTCGGGCCCAAGCCCTAAGCGTCTGAGGCCGAATTCCATAAGAGGAAAATATATATATATTTTTTACAATCTATAAAGGTATTTGTATTATGAAAATTCAATTCGATAAATATTTTAATATTTGATGATAGAGCAAATGCAGCACTTTTATCACATGAAAAGTACACGTCCCTTTAGAAAAATAAAAGCACGTTTTTCTTTCCAAACGATTGAAAATAATTTTCAATTTATTTTTCGCTAAACGAATGGACAGTAAGAGATAAGCTATTTCCAAATTTTCCTTCATTAGTACTTATTGAAGATGAATAGACAATCATGTTCACTGGTTGAAGAAGCATTGCTACCCTAGAGGCCTAATTTAGAGAATCACAATTTAGTCATCCAGACAATTGAAAGAACATAATCTTCCACGGATTGCCATTAACAGGAACCCATAATTCACTCGCGGATTTATTTTTTGCCGGTGGAACCAAACGGGACCTAAAAAAGGTTTCGTGGTGCTTGTTCCAATAATTAATAATAATTATTTCCATCTTTTGCAATAACGATTGGAAAAAAAGAAGAAGTTATTTTCGAAGTTTTTATCCCGAACGAAGGACCCGGTTGAATCTATTATTATAGTTAAAACGTGCCGCTTAATTTTGGATTCACCACATCAAAAGCGTTCTCATAATTTTATTTTTTCGAATAAATTGTTTTTTGAGAAAACAAGGCTGAATGCTATTCTTTCCATCTTTCCACGGAAAAACGAGGACCGGAAAGCATTTTCGCAAACTTAATGGGTCGTAAAACAAAGAGATAATGACACAAATAGTCTATAAACTTTAACTCAATATGCAATGTGATCCCTATACTCTTACTTTGTTCAATGTAGTTTCTAAACTTTTGGCTAATGCGTAATGTCCTTCCAAAATTTTTAATTTATTCAATGTAATCTCTCAACTTTTGGTAAATATTCAAATTAGTCTCTAGACTATATAGAAATGTCAAATGTTATCCTTTCGTTAATTTAAGTTCAGTACTAATGGTAAACATTTTCATATAGTCCGTGTACTGATTTGAACATGCACCAAAGGTTTAGAGACCACGTTAAATAAATTAAAAGTTTAGAAATCACATCGCACATTGAGTTAAGGTTCAATGATCATTTGTGTCATTTTTCCTAAAACAAATTCCAAAATGCTTTCTCTTTCTTCCCCCTCCCTAAAAAAAATGGATAATTCAAAAAAAAAAAAAAGAAATGGTTAATACCACCAAAAACCCTAAACTGGTACATGTGTGACAATTTTACCCTGAACTTTTTTTTTATTACAAAAAATACTAAACTGGTATACCTATATAATTTTACCCCAAACTTTTTTTTTATCACCAAAAACCTTAAACTAGTACACCTATGACAATTTTACTCCAAACTGGTAAATCCCGTGACAAATTTATCTTAAACTATTTTTTTAATCACGAAAAACCTTAAATTAGTACACATGTGACAATTTTGCCTCGAACTAATAATTTTTTAATATCATTTTTTATTTTTTCGAGTTATTTTATTTTATTTTATTTTATTTTCTTCATCTTCAACTTCTAGCCAGTCGCTGAACCGATGAGTAGCCAGAGGCGAAAGTTGGCGAGGTCGGTCTTGCCGGATCTAGCGGGGGCAACACTCTCTGGCGTCGGGCGAGGGTTGTCCTTGCTCGCCCAAGCAAGGTCGACCCTCGCCGATGTCGGGCAAGGGCAGCCCTCACCCGGCTTAGGTGAGGGTCGCCCTACCCCAATGCCAACGAGGGCCGACCTTGCCGGCTTCTACCTATGGCCGGTCCTCAGTCCAGCGACCAGCAAGAGGTTGAAGATGAACAAAAAAAAAGAAAAGAAAAAAAATTAATAAAAATTCGAAAAAATAATATTAAAATTTTAGTTCAGGGTAAAATTATCATATATGTACCAGTTTGGGATTTTTTATAGTCAAAAAAGAAGTTCGGGGTAAAATTATCACATATGTACCAGTTTAGGGTTTTTGGTGATATTAACCCAAAAAGAAATAAATAAAAAGAAAACTACCGAACTATAAAAACCCAACCTTTCGTGCTCCCGCCAACCGCAGCTTCGTTGATGCTTTGGCGCTAAAAATTTGTGCCTCCATCGCCCCCCAGCATCGCCGAACCCGAAGCTCCGCCTCTTCCGAAATCCGCAATCTTTCGACCGTTTCTCTGTCGTCGCCGCGATGCGCGATTTCTCCGCCGAGCTCGGTGAGATCGCCCGGATCCTCGTCTCGCCGGACGCCGGAGCCGGCAAGCCGCTCGCCTACGCCGCTCTTTTACGGCTCCAAGAACGGTCGGTTTCCGACCCCGATGGGATTCGAGCACTCGCCGGTCGTTCTCGCGGCCTGATCTCACCGCTCGTCGCCGATGTCCGCGAAGAAGACGAAGAAACGTGGGTTTTTTTTCCTTTCCTTTTATCTCAGCTCGTCCTTTTTGTTGATTTTTGCGAAAATTCACGACCCCAGATGATTAAAGAAGGGGAGGGTCCGGTTAAATCACTGCACTGCATATACCCGGCCGGATCGAGCTTTAAATTTGCTGCTGCTCTCTCTCTTAGAAATGAAGCACTGTTTAAGAGAAAAGAGTAAAGTACTAAAGTTACTGGTTTGGTCATGCTGTGTTTGCTTGCACAATGTTTCAGAGCGAATGGGGAAATATA
Source organism: Syzygium aqueum (assembly GCA_031216185.1). Taxonomy (NCBI): domain Eukaryota; kingdom Viridiplantae; phylum Streptophyta; class Magnoliopsida; order Myrtales; family Myrtaceae; genus Syzygium; species Syzygium aqueum. Next base: position 10,649,976 of record CM062233.1, read on the forward strand.
AGGGTCTATTTTTGTCTGGTAACATGCCGTGTTTCCAACCTTTTCTTTGTTTTCTTGAACTGTAGTGCTGTCCAGGCCATGAAGTGTTTGGGTTTCATGATACATCACCCCACAATTCTTGCTTCCATCCCTGGTGACTCTCCGTCAATCTCCCCTTTTTTTTTACTGATGCTATCTGGGATGAAATTGGAATTTATGTCTTGAATGGAGAAAAAATGGCAATTCTTGGTATTGCAGTGGGTGTTGCTGGTGGAGTCTTGGAGTCACTGTCTAATGTCATCATCACTGCTAAAATGAAGGTAGACTGTACTGTAACTTACATATTTATGATCAAATTCTTGCCCCTCAAAGTTTTAAGCGGAATGTCTGTTTCGTTGCCGCAGTCTGTCTGCAACCTCGGTATGTGGTGTATAGCTATGCAGCAGTTTGATGGGTCTCTGCTGAATGCCCATTTCCAGTCTTTGTTGAAAGCCATCGTTCATGCACTCGACAACCCTTTTGGGTCACTTTCAACAACTTTTGAGGCTATTCAGGTAAAGTTTCTTGTAGCAATTTACCTTCACAGGGGATGTTCTATGATGGATTGTCTAAAATCCATCGTCATGTTGTTTTACTCAACTGGTATGCTTTAACAATAAACTGAAACTGAATCACTTTCGTGGTTCCTTCTCCTAAGAAAAATGGTTTCGCCATCCATCACCAGCAATAAAAAAGGGCCTCGAGAGACAGAGCCATCTCCAATTGTCTCTTAGTCGACTCCTCTTTTTTTCAGCCGAATGGTCAACTACTTTTTTGGCCACCTATATTGGGTTCTGAAGTTATTCCAATTTCTAAGCACAGAAATGAGTGACTTGGGCATTTTCAATTATTTCCTAGTTGCTCCTTCTATGTCTCTTGTATATTAAAGGAAATGAGAAGAACGTCGAGCTGACACACACTTCAGCTTAAATTGTTTCCATATGGTGAGAAGTTGTCAAAACTTCTCTTTTCCACTGATATTGGTTCTAAACAAGTGGAGCATTTGAGTTTTTTATGCACCTTTTGTGACTCCATTGGATGTGTGCATGCTGATACCGTTGCATTTCTTACACGTGGCAGCATGGCTAAACAATAATGATAGAAGTCAATGTTGCTGTATTTAATAAACAACTAGATATATGACCGGCATAGCATAGCTCATTGAAGGTTTGGTTTAAGATCATATTGCGTATAATATATTGAAACAAAATAATTGCACAGCCATTTTTCCTAATTAAAGAAATCAAATAAATGTTTTTATGTGAACCAATGCATTTCTTTCATGCTAATAAATTTGTAGTTCCCTTATAAGATGCCAGATTTGTGCTATACTGATGTTACAGACAATTTGCATTCTCTCTTTCAGGCTGTAATGAAAATAGCATCTCAACTTGGAGAAATGATGAGAGACTCGTCACATATATGGACCCCTCCCTTGTACAGAAGACTTCTAAGCATTGATAAGAGAGAAAGGGATATGACAGAAAGGTGCCTCTTGAAGATAAAGTCTATAATGCTTCCACCTTCACTTACTCTATCCAAGGTACTTCTGCAGCTCTCCGGAGTTGTCAAATCTCTTCATCTTTCAATGTATACTGTGACACAGTCTGCTGATGGTAAATTGGACAGTTCATAAGTTATTCCCGGTGTTTTTTCAACTGCAATATTAGATGAAAGTACCAACAAATCATCTGCTCAACACATATGAAACCAACTCCATTCAATCTAGCATTTCTCTTAACTCAGGGCATTTGATAGCTTTAAGTAAGGTTTGCATATGAAATGGAAAACTAAAAGAGGTCCGCTTCAGTCTGGCGGTCCTGTTTATAAAAAATGGGACCTGGCGCATGTAATTATTGTGAGAAGACATGAGATGTGACAATTTCAATTTCTCATCACACACAGATCAACATAGGTATAAGTTCTGAGTCTCATAGTCGATATGATAAGGTCTCTATATATATAATGTTATTCCCTTGAACAGAGCGGATTGAGTGAGGGACTGACAGTTCCGCTCTGTTTACTGGAGACAAATTTGTGCAGTTAGTCTTATTTATCCAACATCGTTATTTCAGAATTCTGTATCGAAAATGGTATTGCTTGATTGTTACCATAATATTGCTTCTTCCTGTGCACAAAATATGCTTAGTGTGACAATTGCAATATTAAGAATGTTGAAATTTTACTTGGCTTATCACCATGTGGACAAGGGAATGCTCTGAACAGTCATGACATAGATCGCTCTCTTTCTCCAATTTTACTTTGATGAAGTTTCAAGGCACAATGTACATTTATGACAACCTGCAGCATGACATGAAGCTTGTATGCTTAGTTTAAGAATTTCCAGTTCCTTGTCCACTTTAAACTAGGTTCTTGCCTTAGATATGAAAGAAAGATTGCTTATAAGTATGAAGGAGATGCTGGAGCAAGGTTTCAAGGTCCAAACTGTGCGAGCATGGGGCTGGTTCATACGTTTATTGGGGGATCATGCTCTTAGGAAGCGTTGTTTGCTGAATGATATGCTGAAGATTCCTGAATTGACCTTTTCTGATCAGGATGTGCAAGTTCAGATCGCTTCACAGGTACTTCCCACTACTGTAATTCATTCTCTTGTACTAGCTATTTGAGTAACTGTAAACTCATATAGGTCACTTAGAATATTCAGGGACGTTCTATGGTTTAGTATGGGAAAATACTGAAACATTCTCGTTCAATATGAGCCATTAAATTAAGAGAGCATTGGTTTTGGCCTTGGGATTGTTTTGAAAAGATAGTAGCTTACGAGCATTTGAAGAGAATTATTGATTATAAAATTGTCAATGATATTGTCAATTAAGGAAAATTAACATGTGAGGGTACTTAATCATAGATAAGGGCCCTCAAACTTACAAATTGTAAAGGAGTGTTACGATTATTGGGGTGAGTTGTTAGATTAGGAATTTTTTTTTGAATAATTCAGGTTGTTTGCGATTTTTCATGGAAAGTTACAATCACTAGAATATTCAACCTTTCGAGACTTTGAGGTAAATTACTCCATTTGAAGGATGGTTACTAATTTATCGAAAATTATCATATTGAGGACAATAACTTAGTATAGGTGCCATCACTTTACGACAATTTTAGGTGTATAACTATCTGTTTATTAATTATTAAGTGTTCATGTTAGGAACTCTATATTCAAATCACCATCTATAATGGCAAATTATTAGTTATAAATGCAACAGAGTTGTGACGACCTATAAAGTTCAATTACTGCTTGTCCTTGTGATCCGAGATGATTTGGGTAAATTACGACAAAATCAGGAAAACTACCGCTAAAAATGGGTCCGGTCCCTTTCTTTGCCTATGGGACCTTAGGAGCACCCGAATATTCAACTTCATGAAGAGCTTGCCAGACAGTTTTCCTGCAAGATAATATCCTCATTCATTAGATAGCATGATCTTAAAAATACTCTGAAGGCAGTCTTTTGTTATTGATGATTTTAATTGATACAACATAAGTTAATATAGATAGAGAAGTTCATCTAGCTTCAGTAAGTATGCTGTATGGGTATAGGTCCGGATGTGATTTGGGGTTAAACAACTGTATTGCAGCCTCAATGGGTGCTGATATTGCGATTGTAAAACTTGATGTTAGAGGTGGTTCCTATTGATTGACCACTAAACTAGAAAAATCAGCTCTCCAATTCCATCTATATTTTTCATATCAGGGCATTGTAGGCTTAATATCATGAAAAGTTTGTTCTTCCCTGATAAATGTGGATCACATTCTTTTTTCCCCCTCAGTTTGCTTGGGAAGGTATCATTGATGTTCTTATTCAACCTACAGTTCAAGCTCAAAGATCAAACACTACCAAGGAGAAACAAATGCAACATGTGCATAGGTCTAGATTTGATACTGATCATTCCCTGTCAAGTGGATTGTTAAAGAGCATAAAGCTTATAATGACTCCCCTAAGTGGCATCATTTCAAGCAAAAGTGATCTTTCTGTCCACTCATCTTGCTTTAACACTTGGTGTTATTTGCTACATAAACTTGACATTTATGTCAATCATCCATTAGTCAGAAATCTGGTACTGGAGCCCATTTTTGAAGCTGCTTTTCATGGTGGACCCTTGATTATTAGAACTTGGTTATGCAATTTGTGTCTGGATCTACTTGATGATTCTATATCTGCGAAGTTGGGAAATGATGAGAAGGATTCAGATGATCAGGTATGCCAAAATACGAGTAAGATGCCAAACCAGGGAAATTTGATATCCGGCAAATTCTCGTGGAATCAATACCCTATAAAATGGCTGCCTTGGGATCCTTGTCAGTTGGATTTTTATATACAAGTGATTCAGACAATCTGTGAAGTGTCAACAGCATCTGTCGCCAAATCCAATGATGATCGAAGTATGACCTGTGATGCCGCGTTAAGGATGTTCAGATCAATTTTGAAAATAATTCAAATGGAGTTCAGGAGTCCATCCATTAATTATGATGATATTATGTGGATTTTGAAGAAAATACTAATGTTCATGAAGAAGACATGTGAAGATGCTAACTTAGGGTGTGGGGACAGAAAAGGAATTGGGTTCTGTCAAACTTCCCTCCTGTTTATACAGGCTATTTTCAAGCAGCTGCAACCTTCTATTCTAGGATCTCCTCTTTACAAGATACCGTTGGACTTGGAGTATGTTAAAAATTTGGAATCAGCTGATGACTTTAGACGACCTCTTGACATGAGAGATATAGCTTACATGGATATGGTTGCTCCAGTAGTTTATTTGATTGTTTTGTACTTTGTGGTGATTCAGTCTCATCTAGACAAGTCCGGAGCAGAGAAAACTCCATGTGGGTCATTCAAATATATGGAGATAGTACTGTCTTCTGATGATCCATCAGAGAATCTCGCTCTTATTAATGCTTTATTGTATAAACATGCAAATTTTAGCTGCTTAGATTTATGGTCAGCTGTAGCAGGTGGTCTGAAAGATCACATGAATGCTGCAATTGACCCTTCATTGCTACAGAAGGCTTTTACTTTTTCAACAATTATACATCTGCTGTCATATCCATTTTATGTCTATACCCATCACATGGAGAAGACTGTCGACACAAATGCCGGAGACTCCTCAGGAGAATATCTTGTTTCAGCACTAAGAAAGCCTGAAGTTGGCCATCTTATTGAAGAATGGATATCTCTTTATGGTTTTGTCAGCACAATGGATTTTCAGCTTCCCACTCCAAATACTTTCCATGGATTGCTGTGTTCAATATTGTATGAATGCCTACAAGGAAATACCTCTCTGCTTGAGCATGGCAATTATCGTGGCTCAAGTTTAGATAATCTAGCAATCGATCTGATCTCTTTCTGTGGCAATGTTCTGACATATATTGTGGAACAGAATCTGAAAAGTGAAGTGCATACAGATGGAATGAAAGCTGGGTCAGATAGTGTCTTGCATTTTGCAGCAAGGTAAGTGCAAGCATCTCTCATTGCATATTAGGTTGAACATCAAACCAACTCTTCTGTGGTACATCAAAGCCCTTACCCTTTAATGTTAGTGTTCAGTCAGCCCAACTATCTTTAGTTCGCATAGGTGCAGGCATAACGCATCTATTTGTATATGCTTCCCTTTGTGAGTTAATTGATGAGGATCTAAGTTCATTAAAATCAAGCCATGCATATCTTCTGGAAAATCTACGTGGCATCGTCTTGTCAGCTGCCTGCTAAATGACCTAGCTGATTGTGAATCAATAAGTTCACTTTGTAACTGAAAGCTTGGCAGATCTCTTATTTTCTGCGAAAAATGATAATAAAAGTTTTCATCAAATTTGTTGTTAGTACTTGGTTGACATATTAAATCACGAGACTGAGGTGATCAGACTAAGCAAGTGCCAAAGCAGTATGTCTTGAATGTGAATACTGATTGCGTTAAAAGTTAAAAATCAAGCCGACTTGTTGTAATTTTTGTTTGTTTTGTATAAGTCGCCCTCTAATAGGAGAAATAGCACAAGCATATATCTAGTTCTTGCAGAACATATGGTCTTTCTCTGAATGGGCCTTTTCTGTTCTTCCACTGACATAAAATACTATGACAATGCTCATTTATTCAATTGTCTCAGTGCTGTGAATTGTGAAGTTTTTGTTTTTGTTACTTAATGTCGATGTTTTCCTGAGATCCTTATTCAGGTCGAATATGTGATATTGTAGATTCATGGAAATGTCGATGGCAAATACTGAATCACAAAGTCTTGTTGTTTTAAACTCGAGGTAAGGACATGCCATAGCATAATTGGGGTTATCTTTTCATTTTACTTATTTTAGGAGTGGCAGGGTTTTTCACTCACTGGGAGAATTAGCCAGCTGCCTTCACTTTAAGCAAGATATACTTTTGTTTGTCGAGGTTGGTATTTTTTCCCTCCATATTGTCCACTATCTTGTCACACATCCTGTTTGAGATTTTAAGGAGAATAGTCTATAGACATTCTACTCTTACTTTATCTTGGAATTACTCTTGATCTTGTCTTTTATAGTGGAGAAGTGATGAATGCAAGGGTTTGTACAGTCACTATAGGCCAGTCATCCCCTCAACTTGACCTGGTTTGAGTCTCACAATGTCCTTCCCTCACCTCTTGTACCAAAAATCAAAGGCATTATTCCCAAGCAATTTAAACAGTAAAATAGGAAGAAAGAAGTTACGTGAGGGAACTGTCATATGTGTGTGCACATCATATGTATCATTTCACTAAGAGCAGATGATACGCAGTTTTAACATAGTGGATGCTGCATGGCTGTGGTGCAAACTCCATAACACCGTTTGTTCGTTTGCTTTTGCTAGATATCCATCTGACGAATCTGCCCTTTTCTGTTCCCGTAAAGATGGGCATATTCTTTACCTTTTCTGCTACAATCTACATTACTGAATTAGTATTTCATTATGGGTACCTTTCGCTGCAGATCATATCTCCTCAACTGCTTCAAGGGCTGTCACTCATGGAATCAGAATGGAAAAGCATCTCTGATGAAGTGCAGTTCCTATGGATTGAGACACTTAATTGTTCGCTGAGGAGTCAGCCACCTATCATGTTTGATTCCTCATATCTGAAAATCCAAGCATGCCTCCTTGAGAAAACCCTGGATCACCCAAACCCTTCTATTTCGAGCTCAGCCATTAGCTATTGGAACTCGACATATGGTGAGCAAATGAAATTGGACTACCCTCCAAGGTTGCTTCATGTTCTGGACAAACTTTATAGAAGTGGCAGAATATATCTTCAGAAGAGAAGCCTATCGTTGCTCGAAAGGCATAATGCCTTAGCTGAGCCTCCACAGCGATACAAGGTGACATCAACACATAACAGGACTACGAAGAGAGTCGAGCTAGTAGAGGTTCCCAAGAATCAGCTTGAGCACATGAAGGAACCGTTGCCAAAGGTCAAAAGAAAACTGTCAGAGCTAACAGAGCATCAAAAAGAAGTAAGGCGAGCGCAGCGAGGAAGAGAACGGGATTGCGGGACGCATGGTCCCGGAATTAGGACTTACACCAGTGTTGATTTTTCACAAGGCAATGATGATACACAGGAGAGTGACATTCAGAATCAAGAGTCCATCTTGGATGTGCTACGAAGAACTTATTGATTCTTTGGTAAAAGGGATACATGTTACTGTAAAGAAACGGATCTCTCCTGTTCATTCCTGGTGTAATTATGCTGTGCAAAATTGTGACATGTAAATTAAAACATCTGTACACAGTGAAAACACATTGCTTTCTAGTCTCTTCGATCCATGTCGCGACATGGATTGTTTGTGTGTTGGCAGTGAGCAATCAAATCCGACTTTATACCAACGCTCGGTCTTTCCTTGTTGATTAACATGATTTTATGTATAGCATTCAATGACTTGGATCAAACTTATTCTCCCAAATTTCCATGATTAACAGAAGAAACGCATGGTCCTCTTTTCGGGGAAAGTACCAAAAAAGTCATAAATCTATTGTATTTGTGTCAATTAATCGTAAACCTTTTAATTATGCCAATTTAGTTTTAAAGGTTTTCTTAATTTACCAATTAAGTTAATCCGACAAATTTAGACCGGAAATTGTTGATACAGACGCCGGTTATCTTACATGGCACGGTTGGTCATTGACATAGACATTTTTTTTTATAATTTTTAAATAATTTTTTTGTTTTTTCTTTTCTTTTATTTTCTTTTTGGATTGAGGGTTGGTAGGGGTTGCCGGCACTAGGCAAGGGCATACGCCGAATCTAGGTGTTGTGGCTCTTGCTAGGTTTGGGCGAGGGATTGCACGCCCTTGCTTTGGCCGGTGAAGGCATCATGACCCTCCCCTATGCCCTCCCTGGCCACAACGAGGGCACCAAGCGATAGTCGCGACACCCTCGCTAGCTGCAACGAGGACCCGTGAGGCCTCACCTATTGGCCGGCAAGGGCCGCAACACCCTTGCCCAATGCCGATGAGGATCATTGGCCTTAGCCCAAACAAAAAAAAAAGTAAAGAAAAGAAAAAAAGCAAAAAAATAATTACAAATGTCCACATTAACGTCGATTGTATTACGTAAGATTACCAACATCCAGTATTAACGATTTTTGGCCTAAGTTGGCCAAATGGACTCAACTGGCAAAATGTGAATATGTTTACGATTAAATTGACACAAATATAATAAGTTTAAAGCTTTTTTGGTACTTCTCCCTCTTCTTCCCCCCTCCCCCTTTTTGGTCGGCAGATAGTTCTCATCTTGGATGGTGTCTTATGCAAAGTTCTAGTACTCAATGAGTTGAAATTGGATAAATGGTCTAACTTTTTTGTCTTATAACATGTTGGTAAGTTACTAATAGCAGCGACCCTGCGGGAGCCCATTTCCCTTAGGAACTAGTAAGAAACCGATTTGGCTAGTTTCAGGATCAACTCGAAAATCAAATTTAACTTTAAATAATATATATGTTATTTTGGGAAAACATACTATTTGAATAATTTGTGGCATAGCAATTAAAGGCAATATGAATTTCCTAAGTTTCTTAGGTTTGAAACCCCATCTCCAACATAAGCTAAAAAACCCGATTTAAAACCAATTCTCCCTAAGAAAATAGGTCGGTTTTCAGATAAAATCATATCGTGAAACGAGTCGATCAACGTTGGTTGTCCAATATTTTACCTAGGAACCTAACCGATCGACCGGTGATGGCCTGAAACCAATCGGATAAGGCCCGCTCGGTCCGGTTCGCTTCCCGGGGGTCGGATTGTTGACTCATAATTAGGATGCTCACGTCTCTTTCGTTAACTCAGACAAATCTCTCTCTCTCTCTGTCTCTTCGGGATGGCCCAACATACTTTTTCTTTCTTCTTCTTTCTGATTGGGACCTGCACTCTCTTTCCTTCCCGGCTGCGTTTTAAGTAGCAGCAGCAGCAGCAAAAAGTAACTCACTTTCTGAAGCCGATGATCATTCTATTTCTCTCACCAATTTCACAAATTTTGCATTGTTAATTTATTTTTGTACGCATACGGCAGAACAGCTCATGAATAAAGTCGACTTTGTCTTTTCAATATTCTGCTCTTCTTGATATTTCATAGTAGTTGATAATGGCAATCAACTATATGCCTAGTTGAAATATTTTCATTTAGTGGCTAACATCCCGACAATCGTTTCCAGATTAAATTACATCTGAAAATGTTTCGATGTCTATGTAATAATTATACAATAAGCACTGTGACATCCGGCGAAAATTAGTTAAATTGTATTTCATGCCAAACAGGATCGAATAGCTTAAGCTATATAATAAAAAGGGAACATAATTTGCACTTGTTTGTGTTTGCTTCTAATGTCCATCCTAGATCCGTCCTTCTGAAGAATTTTGGACTTCTGGACGTTTGGAATTGTACACCTTCGTCGATTTCGGCCTCTCCAGACCCCAAGGTGTTTGCGACGCAATGGCTATGAATACTCATAGAAGCATTAGTCAATAGACATGTTTTTGCGATTGCCTCGAACATTGTTTCGTCGTTCTCGAATGTTGAAAATGAGCTACTTTCGCTCGGTTTCTCATTGAGCGGAATCTCGTTCATGCTCAATGAACGAAGAGATAGGAAAAGTTTTTCCGACCTAGGTCCCCGTGGTGAACCTGGGATAGAAGAGGCCGGACCCGAGACCTAGTTGTCGGGACCTGGACAAGGCTAGACTCGGGTCTCCGACGTCTGAAGTCATGTCCGGTATGGCCTTGAGTCCATGGGGGCCACACCCGAGACCGAGGTGTCCGCACTCAATTCTCTTTTTTCACATTTTTTAAGGAACTCATTTAATGAGCAATCCATTTTCAAGTTTAGATTCCTTCCAAACTCCGAAAAATCAAGCAATCGTAATCCTATTTCTCAAGTGAACCAATTCCACCGTAAACTAAACAAGGCAAGATTCCCCGCAATGAAACCAAAGGAGGCGTCGGCGAATCTTGAACTCGAGAGGATCGTAGAATGTGAACGGAGTAGAGCTCACCCACGAGGGACGAATAAGACCGATTGAGGCGATTTTTCGATCTAATATGCACACATAAAATTAAGGTGACTTTCCGATCGTGTGGACAACAACCTTAAGGCATATCTCGTTCATAAGCAGTGAGCAAATGTGCGTATTAATACAAGTAGATTGGGCAAAAATAAATGCTAAACAAGAAGATCAAGCGGTGTTAAAAGATGTGACTAGATGACTTGTCTAAGCAGACGTGATGAAGCAAAATGAGATTTGAAAAAAGCTAAAATGGTGGAATTGCAAGAAAATTTAAGGGTGCCTTTGTTTCACAAAAAACTCAATGATAAAAAAAAATATTTTCCGGAAAATCAATTTTCGGAAATACACTTAGTTTTTCTTTGTCTGGTAATCCACAATGGAAATCGTTTTCTGATATTTGGATTTTATTGAAAAATGATTTCAATCACATAACTTTATTTTAGGAAAAAAATGATTTTTTAAAAATATTTTTTTATTTTTTAAAAAATCGATTTTTAATTATTTTTATTTCTCTTTTTTTTATTTTTATTTTCATTTTTTGAAAAAAATGGAATTTTTTTATTTTTAAAATTTTGCTTTTTATTTTTTTTAATCTTTCATTTTCTTTTTCCTCCTCCCTCCCCTGCGATTGGCCGGCGATGGCCATAGGCGAGCTCGAGGTCACCGGCCCCGATCGAGCTTGGGTTCGCTTGGATCTGGCAAGCAGCGAGCTCACCGGCCTCGGTCGAGCTCGGTCGGCGGAGCTCGGGCTCGCTTGGATTTAGCGAGCTGGCTAGCCTCGGCCGAGCCCAAGCTCGTCGACCTCAATAGAGCTCGTGCTCGCTGCTAAAGGCCACCGTGAGCTTGCCAACCGTGGCGACAGCCGGCGACCGGCCTAAGGAAGAAGACAAAGAAAAAGGAAGAAAAGAAAAGAAAAGCAAGATAAAGAAAAAAGAAAAGAATAAATAATAAATAATTCGATTTAAAAAAATAAAAAATGATTTTTTTTAAAATAAATAAAAATTAGATTTTTTAATTAAATATTTTTATAAACACAATTGTTTCATTAAGGACCTGAGCCCGAGCGTTGAGGGCCTACGCACAGCCTTTGTGGATTCGGGTCGGAGGGTAGGGACTAGAGCTCGAGTATCGGCGACTTGAGCACGGCCTTTATGAACTCGAGTTCAAGCGTCGAAGCATCGGGTACGAGCACTAGGGGTTTAGGCTCAACCTTGATGGACCTGGGCATGAGTGCCGTAGACTTGGGCCCTGGACATCAAGGTCTCGAGCTCGGCTGTCAAGACCTGATCCTGAATGTCAAGACTCGGGAACCAACGTGGGGATTTTCGTGCTCAAGCGTAGAGTTTTGAGTCCGAGCGTCGATAGATAATCATATTTCGGAAAATGTTTTTCGGTTCTTATAAAGGGGAAATCATTTATCTGAATTGAAGCTTTAGTAAGAAAACATTTTCCGTCGATTTATTTTCCTAAGCAAATTAAACGTCAAAAAATGAGGAAAGAGTTTTCTTGGAAATTATTTTTCGCGAAACAAACACACCTTAAATTACTTTCAAAGTAGCTTTAGAGACATCTTCTTCGACTAGCAATTCATTTATTTTTCAAATCGATTCATTTACTATCAATTATTTGATCGACTAACTCTTTATATTAAGAAGGATGAGACGTCGTAAATAAACGAGTTAAAAAAGTTGCAATGCTTTCTTTCGATCGACAAATTAACGTATAGAAGAAAATAAGAAAATGATTCACTAAATGGGGTCCACCTTGATTTACCATACCATGTTTCTTTTTGTGAAAAAAATAAGTTCATATTTCTTAGCCACGAATAAATAGACAAGGAGGAGGTGAGGAGTTCGAATCCCCACCTTCGCGGGGGTAGGAGGTGGGGTCGCATAATTTAAGATGTGAGTTTCAACGTCCACGCCCTGTATGAGGTGGAGTACAAATTTGAGTGTGTATCGTGAGTAAGAGATAGAGTATGACCGACAAAAAAAGAAAGAATAGACAATGGAGGTATCTTTCACACTATTTTGTTTATTGACATTGAAGTGAGAATTGCCATAAAGTTCCTATGAAGAAGTGTCATTTTGGGACCACCTTTTGGTTGAGTCTAGGAATTTCTGGGGAAAATAGACAATCATAACGATATCGATATCTAGAAGACCCAATATCATTCTATAAGTATCGATCGGCTTTTGGATAGCTTTGATATGGAAGAAAATGACGCTCAATCGGGATGCGTACTAACCATAAGATACGATCATTCGTCGAAAAGCACGGGGCTATTAAATGAATGGGGTTCACGTTTTCTTTCCATCAAGTTTCTCCACCTTCCCTATTTCGCTCGCTCCAGCAACCGACTTGCGGTCCTTATCCCGAAACTTACAGCCAAATCAGTATGGTCCCGATACGACGCGCTGCTTTGACCCCTCCGTAATTTATTAGTACGGCGAATTTTCTCCTCTGCAACCGAATCAGTACGGCGCATCCACATATCCCGCCGAGCTGATGGAAAACGCTTTAATTTGAACGAAAACAAACAAGGCCAAGGCCTAAATCTCCATGCGCAAAATCCTCCTCCTCCTCCTCCTCCTCCTCCATCCACAATGGAGCACAAATCCACGAGAGAGATGATCCTCCGACGCCCTCCAAAAATCACACACCGTGAAACGTTGAAAACTTGTTTCCCTCTTCAAATTGGCGAGGCGTCAATGTCGAATTCCACGCGAAAAACACGAAAAAGTGAAAAAAAAGAACAACGAAAAAGGGTAAAAAAGGAGAAACTTTAAGGAACTCACTTCCCCCTCCCTCTCTCTCTCTCTGTATCTCTAATCCTGCCTCGTCTATCAAAATACGTATCGTCGCCCCTCCTCCTCCTCGTCTCTCCGTTCAATTTGGGGGGCAGTATTCGTTCCTTTCCTCTACGCGAAATCACACACACGCGCACACACTCTCTCTCTCCATCTCTTTTCAGGATCTCTTCTCCTTCCTTCGCAAAACCTCTCCCTTGTTAGGGTTTTCCCCAGGTCCTCCGCGCCCCGAACTGGCCCTGATTTCCTCCTCCCATTCTCGGTCCCAGAAGCTAGGGTTCTTCCTCTTGTTCCCCGATTGATCCGGGACCGTCGCGCCGCTCGAATTTTGCCATTCCCACCCCCCGAGATTGGTCGATCTGTGGATATGGAATCGCGAGATTTGCCCACGGCGCCATCCCCGTCCGCCGCTGCTGCGGCCGCCGCGGCGGCTCCTCCTCCTCCGGCGGCGGCGGCGGACGACGAGGGCGTTGTTCTGCCGGTCACCGCCCCGCTGGCCAGGGACGCGCTCTTCCGGTACCAGTCCCGCAAGTACGGCGAGTGCCTCGACTTCCTGCATCAGCTCTTGCGCAAGAAGGAAGACGATCCCAAGGTCATTTCCCCGATCATCTTCTCTCTCTCTCTCCCTCTCTCTCTGTGTTGCGATGTGGAGTTCTTGCCTGCCTGCCCGTGCCGATTTTTGGCTGTTTCGTTGGTCGGAGTTGAAGCTGGGGCAACGGTTGTCTGTCGATCGTCTGGGTCTTCTGTGGAAAACGAGGGTCTAATTCGACGATGCGGCGTAGATGCGTTGTTCGCGCTCTGCCATATGATTGTTACAAGCTTATAACTGTGGACCGGAACTATTTCCCCTTACCGCTCCAATCGCGTTAGCAGATGTGTGGCGCTTTACATCCGATGGAATTCGAAGTCGTTTGGACGGAGAAACGAACGCGGCGGATATGGATACGGATACGGATACGTCGTTTTCATTTCGCTCTTTGCCCGTGTCGGTGTGATGTTAGCATTTGGTGGCTAGCTGTCCACGCTTTTCTTTTTTGCGACTAGTGGATGTAAGCCATTTGATGCGCAGTGGATTCGAGTTTTTGAGTCTGGCAAACCTGGCGATCGGATTCTTCTGCGGAGTTCCCCAGTCCGGTTTCTTGCTATTCAACGGACATGGACTCGCCTTTTCATTGTCTTGCGAGGGTTGAGCGTTTGAGCGTACTCGATGCCCAGATATTTGGGTTGTTCCATGTCTCTATGTGTAGGACGCACACGTACGGTGCATCCGGTGGCTGGTTTATGGTCCGATTAGATCTACGTGTTGCACAAGTACCTTGCATTCTGGTGCCAAGAACATGTGCGATCAGATTAAATTGTTGATTGGGCAATTAGTGTGATATTGAATGAAGTTCCTGATCTGAGAATCATGGCTATAGAACTTTTCTGTCATCAGGAGGTGATATTGCAGTGAGAATAATAATGAGCTGGTCCGGTCAGTTTATTTGAAGATTTTCGGAGGGTTCAGCGATGGTTATTTTAATCTTTATGCGCTTAATACCATTTCGTTGTCACTGTATACTCGATAATGGCACCATATTTGTTTTCTGTTTGCCTAAGCTTTTACAGTTTACTTTACTTGATCAGTCAACAAATTCCAGTTTCGGTTTTGCATGTTTAGTTATCCTTTGGGTCTGTTGTGAGCTTTTCTTCTACATGGTAAGCATGCTGTATCTTCTATTGGTTTGAGGTTTAATTTCTGCGTCTTGATTGAAATTCTGACTTCCTATCCACTTGGGCTGTTCCTGACTGTGCGTGCTTTGCCTTTTTCTTTTAGTGCTTATATATGGCATTTCTTGAATAAAGAAGTCGTTCTTTTTGTATAACTCGCCTAAACCACGATGGTCTGAACTAAAAACATTTAGTGCAATGCAGGTCCTCCACAATATTGCGGTCGCTGAATACTTTCGTGACGGTTGTTCAGATCCAAGAAGATTGCTTGAAGTACTTAATAACGTCAAGGTGTGGCAGTCCTTCAAACACACTCTCTTCAGAATATGCGATCTACTCTTTATCCAGAAGTATCTGAAAGGCTTTTAGGTCTTTGATTTTTACTCTAAGCTATTGAGTTTTTAATCAATCTTGATCTGTTGTGTTGAACACAGTGGGAGTAGGCAAGAGGGGAAACACTGATAGTTGCTTCTAAATTATCATCTAGACAGCGATGAAGGGGGTGAATGACTTGGAACTTTGTCAAAGAAGTTTAAGAAAGGGCAGGGGCGGACCCTTTCTCATACATTGTGTGCCATTCTTTAAGATGCTCTTCTCCGTTAAAGAGTGGTGAAACTGGTGGACTTCCTGTCTTGTTTAGAGAAAAATAGTATATTTTCTCGACACGGCGAGAGTGAGTCTTATGAAGCGGAGGAAATTCTTAGTTTGTTGTCTAGACAATGAGGAAGGTGGTAGCCAAATTTGAACTTAACTTTGGAAATTTGAACAGTGCAAGAGCTAACCCTGTTGCTCGACATGTTCTTTTCAGTTAAAGGGTGGAGAATTTTTTGGTTGTCATACTTAATTTCTGATGAAAAATGGTGTCTTCTTTGACAAATTATTGTGAAATCCTGTAAAGGGTGCGAAATTTTTTATGGGCGGTATGTTATCACTATAGTCTTCCATTGGCCGTTGAAGGCTGAGTGGTGACTTAGCAGTCTTTGCAGAAGGGATGAACTGTTAGTAAAATGGATGCTGGTCATCAAAGTTGGTCAAGAGAAGCCTGATCATGTGGCCTTCGGGGGAATTGGGTTTTCTCTAGTTTTTTACCGTGAGGAAACCTTGTTCGGAACAATACGTCAGGCCGGGAAGGTAGTAATGGAATGCATCTAGGAAGAAAGGGATGATTTCGTAATCTACGGCTCTCTCTTAAGCTTGTATCATGTAGGGATGTAATTCTCATGAAGGATCTCATGTATGATCTAGTCTGAGGAATTACTCTAGATAATTTTCAGCTTAACTCGTGGCTCCCTGGGTCAAGATTTTACAAATGCAATTGCTTTCTGGGTTTTACAGAGTTTATCTTTGCACAAATGGATCCTGACTGTGTGTTGGCACCTACACTCCTCGCTTAGTAGGTGTTTGGTTTTTCCATTAGTTAAGTGTTTCCTCTATAATTTTTTCTTAGATAGACTATCACGAAGTATGCAGCCCAATATATTTAGAACTAGAAATTCGTAACTGCAACAAATAATTGGAGATAACTTGGCATACAAGGCATTCGGATGGTTCCAGCTTGTGTAAAATAAGCATTCATAGTTAACCTGCATGAATTGTTCATTATATTCTTTAGAGAAATGAAGCATCTCTCATGTGCTTTGTCATCCAACAAAGTAATCTTGGAAGAGATAGGTCCAGATTGTAAAAGGAAGACAAGCGCGTGTATTTAGCTGTTAGTTTTGCTCAGTTGCAGTTGTAGATTTTCATTTCATTCCATGGGGGGCGGATCCAATTGTTTGATCTCTTCCCTTGTGATATGTGATATCTAAATAAGGAATGCTACCTATTGGAAGCCCATAATGGAAACTCTATAAGTAGCATCGAAAGAGATGCCAATTTTACATTGTTGGATCCAAATTTTACATACTCAGGTCGTATTTTATCTGTACCGTCAAGCCAGGTCCAAACTTACACACTCAGGCCCAAATTTACATGACAAGAGATGTCAATTTTATCTGTACCATCAGGTCGTATCTTCTATCATGTTGTCTTGCTAATTTTTTATTTGGTTGATTTTATCCAGAGGCAAAGTGAAGAGCTTGCTCGTGCATCTTTGGAGCAGGTTGAGGTGATTGGCAATGCCGGCAACAAAGCCATTTTAGGTCCTAAGGGAAGTTCTACCGTGGCACAACAAATGAATTCGTTAAATAATGCCAATATTCTTTACACAGACGAGTTCAACTCTTCTGTGGCAACATTTAATATTGTACGTATGAAGACATTATTCATTTTTAAGTTAAATTTCTCTGTATTTGATGCAAGAAGATTGAGCAATGTCCGTAATATTGGTTATATTGTCTAACATGTTGTCGACCATTTTGTTTATAGGCTGTCATATGGTTCCACCTCCATGAATATGGCAAGGCATTATCCATCCTTGAACCATTGTATAACAACATCGAACCAATAGATGAGGTACTAAAGTTTGCCTTCTACAGCTCTCTCTCTCTCTCTCTCTCTCTCTCTCTCTCTCGCTCTCTCTCTCTCTCTCTCTCTCTCTCAATTGTCAGCTTACCACTTGTCGTTTATGTTTGAACACAGACTGTAGCTCTTCACATATGCCTTCTGTTACTGGATGTGGCTCTAGCCTGCCATGATGCAGCAAGATCTGCGGTGAGAAGCTCTTCATTTTCTTGATATTGATGCAAAGTCCCTAGTTTCTGATGGAATTGCTTTATGGACATTAAGGGGCTTCTTTTAGTTGAGGAACCGATTTTGTCTCTCCGATGTTTGCTATATAGAAGGTCCTTGCTTGGCCTTTATTTATGTATATTCATATGTAATGGCTCTTCCCACCAGATTGTAAGTGGATAATATTGTTTCAGGAGAAGATATATGAGTTTAGTTTTTTAACCTCTTTGGATTTTGGAACGTTTCTTATCCTTGACAGTGGAGCTAAAGTACCATTTCAACCAAATTTTGTTAGTTTATGGCTGAGCCCCAACGTATGATTGTTATGGTATCGTACTCCTAGTCAGCTATTATCATTCTTTTTTGGGAATCAAAATATCAATGTGACACGTTTTATACAGTTTGTTTTGACCTGATTGTACTATTTGTCCTAGTGAAGTGCATTAGCTATTGTGGTGTCTTTGGTGGTTTAAGGAAAATGACGATACATTGATAGGGCAATGAAACTTAATTTAAGCTGATATGACTAACTTGGTGTGACTTGAAAAAATACTGAGCCATGAGAACACATTAGCTCAATGCTTTAGCTTATTTTAATCGAGAAAGTTATATTTTGACTAGTAAAGTGTTTCTCTGTTTTCAGTATGTCCCTGAGGTTTTGGTGTTTGGAGCTTATTTTGTCACTTTTCCGCCTACACTTTTATAGTCTATGCTGACCTATTTCTTATTGTGGATAAATTTTTAGCAGTAAAAGTAGTGTAACTTTTGAAGCCCGTGACACACAACTGCTTAAATGAACGATAAATCCCTGCAAAGAAGTTTTGTGCGATCTCTGCCCTCCTCTTCTACATTTACCTCGAGGACTGCTGAATTCTGGAATAAAAAGCGCCAGCAGTAAGGGTTTGAGGCATACTGATGCATGTTGCGAAACTGTACAGGCCAAAAATGAGGAAAAAAGTCAGGGCTAGATTAATATGGAGTGCCAACTCAATAGCAAAGTGTATTTTCCCTCCCCTTTAAAATTCCTTGCATATTAGGACGGGTAGATTAATATGGAGTGTCAACTTCAATAGCAAAGTGTATTTTCCCTCCCCTTCGAAATTCCTTGCATATTAGGATGGGGAAAGGTCATGGAGATTAGTCTACTGTACTTTTGTGAATTTAAAATGCCTGTTGCCTTCTTAAAGGACATGGAGATTTTCAAATTCTATGGCCTTAGACCAAAGTAGTTAAGATGATTTTTCAGTTTTATTGCCAAAGGTTTAGGTAATAATGAACATGTTGAAACAGAAAATGATTTTGTAGATTGGTGACTCGTGATTGTTTTTGAAGTCATGTTAGGGAGACATTAGCTAGAAAGATTACAACTCGTTTTCATTAAGATAATTATTGCAGCATTTGGATTAACTATGCTTGATCACATTTTGGAGTCGTATATCAATCTAGATAGTAAAAGGGCTGCTTTTTTTTGTTTCGTAATCATGCTGCTCTTGTGTTGATTGTTGACCTGCTTATGATTTGGTTATAGATCCATTTTTTTTGGGTGTCATGGTTATTAATTCGTCCTTCAATTTTACAATCAGTTTGTCAAGATTAGAAAGTGTTAATCAGGCAACATTTATCCTAGTTATGTTTTAAATACGTGCAATGATCCATGATAGCCAAGGATGTTTCGCATACAGTTGTTGACTATTATTCAAGAATGTGGTTGCTCATTTTAGACTCTAGTTGTTTAGTAGCAGAGACATTCTTGGCTTTAGCTTTCCCTGTCTATTGACTACACATTCCTTATCGAGAAAGGGATTACAGATTGTCATGAGTCATTGCTCACTCTTTGGAGTAGGTATTTTAAACACATTTCACCCCAAAGCATGACATCCTTGTCACTTTTTTATTAATGAACATTTCTTTTGGCTAATTACTTGTGAACTTACTGGTTTTTGTCTTCATCCCAATTCGTCTGTATATATATATATATTTTTTTTTTTGGTAAAGGTAAATGAATTCGTCTGTATATACTTGTGTGTGAGATTCAAAATTGGTGCACTTTTGTCTTCTGCCATACTTTTTCATTTGTGTAAAAGAACAACTTATTTGTCTTCAGTTTATGAGCAAAAATATATGTCTAGACACGGGATTAGCTAGGCATTTTTGAAGCATGACTAGAATGTATCTGGGCTAGGGTTTCTTAGTATAATTATAGAAATGATGTTTCTCTGCCTTTTTTGTTATGTGAACAGATTTTCGGCAAGTTATATGCTGATATTTTGAAATTTGAATTGGCGCACATTTATGCAGTTGCGTGTTTATGTGCAGCTGAGACTGTCTTAGGTTGTTTAAGTTTGAACTGTTTATGGACTATGACATGCATCCTGGAAATATTGTTTTAGCATTTAAAGGTGATCCAGGGCATAAATCTGCTGAGATGAAAGGATGAGCTATGATTTTTAATATGCTGCTTCCGTACTCATTTTCTAACTTTAGAGATGAAACACATGTATCACCACATTTCTTATCAATTGGCATCGCATTTTGTTATATGTTCCTACAATCTTAGCTTTCTCCATTCATTGCTTCATTTTTTTGATAGTTTCTGCATATTTGGTCCTTAATTTCAGGATGTGCTTAATTATTTAGAGAAAGCTTTTGGTGTTAGTCAAGGCGAGAATGGGAGTAACGTGCAGCAGCAATCTGCTAACTTAGTGGGGAAGTTTTCTTCTGTACCTAACAGTTCGTTGATTTCAGATGCTTCTAATCAAGAGTCTTCTGTTAGTATAAATGCTTCGGAAAAGCCTTTGTCCAGAACATTATCAGAGGAGACACTAGTCGACTATGAAACTATGCTATCAACTCTGGACATTGGTGGACAGGATGCAGTAAGAGCAATGGGTTTTCCATCTTCAATTGATCTCTTCCGGAGTCCGATTGATAAGACCATCACAGCTGTTGATTTCAAGCTTAAGTTGCAACTGTATAAGGTTCGGTTTTTGCTTCTGACCGGAAATTTGAAGGCAGCAAAGCGTGAAGTCAAGGGTGCTATGAATGTTGCACGAGGAAGAGATTCGTCCATGGCTCTGCTCCTAAAATCCCAGCTTGAGTATGCACGTGGCAATTACCGCAAAGCTATTAAGCTTTTGATGGCTCTTGGGGTTCGGACAGAAGCTGGAATCTCTAGCATGTTTCTTAACAATCTAGGATGTGTTTATCACCAACTGGCTAAATATCACTCAGCCAGCATATTTTTTTCGAAGGCACTGTCTAGTAGTTCATCAATTCGAAAGGAGAAGCCTTTGAAGCTATCTAGCATCTCCCAAGATAAATCTCTTTTCATTGCATATAACTGTGGCATACATTACTTGGCACATGGGAAACCAATACTTGCTGCCCGGTGTCTCCAGAAGGCTCTTTTGGTTTATTACAACCAGCCTCTTTTTTGGTTTCGACTTGCTGAGTGCTGTCTCATGGCTTTGGAAAAGGGACTATTCAAGACTGGCGATGCTCCTGATGAGACTATTAAGCTTTATGTCGTTGGCAAAGGAAAATGGAGGCAAATAGCTGTGAAAGATGTACCAGAAAATGGGCTAACAGATCTGATTGAGAATGATTGCTCTCTTGGCAGCGATGGACAGCTTAATCTCTCTCTGAAACTTGCTCGCTTGTATCTTTTGAATGCATTGCACATATTAAATGAAAGTGAATCAAGTCAAGCCCATCCAAGTTTGCCTCCCAATGGCTTCTTGGATGGAACTGAGTCAACAGAAGAAACAATTTCCTGGAACTCAAACCACAGAACAGTACCTGGTATAGACGCCAAACCATTAAATGCGGGCTTAGGGCAGCTTAATGCAAATGGAGATGTAAAAGACCAGAAGACAGGAACAAGTCAGGAAATTACAAGTGGCTCTCTCTCCATGTATGAAGATAATCGCAGAAGACAATTGAGTCTAATGAAGCAAGCCATTCTTGCTAACCAGGCGTATGTGGAGTTAGAGTTGGAAAATCCTATGGAGGCCCTGTCATGCGCTTTGTCTATCTTGCAGCTTCCAGATTGTTCCAGAATATACACTTTTCTCGCTCATATGTATGCAGCAGAGGCTCTTTGCTTTCTGAACAGGACCAAGGATGCTGCAGAACATTTGTTGGTTTATATGTTGGAAGGAAATCAGATTGAATTGCCATATGGTGAAGAGGATTTTGAGCAATGGCGGTTGGAACGAATCTTTGATCCTGAAGAGACAAATGGAGGTACAGTAACTGCTAATAATTTTTCTTCAGAGGAGACTCAAGTTCTGATGTTCCTTAAGCCAGAAGAAGCACGTGCAACCCTTTATGCGAATCTTGCGGCCAAGTCAGCCTTGCAAGGTGAACTCGAGACGGCTCAACAATTAGTCGCACAAGCGTTAGCTGTGCTACCTGCTAGTCGAGAGGCCACTCTAACTGCCGTCTATGTACATCTCATGCTGGGGAATTCACAGGAAGCTCTTGCCAAGTTGAAACAGTTTAATCATGTCAGGTTCTTACCCTTCACCTGTACTTTGGATAAATCTTCTTAGTGGCTGAAGTGGTGGTGGCCTTTTATGTTCTCTGTCCAGTCCATTGCGCCTTAGTGGGTAGTTAGAAGTAGATGGATAATCCTCAAGAGGATGTGTAACATGGTATAGTTTGTCTTACAGAATAAATCTGTTTTGTTTTTAATTTTTAAATTTTAGGCTTTATTGTTCCGTGGTGTGGCTGTGTTTTGGTTAGTCCAGATGCCCACCCCCTTTTCCCATATTTGAGGTGTAGTTCTGATTCAATTACTGTTTTAGTAGTTTAGTTGCTAGTGGAGAGATGGGGAAGTGAATTTGCTCTTTTACTATAAAAAGGACATTGAAATTTTTTCTTTCTCCTTTTCACCAATATCAATTTTAAGAGGTCTTCTTTCGAGGGCTTTTCTTTACAGTGGCTTCGAGCCATTCACTCTATGGCAGATCGAAGGGATGTATATACGCACATGATGTTGGTTTTGATTTTCTTGGTTTCGGCTTCTTCCTTTTGGGGCATTAATAGAAGAGTTGGTCCACTTCTTGTAATGACTCATCTGAAAGCTAATTCTTGGTCCCAGGCGGGAACACAATCTCTTTCTTTTATGTTATGTGAAAAGATCAAGTTGGTTCACTGCTCAGAGTGTCGTACACTGCTTTAGTCCTATGATAATGTCAATCACTGTATCATTTTGGAAAAGTACCTGTTGATTCTTACTGCGTCCAGTCGATATAAGGTAGGATTCATTTGTGTGTTTTTAAGTTGGAGGAACTTAGGTGGTTACTCGGGCTTTGGTTGGATGGGGCACTAGTATCTGTTCCTTTGCCATCATAGATGGATGAGCAGTTTAAAGTGTGTTTCATAGCCAATTTGTCTAATTGTCAAACTAGTGCAAGCTCAGAGCGTGTTTGGCCAAAAATCCAATGAAGCATTTATCTTTTATTTTTTTTTAATTTCTGGTTTTTTGGCATCTGCTAGGTTTGATAGTCCTGACATTTGGTGTCCTAATAGCAACTTCGCCTTATCCCCATTTTACATCGCGGTCTTAAGGTGGCATGTGATGGTTACACAGTACTTCGGGCACATTCTTCTACTTTCATCCACCATCAAGTTGGAGCACACTGTAGATTTTCTAAGTTTTCGTCCAAATGTCAGGCGTCTTAATTGGCCACGCTTGAGATTTATCTACAATTGCTGTATCACCAGCAAATAGCGGATGAAAGAATACTACTGTGTATATGCTTATCTAGCTCGTTCGATTACCTGAGGGAAGATGAGAACATTGTTCTAGTTCATGCTGTGTGTATCGTCTTCCGGTTCAAGTAATTTTGTTAACTAGGAGTTTATGTGATATTGATATGATGCGTGGTGAATAATCAGGCGCATGAGATGAGCCAGTTAAGAAAGGGGCAAGTGAAGATAGGAGATAGAGATATATGCAGAGATAAGAGTGCAATGAAAGAACTTTTGAGACAGTCGTTTGATTTTAGAAGTAGAATATGATTTCACAAATGAGGTGTCCCTTAACTCTTCGAGTCTTACAGTCGGATTGGAGATGGCTTGTGAAGCGGTTTGTAAGTACGAGAGCCACTCTTCCCTCTTAAGGTCATCATTTGCGTTAGAGATGGCAATTTGTGTCGT
Organism: Syzygium aqueum; assembly: GCA_031216185.1. NCBI lineage: Eukaryota > Viridiplantae > Streptophyta > Magnoliopsida > Myrtales > Myrtaceae > Syzygium > Syzygium aqueum. Next base: position 10,673,857 of record CM062233.1, read on the forward strand.
TGTGTCATTATCGTGTCTCGTTTTAAATTTAGGTCTAATTCGAACGGACACCATTTGACAATTGTGCCACATTCTTGAAAGCCACACACAGCATGACTCGTCACGTTTAACACGTGCAAGCTTTTATCTATAGTGTAAACGTGTAAGAATGTGCTTAAACGCATATTAACATGTCTAAATGTATCTAAACGTGTAATGAACGACACATCGACTGGTTTTATTGAGCATGCCTAATTGTGGCATATATGGGTTGAAAAGTTAAACCGCGAATAAAACGCCGATGAAACTAGTTATGTATAATCTGGGTTGATCCTTTAGTACGAGCCCACTTGACCCCATGGATTCAACTAGATCGTTACAGATGATGGCGAAGCATTTGACATTTGCTTAGCACAAGGAGATACATGTGGGGAGATCGAGATTTTCTAATATGAGTTATCGAGTACAAGAGGGTCCAAACATCACTATTTATCCGAACAGCAGCTCTCTCTAAGGAGAGAGAGAGAGAGAGAGAGAGGTGGCCAAGCCCATGGTGGTTGTGCCAGCTAGAGGCGTGTCAATGGCGGTTTTACCTACGATGGCTAAGAGTTACAGTGGGCTGTAATTCGCAGAGGACCAAACCATCAGAGAACAGGCGGAGGAAGGGGAAAAGGGGCAAGGGAAGAGGAGCATGGAGAAACATGGAAAACATGCAGCCATCGTCATACAACGTGTTAATCCGTCTTCCTTCTAGGGACTAAACAAAGCGATGAGGACCAAACCATCAGAGAACAGGAAGAGAAAGGGGAAAAGGGGCAAGGGAAGAGGAGTATGGAGAAACAACAAGGAAAACATGCAGCCATCGACATACAACATGCTTATCCGTCTTCCTGCTAGGGACTAAACAAAACGATGTCGATCTTACTTTCGAAGAAGTCTACCTGTGAATCTAGAGCATCACCCGTCGAAACTCCTACTTGCAAATGATCCGGTTTAGGGCTGTAGAAACTCAACACAAGCCAAACGCTTCTGTGAAATGCTATTCACGAGAATCACTAAGGTTCGAGGCTGTTTTCAGCAAAGTGGGCTCTTTCTCTTTCTTCTTGTCGAGTACATAGTATCTGATGCCAATGTGTAATCCAGTCCCCCCCACCCCCGCGCTTCATGACCCTGATGGGTCCATCCCATGACGATCCATCTTTCGTTTTCTTTTCACTTCCCTAGTTCTCTCTAGGGTGAGCGGTTTCAGGTTCTTTACAGATTCCACTTGAAACCTACTATTGGGTACAGGTTTATCATTTTTTGAACCTGAAATCTATCTGTCGAAACCTTGAACGTAGAACCTACCCTGTCACAAGTTCCACTATCCAACAGGTTCTTTTTTACTTTGGTTTCATTTTTAATTAGATAAAACGAAAATGAACGCAACAATATCGAACAAACTTATCATTCACCAAAGAAAATACAAAAGACTAGTTTTCCTAGCATTACTGTTCAAATAAATATAATTAAAATGAGAAGTCATTGTGTGAATTGATACGCAATAGAATTCACGAGTGATTAGCATGTCGATCAATACAACATCCATATCCAGGACCACAAACAAAATTGGAAGTAGGAAAAAGGAAAGAAAGATGAGCTTTTGGCCCTAAAACATTCATGAAAATTTATTCCAAATTCTGACAACCAAAAATCAAAAGAAACAAAAATTTTAGATGATAACTTAATAATATATTTAAAATTGAAGTGTTGCGTATCGATTATTTGCACCTGCAACTACAACTTTTTCTTTTCTCCTTCCACCATTCCTTCTCACTATGGTTCAAAAACCCTAGGTTCCGTGGGGTAAATGCATTAAAAAAGGACAAATTTTAGCGGATGGTGGCGCTACAGTTGGTGGCGAACTCGCTTTGGGTAAAAATGTATTAGTAGCTTATTTGCCACGGGAAGGTTACAATTTTGAAAATGCAGTAATCATTAGCGAGCGTCTGGTATATGAAGATATTTATACTTCTTTTCACATACAGAAATATGAAATTCAGACTCATGTGACAAGCCAAGGACCCGAAAGGATCACTAATGAAATACTACATCTCGAAGCCCATTTACTTCGCAATTTAGACAAAAATGGAATTGTGATGCTGGGATCTTGGGTAGAGGGGGGGCGATGTTTTAGTAGGTAAATTAACTCCCTAGACGGCGAAAGAATCATCGTATGCCCCAGAAGATAGATTATTACGAGCCATACTTGGCATTCATGTATCCACTTCAAAGGAAACTTGTCTAAAACTACCTATAGGTGGTAGGGATAGAGTTAATGATGTGAGATGGATCCAGAAAAAAGGGGATTAACTATGCAACCATCAAGCTTAAGATATTTCTTGAAAGAGTGAGTGAAAAAAAACAATCGATCTCACTAAAAAACAAAAAACTGGGCAAAGATACATGACAGTGAATACCCAAATATAACAAGTTAAGCAAAGCAATGAGCATGCGAATGATGGCTACTCCAAAACCACACTAAATAAGAGGTCTAAACAAACCTTAGGAAATGTTCTACATGGCAAGTTAAACATAGCAATGAGCATCCAGACGGAGATGAGAATTTGAGAGCTAAGAAGTGAGGAGTAGTAAGAAAATTAGGGATTTTAGATTTAGGGTTCTCGATTCCCAGTTCCATTCTCAGTTCTTGGTTCTAGTTCCCGGTTTTGGTTCCTAGTTCTAGTTTCAATTCCGATTCCTATAAGAATCGAGAACCAAATCGGAACCGGCGGTTCCTAAAAAAATGGAACTGGGAATCGGAACCTCCCTCCCTAGCACGATTCAGTTCGGTTCTCAGTTCTACCCTGGACTCATGCTCACCCCTAGTTCTCTTGCCGCCTCTATGGACAGCGTTGTGTAGATAAAAGAGAATACGACCCAAGTCTTTGAAACGTTTTCTCTTAATGGATTCTAATTTTAGGGGGTTTTAGCATGTAACAGGAAGACTATTGCTATGGTGATTTTACTAGGAAAATTGTCCAAAAAAATTCCAAACCTATTGTACATTGGTCAATTTAGTTTTAAATCTTTTGGCGATTTGCTAATTTAATCTTTTTGGCCAATTTTGATCGGAAATCGCTGATGTGGCGATTTTGTTAGCACTGGCCATCCTACGTGGCAAAAAGAAAAAAAGAAAAAGGAAAAAAATTAGAAAAGAAATTAATTACAAAAAATTATCCACGTCAACGTCGGCCGTGCCATGTAGGATGATAGATGATAACTGGATCGTTACGTCAGTGATTTCCTGTCAAAATTGGCCGGAATGATTAAATTGACAAATCTTCAAAAGGTTTAGGACTAAATAGGCAAATAGTCAAAATTTTTAGAACTAAATTGGGACAATTGAAATGTTTAGGATTAAATTAGCACAATTAAAAATTTTATGATGGAAGTGGTTGCCATACGATAGGTTTATGATTTTTTGGACAATTTTCCCTAATTTTATGATCTTTGGATCACCAAGATCGAGTCTTAATTAATTGTTGATGATCAGTAGGTGAGATTCGATATTAATGCTCGAATGATTCTAAATTGAAAGGGCATGATTTCCTTGTCGCGCAATAGACTAAACCTAAAAACTTTAGTACATATGTTTGGGTCAAATGGTTCTAAATTGAAAGGTCATGACATCCACGTCGCATAACACAGACTAACCCTAAAACTTTAGAATATAAGTTTGGGTAGGAATGTAAAAATCCATGAGAAAAATACCCTTATGCCCGTCACTTTTATTATTTAAACAAGGGATAAGTACACTAAAAGTTCTAAAACTTGTCACGAAAGTGCAATTGAGTCTTAAAACTTTCAAAAAGTGTAATTAAGACCTAAAACTTGTCATAAAGTACAATCGAGTTCTAAAACTTTCAAAAAGTGCAATCGAATCGTAAAATTTTTGAAAAAGTGCAATCAATGGAAAGATGATTGGATCAATTTGACAAATTTTATGACTTAATTGTACTTTTTGTAAGTTTTAGAACTCAATTGTACTTTATGACAAGTTCTTGGACTTTACTGCATTTTTTTGAAAATTCTAGGACTCCATTATACTTTTATGACCAGTTTTAGGATTTCCAATGCACTTGTCCTTTTTAAACAATGAGTTCCACAATCGTTCGATGAATACTAATCCTATTAACTATTTCGGGCATATTCGTCAACAGATATATATCCATCTTACTTTGAATTGATTTTTTCTCATTAACTTCTCGTTTCTTCTTTGAGTTTTCATGGAAACGATTCGATCTTTCATTTGATTTAATATTCCATGAGGGACTTGAATTGATAAGTTTTTTTTTTTGGAGATTGTATTAGCAATGTATTCCGTTAATTATTGGTTCTAAAGAAATTCTCTTTTCTTTTTTCGCTAAATGATAGGGTAAAAAAGGGGAGAATTATTTTAACCAAAAAAAAAGGGGGAGAATTACATTTTGCCCCCGAGTACCTAGGATTGCGGCAAGTTACCACCTGAAGTTCCAATTTTCGCAATTTACAGCCTTACTTTTGAAATTGGTGGCACTGTGCCCTCTAGTGTTGATTCTAGCCAAGCTTTTGTCACATATTTGACCAAGTAATCGCACATAATTAGTTATGAAGGTAAATTTGGTCATATATCATTTATATATGCGAGAAAACAGTAGGGACTATTAAAAAATATATTTCAAGACTATATATGGATATGAATTTGCTGTTGACTCTAATCAAATTCTTGCTAGAACTTTAGTCATAAGCTCTGACATGCAATATAATTCTGAATAATTTTCCTACTTCTTTATATGTACATACTTATATGATGAATTTGCATTAACTAATCAATCACGTACCATCACATGGTTGGAGCTCCAAGTAAAATTTGGTCGGACCTGATGGTAGGGGACACATTGCAACTTGTTTCTAAAATTTGAGGGACAAATTCAAAAATTGATATGTGAGGTCAACTTACAACAACCACAAAAGCTTGGGGGTAATATCTAATTTGCTCGACAAAATAGATTGCTTTTGTGATTTAGAGTTTGAGAGAGAGAGAGTTCTCGAATTTTCATTTACCATACATTTCACAAAGTGAATTTTTTTTCTTCCACCCCCTTAAACTGATAGTCCAATCACGCAAATCTACAGAGAGTCCTTAGTTTATAGATTGGGTTGCGTTTTCCTCCATTTTTGGCTTGGAGGAAATTTTCTCTAATTGCATATCTGATTGATGACTTCTAAACATTGGCATCATCTGCATGTAATATTAACTAAAAATATGGCCGTTCTATCTTATGTACCCTTTTTTGTTTGTAGCACCAATTTCACATCTCCTATAATTAGCAAATAGCCAGGCATAATGTAGGCCGTGCGTGGAGATGGATGCCAAAAGAAGAGCAATTGGAGTCTCCTTCGCAAAAAAAGTTTTCATCGATGCAGAAATAGCGTTTCGTTCCCTCTCTAAGGTTGGTAACTGCTAATGCATCTCTCTCCCTCTCTCCAAATAAAAATGAAAAAAAAAAGAAAAACTGTTATGATTTAACAAGTCATACATAACTATTCGAGTAGCGTTTTGTACTAAGTGGTTCGATGTATACATTCATACTCTTTGATTTCCATCTTGAATATGGTAGATCGTATTTGATAAGTTGATAGTTTCGACACATAGCACGGCTAAATTGGAGTTAGCATGAAGGTCCTTCCCGGATGCATGTATCTACAGGAATATGTTGGGGATGTTATTTCATATTGACATGTCGAAAGCTTCTTATGATCTTAGATGAGTGAGTTTCCTCATGTAAGGTAATGAATGGACGAACTCTCTTAAGCTTCACATTTAAAAATGTTCCACTTGTTGGTTATAATACTATGGTACGTAGTACATATCCTTGGAAATAATTATGCTGCAAAATTGACCTAGTTAGTCGTGCTGATCCGTGTAATAGAATTTCACATATGTTTGCCATACCATATGACTTCTCCCTCAAGCTACCTAAGCGAGAATGTTGATTAAAATGAATAATAATTTGTTGTGTAGCGAATTTTCATATTAAAATGAATAACAAATATGAAGGTTCCCATTGATTCTAAGGGCCCGTTTGGGAACAAAAATTTGTTTGTTAAAATTTTTGTGCTAGAGCACAATTTTGCAAATTTTTTTTTTCAGAATCAGTTTTGGAACAGAGTCAAGAAGGAAAAAAAAATAGCTTCTTGATTTTGAGATAAAAAAAATGTTGACACCTAAATTTTGGCACGACATTTAGTGTAATTTGCATAGAAAAATAGGGATTAAATTTTTAACCCTTAAACAAAACTATTAAAATTGCATAACATATAGTTTAGGTTCATTTTAGATTTAATTGCATTATTGCATCGGATTGACGATGGCGAGCGAGTTTAAAATTCATTGAACAAAAAACGGGACGCTCGGGAATGCAAGGGCCCGGAATTTCAAAACGAACGGGCTCGAGTTGTTTTTAATTTGGGCTTGATTTAGCCTGTTGAATTTAATTTAATTAGAGCCCAAGCCCAAGTTTAAGCCCATTAGGACTAGAGCCCATCTAATCTGACCTAGATTAATATTATATAAATAACATTAGGTCAGATTTTTTGGGGGGGAGGTCACAATTTTTGGATAATAATTTGAGACACGTGAGAGAGAACAAGTAGGAGAGAAAAGGGGCTGAACGTGCTGCCCCCTCGGCCGCGGCGGTTCATCCTTAGCTGACGACCGCCGTTGTCCGGGATAGCCGCTCGAAGTCGCCCACCGCCCTTGTTCTGTTGTTCCTGCTTGCTGCCGTTGATCTGTACCACCAGCGCCGCTTGTTGCTTCGTCCATTGCCCAGCCCGAGGAGCTCATGCACAGCAACGCTCTCCCATGCAAAGTCCAACGATGAAAGCTTGAAGAATTCGGTTCCTGCCTGTGTCCAGACGACCATCCACGCTGCTGTTTCTGCATGCCTTTCCGTCGCTGCTGCTGCTCCACGTCCAGATGACTCCCAGTCAACAGAAGAGTTCCCCTTGCATAGTCAACCGAGAAGCCTTGAAGAGAAGTCCATGCAGTCCACGCTGAAGCCCAGCCGGTCCTGAATGATCTCCCACGAAGACGACGCCACTCGGACAGAACAACAAGCTCAGACGCCCACACAGCCTTGACGTGAAGCCTCCAATCAATCAAGAAGCTTGTCAACGCTTGCTCCACTCCACCGAGACGCCAACAGGTCGCTGCAGAAGGTGGTTTCTTCAGGCGTCAATCACAAGACAGCCAAGGAGAGAAGACTTGCCCCCCCACTGACCGAGAACAAGCTAGACAACGTCCTGCGTTGAGCCCCACCTTGCACCAACGTTGCTGTTTCCTTCACGGCGTTTGAAGACCTAGCCGTTGCTGTTGACCGCTGCATCCACACCACTGTTGCTGCTGTTCGTTACTTTTGCTCACACCAAGCTAACTCCAACGCCGGCTGTTCCTTTTGGTTGCGTTCTGTATGAAGCCCGCCCCACCGGAGACGCCATCCATAGACGTATAGCTACTGTTCCGTTGTGTTCCTCGGCTAAACCGAACGCCGGCGCCAAGCCACCGAGAGTCTCCCGTCCGGACAGCCTTGTCGGACATCCCCGCCAAGCGCCGACGTGAGCCACCGTATCGTCGCCGATCCGCAAGCCCGAGCTCATCCCGAGAGAATTCAAATTTGGAAGTTATCCAAATTAGGTAAGATTATTATCCGATATGTTTTCAGAATATTCCAATTTCCTAGTTTGAATTGTTTGGAATATTGCATGATTATCCGGATGATATTTAGATATATTTAGATAATGTTTGTGATATCCGCGATATTTTGAGAACATTCAAATTAGGAAAATTCCCTAATTCCGCAACGTATCTGGACGACTATCCGACCTTAACCCTAAGGTTCGATACGCGGCGATACGAAAAATCATTATCCTATTCATAACCACTTGAATACGATAATGGTTTTGATGCGCTTCCCAAATTTGAACAATCGGTTATCCGTTAATATCTATAACCCCATAGATATGACCGATAATTTGATTTTTATGCCTAATTCGAGTTTGAAACAAATTTGGCGGATCGCGTGGATGATTTGAGTTTGATTGCTATATTTGTTTTGATTTCTTTCCTTTTCAAATAAAAAGAAAACCCAAAAAAATTTTCTGTTTTGATTTAAATTAGAATTTTTGCATGTCTAGGATTTTTGAATATATCCCGAAGGATAAGATAAATATCTAATTTAAATTAGAACTTAACGTGGCATGTTTCCTAATTTAAATTAGGTATTGTTTTGATCCTAACGGATTATTCACGTTATTTTATTATTCCGAATTTTAATCAAAAATCCCAAAAAGAAATCATTCTAGGGTAGATTAAGTCATCATAGTTTGCATGTTAATTTAGGTATTTTTGAATTTCGAATTTTAAACAGAAAATACCAAAAATAGAAATCATTAGGTTGCATGTTATTTTAGGCATTTTCATTAATTCCGAATTTCACTTAATTCCGAATTTCCTTAAAGAAAAATACCAAAAATAATTCATTCGTCCGTCATTAGAATTAGGTCACGTTGTCGCATGACATATAGTATGCATGTTAGGTTACATTATTTCGCATGTCATATTTGCACGTCATTGCATATAGGTAGATTTCATTTAAATAAAGTGAAAATTCAAAAAAAAGAAAATTGGATGAATTGCTTGTTAGCTAGAAATCATATTAGGGCTGTTTGTATGATTTTTCGCTAACAACGCAGATGCTTGCTGGATTCGAGGTAAGTAATCCCTCCCAACTTGTAATTTATTTAATGCTTTGATTTTTGGGTGTTAAATTGGTGGTTTGCGCACCCGCATGAACACCTCACATGTTAGTGGCTAAGTTAAAATGGATCCAAACTGCCTGCCAAAATATTTTTGAAATGAAAAGGTACCGAAAGGCCGTTAGACTAGATCTAGCGTAATGAAGTCCCCGGGCTTAGAATCTCTGGTTCGTAGGAATAAAACATATCTCCCTATGTTTTATTTAGGTTTCTAATCAGCCTACCACAAATTGATTAGTGGCGACTCCAAACATGAAAATATTTGCACGTTAAAGACTTAAACCCTAAGTTGCGAATTGGTAGGGCTTGGGAGGGCCCGAGTTAAGTTCAATCTTAATAATCCATTAGCCCGAGAAAATGATGACAAATTTTTTTAGGGTCGCGACAGCTTGGCGACTCCGCTGGGGACTTGAGTTAAAACTCTTTGTGGACTTAGGCCAATTTTTCATTTCAAAAATAATTTTTGTTTGGCAGCGAGGATCCCAGGTACGCCCCTAACATTTTAAGTGTTAAATGTTCTTGCAGTATGGGAGGTATAAGGGAGGCGTGATTGTTAACCCTTGTTTTGCAGGAAGGTGGTTGAATGTATGGTTTAATTTATGCACGAAGCGCTGTTTGATATAACCTGTTGTGCATGCCTTGCATCTTCACTACACTGCACACACTACCCGCTGCCGGACCTGGGTGGCATAGGTTTAAGATGGTACTGAGATAGTGGACACCCCGACCAAAACCATGTGGTATGGGTCGCCCTACTCGGTCCCGAAATTTTCTTTCAAGGTGTCATTGAGTACCCACCACGGTTGTATCCCACTCAACCCGGGTCGGCTCTTTGACCAAGCCGGAGTCAGAGGAATCCTAGCCTAACCACCACCATGACTGGTTTAGCTCGGTAATCCTCGCGTCTCCATTTTGCAAGCCAGAGTCTAGGTAGAAATCGAACCTCACATTTCATGCGCATGTCTATGTGATTGCCATTTTCCTACCCGGTGAAGTAAGTTTTCTGAACCCTTTTTCTCGCACTTTATTTATGTTTCGTACATGTGGTCGGTCCATGATAAGTCTAAGTCGATCGTAATTTTTGAAAGTAATGATCATTGAATTTCTTTTCAAATGAAAGAAAAAGAAAAAAATAAAGCTTTGAAAAAAATTACTTTCAATTGTTATTATTATTTTCCTAGGTCTGTCATAAGTCATTATTCCCTAAGAAATGCGCCATCATTTTCACAAATACATGGAGTAATGAAAAATGTCATGAAAAATGGGAGTAAAAAAAGGACGATTAGACTGAGTCATGGATCGATCGTTTTGAGGACTCATACTTACCATGCTCTATTTTCGAATTAGGTAACTACGGATCAATCACGTTCCCCTATTCGCACACGGTCAAGAGCTAGAATGGCCGATCAAACTGAGTTACAGGAGCGCGTTGACGGTATGGCAGACCAGATCAAGCAACTCGCCGTCGCCATGCAGCAAATGACCGCTGAGATCAAGGCTCTTCGGTCGATCCCTGTTCCAGTACCCCTAAAGTATCGGTCCCGAAGCATATAAGTGGAAAGAATGTCGACGTCAAGGAAGATGATGATATGCCTGAGTTAGAAGATGACCCCGTCCAGATTGTCGTTAACAAACCCAAGCCTGATGAACGAGTCAATAAGCTGGAAGAGAGAGTGAAACAGCTGGAGGGTTCGCAGGATTCACCCTCAATCGATCTGTCCATGTACTCACAGATCAAGATCCCGAAGAAGTTCAAGATGCCGAACTTCGACAAATACAATGGCACCACGTGCCCAAAAGCTCACCTGCAGTTGTACCACGTACAGATGACCTCGTATGTTGACAACGAACTCCTGATGATTCATGCATTCCAAGCCAGTTTGACAGGCCCTGCTCTGCACTGGTACCTCACGAAAAAGATCAATAGCCTCAAAACCTGGAAGGAAGCTAGTGAGGCGTTCCTGAAGCAATACCGGTTCATAACAGACATCACTCCTACCCGTGATGATCTCGAGCGTGCTCAAATGAAGAAGACTGAGTCTTTCAAAGACTATGCCATCAGGTGGAGGAATATAGCCGCTCAGGTCGTCCCAGAACCCATAAACAGTGAGCTGAAGAGGATGTTCGTGAAAACTCTCCCGTTCGAATACCGTAATCGAATGGTGGCCATTCCGGCTGATAACTTCAACCAACTCATCTCCATAGGCGAACAGATCGAGATAGGGCTGAAGGATGGATGGTTTGTAGAGCCGTCTTCCTCGACCAGAAGGTTTGGTACAAGGAAGGAGGAGGAGTCGACACCTGAAGTGAATGTGACGTATAACCAACCGAGCCGGCGGAATACTAATCCTGCCCCGGCAATTCAAGTAGCAGAAGCTCAGCAGCAAAACATGGGTCGTCAACCTTTTCAGAGGAGGAACAACAAAAGGCAATTCACCCCCCTTCCCGGTTCGTTGTCTCAAGTATTGGCAGTGCTTCAGAAGAAAGGCTTGCTTACCACTGAGCCAAAGCGGCCCAACCCCGAGCAGTTCTACAACTTCGACCCGTCAAAGAAATGTGATTATCTTATGGGCGAGCTGGGGCACTCAACCGACGATTGTTACGCCCTCAAGCACCAAATCCAGAACCTCCTAGACACAAAGGCGTTCTCGTTTCAACCCGCTAAGTCGAATGTTCAGAGTAACCCGCTCCCTGATCACGCGGGCAATGTGAATGCTGTATTCTGTTTCGATGCTGGTCCAATCAAGAATGTCAAGGTGTACACTGCTGAGGTCTACGGCGAGTTGGTGAAAGCTGGGTGTTACTTGAGTAATGAGGCCATTTCCCTGGCCATCATGAGACAAAGAATCTTAGCAATGGTAGAAGCTGGGATGATCGTTTATGCTGACTACACTGGCATCGTTTCTACTATCTCTGAGATCGTCATTAATTGGAACGAAGAAGTTGCTACGTTGAACACCGGGAAGGACAAACTCGATCCTTTGTCTGAAGATATGCCTACGCTCGAAGACGCGGTCGATGATGAAGAGATCGTAGAGAGCACGCTTAAAGCGGACGAAGAGAAAGAGGTGATCGACACGCTGGGGCAACCGAGTGGCAAGTTTGATTACTATGTGAAGTACTCGGCACCCCCAAGCTTTTATTCGGATCCTCGCGACATCGTCCCTGACGGATGGGGAGGTATGGACGATCCAACGCCTCTAAAGACAGAAGACCCCGACGATGCGATAGAGGGAATCACTACCCTGTTCGACGACGTCTTCATTGGAGCTATCGAAGAAGGACTGTTAGAGGGAATGGGCACATGCCCACAAGAGTAAAACTTTTCCTTTTCCGCACACTCCTTTGCGTGGGAATTTTTATTGCTTTCTAGGATTTGCCCCGTTTTGGGTGCTGCTTTCTATTTCCGTTTCTAGGTTTTGATTGCTGCAATTTCCATTCAATAAATATAATTCATTTCGAAATATTCAATGAAATTACAAGTTATTTTCAGTTTTGAGGGCATGTTGAGGTACATCAAACCAGCCCGGTGATGATATCCAACCGATAAAAGAAAATATAGTCCAAAAAGAATTCTGAGGCCTGGACTTCTTCATGCTTTCTCGTGCTAAAACCTTTTCGAAATGAATTTCAGAAAAACAAAAAGAAACAAAAATTACAAAAAAAAAATACAATGTTTACCCATGTTTGTCCTTCTGAATCCCTTACTCTATATTTCAGGGGCAATCTTGTGACTCGTGAGGGTATGGGAACGGTCCAAATCGACGAATTATGCGCCGCCGAGCCTGATCCTGATGATGCTGGTGAACCCGATGATTCCTCAGAAATGCTGCATGACCTAGAACGGAATGAAAAGCCCAAAGTCCTCACATCAGACCAACTTATCATGGTTAACCTGAGTGATTCTGGAGAAACCAAAGAAGTGAAGATAGGGGCAACCCTTCCCGGGGGTGCATTGATTCTTACCGAAATGGATAGTCGTGAGTTTTCCAATCCTGTTAATTCTGATGCTGTGAAGATGTATTATCCTTGATAAAACCTGACATTTTGCGGCAAAAGTTTTCCAGTGTTTGGTTTTATGTTCTGAATGGTAAACATTTCACTGATGAATAAATGATTTCAATCAATTTTGAGATGAAATGTGTGCATTGGTTTTAATTTCTGCATGATTATTTTGTTAATTAGTATTGTCGACTTCAAAGGGGGAGATCTAGTTAGACAATCTAATAACTCATGAAAAATGACTTGAATGTGTTGAATGAGGTACATCGGGACGATGAAAGGCAAGCCCTACTGTCCCATGCATTAATCCCCAGTGAGTTGAGTGGAAAAATTCCATATCTACAAGGTAAAGAGTTCTCTCGCAAAAGGTACGGCGACCGAAATGACAGGAGGCATTTCATTTCTCTGTCCCAAACAATACAGGTTATCCCTTGTTTCGCCTTTTTGAGCCCCAACGCTTGGAGAATTCTTTTAAATTACCCCTGTCAAGAACCACCCCACATCGGGGCAAAACTGGAGGTAAATCAGCATTATAAGGTGAAAAATGTAGAAATTTTCTTGCTCTCACTTGCATCAATCTTCGAGTGTTGCTTTTTTAGATGAATTCATGTGAAGTTCAAGTGCCTTAGGATGACGAAGAGCATTTCTTTCTCTATCCTATACATATCTTATCCGTTGCTAAGCCCAATTGAGCCTGCAAATTCGTTTCATGTAAACCCAGTTGGTGATCATCCCCCACACTGAGGCAAGACAAAGAGTCATCATTGGTCAAGCAGCATGTCCGAAGTATCGATTGAAGACGAGTAGTTTCTGAGTTCAAACAGCGAGTCAATCAATCAGATTAGCTGGCGAGTGTTTACATTTGTAAAAAAAAAAAAAAGAGCAAAAAGGGCAAGAAAAAGCAGTGTGCCTGGTAAAAGCAAGGCCAATGCCCAATGAAAAATGTTAAGATATGACACGTCAAAATCCCCAGTCAAGTAGTCTCGAAGGAATCAAGGGATGAACTCCTGAAGACAATGGAACATCCATCGAGAAGAAAATCTCTGGTGAATAAGAAAAGCGATGACAATGCCAAGATGATCACCAACATATTCACCCCAATTATACACATTTTGAGCCTAATGATCCATTCATTTCTCAACCCAAGAGCCTAGCCTACGTTACGTTCCTTACAAAGTCTCTTCAGATTAGGGCACTTGAACTAACGTAGAATTTCAGATGTTTATAAGCTTAGTTCGAAGAAGTGCGAGCAAGTCCATTTCTATCTCATTTTGCAGGGTTCTTGACTTGTAAACCCGGAGATAATTGCAGAGTATTTTCTTTCAATAGCCTTGACTCGAAGAGTCCCTTTTGCTAAGCCATTGACCAAGCTCATGTTACAATCCTGGTAAAGACCTCTTGGATTGGTAAGGTTGTACCGCTTGCGAGAATTCTCAGACCCTTGTCGACATGATGATGGTGAGATAGAGAGATTCTCGTGAATCAGCCATTTTCAATGAGAATGAGTGAAAGCCCTTTTGGATCGGAAGTCCCTCATTCGACATTTTCAAGACACCCATTTGTGAGTTCGGATTGTCTTATCATGATTTTTCCCCAACGAAGTTTGTAATGCCGATTTGACAAAACTATCGTGCATGAAAAACTAGTTGAAATCATAAGATATGAATACATGTGTTCTGAACTGTTCATGAATGCATGTGATGTGTTGCTTGAAGTCGTGTCTAATAGAAGACGCACTCTCAAGAGTCAGAGATATCGCTAGGTAAGCATATCTTTATATCCCTAACCTGTTCGAGCAATCGGCAGAACCCCCATTTGATCATTTTGTTGCGATCTCTAAATGCCTTTGATGATGTTTAGGTGTTTATTGATCAAGCCTTTTTAGGTACCTCTGATGATATCCAGGTATTCTGTCAAGGAACTCTCGGACATTCGGGCTAGCCCCGCTGTTCACCAAAATCATTGTTTTCATACAATCTCGAGAAAATTCCCCCACTACTCACCTATGAGTCAAGGATATAGGTGAAGTGGCCAAATCTTTACAGGTATCTATAGAGATGTATAGATATCTTGTAAAGGTCGAAATTTTTCTCTAATCTGAGGTATTCCCCCGCTACTCACCTATGAGTCAAGGATATAGGTGAAGTGGCCAAATCTTTGCATATGAGCAGGTATATGTAAAGGTCGGAATGCTTCTTTAATCTCGAGATATTCCCCCGCGACGTGTCTATGAGTCAAGGATATAGGCACAGCGGCCAAATCTTTGTATATGAGCAGGTATATGTAAAGGTCGGAATATTCTCCCCTATCCTGGATGTTCCCCCGCTACTCACCTATGAGTCAAGGATATAGGTGAAGCGGCCAAATCTTTATGAATACCTATGGAGATGTCTAGGTATCTAAAGGTCGGAATATTCCTCAACCCTCAGGTGTTCCCCCGTTACTCACCTATGAGTCAAGGATATAGGTGAAGCGGCCAAATCTTTGCATATGAGCAGATATATGTAAAGGTCGGAATAGCCTCCCCAGTTCCCCTGTGTCGTGTCTATGAGTCAAGGATATAGGCGCAGCGGCTAAATCTTTACGAATACCTATGGAGATGTATAGGTAATTTGTAAAGGTCGGAACATTTTTACACTTTTTTTTATCTCACGAATCCAGGTGATGATTGGATACGTTGAGCTTTCTTCGTGTTCGTGTGTTTTGACTTAACTGCAGATCACCAACGTTCATCAATAGTTTATCAGGCAATACCTATGGGACTGAGCCCAGACATTTGCCAAACAACACAAAATTAGAGTCGTGCCTCGAGTTGCATTATCTCGCTCCAGTCAGGTAAGTAATTCCAGGTATGTTTTCCTTTCATGTCAGCATGCATCATTTCTTAATGCATTAAAAAATGGGACTCATAATCCCAACAAAAACAACATTCATTGCATTTTGCATGGTTGAAATTTAGGTATCATTTAGTCTTTGAATGCAACCTCTACGAGCTCACCTTCAAAGAGGGGCAGCTGTTGACACCTAAATTTTGGCACGACATTTAGTGTAATTTGCATAGAAAAATAGGGATTAAATTTTTAACCCCTAAACAAAACTATTAAAATTGCATAACATATAGTTTAGGTTCATTTTAGATTTAATTGCATTATTGCATCGGATTGACGATGGCGAGCGAGTTTAAAATTCATTGAACAAAAAACGGGACGCTCGGGAATGCAAGGGCCCGGAATTTCAAAACGAACGGGCTCGAGTTGTTTTTAATTTGGGCTTGATTTAGCCTGTTGAATTTAATTTAATTAGAGCCCAAGCCCAAGTTTAAGCCCATTAGGACTAGAGCCCATCTAATCTGACTTAGATTAATATTATATAAATAACATTAGGTCAGATTTTTTGGGGGGGAGGTCACAATTTTTGGATGATAATTTGAGACACGTGAGAGAGAACAAGTAGGAGAGAAAAGGGGCTGAACGTGCTGCCCCCTCGGCCGCGGCGGTTCATCCTTAGCTGACGACCGCCGTTGTCCGGGATAGCCGCTCGAAGCCGCCCACCGCCCTTGTTCTGTTGTTCCTGCTTGCTGCCGTTGATCTGTACCACCAGCGCCGCTTGTTGCTTCGTCCATTGCCCAGCCCGAGGAGCTCATGCACAGCAACGCTCTCCCATGCAAAGTCCAACGATGAAAGCTTGAAGAATTCGGTTCCTGCCTGTGTCCAGACGACCATCCACGCTGCTGTTTCTGCATGCCTTTCCGTCGCTGCTGCTGCTCCACGTCCAGATGACTCCCAGTCAACAGAAGAGTTCCCCTTGCATAGTCAACCGAGAAGCCTTGAAGAGAAGTCCATGCAGTCCACGCTGAAGCCCAGCCGGTCCTGAATGATCTCCCACGAAGACGACGCCACTCGGACAGAACAACAAGCTCAGACGCCCACACAGCCTTGACGTGAAGCCTCCAATCAATCAAGAAGCTTGTCAACGCTTGCTCCACTCCACCGAGACGCCAACAGGTCGCTGCAGAAGGTGGTTTCTTCAGGCGTCAATCACAAGACAGCCAAGGAGAGAAGACTTGCCCCCCCACTGACCGAGAACAAGCTAGACAACGTCCTGCGTTGAGCCCCACCTTGCACCAACGTTGCTGTTTCCTTCACGGCGTTTGAAGACCTCGCCGTTGCTGTTGACCGCTGCATTCACACCACTGTTGCTGCTGTTCGTTACTTTTGCTCACACCAAGCTAACTCCAACGCCGGCTGTTCCTTTTGGTTGCGTTCTGTATGAAGCCCGCCCCACCGGAGACGCCATCCATAGACGTATAGCTACTGTTCTGTTGTGTTCCTCGGCTAAACCGAACGCCGGCGCCAAGCCACCGAGAGTCTCCCGTCCGGACAGCCTTGTCGGACATCCCCGCCAAGCGCCGACGTGAGCCACCGTATCGTCGTCGATCCGCAAGCCCGAGCTCATCTCGAGAGAATTCAAATTTGGAAGTTATCCAAATTAGGTAAGATTATTATCCGATATATTTTCAGAATATTCCAATTTCCTAGTTTGAATTGTTTGGAATATTGCATGATTATCCGGATGATATTTAGATATATTTAGATAATGTTTGTGATATCCACGATATTTTGAGAACATTCAAATTAGGAAAATTTCCTAATTCTGCAACGTATCTGGACGACTATCCGACCTTAACCCTAAGGTTCGATACGCGGCGGTACGAAAAATCATTATCCTATTCATAACCACTTGAATACGATAATGGTTTTGATGCGCTTCCCAAATTTGAATAATCGGTTATCCGTTAATATTTATAATCCCATAGATATGACCGATAATTTGATTTTTATGCCTAATTCGAGCGTATCGCGTGGATGATTTGAGTTTGATTGTTATCTTTGTTTTGATTTCTTTCCTTTTCAAATAAAAAGAAAACCCAAAAAAATTTTCTGTTTTGATTTAAATTAGAATTTTTGCATGTCTAGGATTTTTGAATATATCCCGAAGGATAAGATAAATATCTAATTTAAATTAGAACTTAACGTGGCATGTTTCCTAATTTAAATTAGGTATTGTTTTGATCCTAACGGATTATTCACGTTATTTTATTATTCCGAATTTTAATCAAAAATCCCAAAAAGAAATCATTCTAGGGTAGATTAAGTCATCATAGTTTGCATGTTAATTTAGGTATTTTTGAATTTCGAATTTTAAACAGAAAATACCAAAAATAGAAATCATTAGGTTGCATGTTATTTTAGGCATTTTCATTAATTCCGAATTTCACTTAATTCCGAATTTCCTTAAAGAAAAATACCAAAAATAATTCATTCGTCCATCATTAGAATTAGGTCACGTTGTCGCATGACATATAGTATGCATGTTAGGTTGCATTATTTCGTATGTCATATTTGCACGTCATTGCATATAGGTAGATTTCATTTAAATAAAGTGAAAATTCAAAAAAAGAAAATTGGATGAATTGCTTGTTAGCTAGAAATCATATTAGGGCTGTTTGTATGATTTTTCGCTAACAACGCAGATGCTTGCTGGATTCGAGGTAAGTAATCCCTCCCAACTTGCAATTTATTTAATGCTTTGATTTTTGGGTGTTAAATTGGTGGTTTGCGCACCCGCATGAACACCTCACATGTTAGTGGCTAAGTTAAAATGTATCCAAACTGCCTGCTAAAATATTTTTGAAATGAAAAGGTACCGAAAGGCCGTTAGACTAGATCTAGCGTAATGAAGTCCCCGGGCTTAGAATCTCTGGTTCGTAGGAATAAAACATATCTCCCTATGTTTTATTTAGGTTTCTAATCAGCCTACCACAAATTGATTAGTGACGACTCCAAACATGAAAATATTTGCACGTTAAAGACTTAAACCCTAAGTTGCGAATTGGTAGGGCTTGGGAGGGCCCGAGTTAAGTTCAATCTTAATAATCCATTAGGCCGAGAAAATGATGACAAATTTTTTTAAGGTCGCGATAAAAAATCAAAAACAACAAGGCAGAATCAGTTTCTTCTCTTGCCCAGAGCTCATTCTACTTGTGGAGCTCATAGTTGCTGCTCCTTCACCGACGAAGCTGCTCTTTCTCATTCGAGGTGAGTTCTTGCTTGTGACTTGCAACTATGGAGGGAGACTGTCGCCTAGATCGGTGAGGGCCGCGGCAGCGCTCGCTTGAACAACCGTCGCTGATCTCGGCAAGGGCTCGCGGGAGCGAGCGCCGCCCTCGCCCATTTGGGCGACGGCGAGCTCAAGCCACCGTCGCCCTTGCCGATCTGGGTGACGGCGAGATCGGCGAACGGTTGCCTGAGCGAGCGCTGCCGCAACCCTTGCCGATCTAGGCGACGGCGAGGCTTGCGAGCCAACACCGTCGTCACCTGCGTTAGCCTCTCTGTGTCACGTCTCAACCATTTTGTTCCTTTGTGTGGACTCTAATCCCTCCCCCCAAATTGGTGAGAACACCATCTTGTCCCTGCGTTTGCTTATTTTGCGTGGCTCTGAATCTCTGCAGATTCAATATGCTGCCTCAAATTTCATAAATTTCCCATTTTTTTATGCCTGCCCACTTCACATTTTGCATGTTGTAATCTTGGGTTTCCCTCAAAACCCGAACTTTTCTTGTCGATTGCACGATTGGTTCCATTCCCAGTTTTTTCTTTTTCTAACTTTTGAGGTTGTTTTATGCAACTATGGTGATATGGTATTGGTCATTGGTAATTTTCTCGTGTTAATTTTCTGTTGCTTTTCACAATGGCGATCCTTTTTGCATTGGGTGGGGGCGAGGGTGATTATCTTTTATTAAATGGTGCTTTTGATTTGTTCATCAGATTGGACGGGTTGATTGGTGATTAGTCAATTTGAGTAGAAGTTCGTTTCACCTGGATTCAGCTCCATGCTTCTATTGATTGCTTTCTTTAATTTGTCCAAGTTGATTTGCAAAGATAAAATCCTCACCTATTATTGAAATGATTTCTCTCTTCACTGTTCTAGTTCTGATTATTATTAGTTGGAGATTGATGGAGCCATTTGTTATGTCAAGCAAAGAAAACAAGAGGAACCATTTGTTATGAAGGTTTCATTGATATGTGAGCTTTTCTTATGGTCCTTGGCTTGGAATGCGGTATGACAATACTATGTTAACTTCATGAAATTCTCGATAATCCTGTGGACTGCTAACAGGGCTAAGGCAAACTTTCTTGTGGTTATCCATGGTGGACAATCTATATTACTTCTGTAGGTGCATTATATTGCGCAGTATACACATAAGAAGACCATTATAAGTATTAACATTCTAGTGTGTAGGTAGGCAAATTGAATTTGCACTGCTGTTTTGGTGTACTTTTCAATTGTTGTCAGTGAGCAAGCTTGTTGTACCTGAAGTATCTTTACAGTGAGTTATATGTTGACAAGAACATCGTTGGATCAAGGGACTAGAATGCTGGAACTTTTTTTCGTCTCTTTCCATCATAGGAAGACATGGGTTGTACAGAAAGTCTATTTGGCATTTTTCCATACTCTATAATTCAAGAGCTTAAGAATCGGTCCATAAAGGATTGGGTGAATCCAGAGTTCGTTTATTTTGCAATTTTGTCGCTTAACTTCTTAGATGACCAGAAAATCTCACCTTTTGGGGAGTTCAGCCGTTCCTGCTAAACTACAGTCATGACTGTCTCAGCCTGTTTTACAAGATAGCAAAACGCGACATGGTGTTGTCTACAAAATGCATGTTTTATTGCTTTTGCAATGGCCATTTCGTAACTATGGTGGAGGTGATAAATTCTCGAAATTGCATTATTTATCCATCTCAATGGTAATGTATTAGTGATATTTTGTGTGAGCTTGTTAACAGAATTATCTTTTATACGGTCCTAATATGCAATCCTCTGTCTTCATGCATCATATTCCAAGTGTTTCAATAATGGGTATCTTTTGAAGCATGAGTGTTGTACTATTTTCTTGTACTGCCGCTTCTCTTGAGAATGGTTGTGTGCATGGCTTGTAACTTTTACATGACTATGTTATTGATTTAATACATGACTCATATGATTCTCAACCTATCAAGGTTACATGGCATCTCAGAAAGACATATTCAATGCAACATGGACCGAGCTTTTAACCAACTTTTTTGTAAGTTTGTTGGTTGAGGAGGTGAAAAAGGGAAATCGTACTTCTTATACTTACAACAAAGTTGGGTGGAATAATATACTGGCTGAATTCATTAAATAGTCAGGATGCCAATATACCCTTCTTCAGTTGAAGAACAAGGTGGACAAACTGAGAAAATAGTATGGTAGTTTTAAGAAGCTTCTTTCGCAATCCAGATTTAGCTAGGATAATGTGAATAAAACTGTAGTTGTCGACGATCCAAGTATTTGGGAATCTCACATCAAGGTACCTTTTAACTTTTGATTATTTTCATGTCATTGTAAATGTAAGTTTTAAAATGTTTGATTATGTTGTTGACATGTCATTATTGTGAAAATTGCAGGATAATAGTGAGTGGACAAAATTCAAGAAGGATAGATTTTCCCAATATCCTAAGTTGTGTATTGTATTTGGTGGTACATATGCTACTGGGGATCATGCCATAGGAAATGCTGAAGATTTGACGGTGTTAGAGGAATGTGACAATGGTGGTGGCAATGCAGACAATGATCCAGAGGACTTAAGTGATCACCACATTGATGATACAGTTTTTACATCCGGCAATAGTGCTGATCCAGTTCATGACAAGCACAAATTGGATAAGACTCCAAATGCCAAGAGGAGAAGAAAGAATATCTCATTTTGCATTGCTGACACTTGCAAAGCTATATAGGAGATGATCAAAACTAAGACAAGTCAATTTGCGAATTGCTCTGCCACCTCACAGGTCACATAACCACTTGTGGACCTCTTCTCCATATCCGCTGTCATTGATAGCCTACTTAGTATGCTTGACTTGGGATCGAATCTTTACAACAAAGCAGTGGAACGAGAATGTGTTAGTGCCACAAGGAGGGAGGCTTTCATCAAAACCCCAGCTGAATGGAAAAGTGCACTTCTTTAATCTCTTCAGTAGATATTGGGAAATGTATTGTGGATTGCATGGGGTTTTATTTGCTTGTATGACTTATCTTAGTACTTGATATTTGATTTTTAGACATATTGATCTCGAGACTCTTGTACTTTTGTGGTGCCATGAGAACGACAAACTGTTTGGGTGCTATTTATATATTTGGTTTGCTTTTACTCTACGACTTATGTTATTGGTTGTTATTGGATTTTTTTTTTACATATCTATGTTAATGTTCTTGTATTTATGTGATGATATATGTACTATGGAAGGGGGATCAAATAGCGTGTCTAATGGGTAGGTAGATCTAGATGAACAATTCTTGGATGATGATGATGTTCACATATTGATAGCATGGTTGTGCATCATTGCGGAGGACATGTCCATGCATACGAAAGAACCTATTAGGGATAACAAACTATCAGGACCTGAACGAATAAGGGAAATTGTTTATGGACATTCAGATAGAATATATGAAACCTTTAGGATGGAGAGACATGTTTTTCTGAACCTATGTGAATTAATAAGGGCAAAAGGTTGGTTGAAAGATAGTCAGTTTGTTAGAATAGATGAACAAGTTGGGATCTTCTTATTTATGGTTTGTCACAATAATTCCAATAGAGATTTATGTGAAAGATTCCAATGTTTAGGAGAAACAATTAGTAATTATTTCAATATAGTGTTGAAAGCAATTCTCAAACTCTCAAATGAGGTTATCAAACCATTGTCTTTTAATGTTGTTCCACAAGAAATTCTTATGGATCCTAATCATGAACGATATTTCAAAGTATGGTTTTTATTTTTAGAGTTTACACTATCAAATACATGTAGTTTATAATCTTGTATAACATTAGATTTTCATAAATGCACAGAGTTGCGTAGGTGCTATTGATGGCACCTATATCAATACTTCCGTTCTTGTGTTTTAACAGGTCCCATTTAGAAGCAGGAAAGGGAATACCACCAAGAATATGCTGTGTGTTTGTTAATTTGATATAAAATTTACTTTCATGTATTCTGGGTGGAAAGGATTTGCCAACGATTGTCGGGTGCTTTCGGCAGCACTCGAGACACACTGGACTGCAATTTCCTCGACCACCACTAAGTATTTGCTTTGTCTATAAGAAGAAACTTTATTTATGATTGTATTATGGTTGCATATCATAACAAATTTATATATACCATGTTATAGGCAAATACTACGTGGTAGATTCTGGTTATGCATCACTTTCGGGATTTTAACTTCGTTTAAAGGTGAACGGTATCATTTGAACGATTATAGGGGCGTGGAAGACGGCCAAAAACAACAAGAGAATTATTTAACCAGAAGCACTCTTCACTAAAGAATGTCATTGAGATGTCATTTGGGGCATTAAAGAATCGCTTCACCGTTTTGACACACATGCCTCCATTTACAATTAAAAAACAAGCACTTATTGTGATTATATGTTGTGCTCTCCATAATTACATTCGGGATCAGGACGGGATAGACAAAACTTTTCCCTTTATGGAGATCCGGTGTACCCGTTTGGAGCTAGAGAAGTAGAGGTTGCAGATGATACATTACATGAACAAGCAACTGAGATAAACATGCTTAGGAAAAGTATTGCAAATAAAATGGCAATGGATTGCAATCTGCCCGACATTCCATGTTTTGTGTTTTCGACTTTTGTAATATTATTTTTAAATACAAGATGACGATGGGAGAGGATCCTTATGTGTCTTAAGTTTTTGTGTGCCTCTCTTGTTTACATTCATATGCAAGTTTCCACTATGTATAACTTAAGCCTTTATTTTGGATAATTGACATAATGTCGGTTAACTTGTCATAGATCAGATAGTTATTCATTGTCCTCCATTTTTTCTAGTGCATGGAGCAACTAGTCCTTTTTTTTTCTTACACGTTAATTTGAGATGTGTCTTTGTCTCTGGCTAGATGCTTTGTCCTCCTTCTAGACTGGCAATTCGAATAGTTTTTTGCAATTTTTATGCGATGTAGTCATAGAATGACATATATCGTAGTTTTTACAACTTTTGTCATTTCCTTTTGTTTCATTACATGTACTTTACTGATGGTATGATATGAGTCGATCAACGAAAAATCTAGTAACTCAAGGTGTAATTTTAATCCAATCAAAATTGTTTATACCAAATTGCTTAGGTAGTTGTTTAGGGGGAAGTTGGACTTACATAAGTTCTTGCCAGCACTTCTTTTCTACTCTACCGTCTCTCACGAAGAGACAAAATAGTTTTCTCGAAGTCAAAATACAGTATTCACTGATAGGAGTGATAGAGGAAAGAGTTTATACCAACTATATACCATGTTTATACATATCACCATGTTTCCTTCACTTACGAGAATTAAATACCAAGTTCTAAAAAGCACTTGAAAAAAATTTGGAATAGAAATTTTTTGATATTACCAAACGCATTTCTGTTCTTTTACTATTTCATTAATAAAAATTTTGGATAGTTACCAAACGTTTTTAAATGCTCAGAATCAGTTCTCGGGTACAGAATTAAAAAAAATCATTTTTGAGCAAAATCTATTTCTGAGCACAGAATGATTGCCATGCGTAGTCTAAAATGAATTTCCATATTAAATTGGTTTAGGAAGTTAATTTACAAGGTCAGGTTATAGATTCTTATTGCGTGTTAAGTATGACCCATTTATTTTGTTATTCACTTGAATTTTGCTATATCCCTTTGTAGATCAATTTTGAAAATCAGAGGGTATATTCTTAGCATTACTAAATCTATCCTTGACCCTTGTTTTGCTGACGCAAGAGATGATAAATCTAAATGCTGCAAGAATCTTAAATCCAACGACGTACAATTGATATGATGGTTGGCCCCCCAAAAAAAACAAAAACAACAATGAAATTGATGGACAAAAGAACTGATTCGAATATTGCTTGCTTCAATCAGTCAGCAAGGACAAAGAAACACACCCAACAATCATTTAAGAACAAATGCTTGGAGATTACAACCCAACATCCATCAATGACGAATCAAGAAGGGAGAGAGAGAGAGAGAGAGAAGTTCGACATCCTCTCATGTCGAACTCATCCGCGTGTCCTGCAATCTAAGCAACCTGCAAAAAACATAAAAAGATTGAGAAATTTAATGAGCAAACAGTAGCTTAAATGAGCATTTAAACCCAGAATGTCCTGCGTATGAAGAAGATATTTCACGAGAGAGAAGAAGGGTACGTTCTAGGAATCACGTGACCATTTCTGTCACGCACTTTGAGGCTTCTGTCTCCCCAATCAGAGTCCATTATTGGAGAGAGACATTTTCACGGGGTAAAAAGGAAGGAAAATGTGGGTCTCATTCGCTTAGGGAAATGACAATTTAATTATAAAGTTTGTACCCTTTCCATCACCTATCTAAGAATTATTTTCCCTACCACACTGGTTGTGAAAATAGTGTTTTCTTGTTCTTTTTTTTTGACATCATAACCAGCTAATACAACTTATGCAACCTTTCCAAGGAACATTTCTCACTCTACTTTTTTTCTGGGTTCACTGGTGTTCTCTTTATCAAGAGAATGTTGTGTTGTCCGTGGATGAATCTCTCGATAAAGCTATAATACTATAACATAAGCACGTTCATATATTATCAGCAGGATGTACGTGGTCTCTCTATTGCCAAGGCTAGCGTGACGAACCGATATTCAAGACACGCTGCATCTTCACAAGTTACTTCAAGCAAAGAGAAAACAAAAGTTGGTTAGGGTTCTTGAGATATAACTTGGGATAAATACTTAACTTGGATCTAGAGAGAGCAAGTGTAACCGGGAGGAGGAGCCTTGCCACAAGTGAGCAGGAGCTGAAGAGCGAGTGGGACATAAATGCTGAGGTTCAAGAGCTTGAGCTTGAGGGTAGTGCACAAGCACACTGCCGCTTCGAGCTCGACAAGCCCTTTAAGCACTGGGCAACACTCATTCACCACCGGGTCGCCAAGCCCTATGTGCACCAATCCTCCCAGCAAGTCCACACAAGCCCCTAACTTGAGTGAGTCGATTGGGCACGTTGGTGGGGGCGTTGGTGGGGGCGGGCAGGGCTTGGTGACGGGGGGAACAGTGATGGGGGGTACGGTCACGGGGGGCACCGTGATGGGCGGCTCAACGATTGGGGGTAGGGTGATGGGCGGCTCAACAATTGGGGGTAGGGTGATGGGCGGCTTGACGATCGGTGGGAGGGTCACAGGTGGTTTGACAATGGGGGGCAATGTGACTGGCGGCTTGACGATCGGCGGCAATGTGATGGGCGGCTTGATGACGGGCGGTACAACAACGATGGGCCCCTTGCGGTGGTGCTTGTGGCCAGGCTTCTTGGGCTTCCGGGTGCGCCTGCTGCAGGAGCCGCAGCCGAGGATGGGGGCGGCCGAGGAGAGGCAGAGCATGAGGATAAGGAAGAGGGCATGGATTTTGGAGGAATCCATGGCTGCCTCAGAGAGAGAGAGAGAGAGAGAGAGAGAGAGAGAGAGAGAGAGAGAGAGAGGGTTTATGGAAGGTGATGAATCATATTAGTAGAGAGCACTGATATATAGGAAGAGGGAGGAGGGGAAGAGAACAAAATCCTTTAAGAGGCACATCACGTGAACTTTGGGCAGGCTCAAGGGGCAGCTGCCAAAATTTGCTAGTTGGCAAAACTGCCTTTCAAGTGCATGAATCCATTGGAAATTTATTAATCATCATTTTTAAATAATCGTTCGTAACTTAGTGAGCGACGAGGGATTTTACTCCGGTAGTATAACACTGAGCCGTAGGTAATAGACTTCGAGTAGTGACTGTTCATGTCCACGTGATTAGTCTTTGCGCAATTCAATTTGTATTTATCTCGTTGATACCCTTTAATCTCTTGTTACGCGATCTGCCTAATTTTCTTTGCTTTACATACGATAAAATGTGGGACCATTCAAGTGGATATGCTTTTTATTATATGATGATGATCGGAAGCGGAACTCGCACCTTCCTTGCTTGTGCCGGTTATGGAAGATAACTCCGCACGGTTGCTAGGAGGGCCTTGCCTTTAGCCCGAGATACCTCCGAGGTGCAATGCAAGCCAGAGGATTTGAACTTGCATCGCATGGGTGGGATTGAAGTACCGTGAGCATTTGCCCTTTATCTCGTGAGGCGGCTTTTTTTTATTTACATGATCGGCTTATTATAAGGGAAACTTTTAGGTATTCTTGAAACACGATTTCATCTTAGTCAATTGCAACATACCATTTGTTTTTTCAAAACCGATAACGCTTGATAATTTATTTGGGCGAATAGATAATGTTATTTCCTTGAAATGCCCACGATATCTTTAAAGGCTAGAAATTCGTTATGTATCAACAATAATCAACTACGAATTCACATATCTCAATGCAATGTGCATATACATTCTATGAACAATTCGAACTTATCGTCATCGTTCAAAATGTACATACATTTATGTATGGTTCCTTTCTTTATAGAGAGGATACTTGCCCGGCTACATTTTGGTACACCAATCAAATCTCATATAAGGAAAAATAAATGAACTTGCATTTCCATCGAATGTGCATGAGGAGCTCTGGGAGTTGAACTTCGTAATAGAGACGACAATTCGATCAGTCCACAATATAGATACACACTATCACCCTAATTGTAAAGAATGCATTTTAGCCTTGCAATGGAGGATTGCAATTACTCAATTTATGCTTAAAATGCTTTTTTTTTTTGTGATAAAAAAATTGAAAGTGCTTATAAACAGTGAGAAGAGTTAAGAGTAACAAAGGTTCGATGACTACGTACTACGTTCCTAGAAGGAGCCTCATAAAAATTGCGTTCGACATACTAGGCCTACAAGCATCCCATCAAATAACGAACAACATACCCTTTCATTCGAATGCCCTACATCCTTCATATGTATTTAGGTTAATACCACCAAAAACTCCAACCTAGTATACCTACGATAATTTTATCCTAAACTAATTTTTTAATCATGAAAAATCCCAAATTAGTTCACCTATGACAAATTTACCCAAAACTAATTTTTTGATCATAAAAAACCCTGAACTGATATATTTGTGATAAATTTACTCTCCGTTAGTTTCCATTAAATTGAATTAATACCACAAAAAATCATAAACTAGTACGCCTGTGACAAACGTAGAGTAAAACATAAAATTGGTATATCTGTCAATTGCCGCGTGTCATTAAATAAAACAATTTGACAGTAAAATTTAATGGAAGTAAACTGAGAGTAAATTTATCACAGCTGTACCGGTTTGAAGTTTTTGGTAGTAAAAAAATTAGTTTAGGATAAAATTATCATATGCATACCAGTTTGAAGTTTTTCGTGGTATTAATTATATGTATTTTGGTCTTATCTTCTTGGCACTATATCGGTGAAGTCAAAATAGCACACTTCTCTAGAAAAAAAATGAAATTGTTTGACATAATCGTACTTATAAAAGTAGTAACCGCATATATAGTAGCCTTAAAAATAACACTAAGATGTAATCAGCAGGTTGCGATATTTTCGGCTCTTGAAAAAGAAAATTAATATTTGACCAATACGACTGGCTTATTTTTCATCTGAACGATACCTAGTTCTCATGAGGCTAACAGCCTAACATTAATAAACCAGAAAATTAGTTATTGCGACTATAATTGCCTACTTTGATCAATCAATCCTAAAATGAGCAGCATATGATTAAGCACCTCATTCCTTTCAAGGTAATAAATCTTTTAATTTAGTCTGTAGCCAACACCGATTTCAAAGGGAATATATGTCAGATCTAACGTGGAAGAAGAAACAAAAGCCCGTTAATTTTCTTTCCATGAAATATATCATGTACCCCACGTCACATGCACTTCACATGCGCAAACCCCAACTTGTATATGAAGCTTACAGCACTTTGAAGACTGCATATCATTACCTGTTCTCTCATGTTCTCCCATTTACAGCTTCCCACCAAAATCTTTCTCCAGGAAAATGAATTGATAGATAAAAAATATTTCTTCCAATTCTGAATTGTCATAGTCTAAGATATGCCAAAAGTGACTTCTTCGCGTTGGAAGATATGTCTAGCACAGACATCTATTTTGTACAAACCCTAGCCAGTGTGACTTCATTCATTCATGCGTGTATACACATGACTAAAGATGGTAACAAAGATGAAAATCTGTGTAGGGCTCCATGCTTGAGCATTTTGGAGTTACTTATCGCAATGCATGTGAAGGGACCAGCTTGGAGCAGGAGGTATTAGAAATTGGAGAGGTGTGTTCACGTGTTGAGAGATATGGGATTTGTCTATAATATCAATATTATTCCCTCCCACAAGAATAATAGTGTTGGTGATATTAAATAATTTATATCAATGACGTACTATTTTTCTTGATCCGGTTATTTTATGTTGGTCGGAAGTTTCACCATTGGGTTCAACCAACAACAGGTCTACTTGGTACGCAGATCAAGTAATAGGTTATGTTAGGAGTGAGCGGTTCTAGATTCCTTACACGTTTCACATGGAATCTGAAACCTACCATCTAGTACAGATTTCTCATTTTTTGGAATTTGGAACTTACCCATCAAAACTTGGAACTTGGAACCTACCTTATCACAGATTCCAAGGTAGGTTTTAGGATCTAACAGGTTCTTTTCTTATTTATTTCGCTTTTAGTTAAACAAAATGAAAATGAACAAAATAATACTGAACAAGCTTATCATTTACCAAATAGAATACAAAAGACTAGTTTTCCTAGTATTACGATTCAAATATATAATTAAAATGAGAAATCATTACGTGAATCAATACTAGGGGTAAGTGGTTTCATGTTCCGTACATGTTTCACCTTGAACCTGCCCATGAGAATAGATTTCTCGTTTTTTGGAATTTGGAACCTATCTTATCACAAGTTTGAAGTTGGTTTTATGGCCGACCTAGGTTCCACCACTTGCTGCTTTGATTTACTAACCACAATTTGTATTTAAACACACGAAGAATATGAAACGTTAACAAGTCAAAAAATGAAAGTTTATACTAGTGTTTCTAGATTATATATTCATTATCTAACGCCATAAACCATCACAGGATCACGTGAAGATATAGACCAAGAAAAAATACAAAAAACTTGTTTGGGTTTTAGGTTCCAAATTTCATCTATCTAGAATGTGGAACCTACCTGTCAAAATATGTTCCCCAATTTTTGAAACCTAGAACCTACGGGTTCTCACCGGTCAGGTTTTCAAGTTCCAGGGTAGAATCTAGAACCATGCTCACCCCTAAGTTCTGTTTAACAAAACTCTCTTAGGATGCTTGTGTGACATTCATGATAGGTCATTAAGGAATATTAAGCTTATAAATATATTTTATTTTTGGGTCGTCTCGTTGTTAGAAATTTCAAGAGTAACTGGGCCTTCTTTTTTTACTCCAGCAGGATCAAATTGCTATATTTCAAGCTGTATAATTAGGGTAATATCACTAGTGATTTAATTGAAAAATGATCGCTTGAATTACTTACAAAAATGAATAATCAAAAAAATATTTTCATTGTCCACAAAAATGTTTAAACATAAATTATTGTCGATAATGAAAATATTTTTTAGTAACTAATTATTTTGAACAATACAAGTGATCATTTTTTGGAAAATATTTTTCAAATCATTCATTTCTCGTGAAATAAACAAAACTGTCAATTAAGTCACCTCAACTGTTTTATTGACATAATGAAACCACAAGTAATCTAAACATTAACAGATGTTCAATCACATTCATTGTAACAATAACCATGCACCAACCTTCCTAAGAAATTTTTTTATAGGTCCTTTCTTTCGGGCGAATGTTGAATCACACTTAATGTTTGGAAGTGTTTTGCTAGCATAATAGTCTTTGGATCATTGTAAGAGTAAAAGTATGTTGGAGTTACAAATTCTTGAAGGAATGAACCACAATAATTTATAATAATTTATAATTTACTTTTTTATGATCCAAAACATATTGCCAATCTTATAGATGATTAAAGATTGTCACACAATCATTTCTCTGCTTGGAATTATAATCCGCTTTCCTTCATATTCACAAGACTTCAGTCGAAAAAGCCAACTATTAAACAGCTAATTAATGCAGATCTGTACAAGCATTAATCATGACAAACCTTCTGGTGGCTTTTTGTTTTTTGTGCAGACTCGCTAATTAATTGGAAAGCGATGAATGTCTACGTTACCCCCAATTTGTTGTATCCGTTTGTCCTCTCTTAACTGTCGGTTTAAACTAGGTCAAATTAGGAGGCAGAGCACAGTGGGTTCAAGGTCAAGAGATGAAGAAGAAAGAAGAGAGATGGGTATGGAACAACATAGTAAGGCAACCATGTGACGAAGAAAGTGATCTTTCATGTACATCACCAGCTGATCAGATTAGAGAGAGAGAGAGAGAGAGAGAGAGAGAGAGAGAGAGAGAGAGAGAGAGCAGAATCTCATGGATGCACAACCCAACAAAAATCCATCCGCCACCTCTCAATGACAAACACCAGTTCACCCAAGTCACGGATGCATACAAAGACACCATCTTTGAGGCCACATGTCCCCTCTCTCTCTCTCTCACTCATATTAGGGACTCGTGTTCAAATAATTCTCAATTGCTTTTGTATTTTAATTTTTTTGATTTTGTTAAGGTGACATGGCTCCCAAGTGGACGCTATGTCTGCGCCACGTGTCTAACATGTTATCGTTTCACCAAATTCTGGCCAAAGTGCACGACTTGCAAACGATAAAAAAAGTTCAGTGCCTTAGGTAATTGAAATCAATTAGTGGCCCAATTGCTGCGAACACTTGAAAACATTGAGTAAGATCAAACTCATCATCTTTTGACACATATACACTGTTCACTTGTTTTTTTTTTCCCGAGAATCATATTCAAATAGTGTCAGTTTCAAGTAATAGTGATCTAACATTCTTCTTGTAAAAAAGGATATCAGATTTTCTAAAGTTTACAAGAGTGCAATCAATTCTTAAAATTTTCTAAATAAGTGCAATCAAATCAAAATTTTATCTAAAGAACGGAATCGAATACTTTCTTTTGCTTCGTTTATTTTGAGCGATAGAAAAATTGAATGTGACTCTTTTTTCAACTAGTCTTGGTTTTGGTAAGGCACTAATGTGGTTTCAAAAGTAGGCTAAAGAACGGAAAAGTAGCTAGCAACCCTTTTGCTGGGTCCCCACGAGAAGCAGCCAAACTTTTCATGGCCAGCGGTTTGGGCTTATGCCTCAACTTGAGCAAGTGAGGGCCTCTTTGAGCTCCCTATCACCTGGCAAGGGGTTGGTTGATAAGGGTCAATTGATCCTTGCATGACAATCGTTATGGCCAACTAGGATGGCGGCGCACGGTGGCACCGCCACAAGCAAGGGCGTTTGCCCTCATGGCAGGGCCCGTGGTCCTCGTATGAGTGGCTGCAAGAGGGTTGGTCTCCCTTGCTGTCCGCATAGGTGCTGCGGCGTGGCCCCCTTTCCCTCTCTCTCTCTCTCATTTTTTTTTTCAGGTTTTAGTTAATTTTGCTGATTGGTGCCTACCATTGAGTATCCTCGAGAATATTAAATGTCGCATTGGAACTGTTTTGTGGCTCCAAATGAAGGTAGCTAATAGGAGTACCTGATTGCACTTCTGATTGTTTTTTTCAAACAAATTTTAGGACTTTATAACACTACTTTAAAGTTGTCCAACTTTGTTGCGGAAGCCAAGCAATCGAATAATAAAATTGACAGAATAAGAAAATAAATCGGACACCAGATTTACGTGGTTCGGTCGTTGTGACCTACGTTCACGGGGAGAGCAGCACGGAATTCCACTATAGATCAAGCGATATAACGGAGATTACAATTACACTCGAGTCACTCAAACACTCTCAGTTTTTCCCAAGCCCCAATTACACCCAATAACTCACGCAGTGTTTAGCCCCATAATTCCTCACGAAATAATCTCTCAATCTCGCAAAGGAATTATACACAAATTCTAACCACAAGAATTTAATTGACTTCAACACTTGAGTTGTTGATGTAATTCCACGAAGAGAAACTCGCATCAAGCACTCGTTGAGAACGGTGCTTCCGGACTTCTGTTCTTCAACCTCTTCTTCCAAGGTGCTCATTATAGAATATAACATATGTGCCCAAGAGTTGACCGAGTCATGGTATGAATCAAAAGCCACGTTGGACTTTCTTGTTCAAGCCGTAGACTCCAACACCAATTAGGAAAGAATATTTGTTTCCCCCAGCACATATTTTGAAAGTAAATTTCCAATATTTCCTTTTTGCTCGATTTTGGACATCCGCAAAATATCAATTCAAATATTTAGATTTCGCTTTGGGCTTAAACTCGAGACATATTTTTAACAAACTTGATTGTACTTCATTTTGCTACAAGTGTTGAGAAATATTGATGTCATCCCCTCACAAAAACCAATTACAACCAAAGACACTTGTATTCGCTAAAACATGACTAGATTGTCAATCATCACGAATCACAATCCACCGGTGCGTACTACTATCTCTAAATCTTAATGTTCAATTAATTACCCATAAAGAATCTAAAATCACCATTACCAGGGAAAAAATTCTCACCATCAACCACCAATACAAAGCCAAAAGGGAGAAGACGGAGCAACAAGACTCACCACAACAACAAAGAACAATTCTAGAGAGCACCCACGTTTCGTGCAACATCATTGCTTTTAATTGAGCGCCGAATTCTTCTGTCGAACAGGACAATTCTGCAGCATTAGTTGGACTTTGTCGCATCTGTTTGTGTGTGTAGTAAAAAGTTGATGAAGGCTTGGATTTTCACTGGTCACCCAATTGGGTTCTGATCTCCTCCAGTGAATGAATGGCTCCCAATGGAGCTTTGTCTTCTGCAACGATGTGTGGGGGTTTGAGATGTGGTGGTCGTGCTTCCTTCTTACAAAATTCACTTTCAGACAAAGTACAAAACAACCACGGGGTTTCTCAAGTTGTATTGGTATTCCTCCTTTCTTTTTCATTGGTCAGAGAATCTGTAGTACAATGGAGGGAAGGAGCAATGCCCCTAATTGGACGTGGATGGCACGTGGTCTTGGTTGTGTTGGGATTGTATTCTTGGGGCTAGGAATGATCCTTTCGATTTCGTTTTCAGATGAACTCCCTTTGAGGATACGTGGTCGGAAGCATTTTCTAATGATGTTCTGATTAGGGGAAAATTTTACATTTCGCTTGCATGCTTTCACGATTTTTCTAATCAACTCTTTATAGTTTTAATCTTTCTAATCAAGTCTTACTATTTGCGTAAATGAGCTAATCAGGTCTTTCGACGTTAACTCTGGCCAAATCCAGCTGACTTGTCCGTCGGCCAAAGTCGGAGTGCGATGTGGGTAATATTTTGCCAATATTGATGGCCACATAAATTCTGCCAAGGGAAGAAAAAGAAGAAAAGAAAAAAAAAAGGCAAAAGGATCTTTTTTTTTCATGGCAGCATACGTGTTGCCAAAATGCTGTCCATGTCACGTCGTCGAACAATAGCTTTGGCTAGATTTGGCCAAATTTAGTGTTGGAGTGTCTCAATTAAACTATTTGACGAGCATAATGATTTAATTAGAATAATTAAAAGTAGTGGGACTTCATTAGAAAAAGCGAAAAAAACATAGGAATGAAAAGTAATTTTTTTAATTAATTCCTATTTCAATTAGTTGCTCTGTAATTCTCTTAAGATGGAATGAACTTCGTTTCTTCGGTATGATTGGATATAACTTTACAAGATCATGTGTAGAGAATGTCAAGATTTAGACCTCTTGTCTTGAACATGGACCTACAACTTATAAACTGTCACTTTCTTGGCTATATATTCAACCTAGAGGGGGTGAATAGGGTGATTATCAAAACTTGAGATAAAATTGCTGCAAAAACAAGTTTGAAGGTGCATAAACATTTAAATATATGCAAGAGTAAGCTGATGAAATCAAGTGCAGTATACTTTTATGAAATAAATATGGAAATAAGTAGAGAGGGATAGAAAATGTTATACGCAGATCTTATAATGGTTCGATTTAAATCAAGCCTACGCTCACTTTCTGGAACTAACAACCACCGGGTTGGCATCTACTAATAATCTTTTGGGAGGTCACAAAGTAGCTTGAGCTACTTTTATCCAAAGCTGGTAAATCACGCTACCGAAACCCAAGCACTATTGCAATATTCGTACACTTTTCAATAAAGATTACAATCCATGACAAACACTCACAGTAAATGAAGTTCTTGCTCAATAACTCAACAAAGTATAAGTGTATCAAAGAATAAAGCTTTCTCAATTTGTAGTTGTTCACGTTATTCGTGTTTTCTTGGGCATGCATTGATCTTCTTGTATAGTCTTCTTCAGTATACAATCTCACTGCTTGACAATCTTCAAGAGGATCAATTTAGCTATTGAAGATAAACAACACAATCACTAGGAGAATTGGTTGTCCATATAATCAAATCTTCCTAGCAATTGTGTAGTTTTCACGAATAGAGTTGCCTATATTAAAAAAATCACTTTCATCAAAGTGATTGACAATTGATTGGATTCTCCTTCATGTATCTCTTATGGAGTTCTAGGATGTAGCTTGTGTTGTCAATATTCCTTGGGACTTAGGTTGGTAGTCAAAGGAAAATCTGAGTCTTCAAATCAGAATGTGTAATCACATGACATGCACGCTCTTCTCATGTTATATAAAGAGTTGCTTATATCAGCGATCCGTGAGTCTATCCAACCATTCCACTGGTAGCTAAACAATACATTGTTCACCTGATACCTCCAAGTTTCCAAGAACTTCCCGTTTCTCTACCTTGTTCACCATCTATTGACGTCCTTTCAGTCTTCACGAGTATTTCCACTTGGTATTTCGGAACTCAATAATGATGATATAACTTCCTTATATCAACCTTACCTGAAAAAAAAGAGGGATAAGTGCATTCAAAGTCCTAAAACTTATCACGAAAGTGCAATTGAGTCCTAAAACTTTTAAAAAATGCAAGCAAGTCTTAAAACTTGTCACGAAAATGTACTTGAATCCTAAAACTTTAAAAAAAGTGCAACAAGTACTAAAACTTATCATGAAAGTGCAAACAAGTCTTAAAACTTGTCAAATTGATTCAATCAAGTCTTTTCATTGATTGTACTTTTTGAAAGTTTTAGGATTTATTTATACTTTCGTGACAAGTTTTATGACTTATTTGTATTTTCATGACAAATTTTAGGACTTATTTGAACTTTTTGAAAGTTTTAAGATTCAATTACACTTTCGTGACAAGTTTTAGGACTTGTTTGTACTTTTTGAAAGTTTTAGGATTCAATTGCACTTTTGTAATAAGTTTTAGAACTTCTAGTGCACATATCCCAAAAAAAACATCATTGCATTTATCAAGTAATAACAAAAATTAGATGATTATGTCAACTTAACAATATCATAGAAGATGTTCTCTACATTTTTGAATAATGTCATATTGCTTCGTTATGCACTGCATAACAGATTGAACATGTATCTTCCACTCATAAGTTGTCGCTTCTCTTGAATGTTTCCTTATCTTCACGGTAAGATTCGAAGAACTGAAAAATTTGCGCCAAATTCGGAAGAGCTGCGTAAATCTACGAAGTTGGACTAGAAGAACAAGAGCATAAATGAAAGATCGCGCCTCTTCTCATCAGACATTTTTTTTTCACCATGATCTGCATGCATCTTGAGAAGAGAAATGCTATATGCACTAAGAAATCCCACTAGAATATTTCTTTTATTAAGTGATAACACAGGATTTAATTCAGTGTTGAAACAAGTGGGACCCGTGCTATGAATGATTTACCTTGTTTAAACATCCAATATGAAGTTATTGCATCATTTAGTAAAAGAATTTCAATAAGTTTTCTTAGCACATGTAGCATTACTCTTTATGAGAACATACCAACATAGGGAAGCCATTTCTCTTCTGATCTTTCCCTTCATCCACTAGATATCAACTTTGTTTGGCTGAATTGGGAAGCGTATTAAAGTAAGAAGAGGATTCTGCCTGATTCATCGCATTGGTTGGGCTAAGCTTGACGAATATAAGATTTTTGGGCCCTATAGGTCAGAGAAAAGCTCATAGAGCACACTAAACTTGCGAATAAGCCCGCTAACAGTAATCGCATGATCTCACTCTACAAAGTACAAATGTCCTTCGGCAATGTATGTTTATCTGTAGCCTCTGTTTCTGGACAAATACATTGACTTGGGCATTGGATATTCTCGGCGAACAAACGTTCGACCACTTAATTTTTTGGCGGTGTGAATCGTTCAAAGCATTTGGGTCGATTACCGTTTGGTTGAGGATCCGCCCGGTTTGTGCGTCAACAAAGCTTATTTTTACTAAATAGATTCTTATCATACTGGTCTCCTCCTCTTAACATGTTCTTAACATGTCAAATTATGCAACAAGGCACAGCATTTACTGAAAGGTCTTGAAACAAAAACTTCCCAAACTCAAGACTGTCAGCATCAAAGTAAACTTCTAGATCGAGGTGTTCGCATTCACAAACATACCATCCATTATCTGGTGATATAGTTTTCTAGCTTCGAGAAACTTGCCTGTTTCTGGTGACTGTCTATCTTATTCAGCCAAGATGGCTCTGAAAGTTCTATCGTAACTTTGAACCAGCCAATGAGAGAATCAGATTACAGTGTTTTACCAAACTTGACGAGTATAGCTTCAATCAGAGCATGATGGTTCAAAAACCTCTGTATTGTGATCGACTTATGGGTGACTTGGCATGATGGTTCAGAAAACCTCTTTCCTTGAGAGACCACGCCAGTCCAATGTAATCCACTCTCACGATCAGAAAATGTTAGCAAACATTCAGAAAAAAAAACACCGGGTACACCTGCAAAAACTGAAGGGATGTATCGAGAATCGAAAACAGAACGATCACGCAGAAGACAGAGAAAATAGACGATGCACGAATTTTACCCAGGTTTACCCTCGAATAGGGCTACGTCCTGCAAAAAGATTTCACTATATTTTTTGTTTACAACCACTCAACTCGTTACAATGATTAGAAAAATGAGCAAAATATATATGTGCCTCAAACGAGCCCAAAATCTAAATCTAAATGAAATCTCTTAATCTCGCATCATATGGGTCAGTTTAAATAAAAGCCCAAACCCGTTGAGATTTCGGGAGTGTTGCCTCCGAGCCCCTGCCCGCTCATCGGTGAGTGGGGTAGCCATCCGCTGACCAAATTTGGTTTAATTTCTAATACTCTCCCTTAAACCAAATTCTCTTCCATCGATCATTCAAAGCAGGCTCTTGAACTTTCAAAAAGCATCGATCTGGAGAGGTTTAGTAAAAATATCTGCTACTTGATCTCCGGTATTCACATGCGATACTTCAACTTTATTCTCTTTAACCTGTTCTCGAATGAAGTGGTATCGAACATCGATATGTTTACTTCGTTAATGAAAAATTGGATTTTTCGCCAAAGCAATAGCAGAAATATTATCAACAAAAATCTCTGTTGCCTTCTTCAGCTCCATAAGAATATCTTTGAATAGTCTTCTCAATCATATTGCATGACAAACACATAAAGATGCAGCTACATATTTAGCTTCACATGTTGCTAGAGTAACACTTGATTGATTCTTTGATGACCACGTGAAAGTAGTGTCGCACAAGAAAAATACAAATCTCATGGTGCTTTTTCGATCGTCGATAACTCTACCATAATTACTATCCGAATAAGCTCTAAGTTTGAAAGATTCAGAGCAATAATAGCGTAAGCCTTCAT
Organism: Syzygium aqueum; assembly: GCA_031216185.1. NCBI lineage: Eukaryota > Viridiplantae > Streptophyta > Magnoliopsida > Myrtales > Myrtaceae > Syzygium > Syzygium aqueum. The sequence continues at coordinate 10,712,525 of CM062233.1, forward strand.
CATAGTCGATTCCGACTTTTTACTTGTACCCTTTTGTGACTAATCTAGCTTTGTATATTGTCACTCCACCTTTCTCATTCTTCTTGACCTTGTACACCCATTTAACACCAATCGATTTCTTGTCCTTCGAAAGATCAGCAAGCTCTTATGTTTGATTTTTCTTGACGGCTTCAATTTCTTCATTCATGGCTTTTTTCCACTTTTCTTCTTTGACCGCGTCATCATAAGCGGGTTAATACCATGAAAAACCCTAAACTGGTACATCTGTGATAATTTTACCCCGAATTATTTTTTTTACCACAAAAAACCCAAAATTGGTACACATATGACAAATTTATCCCGAACTATTTTTTTGACCACCAAAAGCCTTAAACTGGTACACTTATGACAATTTTACCCCGAACTATTTCTTTGACCATCAAAAACCCCCACACTGGTATACCTATGACAATTTTACCTCCGAACTAATTTTTTGAGCACTAAAAACCCTAAATTGGTATATTTGTGACAAATTTACCCTCTGTTAGTGTCCGTTAAATTATATTAATATCACAAAAAATCACAAATTGGTAAACTTGGGACAAACAGAGGGGTAAAACCCAAAATCGGTACACATGTCAATTACCACGTGTCATTAAATTTAGCAATTTGACAGTAAAATTTAACAAAAACTAACGAAGGGTAAATTTATCACAGGTGTACCAGTTTGGGGTTTTTGGTGGCCAAAAAATTAATTCGGGGGTAAAATTATCACAGATATATCAGTATGGGGTTTTTGATGGTCAAAGAAATAGTTCGAGGTAAAATTGTCACAGGTGTATCAGTTTAGGGTTTTTTGGGGTCAAAAAAATAGTTTGGGGTAAATTTGTCATAGGTGTACCACTTTAGGATTTTTCGTGGTATTAACCCCATCATAAGCAAGTGGTTCATAATCTGCAAAAAGACACAAGATGAAGTTCTTCGGTAGCTTCGTAAATTTCAGACAATCTTTTCGATCTTGGCATTAGCGGTTCATCGACACTATTTGAAGAGGATGGTGTTGATGAACTTGAAGAAGATGTTGGTGAAGAAGGTGAAGGTTTATCCTTCAACTCCGTTTGATCAGAATCACCACGAACATTCGCTTCGTCTTTTAGAGTTTCTTCCCACGTTCCATTTTCATCGAACTTGACATCTCTACTTACATACACTTTCAAAGTGTTAGGGTCAAATAATTGATAGGCTTTGGATGATGAGTTATACCCGAAAAAGATGAGCTTTTTGCTCTTGTCTTGAAGTTTCGATTGTTTTTGGTCCGAGATATGAGCATAGGCAATACTCCCGAAAATTCTCAAGTGTAAAACACTTGGTGTTCTCCCGGTCCATGCCTTTTGTGGAGTTACGCCGTCAAGTCCATATGTGGGACATCTATTTTGAAGATAGACGGCACATGAATCAGCTTTAGTCTAAAGTTCCTTGGACAATTTTTTGCTCTTCAACATGCTTCGAACCATATAAAAAATGGTTCTATTTTTCCGTTTAGCCACACCATTTTGTTGAGAAGAATACAAGGCCATCAAGAAAAGTCGAATACAATGATTTTCACAGAATTTGTTGAATATAGCTGAGGTGAATTCTCCACCACGATCAATCCTCAAGGCCTTGATAAAATAGCCGCTTTTCTTTTCAGCCAGGTTCTTGAATTGTTTGAAAGTATCAAACACTTCTGTCTTTTTTTTCAAAAAATACACCAAAGTTTTCCAAGTAAAATCATCAATAAAAGTAACAAAATATCGATGATTACCATATGAGTGGGGATTGATTGGGTTACACAAATCAGAATGAAATAACTCAAGCGGCTTCTTTGCTCGATAAGTCGGCTTTTTCGGAAAACTAGTTCTGGAATGCTTGTCGATAACACATTCTTCACATAATTGATCGAGATGATCAATATGTGATAAACCATAAACCATCTTCTTGGGAGAAAGCAAATTGAGTCCACTAAAATGGAGATGGCCGAACCTCAAATGCTACAACCATAAAGGATCATCTACGTACGCCTTTAGATATGGAGACAACTCACTCTTTATATTAAGAATAAACATCTTATTCTTCAACATCTTCACATTTGCAATTAGTTTATTATTTTGATCTTTCAATATAAGATTAAGATCTCTCATATGAACAGTATAACCTTTCTCCAGAAGTTGTCTCAAACTCAAGATATTGCTTAACATTTTTGGAACATAATAAACATTGGTAATAAACTAACTTGCACCATTCTTTAAGCGAATCAAAATTGTACCTTTCCCATCAATAAGAATTTTAGAGTTATCACCAAATGAGACAGTTCCTTTAATTATCTCATCTAATTCGACAAACATCTCCTTTCTCCGGCAAATGTGATTGCTTGCGCCGGTATCCAAATACCACGTATCGCTTTGACCTTCTTCATATTCTTTGAATGCCAATAAGAGAACTTGATCAACATCATTCACCAAGTTCGCATTTTCGTCTGCTCTGCTACTTTCTTTGTTATAGCAGTTATGTTGACACATAAATTTTGGCGTGTCATTTAGTATAATTTGCATAGAAAATTAGGGATTAAATTTTAACCTCTAAACAAAAATATTTAAATTGCATAACATATAGTTTAGGTTCATTTTAATTCAATTGCATTTTGTATCGGATTGGCGATTGTGAACAAGCTTAAAATTCATCGAACGAGACTCGGCTCGCTCGGAATGTAAGGGCCGGGGATTACAAGTCGAACGGGCTCGCTCATTTTAACTTGAGCTTAATTCAACTCATTATGCTTAATTAATTAAAAGCCCAAGTTAATTCAGCCCATTTAAATTTAATTATAGCCTAAGCCCAAGCCTAAGCCCATTAGGATTAGCAAACCCATCTAATTGACCTAGGTTAGTATTATATAAACATGTTTAGATTATATTTTTTGTGGGGATGACGACACAATTTTAGAGGAGAATTTTTAGAAAGTGAGAGAAAAGAGAGAGAGAGGGGGGGGGACGTCGCACGCCGCCACCGGGGCACGCCGCACGCCGCCGTACCGCCATCGCGCCTCAACCTCCTACCGGAGCCCCGCCGCGTTGCTGTTCTCTCTTTTCAGTCGCTGCACCATCGCTCGTGCACGCCACACCACACCAACGAACCAATATTGTCACTGTTGACGCTGCTTCTTCATGTCCATGCCACAAGACGCCAAAGGAGGAGGACTGCATGAAGACTTCTTTGTCCAGTGACCAATCAATGGCCACTTCAAGCAGCCGAAGTCTTTGTTCAACGAGGACAACGTTGCTGGCTGCTGTTCTGAACTTCTTAGTTAACAGAAGTTTGTTCCAGTACTTATCAAGCTGCTATCTTGCTGTTCCTGCTGCCCTGTCGTCCACCGTGTTTTACGACACCCTCTCGTCATCTCTAATTTGCTGCATTGACCCCTAGTCAGCCGAGAAACATCTGGAAAAGTCCTCAAGCTGTCAAGGTTGTTCATTACTTGCCCTTTTGTCGCTGCTGTTGCCGTTTCTTCATACATCACTACGCCTCCAGCAAAGCCCATCGAAGACTTGTCCACATTGAAGCCCAGTTGGTCCAGACGATTCCCCCTTACAGCAAAGTCAGACTCTCCAGTGAAGCAACGTGAAAAACAGCAACCTTGGTTGCTTTCACCAGCCGCCACAGCAGCCTTGCAGTCTCGCCGTTGTTCGCTGTGGACCGCCGTTGCTCAGCCGCATCGAGACGCCGTCGCTGCTACCCTCGCTGTGAGCCCACCGGTGTTGCTGTTCTTATTGATCGTCGTCGCCGGTTGTCCCGATACCGATCCGCAAGCTCATCCCGAAAAGGTTCAAATTTGGTGATTATCTGCAAATTAGGTAATTGAACATTATCCAATATTTTCAGAATATTTAATTTCCTAATTTGGGTGTTTGAATATTTCATGAATATCGTGTGGATATTTAGATATCTTAGGATAATGTTCGATATATCCGCAATGTTTGAAATATTCAAAATTAGAAAAATTTCCTAATTTAGCAACGTATCTGAACGACTATCCGACCTTATCCCTAAGGTACGATACGCGGCAATACAGAAAATTATTATTCTATCCATAATC